>JAECWN010000451.1:6538403-7174307 GCA_018150725.1 Drosophila quadrilineata
GTATTTCATTGCCGTATGAGTAATTTTTCAGTGGAGTAGTCGTCGAAAGGCCGCATTGTTTTGGCCAGCAGACACCCACACCCTCCCACCGCTTTCTTAACCCAACATCACCCACCACCTCCCCCCTCTCACTCTTTGTATCATTGCATGTGCATTTTAAAGCAATTTTAACTGCTTTCCTCTTTACGCTGCTAGTTCTGTTTGTTAGTCCCCTCCCCAGGTGCCGACGTCTGTCTGGGGCCTGACTTTTCGCGTTACTCGGCATCATTTCTCATTTGACGTCATCGCTACACTCAATGTGGCAGCCACATGCTGCTGGGGCAATGTTTGCCTGCAACACGCCTACGCTGGACACGCACACCCGTACAACGAGAAGCTCTTAAATATTGATAGATGACCTCCGTCAGCTGAAAGCCACACTCCTCCTCTTTGTCCCTAACTATCAACATACATACATATATCTTGATTTGATTGCTTCCAATCAAAATGCATGTTATGATAACGAAGAGTATCTGGAAACATACAAAGAATTACCTGTAGTTAATATAATTTCCAAGCAAACAATTTTCGATTTCGCTTTCCCAAGAAGCTTAAATCAAAGTCTAGAATCTACAGACGAGAACCTCTGTATAAATTCTACTAATTTTTTTTATTGGTTTGATTTTGTTGTTCTTAAGTTTGAAAATACCCAATATTACTTATTTTTTTTAAATTCAATTTTGACATAAACTTTGGAATCTTTTGAACTACTTTTTGTTTACTTAACTTTTCTCTCTCTGTAATGTCAAGAGTTTATTTCGTATTTTTCTCAAAGAGCTCTGTAACTTTTATTTAAACTCAATAAAGAAAGTATAGAAAAACGTTAAGGTCAAATACCCGAGACAATAAAATCCTATTAACACGGGACATCGTGGCTGTGTAACCCAGGTGGTTACATCCGAATGATCCCGATATATTGGTATCGACGTCGCGGGATAAGACCACACACCAAGGATATCTTAGCGGTGGCCATGTCCTCAGATAATCGCCAGACTGTGTCTGGATCACGTGATCGAACCATAAGGCTATGGAATACTAAGGCTCAATACACCATTACGGATGACGGTCATACGGATTGGGTGTCCTGTGTGTGCATTCACCTAGACTCCATAATCTTAGCATTGTGTCGTGTAGTTAGGACCGCACTGTCAAGGTGTGGGATAAATGTCAGTTGCGCAGCACTCATCATAGACATATGGGATATCTGACGACTGTGAACATCTCTCCGGATGGTTCGTTGTGCACCTCGGGAGGCAAGGATGCCAAGGTGCTTTTCTGGGATCTGAGTGACGTACGTAATCTGTATCCTTAGGATCATGTCGATGTGGTCAATGCTATGGCCTTCTCACCCAATCGTTATTGGCTTTGTGTGGCATGTGGCCCATCAATTATCGTCTGGGATCAAGAAGTCGGTCTTTGATCTCTGGCTGGAGAATGTGTTCCCAACTGCCAAAGGCGATTTACCTCAATGTCTATCGCTGGCCTGGTCTACTGATGGACAAACACTCTTTGCCGGCTACACGGACAAAAAGATGCGAGCTTGGCAGGTTTTCACAGGTTAAAGTCCAGAGGTACTACCCTACATTCTAGTGCTTTAATGGAATTTAGTATAAAAAGTATCCTAAAAAAAGTTTTAAAGTTTTTTTTGCGTCATCAATATTTGATTGCCACTGCCATCGTCACATACCATCGAAATCCTTTGTATGGCACTTATAAAGCTCATTTCCTTGAGCGCCAAAAATGTCAAATCATGGGGTTTCCAGATAGGATTGTGCGATAGGAGTTGGGCGATGACAAAATGGAATCGTCCGACGACAACTGTGAACACTGACAACTGGGTCAATCCCAAGACGAAAAAATAAGACGACGGAGATGATGATGATGAGGATGATGCCGATAGGATAAGCAATACCAAAATATGTACACGCATCGGCAATGTTGTCGATTTGGTTGCGGGCAGATTAATAGCGTGAACATAGCGTATTCTGCGGCTGAGTATATCGGGGGGTGGGAGGGGGCATTATGGGGCGAGAGCTGTTGACAAATCCGACAACATCAACAAGAAGAACCACAAAACGCAATCGCAATCACATTTATTTATTTATTTTTATGTTTAGCAGTTGGCAGTTTTCTCATTTGTGCCAAACGCAGCACAAAAAGCTGACAGACGACATATCAAGTATCCCTGTCAGAGCGCCCTCCTCATACAAACATATTGTGGGTATGGGGAATAGGAGGCATGTGCGAGGGATGCATTGAAAGGGTCGAGGTCACTCTAATGATTAATACGATTGCCCGCAAAGGAACTTATACGGCAGCGAGCCAAAACTAACTTAACATGGATCAACTGGCTTTACTAGCACCTGCCACACACGCATACAAGTCTCTCTTTATCTGCATGACTAAGTGTACGTGTGTGTGTATGTGTGTGAAGCGTAGCTAAACACAATGGACACCGTACATACATAAAAAACGCAACAGAATGGTATGCTATTACACACATCCTGACCCTGGCTACGCAAATTCCACATACTGCCCAAACAGTTCACATACAAACTCACACACGCACTCTCTCTCTCTCTCTCTCCTGCGTATATACATGCCTATATACAGCGCTTGGCACTACTTTCACAGTGTGTGCATACATACATAAGACATACTCACGCAGAAAAACAAAGAGAGAGAGAGAGAGAGAAAAGCGCTATGTGAAGGACTTTTAAAATCGACCACTAACTACGCCTAAGCAGAGAGCGCGCGTCTGAGCGAAACGGCAAGCTTAACAGCGCTGCTGAGCAATGCTCCCAGCAGCACACACACATATACACAGTTAATCGGAGAGAGCTTCAAAGAGAGAGAGCGCATGCAGAGAGTGGGTGTTGTTGGGAGGGGGAAACGGCGGCGGCAATTGCTGCTGAGCGAAGCAGCGTACTACATATACTCACAGGCGTAAAAATGTGTAAAACTCGGCTCTCTGATGAATGAGATTAACCGTCACACACACACACACACACTAACACATATACATACATGGGCATATACACAAACACAGCGCGTAATGCGGCGGCACTGAAAGTAAAGCAACCCCCTGGCACAGGCGCAAACACGAAATACAAGAGGACAACTACAGCAACAACAACAACCACCAAAACCGACAAAGCACTTGCTGCTGTAGCTGCTGAAGGAGAGAGAAAGTGGGAAAATGGAAAATCGTACGGTTTTTACTCGCTACTTTTTGCTATGCTTTCTGCTGATGCCAACTTTTTTATGCGCCTTTTCTGTTTCGACTTTATACTTGATTTGCACATTTATATTAAATCGCATCAGATGATTGTTTTTATAGCCTTACAGCTTATCACTGATAATTGCATTTCTGAGCTCAGACTTTCAGTTGACGCCCGTCTTAAGCTGTAGATAGGACATTGAATACTCACACACAATCAGCAGAATAACTCAGTGTAATAAAGTACTCATTAGCAATGATTAAGAAAACAATACACACGCGATTAATTGATTGGCGTTTTCTTCGCTTGGATTGTTTAAAGTTGTATTGCAATTATTTATGCATATTGCACTTTACATTTTTATGCTTTCGCACACACACATACACTTTTACATTGAAACTCTTAAATCGAAAGTCACTGACAACACTGCGCTCTGAACGTTACAACGTTCGCACTTAGACTGCGACTGAGACTGGACTGCTACTCGCTAAGTGCTTCGTACCTGTAGTTAACATTGAGTTGGCAGTCCTCTGTTAAGCCTATCGATTAAATGATGCGCGAACAGGACAAAGCAACTGCAGTAAATCCGATGGGTGGCGGCGCCTTTTGTGGTTGTTGTTGTTGTCACTCACTTCAATCAATCTATCATATGTAGACCGACAAATCACAGGTCCCTTTCTTTTAAATTTTATTCTTTTGCATTTTAATTAAATATTCTTCTAAATATGTCTTACTATGGTTTTGTTTATCGTAAAATGCACTTGACGAACAAAATGAACTGCAACCTCTGCCAGAAAGCGGATAAAAGCCGGCCTAGTCGTCTGTTCAACCCTCAGAGAGCATCTAGTAGACTCACCCTATAACATCAGATATTTTCTCTCTCCCGCTCTCTCTGTCTTTGCTCTTGGCACTTGCAACCCTGTCACGTATAACAGTTTTCTACAGTACCGTGAACACTTACATTTTTTGGCGCCTAACCCAACAATGTTATATCCATTGTAAGGAACTGACTGTGCAACTCATCGCTGAACTTCTTGTTGTCTACGTTCTTGTACCTTACATTTTGTACTCGGGTATAGGTTCATGGTGTACTTTTTTTTTTTTTTTGAATAAGGGGAGCGCAATGCGTTGTTCCGGGGTGGCTCTTGATGAAGTGTTGCCGTTTCCTTATCACCAGGCCATGTGTAACTCGAAACCTTGTTCATCTAATGTCTGGCCACGGTTCTCCTCATGTGAATCGCCCAGGAAACAAAATCGATTTCACGCAGCCCCCCAACCGCCGGTTGTTACGGGCATGTCCTGTAATTTGTCGCCACACATCAAGGACTTCAACACCCATTCTAAAAGAAATACCCCAAAAATATTGCCCATCGATGCAAATGGAATTCGTATATAGAGCATGCTGCCTAAAATGAAGATTGGGTATACATACATATGTGTTTAGGTTCCCTGATTTCCCACAAAGTACTAATGCCACTAAAATATGCTTTGTGAACATACATTGGATATAATATTGTGGAAAACAATTAAATTCATCAAGATAATATAAACCCATTACCAATTCTATAATATGCCATATACAAATAGATTAAGCTAAGATACGCCACTTTACCTAATGTCTAACTAGACTATCCAATCACCATCTTTTATGTAATAGTTGAAGAATATGTACATATGTTTCTTATCACGATTAAATTGCTAATATATCGGAAATAAGCTCATCTTCCATATGACAATCAACGTTTTCAGGGTCTCTGCAGCATCCCTCCTGTATATCGATATAAAGACCCAATGGGCATTCCCTCCGTATAGCTTGTCCATTCTCACACACAAAGAACTTGCCGCATGAGGTTAGGTCTCTAAAATACTCTCCATTTTGAGCGTTGCTGCAATCTGGTATTAATTCAGATAACTCAGCCTCTATGTTCAAAAAACTGTCGATGGTGTCTTCTAAAGAAATTGAGTCCTTAACATCTAGGGAGCAATTCACCAGATGGACAAAGTTGCAGACCCTCCTCTCGATATCGAAATATAGATTGGGGGGACAGGATTGTGGTATCCCTATACCATTGGAGCATATGTAGAACTTGCCACAATTTCGGGAGTCTCTAATAAAGGCACCATTTGGACGATGATTACAAACAGTTAATGAGGAGTCCGAAGAGGGATTATCGGGAAAATCGTCAATCCGTGTCGTGTCTTGAACTTGAATTGTTGTTGTCTCCACAAGGTTCCCAACTGTTGTAGACTTTGTGAATATGAAGATGGTTGTTGTTGCTGTAGTTGTTGTTGTTGTTGCTATTGCTGTACTTGCTGCTGCTGTAGTTGTTGTTAATGTTTTTGTTGCTGTTTGTGTAGCTTGATTTTTTGTTGTAGTCTCCACAAGGTTCGCAACTGTTGTAGACTTTGTGGAAGTTGTTGTTGCTGTAGTTGACTTTATAGCCGATGTTGTAGTTGTTGTGGTTGCTGTTTGTGTGGCTTGATTTTTTGTTGTAGTCTCCACAAGGTTCGCAACTGTTGTAGACTTTGTGGAAGTTGTTGTTGCTGTAGTTGATTTTATAGCCGATGTTCTAGTTGTTGTGGTTGCTGTTTGTGTGGCTTGATTTTTTGTTGTAGTCTCCACAAGGTTCGCAACTGTTGTAGACTTTGTGGAAGTTGTTGTTGCTGTTGTTGATTTTATTGCCGTGGTTGTTGTTGCTACAGTTGTTGTTGTCAATGTCCTTGTTGTATAATATATTTCGTCATCGAAGTCTGCATCTGAATTATCAACACAATCGACCAAAGCAGCAAAATTGCATACCCTCTTCTTGATATCGAAATAGAGGTTTGTAGGACAGTAGTGGGCTATAGCCCGATCATTTAAACAGACGTAATACTTTCCACACCGTTTGCTATCCCTCACAAAAATTCCATTTCGTAGTCCCCTGCATACAGTTCTTTCCATATCATTTGATGGGGTAGCCACAGATTGAACAGTTTCTTTAGGTTTGGACAAACTCTGTTTATCCTCTTCAAGCTCGAAGTTATTCAGTTGGTCCTGTACTTCTGAGATCCATTCGAAGGAGGAAACTTTAGGACTTTCCCCTTCAGGGATAGTGTTCCCAATGGCTTTTGTTGATTCAACAAATTTTGAGTTCTTCACGTTTTCTGAGGATTTCTCATGGCTCTCAACAGGAGTAGGGATTACAATTGTTGAATGAATCTGATTCAAAAGATTTTCGGTGTCCCTTTTGGTAACCAACTTAGGTGAAAAATGTAGATCTTCCTTATTGGAATTGGAATTGGGGTTTTCAGCAATTACGTGAGCAATCATATTGTCAATTTGGTCGCTTGGGAGTTTCTCAGAGACTTCGTTATGTTTTTGACACTCCACCAACTGTGGGAAGTTGCAAACTTTCTTTTTGATATCGAAGTAAAGATTACCTGGACAACTTCGAGCTACAGCACGTCCCTCAGCACAGATATAGAATTTACTACAGGACTCAGGATCTCGTAAGTAGACGCCATTTGCTAATCCAGAACAGAGAGATACTTCTTTATCGGAAGGAATATTTGAAACTTTTTGGTCGACGACAACTTGCTTGGACTTATCCAGGGACGGGTTCTCATTTTTCGATGTATGTCCATTATTTTGGGAGCTATGATGATTTTCACTACCATGAACACTGGAGAGGTTTTCTGAAGTTTCTTTATGGGTCGGAGAAAGTGAACACTCCACCAATTGAGGGAAGTTGCAAACTTTCTTTTTGATGTCGAAGTAGAGATTTACTGGACAGCTGCGGGGTATAGCACGTCCTTCGGCGCAGACGTAAAATTTGCTGCAGGATACCGAATCCCTCAAGTAGGCGCCATTTGTTAAACCGGAACAGAGTGATACTTCCTCCTCTAGAGCAACATTAGAATGTTGTTCTTTTAATGGTTGTTCTTTTTCCGTCTGTGAGTTATTTCCGGTTTCGGAAATCTTATTTTGCTCTGAGATTCCATTATGTGAACACTCCACCAACTGTGGAAAGTTGCAAACTTTCTTTTTGATGTCGAAGTAAAGATTACCTGGACAACTTCGAGCTACAGCACGTCCCTCAGCACAGATGAAGAATTTACTGCAGGACTCAGGATCTCGTAAATAGACGCCATTTGCTAATCCAGAACAGGGGGATACTTCTTTCACTTGAGAAACATAAGGAAGTTTTTGGTCGACGATATCCTTCAGTGGAAGTTCCTTGTTCTTAGACTTGGATAGAATTTCATCCTTGGTTATTTCTACAATTGTCTTTGAGTGGGAATTCAAATCTTTGTCTAGGTTTTGAGGATCAATGGAACACTCCACCAACTGTGGAAAGTTGCAAACTTTCTTTTTGATGTCGAAGTAGAGATTTCCAGGACAACTTCTAGACAGAGCACGTCCTTCAGCACAGATGTAAAATTTATTGCAGGACTGAGAATCTCTGATATAGGCACCATTGGGCATTGAGCTACATACTGATATCACTTCCTTGTTAACTTGTTTTAGAGAAAGATGCGTTTTGGCAGGAAGGACTTTTTGTTGATTGTCTGAATGAACGAAATTTGGATGCTTCTTCAGCGATACGATTTTGAAATGCGGATCATGATCTGTTGTGCATTTCACATTTCCAGCGAAATCGCAGAGTCTCTTCTTGATATCGAAGTAGAGATCTCCAGGACATTGACGGGATGTAGCCTTGCCATTTACACAAATGTAGTACTTGTTACAGTCGTTGATATTTCTCAGATAGGCACCACTTGGTAAGTTCCGACAATATGAGTCAATTTCAAGATCTGGATTTGCAATCTGGAAAAGTTCTTGAGTGTTTATGTTGAATTGAAGAACATTGAGGACTGAGGACTCTGTGCTATATGAAAAATCCGTTGAACTATCCTCTGATGTCTCCGACATTTCCGTGGAACTCTCTGTTGATTCACCATCGTCAGAGGAAGATGAGGATTCCTCCGTTGAACTCAAACTCTCCGTAGAAGTTTCTGTGGAGCTATCCTCTGATGTTTCCGTTGATGATGATGAATCCTCAGAAGTTGAACCGATACTTTCCGTTGAATTCTCTGTCGTCTCAAGATCTTCAGTGGAAGATGAAGTTATCTCGGTGGTGGAACCCTCCGATGAATCATAACTATCTGTGGAAGTTTCTACCGATACTCCATCGTCAGTAGAAGATGAGGAATCCTCCGAGGTTGAGATCGAGAACTCGGTTGACATTGAACTTTCGGTGGAACTTTCAGTAGATTCACTTTCAACAGTTGAAGATAAAGATTCCTCAGATGTTGAAATGTCACTTTCGGTGGAACTTTCAGTAGAAGAAGTAGAAGATGAGGAATCCTCCGAGGTTGAGATCGAGAACTCGGTTGACATTGAACTTTCGGTGGAACTTTCAGTAGATTCACTTTCAACAGTTGATGATAAAGATTCCTCAGATGTTGAAATGTCACTTTCGGTGGAACTTTGTGTCGAAGAAAAATCTTCTGAAGAAGATGAATCTGTGGTGGAACCATTCGTTGATTCAGAAGTATCCGTTGAGGTTTCTGTGGGTTCAGCATCGCTCGTTGAAGTTAATGATTCCTCATAGGTTGAGATCGAGAGCCCCTTAGAAATTTCTGTTGATTCTTTTGCATCTGCAGCAACATCGTCCACTAAAAATGGTGTTTCAGGGGTTAGTGAGGAATTTTTCACGGAAGGTTGTGCATTTGTGGCTGCCTAAGAAATGAAATTAGTGTTATTAAAAGTAATCTAAGTATAGTTGTTAGTGCTTACAGAAATAGATAATTCATCTTTTTTGGGAGGTTTTGGGGGATTTACTGGAGAATTCGGTAATTTGAGTGGCTTCGAGACCTCTGAGGCTAGTAGGGAACTTTCCAAGGCAGGTTGTGCATTTGTGGCAGCCTAACAAATGCATTTAAAGTTATTAAATTTTATCTAATTAGAGTTCTTAGTGCTTAAGGAGATAGATAATGCAGAATTTTTAAGAGGTTTAAAGAGATTTACGGGTGTTTCAGGAGTTAGAATAGGTTGCGAGACCTCAGCGGGGGATTCCAGGGCTTTGTTATTCTCCGAAGAAATTGAGTCTGTTGTTGACAAGAGCAATTTTGGCGAAGGATGTTGAGCAAAGCCGAAATTGGGCAGCGAGAAGAGACTATAATTCCAAAAGCTTCCAAAAAAGTTGAAAATATTGGGTCGCTCTACATGTATGTTCTGATTGTTGTTGAGCACGTGATTGCTCCCAGCATCTTGCCTGGTCTGAATCTGGGTACAATATTGAGCTTGGCTGTTAAATCGATAACCCTCAGCGCATTTGTTTCTGATCTGTCCGAGCAAACCGAGGCAGAGATAGTATGCATGCGGATCCGCAGGATCAGCAGATTTATATCCAAATGATTGTCCTTTGCATTCGTCCAGAGCATATACCTGCGATATGGTCAACAGACCTATCCACAGAAAGTTCACTGAAGGAGGATAGGCATATTATTCATAGAGTTCCATGGAAATGTTTTCAGCTTTGACTTACCCAGTTGCATTTTGAGAGTGTATCCGGTAAACTATGGAGTGCCATCTGTGACATATTTTCTTATATAGTCACTCCCAAGTAATCAGCTGAAAGCCTTTCCAACTTTACAAGAAACAATCTCTTGCAAATTTGTTTACAGCACTTTTCCTAACAACAAAACTGCCTTAAACAAATTACATTATCATTCTGTAATATTTATTGTCTCTTCCCTTCATAACAGTTATGAATTGTACATCCCGAACATGGAAATCTTGTTCAACACGCTTTCGGAAGCGGACAATGAGATCGTGTGGTATTCATCTTGAAAGTTACAAGACTTTCACTTATTCTTGGTAAAGTGGAAGTTTCCGTCTACATAATATTTTCTTAAATACTCATAATTGAAGATCGTAGAAAGTCAGAACTATGCAATTATATTTGTAGCCTCAAGAAGGCTTTTGATTTTTTAAATTAATCCCCAACGGACATTATAATTAAAGTAAATTAAAAGTATAGATTTTATATTTCAAAGTAATCCCCAAGTCAAATTATAAAATTTGTTATATATTTTTCAAATTTTGTTCTTCAATAGTGAAGTTTATATATAATTTGTTTTATATTAAGTAAATAAATCCTATCTCCCTTCCCGAAATGCAAATGTCTTTCTCTCTCTCTGTCTCTAGCTCGCTCTCTTCCTTTCTGTCTCTCTCTTTCGCTCTCTTTCTTTTCATACTTTATTTCTGTCAGATTTTCTTAACTTTCCTTTCCTCATTTCTCAATATTTCCCATATAGAGCAACTAATTCAGCTTTGATCAAGAATTTCGAAATTTTAGATAAGATGTCTACAGATCATAACTATTGTGACACTTTCAAACTGCCTCACTACATTACTCATCAAGTTATGGACCTGCTAGACATATACTACGTATACATAATCTGTTCCCCAATCTTTTATGAAAACCCGCTTATCACTAATCACCTTGCCGTTGTTGTAGCTCTATTTGTTTTGATAGAGTAATTGTCTTGACGTTACTTTCCAATTTGTGTTAGCCGCTATGTTATAATCATAAAAACTTAAAGCACACCTCCCCCCGAAACCCCTCAGTCCCATTAGATGGTGTACATACGTAGAACCCGCTGATGACGAGGTCCGATTAGTTGCGTAGATAAGGTTACTACTACTGGAGGGCTCTACTTATGATAAGTATTCTTGGGTGCACTTGTTGTTGTTGTTGTTGTTGTTGTTACTGCAGTTGTTGTTGATACTATTTTTAGTGTTGGTAAATGGAGCTTTTTTGGCCAGCAAAGCACAGCAGAGCTTTGATATACATATGGGCCTTTTGGATCGGCTTCTTATCGTAACTTGTGTGGCTTCGAATGTACCTGGTTGAGGAAAACGAATTCATAGTTGGATTTTGTTGGCCCTGGTATTCGAGCCAATAAGTTCGGCTACCAATTCGCATTTTATCTTTTGCTTTTTTTTATTATTTCATATATATATATTTCTTTTTATTCGATTTTTCTTTTTTTTTGGGGTTTTGGGCCTTTGTTTTTGCTATAGTTGTACTGCAAATGAGTATTATTATTTTTTTTTTTTTTTTTTTTTTGGCAACTCACAATGGGTCACCTGCACCCAAGAAGTACCTTGTTCCAGGTACAGCTGATATCACCAATTTGGGCTGATAGTAACATATGTCTTTAAGGTAAACATTATCAAGAAACAAAATCAAAATTTAATGCAGAGCGATCAACAAATTCCATGCCCAAATTAATTATCTAAGAATTTTACTATTTTAGAAAGCAAAGATAATCCAATTAGGTAGGGATGGTTTTATGATGCTTCTTGTTTGAGATATTCCAATTTTGGGTTAAGTCTTTAAAGCGTATTTTTTTGGAGTGATGTGATATATATAGATATAGTTTATGACTTTACAATACCATATTTTTTAATAAGCAATTATAATTATTTAATTCCTCTCTGATACTTCCAATATACAGCAAATGATTAAGTGATTCTTAGAAGCATAAAATGTTGAATAAATTGTATTTAATTTTTTCCAATTTTTCCAATATTATATTTATTAATATAAATAATTTCACATTTCTTAAATCTATAATTACTGAAAATGATTTTCGTATCTTCTTAGGTATTGAAAGTTTTTAAAAACTTATTTTCAATAACAGATATATTTACTTTTTTAAGTTTTAAAAACAAGAATTTCTAATTTGGTAGCATCTGTAATATTTATAAAATCCATACACCATTAGAATATTGAAACCATAATCAATAACTAATGAATATTACATTTACAAAAATCTATAGAAATTGTCGAAATTTTTACTAGAATTTTTAAAAAATTGCATTTGCTTTAGGCATATATTCGCAAATGTTGCAAAATTTGCATATGACAGTAGTTGGAGCAATGGATTAGAGTGGTCTCGAAACTACACAACGCTGTAATTGCGGTTTGGGTCATCCGTTAGCTAACGAGGCCATTCCAAACACGATAACGATCGTTGAATTTCGCACATATCAATCTGACAGCCGCCTTAAGTTCCTAGACAGATCCATTACAACACTTCCCAGGGGAGCTGAAGGAAGGGCCCATGAACTGCTGGTAATCAGTGCTTATCTATTGAAGGCACTCTCTATAAAGTGTGATAAGGTGTTTGCTTTTAGGTCGTGATTCCAACACAGATTAAACATGAATCAAAAATGTTTAGTTTCGAAAAATTAATTTCTATATTTTGTAAGTTTTCATTATGACTTTGTATGCTCTCGTTCCAAACGATTGCCATAGGCTCGCGAGACAACATTCCAGGAGTCCAGAAAACGATCCATGCATTGAGATATGCAACGGTTCTCAGTGCCATCCAAGGACTTTCCCGGCTTAATGATGCACTTTCTAAAGCATTTCTCTGTCATCTTGGATACTATATCCTGGGCATTGGCCAATGCAATCTGCTGCTTCACTTGAGTCATAAGCTCACCCTTGTCCATATTAATGTGATCCATTCTTCCCAGAAGTGTCTCTATTACTCGCAATTTTCAAGTCCTGAATTTTCTGTTTTCAATACGATAAGTAAATCGAGAGACTTAAGAGTCAAATACTAACTGTTAACAAAAGTTTGCTTGATTTTTTTTATTTTATTACACACTTTCTTTTTCTGACAATTACTATATGATAATATTATAATTATTAATGCACAATAGTTAGAGGTTTTAATTATTTAGAAAAATATACTAGAAAAAGATCCTTAATTTTAAAAAATATACTTCATTAGACTGCGTTAAGTATTTATTTTCCACTTTTCGAGTTTTTTACTATTTTTATGCTTAGTTTTCGACAAAAAGTCAATGTATAGTTTAGAAAAATAAAAACTTTTTAGTTACATATATAGTTACACCTTGTGTTTTTTAATAGTATTAGGCGCGATCCAGTGAATACACTTAAGATCTGATTATCATACATATCTCATATATGTATATGTATATTGTAATTAATATTCTTTGGAACGCAACTATTTAAGAATCGTTCAATTTTTATTTTTTTGCCGGACAGAAGCTGTTTCACTTTGCAGGCAGTAAGGTTTGGATCTTTTAAAGAAAATAGGGGAGTGTAGTGATCATGTGCGTTATACTTTAAATTAATATATTTGATTGAATTCTAAGAAGATTAAAAAAATCCCGCCTTTCTTTGTTAATACTGTAATTAGCCCACTTTAGCTGACTCCAGGGATCCCAAATGAAAATGTTCTTGAATGAATGAAGTGATTTGATAAACTAGAACTAGTCACGATGTAAGAGATGTGCATTCCTAAGGACTGACCTGATTATGATTCCATATAGTACATATAATATATCATTTTGATCAGCATGTTGTATCACTTATTTTTGGTTGCATGTATTTTTAAAATTACACAATTATTTCAGCTGATTTCGTATGTCGTTTTTCCGTTGGTTGTGATATTATATCATTATATTATATACATTTTTAAGGTATGTCAGTTAAATTAAGGTAAGTAAATAGTTGTTTATATGGTAGTTATATGGAATGTACAATCACGTTGAGTATGTGTAAGTATTATTGCATTTCAAAGACAGGCACTGTGTGTATTGGTGTATGTGTATTCAACCATCATTCAACTCCTAGGCACTGACCCCAAACGATGCCAATCAATCATCTCCTGTCGCAGGTCGTGCTTTGAAAGATCCAGTTCGAAGCCTCCAAGCAGTTCGTTCTCTTGCAAAGTATCGTGAGACCAAATGGTGACCTGTAGCCGTCGCTGCTGCACCACTTCCAGTGGCATTCGATACTCCAACTACATAGAAATGAGTTCAGAATTATCTAAACTAAAGATATATAATTAATCTTTGTTACCGTTTCCATAAAGCTGGGCACACAGGTTTTGCGTACAACCTTTGTCTTTCTTTTGGTAACTTTTGTTGGATCTGGTTTCAGATAGCACTTGACATAGGTGTTGGGCTCCTGTCCACCTGGCAGCATAGGCAGTCCTTTGGCGTGGTGTATCTACGAAGAAAATCAAAATGTCAAAATGTATAAATGTTAATTATTAAAATACCAAATATTTTATTATTTTAAATATTTTATAAATATTATAATTTTTATTGAATATTATGGTTCTCTTACCATCACAGTTAGCACGCCGCGTTGATATTGCAGCGATAGTCGTATTTGTCCAATTTCATTGGGATTATCTCGCGATGGCTGCGTCTTTATTTCTGTAAAGATAAAAAATCAAGTCACTAAAGTTGCTCAGAATACTTCGGCAATATGATGCTCACCTCTTATCTTAGGCATCTCCAGTTTGGCCTCCTGCTGATCACGCAGCAAGGGATGGAAGAAGGTGTAAACCAGATCCGAATGCGCAATCTCCTCCGCCGCATCGAAAAGAGATTTGAGGAATCGCTGTATCAAAGGCAAACGCTTCTCGGCCACAGATTTGATATTAGAGCGACCCACATGGACACCGGCTGGAAGACTGCAGCAAGAATTTCAATTTAATTTTAAAAATGACTGTCAAATAATTAAGAACTTGAACTTTCAAATCAAAATCAAGGCAATGAGTTGTATGTAAGAAAATTGCCCAAAACAAAAAGAGACAACAGATAAATGATATATGAGCATAGACGATTGCTTATCAGTTGACCGCGACTGTCGAAACAGGTAAAACAGCTAATGGCTGATAAATCAGCAAAAAAAATAATAATAATAATAAAAAGAAAAAATACAAAAATAGCAACAACAACAAAACGCAAAGTTGATTTGTTGAAGGCCGCGCAAAGACAAAGAGCAGAGTTAACTGGGAGCAGTGGTGGTAATGGGTGAAGTGAAAGAAGAGCGAACGCCAGAATAGAGAGACAAACAGACACAGATAGAGAGAGAGTTGCGAAAATTGAGAGGAGAGTCAAGAGTAAAACAACGCTGTGATATCGCTACGATAAGCGTCGACAAACGAACTCGGAGCTTCAATCAGTTAGCGAGCGAGCTGCAAACTGAACGGGGCTGGCTAAAAAGCCAACAAAAAACAACACACACTCATAATAACAGAAACCAAAAAGTAGAAATAATACAAAAAAAAAACAAAAACAAAAAACAAGAAAAAACGCTGAGAACGCGGGAGCTGTCGAGAGCCCAAGAGCTGCGGCATTGGCGTTCGATTAACGACGACGTGGAGAACTTAGAAAAAATATATATATATACATATATAAAATATATAAAAAAAAATATTAAATCGAAAATAAGTTTAATATATATTTAAAATCTTAAGTACCACTACGATATGTTGGCCAAAAGCATTTAACAAAGCCATGGCTCAGCTAACGTATATGGGCCAAGGTGAATTACCCCCCACAACATGTTCAAACACTTGCTTGATCTTTCAATAACTTCTTCTAAACAGGTCAATTGGCGGCCTTTGGTCCTTTGGCCGCCTCCGTCATGCTGCTGCTGAGTCTCGTCATTGCTTTGCTCGGCATCAAGTTCTGGGGTTTCCGACGACGTCTCACATTCGAGCGCAGCTCCAACACACAACAACAGCAGCAGCAGCAGCAACAACAACAACAGCAACTGTCACGGCAAGCGCCACGTTATGCAGCTTACGAATCGCAGGTGCGTAGCTCCAGAAGAACAAATCAAAATGGTCGAAAAATTATATCAAAGTTGCAAGCGACATTTGAAAGGTTTTATAAGGTATTGCGATACCTTTTTTCATACAGTTCGCAACAGCAACAACAACAACAACAACAACAGCAACAAAAAGAACGTCAACAGCAAACGCAACTACATTGGCATTTATGATAAGGCAAACGACCGGTGTGTATGTGTCTGTGTGTGTGAGTGAGACTTGTGATGGGAGCGTGACAACTACACGTGCATATCGCATATCGCTACAGCGCGTATTGAAGCGGATGACAGCAAACGAGTGTAACGATGACAGCATAAGTTACGCTTATTTTGACTTCTTTAATTGACAATTCTTAAAAGTTATTCAAAAAATTATAAGCCCCGGGATTGCAAGTAATGTTGTAAGAGTTTAATAATATTCATCGCTTAGGCTTATTCCCGCACGTGTCCATCACTAGCTTTACAACGATATCGTTTTGGCTGCACACTGCTGCGCATGTATTTGTGCCTTATTGGTCATGTGTTCGTGAGCGTATCACTCATACGTTATGACGCATACGATAGTTGCTGCTGTTGACGTTGTTGCTATTGTAGTTAGAACAGCTGAGCCCCACAGCTGTTTTAATCGTTACAGCGAAGCCGCAACGCAAAGCAACGAAACTGTTTGCGGAATGTAGAGAATGAATGAGAATAATGACTAGAGCGAAGGAATGTGTCCATTAAGAAACAAGTTTCGACAAAAAGAAATACTCGTCGTACACCAATAACGCCAAAAAAAAACTAACTGAATAAATTTGCAGGTTAACGGCACCGATAGCGCTGTACATGGAGTATTTCGACAGCGCAATACGGAGGAATTCGAAAGTATCAGTAGTAGCAGCAGACCCACAAATTCACCAGGTAAAGCTCTCGATAATACAATATTTATAGGTTTACGGTATACGAATGGAGGGACAAAAATTACAAAGATTGCTTCAAAGTGAATGGAATTGCAAGTTTATGGTCAACTTGTTGAAGCTTATTGCATATTACTAAAGTTTCGAAATTCCAATTTTTGATGTCAATCGAGTACAAATTTCAAAATTAGCTATTTAAACTTAATTTGAGTTGATTCTAAAGAGAAAATCTCAAGATATGGCTAAAAATATAGTAATAACTGTTCAAAAATTCCATTAACCATTTTTTACTTTCCTTCCAAGGAAACATATTGCAGTTCAATTTAATTATCTAATGTATATCATCTGATTACCCTGATCACCCTCAATCTGTTTTTCAGGAAGTAAATATCTTACTGGTAGCGTACCAAATCTTTCGGTGGCATCATTATCACCCCGAGCATACAAACAGGAGGCCAGCATAACTGAGGAACTGGCTGGAACAGTTCCCTGTCGTAACGGACCTGAGCCTCAAGCTGCACGAAGTAGACGACGTGAAGTGCATAGCGCCAGCTATGAATACTATGCAACGCCACCTACACGGCAACCGCCAGCACCACCAGCAGTGGAGGCACCACCGCCACAACCTGTCGCTGTGGCCAAAGCGGATTCGAACCCTCAGTTGGATATACCCAACTTTGAGCACTTTGCAGAGAAATACGAGCTAATCACTGCCAAAGCACCGGAGAATGTTGTGCCTAGAGAATCACAGACCGTTCATAAGGTGAATGGACGATACTTGAAATACGAGCAGGTGGATGACGTGCCCGAGCTTCTGACACCCGATGCTGATGACGCAGGAGCACCCATTTCAGTTGCTGCCACCGTGCATCAACAGGCCGAGCCCATAACCCCAGATGAACCTGATCCGCAGCTAAGAGTACAACTACCTCCTGCAGAAATGCATCCACAACTTGAATTACATCAAGTGCGGAGCAGTCAATTGTTGGAGAATCAATGTGTGGAGCTAGAGCATACGGAGTCAGCCTTCGTTGTGGAGATTATAGCTGGCACACCAGAATCCATTGGGCAAGCGGAACCTGTGCTACCCACAAGACTCTTTGACAGCTTAGAACTACCTACGGAGCATCCAGACGCTGAATTTGAGTTGAAGCGTTCGTCTAACGAAATGAACGAGGCTGACATACTGGAGTCACCGAGAGCACCCAGTAGTCCACCAGGGTTTGGCAAGAGCATCGATGAGGATTGGGAAAACTTTGAAAATCTTGATCATGTGACAAGGTTACCCGAACCCAACTGGTCCGCACATCCCTTGGAATCCCCCACAGAAGGTACCAATGAGGTACAGTCGTCGCTTTTCAATGAGCTAGAGGTAATCGAACCTGCTCCTCAACCGAGACAGCTAGATCCGCCTCCATATGAAGCCAGACCTCTACCACCACTGCCCGTGCTGCCCGACTATGAATCCGTCATGCAGCAACAGCAGGAAAGACGAAACCTGCCCAAATATGCGGATGTTGTGACCCAAAGCCGAGCAAATCAAGTGCAATATGTGGACAGCATTGAGGATCTATTCGGAGAACTACACACAACTGAGGACATGTTTGGGGAGATTCACACAACTGAAGATGTTCACAGAAGATCCACAAGAGTTCAGAATTTCGAGGAACTCTGCGAACAGCTTGAGGTCACTCCATCACCTGTTCCTGCGCGACGACCGCCTCAACCAGCACCGCGTATTACCAAACCTGCCACGCTAAGTGTGAGAGGCGATACGACGCCGTTGACCTGCTACGCTCCCGAAGAGCTTCCCAACACCAGTTCAAGTGATGAGGAAGCAGCTAAGCCTGCCCAGCCACAACCTGCCAAACGGCAGCGCCATGTCCGCTTCGATGTGGAGAACCTGCAATATTATCAGTCTGCCGAGATTCCAAGCTCTAATGAGTCTGAAGGGGACTTTGAATCTGTTAACGACCTAGAATCGGAGTCGGACTCTGATACGGCAGAACCAGAACCAGACTTAATGCCTAGAGCAACACAACGATTAATATCCCTACCAGTAGACCTTGAGGAGAATGTGCCAAGACTTTTTGGCACACAGATATCAGTGGAAGGTAGCGACGATGAATCCTTTGGACGTGCCATACGACAGCATCGTACCATGACAGACGCACTGCGTCCAGTTGTGAAACTAGAGCGCAATGCAGACAGAGCTACAGAGGCGTAGAAGAGATGAAACAAAGAGATGCTGATCTTCATTTCCTTAGCAAAAGACAGTATTTACATGTACATAATACGGACTGTATGTTATATGCGGATATAGAATATCTACGCACGTGTGGATATGGACCAGTAAAGAAGAGAATTGCCATAAAATGTTGACTATATATATAAATATTAAATATAACCGACGTGTCTACATACATATGAAATGTTTTATTAACGTATATTTTATATTGATCCGGGGAAAGTTAAATTACCAATCCCATATCTAACTAATTTTTTCCCTATTTGGCCATATTTTCTAAAATATGGCTTAAAATCACTTTTGGTACAGCTTTTTAGGTCTATTTTAATGCCAGGAATCGATTGGCCACAAAAAATTTCGATTTAAAATTTTTCACTTTTTACGCATTTTTGTAGCGGGTTAAGTATGCAAAACTTTACCAAATTTAAAATCGCCAAATTGGAAAAAAAATCTCATATAGAAAAATATTTTGCTTTCATTTTTGGCCATATTTTCTACAATATTTGATGGAATAGAATTAAATTTTGAAGGTACAAAATATGGCCAGCACGGTTGATGCATCTGCGAAAAGTTTAAAAATCGGTCGAGTATTGGCTAAAATATGGCTTTTCAAAGCCTCCCTCGGTAAAAAAAAGATCCATTTTTGGCCTATTTTCTACGTTTTTGGTGATATTTTCTAAAATTCTGCATCAAATCTACTCTGCTAATGTTTTTTATGCTTATTTTGATGCAGGAAACCGAAAAGCCACAAAAAAAATTCGATTTAAAAATTTTCACTTTTTCAACCATTTTTGTAAGGGGTTAGTATGCAAATGTGGGCAAAAACTTACTAAAATTCAAAATCGCCAAATTAGATAATTTTTTGATGCAGATTTAAAAGAGCATCAAAACCATTTACAAAACTGCAAAAATTTTGAAAATCGGTTGATTTTTGGAAAAGTTGTGCAACTTTGAAGTTAATACAGTACCTTTTTGGTAGAAAATCTCACATAGAAAAATATTTTGCTTTCATTTTTGGCCATATTTTCTACAATATTTGATGGAATAGAATTAAATTTTGAAGGTACAAAATATGGCCAGCACGGTTGATGCATCTGCGAAAAGTTTAAAAATCGGTCGAGTATTGGCTAAAATATGGCTATTCAAAGCCTCCCTCGGTAAAAATAGATCCATTTTTGGCCTATTTTCCACGTTTTTGGTGATATTTTCTAAAATTCTGCATCAAATCTACTCCGCTAATGTTTTTTATGCTTATTTTGATGCAGGAAACCGAAAAGCCACAAAAAAATTCGAATTAAAAATTTTCACCTTTTCAACCATTTTTGTAAGGGGTTAGTATGCAAATGTGGGCAAAAACTTACTAAAATTCAAAATCGCCAAATTAGATAATTTTTTGATGCAGATTTAAAAGAGCATCAATACCATTTACAAAACTGCAAAAATTTTGAAAATCGGTTGATTTTTGGAAAAGTTGTGCAACTTTGAAGTTAATACAGTACCTTTTTGGTAGAAAATCTCACATAGAAAAATATTTTGCTTTCATTTTTGGCCATATTTTCTACAATATTTAATGGAATAGAATTAAATTTTGAAGGTACAAAATATGGCCAGCACGGTTGATGCATCTGCGAAAAGTTTAAAAATCGGTCGAGTATTGGCTAAAATATGGCTATTCAAAGCCTCCCTCGGTAAAAAAAGATCCATTTTTGGCCTATTTTTCACGTTTTTGGTGATATTTTCTAAAATTCTGCATCAAATCTACTCCGCTAATGTTTTTTATGCTTATTTTGATGCAGGAAACCGAAAAGCCACAAAAAAATTTGATTTAAAAATTTTCACTTTTTCAACCATTTTTGTAAGGGGTTAGTATGCAAATGTGGGCAAAAACTTACTAAAATTCAAAATCGCCAAATTAGATAATTTTTTGATGCAGATTTAAAAGAGCATCAATACCATTTACAAAACTGCAAAAATTTTGAAAATCGGTTGATTTTTGGAAAAGTTGTGCAACTTTGAAGTTAATACAGTACCTTTTTGGTAGAAAATCTCATTTAGAAAAATATTTTGCTTTCATTTTTGGCCATATTTTCTACAATATTTAATGGAATAGAATTAAATTTTGAAGGTACAAAATATGGCCAGCACGGTTGATGCATCTGCGAAAAGTTTAAAAATCGGTCGAGTATTGGCTAAAATATGGCTATTCAAAGCCTCCCTCGGTAAAAATAGATCCATTTTTGGCCTATTTTCCACGTTTTTGGTGATATTTTCTAAAATTCTGCATCAAATCTACTCCGCTAATGTTTTTTATGCTTATTTTGATGCAGGAAACCGAAAAGCCACAAAAAAATTCGAATTAAAAATTTTCACCTTTTCAACCATTTTTGTAAGGGGTTAGTATGCAAATGTGGGCAAAAACTTACTAAAATTCAAAATCGCCAAATTAGATAATTTTTTGATGCAGATTTAAAAGAGCATCAATACCATTTACAAAACTGCAAAAATTTTGAAAATCGGTTGATTTTTGGAAAAGTTGTGCAACTTTGAAGTTAATACAGTACCTTTTTGGTAGAAAATCTCACATAGAAAAATATTTTGCTTTCATTTTTGGCCATATTTTCTACAATATTTAATGGAATAGAATTAAATTTTGAAGGTACAAAATATGGCCAGCACGGTTGATGCATCTGCGAAAAGTTTAAAAATCGGTCGAGTATTGGCTAAAATATGGCTATTCAAAGCCTCCCTCGGTAAAAAAAGATCCATTTTTGGCCTATTTTTCACGTTTTTGGTGATATTTTCTAAAATTCTGCAACAAATCTACTCCGCTAATGTTTTTTATGCTTATTTTGATGCAGGAAACCGAAAAGCCACAAAAAAATTTGATTTAAAAATTTTCACTTTTTCAACCATTTTTGTAAGGGGTTAGTATGCAAATGTGGGCAAAAACTTACTAAAATTCAAAATCGCCAAATTAGATAATTTTTTGATGCAGATTTAAAAGAGCATCAAAACCATTTACAAAACTGCAAAAATTTTGAAAATCGGTTGATTTTTGGCAAAGTTGTGCAACTTTGAAGTTAATACAGTACCTTTTTGGTAGAAAATCTCATATAGAAAAATATTTTGCTTTCATTTTTGGCCATATTTTCTACAATATTTAATGGAATAGAATTAAATTTTGAAGGTACAAAATATGGCCAGCACGGTTGATGCATCTGCGAAAAGTTTAAAAATCGGTCGAGTATTGGCTAAAATATGGCTATTCAAAGCCTCCCTCGGTAAAAATAGATCCATTTTTGGCCTATTTTCCACGTTTTTGGTGATATTTTCTAAAATTCTGCATCAAATCTACTCCGCTAATGTTTTTTATGCTTATTTTGATGCAGGAAACCGAAAAGCCACAAAAAAATTCGATTTAAAAATTTTCACTTTTTCAACCATTTTTGTAAGGGGTTAGTATGCAAATGTGGGCAAAAACTTACTAAAATTCAAAATCGCCAAATTAGATAATTTTTTGATGCAGATTTAAAAGAGCATCAAAACCATTTACAAAACTGCAAAAATTTTGAAAATCGGTTGATTTTTGGCAAAGTTGTGCAACTTTGAAGTTAATACAGTACCTTTTTGGTAGAAAATCTCACATAGAAAAATATTTTGCTTTCATTTTTGGCCATATTTTCTACAATATTTGATGGAATAGAATTAAATTTTGAAGGTACAAAATATGGCCAGCACGGTTGATGCATCTGCGAAAAGTTTAAAAATCGGTCGAGTATTGGCTAAAATATGGCTATTCAAAGCCTCCCTCGGTAAAAAAAGATCCATTTTTGGCCTATTTTTCACGTTTTTGGTGATATTTTCTAAAATTCTGCATCAAATCTACTCCGCTAATGTTTTTTATGCTTATTTTGATGCAGGAAACCGAAAAGCCACAAAAAAATTTGATTTAAAAATTTTCACTTTTTCAACCATTTTTGTAAGGGGTTAGTATGCAAATGTGGGCAAAAACTTACTAAAATTCAAAATCGCCAAATTAGATAATTTTTTGATGCAGATTTAAAAGAGCATCAATACCATTTACAAAACTGCAAAAATTTTGAAAATCGGTTGATTTTTGGAAAAGTTGTGCAACTTTGAAGTTAATACAGTACCTTTTTGGTAGAAAATCTCATTTAGAAAAATATTTTGCTTTCATTTTTGGCCATATTTTCTACAATATTTAATGGAATAGAATTAAATTTTGAAGGTACAAAATATGGCCAGCACGGTTGATGCATCTGCGAAAAGTTTAAAAATCGGTCGAGTATTGGCTAAAATATGGCTATTCAAAGCCTCCCTCGGTAAAAATAGATCCATTTTTGGCCTATTTTCCACGTTTTTGGTGATATTTTCTAAAATTCTGCATCAAATCTACTCCGCTAATGTTTTTTATGCTTATTTTGATGCAGGAAACCGAAAAGCCACAAAAAATTCGAATTAAAAATTTTCACCTTTTCAACCATTTTTGTAAGGGGTTAGTATGCAAATGTGGGCAAAAACTTACTAAAATTCAAAATCGCCAAATTAGATAATTTTTTGATGCAGATTTAAAAGAGCATCAATACCATTTACAAAACTGCAAAAATTTTGAAAATCGGTTGATTTTTGGAAAAGTTGTGCAACTTTGAAGTTAATACAGTACCTTTTTGGTAGAAAATCTCACATAGAAAAATATTTTGCTTTCATTTTTGGCCATATTTTCTACAATATTTAATGGAATAGAATTAAATTTTGAAGGTACAAAATATGGCCAGCACGGTTGATGCATCTGCGAAAAGTTTAAAAATCGGTCGAGTATTGGCTAAAATATGGCTATTCAAAGCCTCCCTCGGTAAAAAAAGATCCATTTTTGGCCTATTTTTCACGTTTTTGGTGATATTTTCTAAAATTCTGCATAAAATCTACTCTGCTAATGTTTTTTATACTTATTTTGATGCCAGAAATCGAAGAGCCACAAAAAAATTCGATTTAAAAATTTTCACTTTTTCAACCATTTTTGTAAGGGTTTAGTATGCAAATGTGGGCAAAAATTTATCAACATTCAAAATCGCCAAATTGTATAATTTTTTGAAGCAGATTTAAAACAGTATCAAAACCATTTACAAAACTGCAAAAATTTTGAAAATCGAGTGATTTTTGGTAAAGTTATGCCACTTGTTAAGTTGAGAAAGTACGTTACTTATACAAAAATCCCATTTTAGACAATTTTTATCACTTTTTGGGCTTATTTTCTGAAATATGGCTTTAGATCACCTCCGATAGAGATTTTTATGCCTATTTTGATGCCAGAAATCAATTAGCCACAAAAAATTCCGATTTAAAAATTTGGACATTTCAAGCATTTTTTCTAGGGATTTGCATACCAATCGGGTGACGGGTAAAATTTTTTAAACCTATTTTGATATCAGAAATCAATTTAAAAAACAACTCTTTTCAGAAAATGTAACTATCATCAGAATTACTTTATGATTTAAAGGCATATTAACTTACCTGTGCAGTTTAACGAGTGGGAAGTGCATACACAGTTTTTGATGGAACTCTGTGAATTCACGATACGAACGAAATAGATGCGTTGGATCTCTCTGCCCATGTCGGGTTACTTGCAGTATATACATATAATACTTTTCCATGCTGTAGTGCTTCTGAAATCGGACAACCTTAACGATTTTTAGGCGACCATCCTGTTGCATGCTAAAAAAAAAGAAGAATCAACCATTTTATGTCCATATCAATGTGTCGGAACTAACTACCTTCCCTCATATGCAGATAAAACTAGTTGAGAATTATAACGTGTAACTTACGTGTATTTTCGGGGCACAAAGGAAAGCAGTTCGCCGGTACCTTCATCATTATTGAAACGCATCTGGGCCAGATTATGCAGAAAGAAATTGAACTGGGTGAACCAACTCTTCAGCGAGGATTGTATCATTTTGGCGAATGTGGCAGCTGCCTCGGGATTAGATTGTGATGGCAGCAAAGCACGACGTACATAGCTAACGGCGTTCGAGTTTACGCCCGGCATGCCGGCTGTGGCCATGTGGGCCAAGGTGTGAAGCAACAGGTCAGCATTCTTCCGTACAATATTGAAGGCACGACAGCAGAGGTCAACAAAGTAGTGGAAGTCTGTGGACGGTTTATCGCCGCCATTAATGACATAGGCCATATCCGAGGTAAGCACAAATGGAGTGCGATCTCTACAAGAGTCAAGAGGCAATTATATTTTTAATATCTCTTTGAAAGCAGCACTACCATCAAGTGTCGTAAAAACCAGTTGGGAATTATAAACTGATGTTGTCGTCAGATAATTTACCTTTTAAAGTTTCCAAACATTTGTGCATCGCCCAAGAATTTGCCAAAATCAATGTGAAACAAATGACCCGAAGTCTTCAGCATAATGTTATCGTTATGACGATCACAGATACCCAAGACATAGGTAGCTACACTGTATCCAGCACAGGAGAGCGTAAAATTGCGTACAGCGCTTTGGTACTCCAATGGACTGGGATTTTGTTTGCCCAGCCATTCGGCAATGGGTCGATCCTTGAAGGATCCCGTCAAGCCGCATTCAACTTGAATCTTTCGCAGTGTCTCCGCCTCCGAAACAAGTTCAATCATACCGCTCTTATAGCCAGTGGGCACACAGTTGAAAGTAACCATTTTGAGATCAAGCCGCTCTGCTAACCACATTTTATTCATGATGCGTATCAACTGTATGGTCAGCATATCCTGCTGAAGATCATCACCGCACTGCAAGGAAACACTTATAATATGTTAAGGGAATCGATGATAAATCTACCGTACCTTGAATATAGCGGGTAGAGGCTCTGCATCTGGACCAATGAAGGTAATCTTCAGGGGCAATGTGTTGGAATTGAAGTAGCTGCAGTTGCGAACATTGACACCAGTCACCTCCAGTTCAGGGCCAAGTGGAAGGCATGTGGGTTTCTCCAAGAGATCCTGATGCACTTGATCCATTCCCGCCGCTAGACTCTTCTGACGCATGGACTCTTTGGCTTCCTTTACGGACTCTGCTATCTTTGTCAAATTCTATAAACCCCGGCAAAGTTAGGAAGAGATAAGGGTATATATGAATGAGGTTACTCACCTGACACATGCGATGTTGGTACATGAAACGTTGAAGCGGTTTCTCGCCACAGATGGCCATCAAAGCACGCAACATCATCTTGTTGCGACGATAATAGCGGGCCTGTGTGATCTGTGACTCGTCGTACTCCTGATCTACCAGCGAGGCACCAATCGAGTTGAGCGGATCATCAGGCAGACTGTGGACTAGCAACCAATACATGTGATGGGCAAAGCGAGGCGACTCCAGGCACTTGGACAGTAGGAAACGTGCCAAGGCGGAGGCCTCGTAAGTGTCATGCTTCAGGGATTGGACCAATTGAGGCAGGAAATCCACCAACTGATCGTTGGGCATATGCGAGATCCACTCGACGGCCTTCGCACGCACCTTGGCATCGGGATACCGTGGCAGGAGTAACTCCAAAGCCTGCAGCGGTGATAGCGGGGCCCAAGAGTGCAGCAACGCATGTAAATCAATTAGATTCGCATAATCCCAACTATGGGCCGCATGAAGCACCTTGGGCAATGCATTGGGATAGTTCTGCAGATAGAGGCGCTTCTCCCAAAACACCTCACGTCGCTCTGTGGCACCCGTATAGCCGAGTTCGGCAGTGTCGAGCAGCTCCTCTTGCAGATTGGCATCCAAGGAAGCAAAGTCATAGCTATTGGAATCACGAAGGGATGCAGCGCATTAACTCTATAAAAAAAATGACAGGCTAGCTTAATACTTACTGCGGCGCACGTTTGGGTACCTCCTGGTGCTCGGGGAACTCAATACGACCTCCATAGGGTGGCACCTCTATGCTCAGCACAGGACAGTAGTCCGGATGTGGATGACAGCCACGAGCTGGTGCCGGTCCCAACATCTTGTCTGTGGTCGGTGGCCAAATGGACAACAGATACGGTCCACAGATCATTGTGCGCTTAAAGTCAAATAGCTGTATGGAGCACCAACCCAGTTCCGTGGTCACATGCCTTCTCTCTCCATTCGCCTCCGTATTCGTATTTGGTTCATTCTCACTGGCAGCCTGCTTGCCATACAGGACAAATGTGAGGCGTGCCTCTCGAGGTAAAGTACAGATCGGATGTTGCTCAAAGGTTAGCCAAGCACTGAAGTTCAAGCGTGGAAATAGGCCACCACTGGTGTCATTAGAGCAGCTTAACACATGAGGCTTCGATAGCAACCGCGTCCCATAGACCAACTGCACGCAGAGCGAATAATCCTCATACCTCCAATGGGGTGGTGGCCTATGTAAGCAGTTAATGCTCACCACAATAGGCTTGGACACACAGGATATGGGTATGGGAGCTGGAAGACATTGCCATTGCACATACAGATCTCCTGGGTAACTTAATGTCTACTTACTGGTGGCATAGTCTGGTGTCTTCACTGAAAACGCCACCCGAAACACGTTAGCATAGAGTTCGACCAACTCCTGCACTGCATCCCGCAAGCGATTGCACTTCAATTTGATCTGTTCCAGCATGGAACGCGGACGCAGCGTCACCTGCGCGTATTCTCCATAGTCACTGATAATTTCAGGATTATTGGCACCGGACAACGGAGCATACTTGGTCTGCGCCTCCTCACAGGTGCGCTTCAGTTCACCAATGCAACTGGCAATCTCCAGGGTATCGATAGAGCCCAACAAGGCGCAGATAGCTTTAACAGCCTGGACTACTCCCGAACAACTGACAACACTTCTGCCCGACGGAGCACCATCGGCCGCCGACTCAAGCTTATCGATTTCCATTTCCAAAGTCTCAATGAGTATCATCATGTTGTCATAGGTGACAATGGGCACCACTTCGTTGGGCAGCACCTGTTCCGGCTGCAGATCCGCATCATGCTCATCGTCTAGGGCCGTACGTGCAATTGCCTGCATATTTGCCGTGGTGCGCATACAGAGACCCAAATGCACATCCTTCTCCAGCTGGAAACTGTTGTGTACACACTCCAGCTGGCTGAGTTTCGATGTGGGCGCTAACCACTCCAGTAGACCAATTGGCTGAGGGTAGCAGAAGAAGAGATATTATAAAATTTAAAGAAATTTAAGTTAGATTTTTCACCCCCTATTTTTTCACAAAACCAGTATTTTTTTGTACCTTAGGTACAGAATACATTCTTACCTTGACCGCAAAGTCGGTGACGGTGCCCTTGACTTGTCCCTCCAGCGATGCCAGTGCCTGTGCCACCACCTGCGCCACAACAGAGTCAACTGCAAGTGGGGAACGTATTTAAGAAATATTTCTAAGAAACTTTTCCCAAATATTTTACTTACTATCGCAGGTGAAGGTAACCGGCGTGCCATAACCCTTGACCTGTTCTCCAGCCATAGAGTTGGACAAGGCATGCGATTGAAGCGTATTCACAGCCGGATGCACAATAACCTTAATACTCGTATCCATCATATAATGATAGTTGAACTCGGCGGCAATCACATGGCCCACATTTGTGGCCAGATCGGAATGAGGATAGCTGCCGCGTAGCTCACGTACCATATTATAGAACTCCAAGAGCTCGGCATCGTCTGTGGGCTGTTCGCTAATCAGCTCATACAGACGCGTGCACGTTTTCCGGCGATCGAGCACCACATGGGCTGGTATGCTCTTAGTATAGCTGTCTGTGAAAGGCGACGAGTTTAGCTGTGGATAGAGCTGCTGTTGCAATCGGGAATTGGAAGCGGATGTGGATGTGGATGGGCTAGTCTCGTATAGCTGCTGATTGCGCGGTGGCAATGGCGGTGGCGGCGAACCCGAACCAGTCGTCGCACTATCAATTGCCAAAACCGGCGGCACGGAGGCTGTTGTTGGTGTTGGCGATGCCGAATGTGAACTCGTCGGCTGATGCAGATATTCCTGTCGCCAGCCAATGGAACTCACGCTGACACTGCCGCTGCCACTGTTGGGAGCATTCTTGTCCCACTTGTTGACCGCCTCGTACATGGGATCCGAGTACTGTGTACCATTATCGCCGCTATACAGAAAATCGAATGGATCGTATTCGGCGTAGTATGATGTGCAGTCAGAGGCGGAGTCGTTGCCTGCAAGTAGCGAGTGCATGATTCAACTAACGAGTTACGAGTTGCTATTAACGATTAACGAGTAATTATAAAGAAAACAATACACAAACAAATATCTTAATCACAATTCGAACAACGTTTCACATCGCAAACAGTTATGCAAATGCCTCACAACCCATCGAGAGCTAATCGACGGGGATCTCAGCGTGTAGCCAAAAATAAAGACGTCACCACGTTCCCCCAGTTTTGCGCCCAACCACGCGAATCACACTGAGAGTCCGCGACGACTAGAGAACAAATCACAAATCTATGCTAACAAATCCGTGCTGACGTCTCCCGCTCTCCCAGCCAGCGTACACCCCACGTTCCTCACACGATTTCTGATAGCTTCGCTATGTCTCCAACTAGTAATGTACGCCCACATCTAGCGTCACCCACACAACAATAGTGCCATAGTTTATATATAACTCAAAGATTATATTTGTGTCACTTGGGTTGACCTTATCCAAACACCTGTTGAGCATCTGTTTGAACTCACTACTGCATAAAGTATATATAGATGCTACCAAACACAACTTTATAAAGAAGTGGAAACTATTTCAGGAACCACAAGCTAAATCTAGTAATTTCTTCTTATTTTCGAATTTGGCACTACCACCATATATAAAATAAAATTTATAGTATTTTTGATAGAAGTAGAAGTTTGATGAAGTTTGCCACCACCATAAAGAAAGAGTATTTGTTAGCTTAACAAAAGAGAGAGAGAGAGAGAGAGAGAGTATTAAAAAAGCTTCTCTATATACATACATATGTTTGTTAATATCACTATAGCACAACATCGAGTCGAAATTTTTCGAATCCATAAAAAGGATCGCTATATTGAAGGACGATCTTCGACAAAAATGTTTAATAAAACAACATAAAATTGGTATTGTTTATTCTCAGACATAATTTATTATTGGTCTCAACGTTATACAAGTTTGTATTAAACATATGTATGTATATAGTTATATGTATATATGATGTATAAGTAGATTAAAAATAGTGTATATATGTATGTATATGTTATGTTACGTTATGTTTCATTATGAAAATGCCAATCACAATTTTGTTGTCTTTTTTCAATAATACTCAAAACAAATAATACAAATCTAGGTTCGAATTGTCATCAAATTCGTTTTGGAAATTAACAAATAAATAATTTTGAAGTAATTTTGTTAAAAATCAATACACAGAAATCGTATTTTGTTTGTATATATAATGAGGCTGAGTCTCTTTTCTGCAATCGTGGAAGGCACGAAAACTTTCTTAAATATTTCTCTATGTGTATGTTTATAAGTATGTCTGTGTGTGGTGCAAGTAGGTGGTTGCAAGGTGGTCGTTCTATTAACATATGCATGTGTATATTTTTTGCGTTTCATTTCTGTTATATTGTATTTGTATCCACAGCGAAACCCTGAGCCCATTTTCTGCCATTAGACGTCGTTGACAGTCACCTGACAATTTCTTGTTACATGTCTTATGTTGTCTTGTTCTTATTATTGTTGTTGTTCTTGTTGTTCTTGTTGTGGTGGTTGGTGTTCATAGTGATTAAGTAGTTGCAGTTTTGGTAGTGGTTGTGGTAGTAGTATTATCTTAGTATGGATAGTAGTAGTAGTAGTATTCATTAATATGTATTACTTTTGCGACACTGCAAAATAGAGAAACAGAAAGTATTCAGTTTATCAAGTTAACAACAACTCCTAATAGAATAACAATAAGTTGATAAACAAAAACAACAACAAAACATTTTGACAACAATTATTAGCAATAATTACATTAATCTAAATTAATTATGCAATGAAAACAATTTAAGCGAATTTCTTTGATAAGTTCAATAATGAGCTGCTCAGCACTTATAATTCCCAACTAGTTTTAGCTACAGTATATATACGAGGCTCTGGGAACTAAAAGTTGGTAGGTAACGAAAATCGCTGATGAAATTATGCAAAATCATGAAATTGGTTTAAAAAATTCTGTTAGATTAATACAATTACTTCCCTACGTTTCCTATCAATACCCATTGGACCAAACACCAAACAAAGAAATTCCCTCATTTAACAATTTTAAGAAAATTAACTTTGTTGCTTGCCCGATTTGGAATAGAAATAATCTGAAAATTGGGTTGTGATAAGCTTGCTATGTTCCCGCTTTCGCAGATGGCTTTTAAGGTCGCTTCAAGTCAATAAGAAATAAAATCTATATGTTAACTTACCAGTGTTCTCATTGAGCAGTGGATCAAATGCCTCCAGCACACTCACACGGGCACTGCAGGGAAAGAGGGGGATAAATAAAAATAAGTTTGTTAAATGTTAAATTTTATTAGCTAAAAATGCATACTAGTCATCCTTGTTCAGATCGATTAAATCGTTGGGACTACGCTGTGGCGGCAACGGAGGTCCAACTGAAGGAATGCTGCCAACGGGTGGAGTTGCCCGACGCACATGGAAGCTAGGAACACTTGGCGCTGGCGTTGAAGACGTGGAATGTGAAATAGTAGGTTGATTTAGTGGACTGCTTCGGTTGCTGTTGCTGGCGACTGGAGTGCTATTGGAACGTGCAAAGTCTACATGCGTGGAACCCACACTGCTGGGCGCATATCCCGAGAATCCATAACCATAACCAGGCGTCTGATACTGATACTGTGGTGGCATGTAGGCAGCTGAACCGGGCACAGCCGGCGTGGTATACGTTGGATAGTAAACAAATCCAGCTGGAGCTACTGGTTGGAGTGCCAGTTGGTTGGGCATGTTGTAGAGTCGCTGCAACTCTTCCTGGTTCAATGGACGTTGCTGCGGTTGCTGAGCAGCCGCCTGATAAGGCACCAACTGCATGCCCATCTGGGGTGGCCCTGCAACCGTGCCGTATGCTGGTGGTGGTGGATAATGGACAGGTATTGATGAGGCAGCTGCCACTGGACCCACCGGCACCAGTGCAGATTGGGGATTGTTTGTCTGCAATCGCTGCAGATCCTCAATCAATCTATCAAAGGTGGTGCCCGTTTCCTGCTGCGGTGGCTGCTGAGTTGTTGGACTAGCAAAGCAGATCAGATCGCTTTCTGCATTCCCATTGCCATTTCCATTGCCAGTCTGAGCTGGTGGCGTTCTGGAACGTTCCACATTACCAGCCAGCGAAGTGTTCAGCGACACCTGATGCACGTCCGAATGACGTCTCTGCGCCAGATTATAATTTCTTTGTTGTTGATGCTGTTGGTGCTGCTGCTGCTGTTGGGAATAGTAATCGGAGGTGGAGGTCCCGCCATGATACGAATTGGTGCCGTATTTCTTGTGTCGGCGGTAGTCATCGAGCGCCTGCTGCTCCAAGCTCAACGCCGTCGCCTTGGCTAAATCCTCCTGGAACTGGCGATCGTAGTCAACCTGTGCCTGATTTGACATTATCCGCTCTGCTTCTTAGTCCACGATCAACTGCAAAATCAAGTTGAAATTATAAATAATCTTTTCCAATTTCGTGTATTTCTGTTTCTACACATGACGAACAATAGGTTCTGCGGTTAATAATTTTTTCACTTCGCTTATCTATATTCGGGTGTGCGATAACACTAGGAATGATAAAAGCGATTACGAGTTGTAAACTTATTCGACTATGTATGTACGTATGGGTGAGTATGAAACTGAAAAGCAGGCAAAAAATAAATATATATTTTTATAGACAATGTGTTATATTATTTTTAGAGGGATCGGGATCGGGTACTAAACGAAGGTTACATGTGATTCACCTACTTACTATACAAGAAAAAAACGGAAAGTGATTCCCCTAGCTAACATTCTAACTTTATTTATTTGCATTAATATGCAATTTATTTCTAAATTACTTATAATTGTGTAATTATTGAAATTTTAATATCGGAGTGACACAACATTGATTTATTTTTCTCAAGGGTGCTGTTTTTTTTTTCTATCAAAATATTTATAATTGTAATGTGCAATTTAATAATTTAAAATATCTACAAAAATATAGAGGAATTTGAATGTAAGCAAACTGTAAATCATACACTGAAAGAAAATTAGAGTTACTTTTACTTACAGTCATACATATGTATTTAGGAGAGAGACCTGGGGTGTGCCAAAAAAAAAGCTTGACTACGTATGTATAAATATATGTACGTTTGTAATTTTATATATGCCCGATAATACACTTCAATTGTTTATTTATGTGAGGGTTAACCTTGATTTACTTTGTGAATTGCGATAAGGCGGCAGTTTGTTGTTGTGATTCTGCAAGAGCGCAAGAAAATAAACAAATGCGCAACTTTCTCACGGATAACCCATAAGAGGAACAGCTGTTCAGCATGAACGATTGCAAACTCACACACGTTCAACTAGCACACATACCAATACGTACACCGGTACAAGTATGCGATATGAAAACGTACATATATGTACATACATATAAAAATGAGGACATAATAAAATGTAAGAGAGCGAGAGATACCGGCTGAGATGGGAGAGTGTTGGGTGAAGTGCCAAAGGTTAAAGAGGCAATCAATAAAGTATATTTAAAGGCTAACAAGGCATTAAATGAATGCACACAAAGCGACGAAACATTTCGTTGAGTTTAAATTTCCATACATACATACGTCACTGCATACATTTTAAGGTGTGTGAGTGTGAGTGTGTGTGTGTGCGTGTCTGTCTGTATGTGTGTTGGAGTATGTGTTGGCAGAAAATCGTGCTGTAGAATGAAGAGTAGCAAAAACGCAAATGATAAAACGCTTTGGATACTTTTATATAATGATAATGGCACTGGTCGTTGAATAAATAGCACAAATACATTATCAATTTAAGTCGAGAGTATGTACATAACGAATGTAATCGTAGGCACAACACACACACACACACACTCGCAGAGACATAGGAATTTAAGCATTAATCTATGCATGCACAAGTATTAAATTTCACTTTTTTTGTTGTTAACTTACTTGCTTTGTTTTTGTTTGCCTGGATTTCTTTCTGTTGTTTAATGATGGCGTTGTTTTGTCGTCTGCTTTCGATTTTATGTATCATATGCTATATATTTTTATGACGTTTTCATTGAATTTTTCGTTTCATTCGCGGCTTTGGAGCTTCCCTACACACGCACATACAAATACACATACATATGTACATGCACACAAAAAGAAATAACACTGACACTTCTACACGGCAATTTTGCACAAAAGACACGGCACTAAAACATCATACACAGGTAACACGTAAGCGTATAATACGCAAAATACTTCCTCAATACATTTTATGTACAAATTGATGGTTTAAAATAACAGAAATTAACTGTTTGTAAAATTCTTTCTGCGCTCCAATAATAACAAACGCCACGGAATAATGAACAAAACGGAATGCAACAAGCAGAAGAGTGCAAAATAAACTAACTTCAAAATAAATATGTACACACTGTACACAAAATCGATGCGATATATCGATAAGCACATTTATTAGCATGCGATAGCCGAAGGCGTTACCAATTTGAATTTCTTACAAGGTTAGATTTGTTAAAACTGCATCCTCAATTTCCTGAGCATTGTTATTATCCAATGCCAACTTCTTGGAATCATCATCCAGTCCCATAGTTGACCAATTTTCTAAATCTAGATTTCCCGGCAAATTATACATTCTTCGATACGATGCCTGAATATTCTCGTCCAGGAGTCTTTCCACAATATCGCTGCTCGGCAACACGGCCGGGTTCCTCTCAATGGCCTCCATCCGAGATTGAGGCTGCAGCAGTGCATCGGGCGAAATGTTGGCCCTGGCATGACCAGCTATGCGTTGAGAGAACTCAACATTCTCCACTCCCATTTTGCAAAGGGCACACTTGGACTGTCCAATCAGTTGCTTCGTCTTCTGCAGTCCAATCCGATCCTGGGCTAGCAGCATGCGATCCTGCGACAATTGAGCCTCCTTCTCGCTGAGCTCATGGGCTCGCTTGCCGAGCAACTGCAGCTTGGCTTGCAACAGCTGCTCTGTCTCGCGAGCCTTATTCTCGGCGAGATGGGAGCGATTAATGGCCAGGCGATAGGCACTGGCGGCCTGCATCACCTCATCATCCTTGACACTGATGGCATTCTCCTTGTCCATAAGCAGCCGCTTGCGTTGCTCCAACTCCCGCTGCAGTTTATGGCAACGATCCCGCTGCTCATCCGCTTGCTTTATGGCATCTCTGGCCACCTGCAGCTGTGCCTCCAGCTCCAAGCGCTCCTTGTCCATGTCGCCACGCTCGTGTAGCTTGTGTTGCATCTGCAGCTTCTGCTGCTCCACCAACAGACGGTTGCGTTCCTGCTGTACGTCCAGTTGCATGCGTTCCATTTCCGCCATCTGGAGGGATTTCAGATCCTCAATGCGTTTCTCGTCGCGCTCCATTTGATCCCGATGGAAGATCTTCTCCTGCTCGAAGGCCTTCTTCTCCGCATCCAGGCTGGCCATGCGTTGCCGCAGCTGCCAGTTCTCCTCCGCCGAATCCTTGGACAACCTGCTCAGCTGCAACTCCAGTGTGCTCACTAGTTCCATCAGACGACGCTTCTCCTGGTCGGCAGTTTCCTCATCAATCTTCAGCCGTCGCTCCGAGTCAGCTAAGCGTCTCTCCCGTGCCTCCAGCTGCTGCTCCCGCTCCTTGGTCGTGCTGAGACCCTCGCGAAGCTCCTGCAAGTCACTGGATGCCATACGAAGTGTTTCCAAGTAACTGCCATGATCCCGCACTGCCGCCTGTTCCAGCAGCTTGGCCTGCCTAATGCGCTCCATATCCGCCTCGTGGAAGCTGCGCAAGTGGCGCAGGTCGTCCTCGTGGTCCTGCTTTAGTGTGGATAACTGCAGATCGTAGTCGTTTTTCAGTTTGTCCAGCTTGCCCGTGTAGTAGTCACGCAGCTCCGAGTTCTCCATTTTCAGACGATCCTCCACAGCTGCCAAGTGCTGTTCCAATACCTTGAGCTGCTTTCTGGAGAGGAATAGCGTGACTTAATATAAATATCCTTTGATTTTTAACTACTCACTTGTAGGATTTCTCGATCATTTCAATTTCCTGCTCATAGTTGACCTTCATGTTGGCCACCAGCTCCTCCAGCCGCTGCTTCTCGAGCACGTTCCGCTTGACCTCCATCTCCAGCTGCAGCAACTGCTCCATGGCCTCATTTTTGTTTGTCTCCTTTACTGCCTCTGATTGTGACACCTTCTCTGGCAACGTTTGTTGGGACACATTTGGTGTCGCCTCCTGACGTGTCACCTCAACCGGAGGTTGGGTCATCATCAGCTGCAGATGCATATTAATCCTCTCCTGCTGCGCCTTATAGTTCTCCTCCATTTGCAGTTGACGCTGCAGCTGCTGCTGGAGCAGCGCCTGGAACGTGTGATACTGTGACTCCTGCTTCCGCTGCATCTCCACCAGCACCCGCTCCTGGGTCTTCGCCTGGGCAGCAATGACCAGTTGTGCCTCCTGCTGCTGGAGCGCGCTGTAGTTGTAGCTGCTCTCCAAATTCATGCTGTTCAGCATGAGTATCTGCTGGGCTGTGCTGTCCGTCACTGGACGAATCTTTGGCTGTGGCTGTGGCTGTGGCTGGGACTGATCCAGATCCGCTTCATCCGAGTCCGGCATGCGGAGTATATCGGTGGTGGCCTTAGAGGCAGCCACAGAAGACTCCTTGGATTTTGTGGGAGTGTGTGGCGTAGCGGGACGTTCCTGATCCACTGGTTCCACTGCATTAGCAGTGGTCTCCGCACCCAATCCCAGCCAGTCGGCAGTGCCTCGTTTCTTGGACACGGGCGTGGACATGCCGGAGACGGTGGCATTTGTCTCTCTGTCCCGACCAAACAGACCCAGGGGATCCGCATTTAGATTGGTGGACTGGGCTGACGCAGAACTTCGTCTGCCTGGTCCACCAGCTGTCTTTGGACGCGCCTGGGAATGTAGGTTGGAGGTGTCCGTCGTGGTATCCGTGGACTGGCGGGACATCGAAGGTTTTGCCGTCGATGGGCGTTTGGAGGCGTCGCCACTGCCCATAATGTCATCAAAAATGTTCCTCTTAGGCTCCGCTGCAACTAGCAAGTCATCCAATATGTTCTTCCGTGAGCCGCTGCCTCCACTCTTGGGCTGCTTGGGATCGAATCCCAGATCGTCATCGTCAGCATCATCCATGGATATAGATGGCTTCTGCTTCACAATACGTGGAGTGCTGCTTGCATTCGGTCTTCCTACTGTTTTCTCTGTCTTTGCAGGAATTGGAACATCTGCCTCATTTTCCTCCTTGATGCCAAAGAGATCCTCAAGTTTTACTTTAGCTTTGGAATTGGCTTTGGGCAACTTCTTTGCCCCACCGCCAGCGGGAGCATCAAAGAAGTTATCATTATCCAAGCTGTTATCGCTAAGTAAGTCGGCAAGTGGATCGTCGCTAAAATTCATTATTTATTTGGTAAACTAGCTTTTATGAAAAATTTATAAGCAAATTTCCGTTGCTAAGTAACGAACTTTCAGTAAATTCGATATTTTTGAATTTTAGTGAGTATACACTGTCACTAAAATCAACAGGTTCTCTGCACGACAACAAATTAGTGCAATGAAAATTTTTTGCATATATATTTTATTATAATAATAAAAAAACAGAATTTATTATTTAAATTAAAACGAAATCTAATTAAAGAAACTATTTATTAATGCAGCATCGCAATGTCTTGCAATGTATCGATACTTTACTAAGTATCGTAAAAACGTAAACACATTATCAGCCCTGGTCACATATGAATTGAGTTGACAAACGTCGATAGAACGACGCCAAATAAAAACAAATAAATTGTTAGCAAATTGTAAATAATGAGTAATATTTACATACAAGAACCGCCAACATCTGGCAAAGTGTTGCTGAAGACCACAGTAGGCGATCTCGATATCGAATTGTGGACCAGGGAGTGCCCAAAGGCATGCCGGAACTTCATCCAACTGTGCCTGGAAGGATACTACAATGGCACAACATTCCATCGATTGGTGAAGGGATTCATTGTTCAGGGGGGTGATCCAAATGGTGATGGCACTGGTGGTGAATCCATTTATGGCCAACCCTTTAAGGATGAGTTTCATTCCCGTTTGCGATACTCACGACGCGGCCTGGTGGGCATGGCGAACTCTGGCAAGGATGATAATGGATCACAGTTCTTCTTTACGTTTGGTCCGACACCGGAACTGGAGAACAAAAATACTCTCTTCGGCAAGATCACGGGTGATACCATCTTCAATATGCTTAAACTGGAGGAAGGCGACGTTGATCATCAGGAGCGACCCATGTATGCCCATCGCATCAACTCCACAGAGGTACTAAGTAATCCCTTCAGTGACATTGTGCCCAGACTACTGCAAAAGGTGCCTACAAAGTCCAAGAAAAGTAAAAAGGAGAAGCAGGGAGTAAAGTAAGGGAATTTGATGAATTTTAAACTCATTTGCTTATAATTCTCAACTGCTTTTAGAAACTTTGGTTTGCTCTCGTTTGGCGAAGAAGCCGAGGGAGATGAGGAGGAGTCAAACATCTTCGTCAAACAAAATGCAGGCAAGGCGAAATCCCTGCACGATGCCACAGATGACCCCAAGCTAAGCAAGGAACCGGTAAAGGTTCCCAAAACTGAGCATATCAAGGTCGAAGAACAGTTATCTGACGACTACGAGGAGCCAGGATCACCTGATATCAAGGCCAAGTCCAAGTTGAGCTCTGATACCGTCAAGAACAAACTATCCAAGGCAAACCGACAACCCATAAAGCAGGAGATCAAAAGCGAATCTGAGGATGATGCGGATGACGTGTTAATGACACGGGAGCAAGAGCGGAGTCTCAAAGTGTCCAAAGAAAAGTAAGTAAATTTCTTCCGATTTCCAAAAATTATTTATTTAATATTTTAAAATTTCGTTTAGAACAAAAATTCGCGAAGAAATTGCTTCGCTAAAAAAACAATATCAAATGGACAAGATGGCCAAGGACAAACAACTGTCGAAGGATACGGATAAGAAGGCCAAGCCAACTGACATCAAGGGAGCCGGTGAAAATCATTACATCAGTGATTTTCTCGAAACTAAGCAAAAATATACTGCCAAGACAAAGAGCTCCTTGAAAGGACCTGACAGGGAGAGCTTCACTTTGCAATTGTTATCGAAATTCAAATCAAAATTGGACAACATAAAGCAAAAATCAGGTGAAGATGAACCACAACCAGAGACCACTAATGTGGATGACAAGATCGTAGAAGAGGACATCAAGGGGGACGACTGGTTGTCTCATACCTTAAATTTTAACAGTAATGTGCCAGTTTTGGCTAAGGATGCGTCTACAAAGAGCGATGATTGGTACGATGTTTACGATCCTCGAAACCCGCTTAATAAACGGAAAAGAGGAGAGGCAGATAAATTATCCAAGTCAAAATCATCGAGAAGGCATTAATAAAATATATATACTTAGTGAATTTAAATCTTCGATAAATATTTTATTTAGTTGAATTATTGCTTTTGGTATTTAATTGCGATATAAACAGATTCGGTATTTTTCGATAAATTGGCCAACGATTATCGATAGTTGTGTTAGCGGTAGCAGCTGAACACAGTAAAAAACAGCATACTCAAGGTGAAGTAATTTGGATTAAAAATACAGGTAATTATTTTTAAAGAATTAACTCCCAATTGTGCAAAAAGAAAGTGTATTTGTGTAGATGACATCATATGTGTGTGAATCTAAAATAGAATAACTCAGTGAAATGCACTACGAATTTGAGTCATCGTTAAATTATTGATTTTATACAACATTTGTTTTCGTTGTCGTTTTCGTTGTCGTCACAGCTACGCGGGTTGAGAAGGGGGGACAAAGGCAAGGCAAGGCAAGGCTGCTTTAGTCACCAACTCCAATCAAACAAGAAAAAATAAAACATAACGAAACACGTTCATCAATATGAGTGCGAAGAGTAGACGACCGGGCACGGCCAACAGTCAGGCGCCCAATGAGTGTGTCCAGGTGGTGGTGCGATGCCGTCCGATGAGCAATCGGGAGCGATCCGATGGATCTCCGGAGGTGGTCAATGTGTATCCCAATCGGGGAGTTGTGGAGCTCCAGAATCTGGTGGACGCCAACAAGGAGCAGCGCAAAGTGTTTACCTATGATGCCGCCTACGATGCGAGCGCATCCCAGACGACCCTCTACCATGAGGTGGTATTCCCGCTGGTCAGTTCCGTGCTGGAGGGTTTCAACGGTTGCATCTTTGCCTATGGTCAAACGGGTACTGGCAAAACGTTTACCATGGAGGGAGTCCGCGGCAATGATGAGCTGATTGGCATCATTCCAAGAACCTTCGAACAGATTTGGCTGCACATCAATCGCACAGAGAACTTTCAGTTTCTTGTGGATGTATCGTATCTGGAGATCTACATGGAGGAGCTGCGGGATCTGCTCAAGCCGAACTCCAAGCATCTGGAGGTGCGGGAGCGTGGTTCTGGCGTCTACGTGCCCAATCTGCATGCCATCAACTGCAAGAGTGTTGACGACATGACCAACGTCATGAAACTGGGCAACAAGAATCGCACAGTGGGCTTCACCAACATGAACGAGCATAGTTCCCGGTAAGTCCCAAGACTACACCACATGAACGCCCATTAACGGAGTACATTAATCCCTTCCAGCTCGCATGCCATCTTCATGATCAAAATCGAGATGTGCGATACGGAGACGAACACCATCAAGGTGGGTAAACTGAATCTCATCGATTTGGCCGGCAGTGAACGGCAATCGAAGACGGGTGCCTCCGCGGAGCGTCTGAAGGAGGCCAGCAAGATTAACCTGGCGTTGTCCTCGCTGGGCAACGTCATCTCAGCACTGGCGGAGAACTCGCCGCATGTTCCGTATCGCGACTCGAAGCTGACTCGCCTGCTGCAGGACTCGCTGGGCGGCAACTCCAAGACCATCATGATAGCCAATATTGGACCCTCCAACTACAACTACAACGAGACATTGACCACATTGAGGTATGCGCAGCGGGCCAAGAACATCCAGAATCAGCCTGTGAAGAACGAGGATCCACAGGATGCCAAGCTGAAGGAGTACCAGGAGGAGATCGAACGGCTTAAGCGACTCATTGCACCACAACAACAGCAGCAGCGAGAGAAACTCGCCACTGGACCGAAGAAGCGCGTCAAGAAACCCAAGCGGGAGCCAGTGCGGCGCGAGCTCACGGACAGCGTGACCCAGGGTCAACAGCCACCGGTGGAGGAGAACAGGGAAAGCGAACAGGAACTCTCCGAACCGGAGTCGGATAAGGAAAACGAGGCTGAGGTCGCCAAGTCCAATGAGCAATTGGAGCGGGAACGTGTAGAGAACGCCAAGCTGGCAGCTAAGCTGGCGGAACTAGAGGGTCAATTGGTGCGCGGAGGAAAGAACCTACTGGACACCTACAGTGAGCGTCAAATTGAGCTGGAGAAGAAGCTGGTAGAGATCGCAGAGCGAAAGAAGCGGGAAATCGAGATACAACAGCAGCTGGAACTGCAGGAGGAGACAACGCTGGAGATACGCGAGCGTAACGTATCCCTGGAACAGGAAGTGGAGCTAAAGAAACGAAAGCTCTCCAAGTGCTATGCCAAGTACTTGGCATTGCAGCAGGAGCTCAACGACTGCAAGCATGATCACAATCAGGATTTGAGAGAGCTGGAAATGGCCCAGAATGAGCTGGTCAAGGAACTGAAGCGTCAGCTGCTCATCATTGACAATTTCGTGCCCATCGAGGTGAAGCAGCGTCTCTACACTCAGGCCAAGTACGACGAGGAGCAGGAGGAATGGAAGTTCGCCTCCCTGCCACTGCCCATGACCACCAGCGACGGCAAGTTCAGCAGCAAACGTCCCGTCTCGCATCCTCAGCGCCGTCGACCCACCTCTGAGTATGCCATGCAGGAGGCCAAATCCAATGCACCAGGTTCGCTTCGATTCAAGAGCGAAAACATTGTCAACTACGAACTGGAGATGCCATGTCGCACCACCCAGGAGTATCGTACGCCCAAGGTGTCCGCCTCATTGCAGGCTGTGCTGGCGCAGGCCATGCAAACCGGCGACGACATCGATATCGTTGATTCGCACACCAATTCGCTGCGGCATCGGCTGGAGAACATCATCAATGCGAATGCTACGCCAGCAGCCACCACTGCTACGCCGGGAGCAGGCGGTGCTGCGTCCAATGTGCGACATGTGAAGGCAACACGGAGTGGCCTGCCCAGTCCTAGTTCGGCACTTGATTCCAACCGGCGGCCGCCCACTGGCCGTGTCCAAACCAAGAAGCCTGCTTCAGCTTATCCCAAGGCACGCGGACTGGTCAACAAGTAGTCCCTCATGGGATCTGGATAACTCAGTCACAGATACACATCCACACAGATACATACTATTCAACAAAACAAACTAACCAAAGTTCTCAGCATAGTCACAGCCCCACAGCAAATGTAAAGAAGAAACCTCGAATCCTTTGTTCTAGTTACCGCATAGATCCTATGCCATATATCTCCTATATACTGTCCTTAGCCCAAATCTTCGCACATTTCTCGCTTTTTAAAAGTATTTACGCATTTTTGTATTCCTTTCTTATTATTATTTCATTTTTAATTTTTTGTATTTTTTACTTAATTTTATGATTTGTTATATTTGTAATTATGTGTCTTCACTTGTTATTAACTTTAATTTTTTATTGGTGCGCCGCAGTTGGGATTGAAAATGTCCCACTGTGGCTAGTCATTCACTTGATGTGCAATTTAAGCTTAAGTTTAATGTTTATATTTAATTGTTTATTATTATTTTAGCATTATTATTATCATTATTATAATTATGCTAATTATACTTAGTACAAGCAGCTTAGTTAATCTGATCAGACCAAATAAAGCAACTCAAAACAATTTTAAAATTGTTTTTAAATATCAAATTTAAATTAGTATGGATATGATTGAAATTCTTATATATATATATAATGATTTATATTTCAAAGAAGTTTATTTTTACTATACATTTCTAAAGAATTTATTAATTTTTTTAATTACGATTTTTTTTTCTATTGGAATTAAGGGATATTTTCAGAGTTTCGAAAAGTTTTATTTTTTTTAGATATTATCCTCTCATTTTATTCCCTTTAAAAATTCAATTTTAAAAGAATTTAAAAAATATCGATCAATTCATTTATTTTAAAATTATACATTTTTTTTGTGTTTCACAAAAATACAAAAATATCTTCAACTCTTTGCAAAAATAAGATTTTCAGATGGGACTTCGTACCTTCTCCATTGGATTCTATAATTTTTTTTCCCAGTTTACTTGATCACCTTCAGGGAGCGACCCACCTCTATAAATGCCTGAGTAGCCCGATCGATCTCCGCCTCGGTGTGGGCAGCGGAGATTTGCACCCGGATACGTGCCTTGCCCTGTGGCACCACAGGATAACTGAAGCCAATCACATAGATCCCACGAGCTGAAAATATGCGATATTATGGAAAGCGCATCTCTAACATATTCCAACTCTCCACTTACTAAGCATCTGATCAGCAAAGGTGGAGGCCAGGCGGGCATCTCCCAGCATCACCGGGCAGATGGGATGATTCTCGCCGGCAATCGTAAATCCTGCCTTGGTCATGGCTTGACGGAAACGTTGCGTGTTGCTCTGAACACGTTGACTAAGCTCACTGGAGCTGAGGAGCATGTCCATTACTTTGAGGCCAACGCCAACCACAGCTGGTGGCAGAGTGTTGGAGAAGAGATATGGACGCGATTTCTGGCGCAGGAATGAGATGAGCTCGGCGGGTCCAGTGGTATAGCCACCAGATGCGCCACCCAATGCCTTGCCCAGGGTGGAGTTGATGATATCCACTTCGCCCATAACGTTGTCATACTCCTCAGTGCCACGTCCAGTAGCACCAAAGAAGCCCGTGGCATGGCATTCATCGACAAAGACCAGGGCGTTGTACTTCTTGGCCAGCTCCACAATGCGGGCCAGGGGTGCAATATTGCCATCCATGGAGAAGACACCATCGGTGGCAATGAGCTTAACGCGGGCATCGCTGGCACGCAGCATCTGCTCCAGATCGCCAAGATCACGATGCTTGTAGCGCTGCTTCTTCGCCTTGCATAGCCGGATGCCATCAATGATGGAGGCATGGTTCAGTTCATCCGAGAAGACGGCATCCTCCGGGGTAAGTATGGCCTCAAACAGTCCCGCATTGGCATCAAAGCAGGAGGCATACAATATAGTATCCTCACGTCCATGAAACTGGGCGATCTTCTGCTCCAGCTGCTTGTGGATGTCTTGTGTGCCGCAAATGAATCTCACAGAGCTCAGACCGGCACCATAACGTTCCAACAGCTGTTGACTGTACTTGACAATCTCAGGATTATTCTAGAGTAAGAGAGTGACAGTCTCATAAATGATGATGATGATCCTCTTGAGCCACTTACGGCCAGCCCAAGATAGTTGTTGGCACAAAAGTTGAGTATCTTCTGATCGCTGCCCTGCACGGTTATCTGTGTGCTCTGCGACGACGTGATGATGCGCTCCGCCTTAAAGGTGCCCGCCTCCTTGATGCCACTCAGCTGCTGACCAAGCAGTTCCCTCAGCTGCGACTGCGCTGCGGCGCTATAGTGACGCACTTGGCCCACAGCTGATTTTCATTAAAAGCAAATTGCATAATGGGAAAAGTTGAACTTGCAGTTGATCAAGTAATAATAGTCGACTAGCGAATACTCTATACTTACCAGAGCTGCGCACTGCGTATAGTTTCGATAAGGCTGGCATCATAAAATCTTTATTCTAACACACTTCGTATGCGCAATATTGGGAGCAAAATAAATAATCGGAGCACGGGTCGAATACGCAATATTTGGAGCTAAGCGAGAAACGAACGAATCCGCACAACGTCTCGCATGGAACTGAACGCAGCGCATCGCAACAGCAACAGTAGCGATGGCGACAACCAGGCCCCCCTTTGCAAAGACAGCAAACAAAACAAAAACAAAAAAAAAAAAATCATAGCAACAACAACAACATCTATACGTTTATGGCGCTGCCAACGAACTTGCTGTTGTTGTTGTTGCTGTAGCTGTCGTTTTCCCGATTTATAAATATATACATATGTATTTATGTACATATGTATGTACATACTTACACATACAGAAGCCAGCGATCCATACATGCTAGATGGCTCTTAAATGTATAGCAGACTATTACTATTATTATTATTAATTGAATTTGCTTTCATTTTCGTTGTCATGGCAGACGCTGGCAATTGTTCAATTTCTATTTACACTGGGAGAAAAAGTGTTGTAGAAATATTGCAACTTAAGTAAAATCTCTTCTGTCTATTAGCATCTCTGGCTCTCTCGCTCTTGCATTTTCTACTGCAATTGCTGTCAAGGTCAATGTCAATTAATATAAGTTACAACATATACTTATATACTTATACATAAGTTCATATGTATATGTATAGATGCTAGCTGGCAGATTAAAACATTCGTATACACATTCCCAACTCATACAATTGTGCAATATTTTAGTTGTGATTTTTTTGCATTTCCTGTGCCCTTCAAGAAAGGAGCGCCACCTTTTGCGTTGCCGATATGTGCTAAAAATGAACGCACTTTACCAATCGATATTGATCGCGATACGTGGTATTTTTTTTTTTTTTTTTTTTGGTGTTTTCTTAGTACCGTTACATGAGTGACGCCTGCCATGTTCCATTTAATGTACAGAGCTGCTGGCTAAGTGAACTAAATGGGACTATAAAATGTATGTGTAAAATGTTCTACCTCTAATAAATTTAATTATAATAGCAATCTTAAATTAATAGGACAGATAAGCAAAGTAACAATCTTTAGACATCTTTATAATTTTTAATAAGAAAATCGATTAATTAAATATGGGTAAATATTGCTTCGCTTTATGAGGAGCCATGAATGTAGTATAATCTAAAACCAGTGCCACTGAAATTGGGAGATTTCTTGGCAACAATTTTCAAGCGATTTGCAGTCATTCGAAATTCATCGGGTATAGTAGATCCACAGAAGTTATGACGCAGGATTTCCGTGTTATAGCCGCGTACCTCAAAGAATTGAATATTATCCAATTGGCAATTGGACTCGGGACCCATATTGAATTCTAAAAGTAAACGAAGATGAACTGAAGGGACACACAAATATCATTATTTTTCTGATTTACCTCTAAAGCTGAATATGATGGATTCGCCAGCTGGAACAGATATTTGCCAGGAACACAGCGAAAATGTATGATTTTGATAGTCTGGATTGGAAATCATTCCCTCCAATTGTGTCAATTCCCCTCCACAACCCGACGGTAGATTATTCCTATTCGCCCTGTAGTATATATGGGCATATTGCACATCTATCAGATTAATACGCAATGCATTGGATGTACTCTGCACAGACTCAGTATATATGTTATATACATCCGATACATTATAGATAGTGCGATTTGCTATCAAGTCGATAACCTAAATCGAAAATAGAATTATAACGAATTATAAAAATTGTATTTGCTACGAAATACATACCTCTACGCGAGCCTTATGTATTCCGAACTGGAAATTCACAGACTCTATTTCCAAAGCAATGGAGTTTCCTTCCGGTACCCGTATCTCATTTGAACAACTCTCAATAGCTGGCGAGTGAGGGGTACTAAACCGCAGGATATCGTTCATTGCGGTGAATGTTCGATTGCATTCTGAAAAATATTTGAAATTATATACCTTTACTTTTTTAAAATAATGCAGTTATGTGTAGTACGTGATTTGAGCTTGACCGTAATGTCCAAGTAAAATGGCCAATAAGTTCCAATACTGTGGAATACTAGATTAAAACTCTTCACCATCGCCAGTTCATGAGTTGCATTATGGAATCTGCCACAAAAGTATTTGCTATTCTGGGACTACGAAAATAGGAGTAGCAATCAGATAAGTTTATGGTTAAGAGGTTTTCTCTTACAAGCTCATTTTGAATCATAAGATAGTTCTGACATTTGCGTGTTCTTGGCGAGACATCCGGCAATCGAACCTCTTTCATCTGGATCACAACGTCATCTATATCATCTGTATTTATGTGCCAGATACAGTGGATATTACCCCGATCAATTGCGGTTAAATTTGTAGAATTCAAACGGAAGTTGATGCTCTGCGGAAACAAATTTTGAAAAACATTTTCGATTTGTAAATTGATTTACTTACTTCATTGGCTCGTAGATTATATTCCAGCTGACCACAAACTGAGGGCATCATTTCCAGCATTATCTCGAAGCTAAGTGAACCGGAGCCATGGTAGCCATACAGCTTAATGAGCACATCCTCCGTAGAGCTATAGAGATGAGTGGAATTGTTGGAAATTCTTTTCAATATATCCATTGAGCGACTGTCAATCTCAAAACCATCCACCAGCTCCAGGGTATTACAAGTTCGACAGGTGCGATTGTTCAACTGCAGCTGCTTTATCCATATGTGGATACGGTTGCTCGGCGTTCCACTGGCACGGAAATAACAATAGAGATCCTCGGTGTTATTGCCACTTAGCTGATAGTGCCGCATTAGGCTCATGCGGGTGTTGCCCTCGCTGAGGGCAAGACGTTCATTGCAGTCGTGGGTGAAGACAACGTCGGCTACGAAATCCATGCCGCGTTGTATATACGTTTCCCGATCTAAAGGATGAGCTACAACCACGGCCTCATTGCTGTCGACCATGACGGTGTTTCTGGTTTGGTTGCTACACATCTGAACGACACGCTCCTCGGTGCTCTGACTGCTGCCACGATACACATTCAATCTCTGCAGTTGACACTCCGTTGTGCTCACCTGGAAGTGCTTGAAACGCAGCAGGATCGCATGTTGAGCTGGAGCCACAATATGCCAGGCACATTCCTCGGTTTTTGTAGTGGCGATTGTCTGCTCATTGTCATTCTTATGCTGCACATAGCGCAGAGTGAATGGGGAACTGAAGCTGCCTCCGCAGCCAATGAGCTGGTATTCAATCTTAAACCTGAATCCCGTATACACCAAGGATAGGGCGTTGAGGCGTAGTCGTCGATAGCCATATACCTCAAATTGGTTGCAAAGTTTCTTCTTAATCAATTCCTCTCCATTCGCGTTCTCTTCGGTTGCCGCCCATCGATAGGCGTTGAAGGAAAAGAGTTCACAATTCCGGCGTTCTATATTGACCATGGCTATCATCTTGAGGGGACTATCCGAGGTGATCTCAATGTTGCAACTGCCAACAAAGAATCGGCGTGGAGAACTAATGGACAAGCTTTGGAGATGCTCTGTTGCCTCCAGTTTGACATCACAGCTAGGAGTCACAATAAAGGTGAAACCTTCTGCCGTGATGTTAGCATTGGTGCGGAAAACAAGACGAATCCGGTGTGATTGAATCAACTGGGATGGGGGGCGATCCCTGCCACAGTAGGTTGCAATTGGTTCCCACAACTCCGACTTGTAGGCCAATACCTGCAGCTGATCATTGCTGCAGTTGGCGGTCATCTCTATGAAGAACCGTCCCTCGAAGGTCAACTGAAGAGTCATACCACTCTCCACTTGGAACTCCCAGCTACGCTCCAGATTGTTTGTATAAGTAGAGCTGTCCACTATCACCTTGTGGGGGGACTTGCTAGTGAACTGAACCATTATGTTCAGAGCATCTGCGGGTGCTGGCAGAGAAGCCTCAAAACGGAACTCACTGTTGCCAGCCACATATTGATTGGCATGATAGACCATCCTATATAACACTGAATTGAGTAATGTCCTGTTTAGCTGGGTTGTGTCCCGGCAAATCTTCTTCACCATTGTACCGCTCAAATGATTGTATATGGTGATGGATTCGCTGTCACAGTTTCCACTGAGGCTGACATTACCCCATAGCTCATAGCCCATAGTTTCCGTCAGTCTCCAAACGCACTCAATTGGACCAACAACTCCATTCATTTGGGGTAACTGGATGGAGTCACCCTTGGAAAGCTTCACAGAACCACCACACGCATATCGACGATATGTTGCCCGGAAATGATCATTGGGCGCCAATCTAGGCTGGAAAAATATAACGCGTCCTACAGTGCCCGGTATTGATATCGTGGTATTACTTCTGAACACATTTATCAAATTGTGCGGAGTGTCATCCCTGATCCTGAAAAAGGCTCCATTGCGCATTGAGTAGTCCTGAATAAAGAAGCTAGTGGTGACTCCTTCATCGGCCCTAAAGTTAATTGTGCAAAAGTATCCTGGCTGTTGGATGAGCTGCTGGTTGGTGAGTGTCCCTGAGGCTCGCAGACCTATGTCGGGGGGACACAGCGACGGTTCGTCGGAGGAAAACCTGCCGCGTATCGTTACCGTTGATAGGGACGGTGAGATCGCCATGTTGACCAACATAAAATTATCGGTGGAAGTGATGATAGCAGTGCCATTGTATGTTCGTGGATTAATACCAGTTATTAAAGATATTTGTGTGTAGTCATTGTAGAATTTAAAGTTTTGTGCAGCATGATGGCGCAAGCTGAATTTATATATTTATTAAAATGGAATCTAAGGAATCTATGATAGAACTTACTTTCTTATTGCAGCATCCCGAAGCTCTTCCAGATTGAGCAGCTCCAGGCGTACCCGCTGTCCCTTGGGCACCGTAATCCGCCAGCCACAATTCCGTAACCAGCGCACGGGAGCAGGTTTCCTTAACACTTTCAAGTCACCTGAAGGAGCATTGATAGCATGTACACACGAACCACCCCTATTCATGTATTCCAATTTGAATCCACGGTAGCTATTACTGGATGTGCTCCTGGTCACAAATCGAATGCCAACTTCATGCGTGTCGAATACAGTTGTATACGGCATTTCACTAAGATTACCATAGAGCACCGTCAGCACTTCTCCTCCATCTGTCAAATCAACGAACTCGAGTCTATCCAGATTAGCTGCATCGGTGTTCTCCTTGTAAGCCACATGCAGGTCAACAATTTTGACCTCTATGTGATAGTTATTCCTCGCCTTAATACTATACTCACAAACTGCTGGCTTGGGATAGGCACCCAGGGCGGGATAATGAAGGGAACTGATGACGCCACTCACTGTCGTATGCTGACCGCCACATTTGCTAAGAGAGACATTAAGCGAGAAGCCAGCATGGGGTTCACTGAGCTCCGTCTGATAGTGGACCAACATTAGATTTCCCGAACTATATAATGTCGAGGGTTTGCGGCATGTGTGGAGCATACGTGGGGCCAACATTGTGGCGCCATCGTATAGTTCCACAAACTCATCATCGCAGTGCCGTGTACTTAGATCGAAAGCATCGTCAAAGGTGGCAGAAATGGTCTCGCCTGGAGGCGCCATTACCAGCCAGGTGCAGTCGGAATGGGCATGCGGCAAACTTGGATAGCCAGGAGTCGTGATGGTGTAGTTACTGGCCAATTGTGTGAGTCGCAGCTCCGTATTGCATTCCCTGAACTCACGATAGGTTAGGGTCCAATTGTTTGGCAACGAACTGTAGTGCCGAGTTGGGAAATAGTATCGAATCGTTGCATGCGATGAATTTGTGCGATAGTTTTCCGTATTGAACCCAAGCTGATTGCAGAATTTACCCTTGGGCATCAGTTGTGCTCCAGTGTCCAGGCCATCGTAGATCAGGCCATAGAAATCGCAGGTCACGTTTGTAGGTCTTCCACTGTATTCAATGTTGAGGTCAATGACTCTTCCGGGTCTTACACTGATATGCCACTCACAGAACTTGCTATCAGACCTCTTGTAGCGTTGCAAGTCATAGTTGATGATGGTGCCCACGGATTCTGTAAGATTACTGCCGCAACCTGATCGCACGTTTGCAATAAATCCGGTTTTATTGATGGAAGAATCCGATTCGAACTTTAGCTTAAGATTCGGAGTACCGACCACACGATACAGTAACCGTCCACTGGGAATAGCTGTTGCATTACAGAGGCGCAACCGCTCCTGCCAATTGTCCAAATTAGTGGAACTTTGTATGCTCAGATAATCCAGAGTACAGCCATCAGTATACTCTAGAAGTGCCTCATGCACATCCACATAGACATGTTTCGTTGCATCCGCTGCCTTAAATATCCATTCGCAATTCAGGTTGGGCCGATAGCCATCCGGATATCCTGGTGAATGCACTGCAATGGATGCGAGACCTTTCAACTCATAAATCTTCGAGCAGCCTTCGGTTAGTGATTGGTTGCCACTTAGTTCATCGGTTTCTCTGATGCGCCACTTTAGCCGGAATTCATCGAAATTGTTGTTTACGGATCTCAAAAAGATCACGCTACTGCTGGAGATGAAGTGCCATGGAGAGCTGGGTATATCCACACTCAAGGCGGTTTCATCGAAACCATCATATAACTAATATTAAACAAAAAATGGTTTTTAAATTAACATTTTTTAAACATCGTATAAAAGCTCTTAACACCAAGTTTTAACATAGCGCTGTTATTCAACATTAAACTGTTAGCCTATCCCATTTTATGGTTAGCTTAGCTAGAATTTATGATTTATACCTCTAATCCGGTATTGTACTCCTCAAAATCCAACAATATTGATACACTCTGTTCCATTAGTATACGCCAGGTGAAGGGTTGCTCGTCAGCCTGCACCCCTTGCTTTGGAGGCGACTCAATGGTGCCGTTTGAACCGTCTCTTATTTCAATATTGTGCACTGTTAAAATGTACAAGTTATAATACGAAGTTAATTCATAATAAGTTGTATAATTACCATAATTCCAACGCAGATTGAAACCCTTGGCAGTGCTGCCAGGTTGACTGCGGAATTTCATCCAAATCGGTTTGTCAGAAACCAGAACCTCATCTGGTTTTTTGTCATCACAGTAAAGTCTCATTAAAGTATCATTCCGAATCTCTAGAAAATCGGAATTGCATTGCTCCGATTTAGCAATATCCATGTCAAGGAAGGTGAATTCGATGGCATTTCCAGCCAGCGGTTTGAATGTCCAAATACACTCGATATTTGCCGGATAGCTATCTGGATAGTTAGGAGAACTAAGCGTGCCCCGTATGGAGGTAATATCACCGCCACAGGAATTCACGATTGTTGAGTACTTGGCCATTAGAACAATACCCAAGGACTCGATGCGCACCTTATTAGATGGCATAATCAAATGGGCCGGATGTTCCACGCATAGATTATAATGGAGGACATCATCCGCGTCGTTAAGGATGCGCAATCCTCTCGTGCTGTTGTTCTTATCAGAAGGCAGACACACCAATTGATTAATACTGAGGCTGACCTTTGTTCCCTCGGAACCTTCGATCTTCCAATAACAGTTCGAATCCATCTGCGACCGCAGATAACCCTCGGCATCAGTGCGTAACCCTCCGCAGGTCTGCTCATAACCGATGGCGAACTTGCCCCAGGAACCTGCGGTTGCTTTGAAACTGATTGTCATAATACGATGGAGTGTGGTCGTTAGATCAGGAGGTTTATTGCCACAAGCAGTCTGCTGCTGAACCGCTTTCTCGTCATCGTTGTAGACAGTGAGGACGAGAGAAGCTGAACTGCAGTTGTTCGAATCCGTCAAATTGAAGCTCCGATAATCCAAATTAATACCATACGACTTAGGGAGGTTAATTCTCCAATCGCAGACCATATTCTTATCGAAGATATCTGGCAATTGGGCATAGGGATTCGGGAATACAATGGCTCCATTTGTTGCGGTCAGGAAAGTACCACAGGTAGCTGGCAAGAAGACGTAGCGAGCTTTCATGTATTTGCGGGCACGTTGGGAGCTGCTTTGGAATCGGATGTTCAGCTCATTGGAGGGTGAGACTAGTGTCTGCCCGGAGGCTTCTACGCGGCAACTCTTTAGTATGATGTCGGATGCATTGGAGCCAGCCCAAATGGTCAACGAATCTTGGCTGCAGTCTCGCTGTGGCGTCTCGATGTGTAGCTCATTGAGGATCAGTCGAATTTGATTTCCTTCGGGGGCTCTAATATTCCAGAGACAGTCCAGATCAACACTATATGGAGCACTGGGTGTGGCTATTGCTCCACCATTATACTGGATAACCTCACCGCAACCCTCACGCTTGTACTCCGCATGGAAACCCTGAGTCTGCTTGGAGTAATCACTCTGGAACTTCACCACAAGTCGATTGCCCACGCTCTTGAAGATCTTGTCGCTAACGCTACAAAGTCTGGTCTCGCTGATCCGTTGATTGTTGCGATAGTCGTGGATCAGCACATAGTCATATGCGCAGTTGGAATCCACCACCTCCAATTCGAAATGTGAAAACATTAACTGAATATGGTTGCCACCTCCGCCAGCACGTATATCCCATTCGCAGTTCATATTGGGCGGGTACGGTTCGGGAAAATTGGGTGTTTCTATGGCGCCTTGTAACTGCTCCAGCCGCACCGTACAATTGGTAGTATAATCTAATACGAAGTTAAGACCGTTGGGTGATCTGTCGTCCACATCATAGCGAACAAGCACTCGATCACCACTCGATTGCAATCTTATCTTTTGTTCCACGCTGCTGCAATTCATTGGTAATTGGGGACTGCTTGTGGTGGCACCATCATAGAGGATCAACTGCCCGTTGCAGAGATTATCGATTTTCTGGAGTTCCAGTGATACAGTGGATCCCGCCGATACTTTGATCACCCAGTCGCAAGCCAAGGCGCCACGATTATCATCGATGTTATGCGGAGAGTGAATCGATCCCGAGAAGGAATTCAATGTGCCACCGCAACCCGTGGCCGTAACTTGCCAGTTGAGATTGAAACCCTTACTCTCAACATGCGAATCCGACTGGAAGTGAACATAGAGTGCATTGCCGAACGATGGTATACGTGGTGGTAATGGATTATCTCGACAGTAACGTCCGATCAGTGGAGAGTTCTGACTATCTCCATTTCTGGAAAGCATTTCTAAAGATAAGAGATGGGATTACTAAATGACTGAATCCTACCTGATCTCAACAAAGTCATCGCGACATAGATCATTCATGGTGAAGTTATTGGTGATCAACTCAATGCGTTCCCCCAGCGGTGCCTTTATTACCCAAGAGCAGTCCTCTGAAGATCCATATTTATCTGGCCAGTTGGGACTTTTGATGCTACCATAACGGAAACTAGAGGTGCCGCCACAGGCTAAGAGATCAGAAATTTGTACACAGAGTTGAGGTTAAGAGTACCTATTGGAACTGTGTTAAGAAAATTCCAGATCTTACCTTTTTCTATTGTATCGTAAGAAACATGGATTAACAAAAACATTGACATCTTTGGTGGGATATATATGGTTAGAAGTTTGGAGTCTGTATGTTCTCTGACTTCGTACGCCTTTAATGACTGATCAATTTGAAGGTATTTCAATAGCTTAGCCTCTCCCGTAGTACTATTGTCATATATGTAAAGACTTGCAGCCGTATCGTGGAGTGATCGAATAATTAGAGATATCGCCTTAGTTCGCGGGGACTCGATAATCCATTCACAACCAGAACCATCGACAACACCACTAAATATGTCTGAATCTTTTCTAATCACTCCTCCACATTTATTCTGCATGAAGTTATAGGTGATCTTCAATCCGCGCGCCAACTGTGGATTGCTACCACCATGGAACACTAGGCGTACGTAGTTACCTTCGGACACCAAATGATAATTCGTTAGATTTTTCTCAAAATGTTCTTTGTCATCGGTTTTCCGGGAAAGATACACCTACAAATCAAAATCGATATATTCAAATGGTATATCGAACTTTTAACAAATTCACTTTACATCCAAGGAGCTATCGGAGTTGTTGGAGATGCCCGCATCGCTAAGAGATAGGTCCTTAATCTGTAACATGACACTTGTGGACGCAGGTCCCAAGATCGTGTAACTACATTCCAAGTTCTCAATGTACGGATTTGGATATTTGGGAGTCATGATGATACCTGTATCCTCTTCCTTACTGTGTGTGTATTCTCCTCTGCACTCTGCACAGGAATGAAAATGAATTGCAAGATTTGAGAGAGATCTTCACAAATTCTAGAACTTTACTTACCCCTCTCGTATATAAGTTCAAAATTCTTGTTTATATTCAGACCGCTCAGTCTATACATATAGCGGATGAGCATGGTATTCTCCTTGGATACCAAAGGCTCCATTTCCCCCTCATCTGGCGAACCACAGAAACGACCCATTAGATTCTTTTCCACTGTGTCCCCATCGAAGATCTCCAACTTTTGTAGTGTGCAATCAGTAGAGTCCATTAGGTTCAACTTGTGGAACCTGAGGCGGATCTTGAGGCCCGGCGGTTGCCTAATGAGATACAAGCATATGTCGGAGTTCATGCTGCTGGTGATGATGCCACGCGGTTCCGTATAGATGCCACCACAACCTGGATTGTCTGGTATAACCTCATAATGTAGCTGAAAGGAGCTGTCCGTGCTGTAGGCATTGGTATGGAAATGGATGCTCAAATCATTCACGGAACTATAAAGAGGCTCCGGAGAGGACGAACTACAAGCCCGATACAACTCTCGATCCGAATAGTATATTCTGAGGAAATCGCTGGTGCTGCAGTTGCTCTGAAACTGTTCGCCAAGGGTGATCTCGTAGAAGTTGATCAGAAACCGCGTGCCAAATGGCGCCTTCAAATGCCAGTGGCAATCCATACCAGGTCTGGTCTTGCCCGGATAACCGGGAGAACGGAGTATTCCAGTCTGAGATCGTTGCACCAGCATGTCGGAACCACATTCCATTGGTCGTGATGTCCAGGTAAGGTTAAAACCGCGACCTTGTGTCTCATTGTCGCTGCGGAACCAAAAGAACAGCTGCTCCTGGCTGGATGTAATGCTATTGTTTAGTAGGGGTCTCTGGTTGCCACAGAACCGACCAATCATCCGGGCTGTCAGAGAGCTGCCATCGTGAATCTGCAGAAAATCCTTGTTGCAGTCCGGACTGGACTCCAGATCAAACTGACCGAAGGTCACATTCAAGGTCATTCCACGTCCAGTGCGAATGATGAATGCGCATCGCTCACTTGGCTGATATTGCAACGGATTGTTATCATTGCTGGGCGGGAACTGCACCACGCCCGTCTCATTGCGTAGAATGGCGCCACAGTAGCTGCGCAAATTGTTGCAGATGCTGCCCGAGTAGCCGGCAGTACAGATGCAAGTGTATCTATTGTCTGGCAGCAGCCGGCAGGTGCCATCATTTGCACAGGGATTCGGATGACAAGCATCCGCCTTGTCGCATATGGCACCCGTATAGCCTGGCTGACAGATGCAGCTAGTGCCGGATCCGCTGAGTACGCAGGTGCCATTGTTCTGGCAGAGATGATCATCGCAGGGCTTGCGGTTGGAATCCTCAGTGCAGCCATCGGCGCCGTATCCATGGCCAAAGAATCCAACAGGGCAGCTGCAAACGACCGTCTCCGAGATGTACTGACATTGTGCCCGCGGATGGCAAATCTGTTCACCATTGCAGGAATTGGACTTAGCCTCAGTGCAGGTGCGTCCATCTCCCGTCCAGCCAATGGGGCAGCGACCGCAGCGATAGGAACCCTCCGTATTGATGCAGTTGACCGTTGGTCGCTTACTACAGCCACCATTATTTCCATCCTGGCACTCATTTACATCTCGACAGTACTTGCCATCACCTGAGCAATGGAGGATTCAGTTCTGTTTAAATTTTTCAAAACAACTCCGACTCACCCGTATAACCAGGCGGACAGGGTCCACAGCGAAAGCTGCCAGGCAGATTGATGCATTCGCTGTGGCAGGGATTCACAGTCGGTGCACACTCATCCACATCTCTACTGCATACACTTGGACTCGCTGCCGTCGCATTGGTGTCCGCCCAAGTCCAGCCCTGGTCACAGATGCACACATAGCCCGCTGCATTATTGGCGGTCAGGCAAGTGCCATGGGTGCCGCACAGTTCCGACGACTGATTGGTCAAACAGGCGTTCTGGCGCAGCCGGCAATGCTCACCCGAGTAGCCAGTGCGGCAAACGCAACTAGGAATAGGGATCAGGTTCAGATTAGACCATTCATAGACAAACTATTCGAGAACCTACCGGTAACTTCCGGGCGTATTGATGCACTGGGCATCGTTCATGCAGACGGCCAGGTCGGTACTGGCTAAGTCGTAGCATTCATTGACATCATCTTCGCAAGTTGCTCCCTGTTTGATAAATTTCATAAAAATTATAGACCTGAACCCGCCTCAAAAACATCTCGTACTTCGTTTGAACCTTACTTATGCTGAGAAATTTTGGTCATATTTTTTAGCTTAATTATTTTTTTGAATTTATATTGCCTGAAATCGTATTAAGATAACTTTTCTATGAATTTCATAAAAAATTGCCGTGTAGAACCCACTTTAAAATCTCTCGTACTCATTTAGATAATATTAACTATATATTCTATATGATATGTGATAAGAGTTTCGACATACGCCCCATATTTCTCTTGGTTTCTTATACGCGCTCGTGAGACGCCCACATAATTTATAGAGTTGAACCACTTACTTGCCAGGCAGCTGGACAAATGCATTGAAAGGAACTCAACAATCTGATGCAGGTGCCACCGTTCTTGCAGGGATTTGAGCGACAATAGTTCCGACGCAGATTCAATTCCAGTCTGTCCAATATATTCGCCACGTTCTGGACGCGCTGAAAGGATCTGCGCAACACCCGTTGACTGATGCCATTGCGTCGAGTGCCATTACGTGAGTTTAACCATCTGGACAGCCGCCACAGATCACGCTGGACACCCCTGAACTGCTCCTTGAGTGCATCCAGCGTAATGGGCTCACGGTAAGTCTCTCTGGCCTGTGCCAGAGCTGCGCGTCGGCGGCTCTCCAACATGGCCACAATATCCGTATTGTTAAGTAACAAGGTTGAGGAATCACCCATCAGACGAAATGTTATGTTTTGATCGGTGGCTGCCTCAAAGTGTAAGGTGCCATCATATTCACTGAGCAGTACCGGTTGCTCGTCATATTTGTCGGCATGGGACTGGGGCAACTGGATACAGAGCAACAACCCAAAGGCAATTAAGCCCCTAAACATATATTTTCTTAGACACATTTTGCACAGTTTCTCATTTTTTTCACACACTTGTTACAAAATTTAAATAGAAGTTTTTTTTTTATTTAATCACTGTTCCGAAGTATGAAATCCGCTTGATGAAGACCGTTGAACTGAAGCAGCGGTCTCCAATAGCTTCAAATTTATAGTCTGCGGAAGGGGCGTTAATAATTTGAACCGTTGAGTTCGATTATTCGATTTACAAAAGTTCCTTTTTAGACCGATACAAAATATCGATTCATGTTTGACATTTTTCTATTTTATGAAAAGAAAAAATATATAAACGACGGTGTAAAATTTCTATTATTCAATAATCATAATTAATATTCTGGAAAGTAAATATTTTGAGGCACTTATTTTCCGTCATGGAATTTCAAATGATTACCAATAAAATATTAACAATTAGACGTTTAGAAGCCAGTTGGCTGATATTTGTTAACAAAGTTGTCAGGAAAATGTGAGGTTCTATGGTGTAATGGTTAGCACTCTGGACTTTGAATCCAGCGATCCGAGTTCAAATCTCGGTAGAACCTAGATAATTTTTTTTTTTTATTAAATAATCATAATTTGTGAATGTTTTGTATTTTTTTTTTATCAATATTTTATATAACATTAATTCTAAAGTATATTTAAAGTCAGGCCTGCAAATTGCATTTGTATTGAGCTACGGCCTCCGCCAGCGGTCTTCGGCGTTGCCAGACTGTGTTATTCAATCACAGCTAACAACCATTTCGATAACCATTTGTGCTGTTCACAGATATCGTTTTTAAATATTTAAAAATGTTGCATTATTTTCCATTGTTTATTTACAATACATAAAAATAAAGTCTAAGTTAACAAATATTTATACATAATTATTTTTTGCGCTTTTTCTTATTAGATTTGTCACTCTTTTTGGACTTTTTCTTAGATTTCTGTTTGGATTTCTTCGACTTTTTGGAACTACTACTAGTTTTGTGAGACTTTTTAGACTTGTGACGTTTGATCTTAGTGCTGTTGGCATCAGAACTCTCGGAACTATCATCCTCGCTGTCGACACTATCATCACTGTCACTGCTCTTCTCCAATTTTCGTTCCACCCAGAGCTCCGCCTTGCGTTTCTTTGGTGCGTGTTTCTGCCACAATTGCTGCAGCTTCGCATCGATGGCATCCTCTGGCTGCATCTGGACTTCGCCAGGAGTGGGCTTTGTTTGGCTGGGCAATTTCGGTCCGTACAACTCCTCGCTGGGAACTTCTGACATAGCCTGTTCTTTGTCGTTTTTCAACCGTTCCTCGCGAGATTTATATGATATTTTTAGTTTGTTGCCTTCAATGGGCATAAATTTGGGAGGTACTGCTGGAATTGGAGCTGCTGGCTCCGTGGGTGGCTTGAACAGAGCCGCAAATATGCCACGGGGTGGTGAATTATTGCGCAACACATTGGCAGCAGCTGCTGATGTGGTGCTGCTGCCTGGCAAACCCAATGCTTCCTTCATGGCGTCCAATTTCTCCTCCGCCGACTGCTGCTCCTTGGATGCTTCTGCCTCCGCTTCGGACTCCTCATCGCTGTCACCGAATATGCTATTGAAGAGATCAGTCTTTTCCGAAATCGGTTTATCACGCGCCTCATCTACAGCTTGTTCCAGTGGTGTCCTTGGCACAAAACTGGACTTAACGGGCACCTCTAGTGGTTCAGCAGTTGGAGTGTTCTTAGGATCCTCTACTTTCAATGGTGTCTCCGGGGATGGTAAATGGTCTGCTTTTGCCTGTGGCTTAGGCTTCTCAATATGCTTCGGTACAATGGTGGGAGTTTGAAAATTCGCTTTTGTATTGATAGACGTTTCCAAATAGTCAAAGATGGACATCTTGGGTTTGCCTTTTAGCTCCTTGTCGCTTTCGGGCAGCGCACCACCGAAGGGTTCAGCAATATTATAGCGCTTGCATAGCAAGGAACTGGGTTTCCACATACTCTTCGTACGTTCCATGATAATCTTCGCTTGTTCCTTATCCTGATCTCTCTGTTCTGCCTGCTGCGCCTCAACCGTCGCCTCCGAAACGAACCTATCAAACATGAGTCCAGCCAGAGGTCGATAGATCTTCGCTGCCTGAATAAATTCTTTTTTCTCCATCTCGCGATCCCATAGGGAAAGCGTAATGGGTTGCAATTCGGCCAGGAATTGTGTGATCTCTGCATCATCCTTGAGTTTTGCAGCCAGAAACTGTTCATAGCGTGCTTGCTTGGCTTCATCGGCAAGAAAAGGTTTGAAGCCACTGGAAGGTGTGCTGGAAGCTGGAATGTCAGGTATATTAATATTGGAAATTCCAAGAGAAAGTTTCAGTGTATTTACCCAAGTCCTTGGTCTTGGCAGCCGCTTGTTGTAGGAGCACAGCATTAGATTGTTTCAGTTCTTTGCTAAGCTCCTCTGTGGGAGGCTGTATCAGTTGTTCCTCTCCAGTTGTAGTAATAAGTCCACCCTTGGTGAAGTTGTTACTCTTCGAACTGATGAGGTCTAACAAGGACTTGCCACGTTCCTGCTGACTGCTCACGTTGGTTGCCGATTTGAAGGGATTCTTCTTAGTTTGGGATTCACCCAGTAGCTGAGCACGCTGCTCTGCATCGAGATCATGTCGACCTAAGCCCACCTTCTTGTGCTCATCCTTGGCAGCCATTTTGCGTGCCCGCTCTGCATCCATGGGAGCAAATCGACTGCGTCTCTGCAGCCAGTTTCTTGGCTGAAAGTCACGTGGCAAGTCTATAGCGAAAGGTTGGGTTTGGGTTGATTCACTTTTATCCTCGCTGAAGCCATCGATGACATGGCGCTGCTGAACGTGCTGCGTTTTCTTGGGTTTGGGCTGCTTATCGGCAAGGGAGAAATCGTAGCGTGTCATATCATCTCTAGCATAGATGTCGTCATCCTCCTCCTCGAAAGCGCCCACTCCAAATGCCTGGCCTCGTATGTTTAATCGATCCTTTTTGGCCGCCGTCTCCAACTGACCAAAGAGATTAATGTGTTGCATGGTTGAGGCTGTTGAGCTACCCTTGGACAGGACAGGGGCACGACTTAATCCGGAGTAGCTCATGCCAAAGCGATTCTCTTTGGGTGTGTAGAAGACAGGCTCATAGTCATCAGGTGCAAATGTAATGTCCTCGTCCTCTTCATCCTCTTCATTACTCTCTGCCTCATCGCTGGACTTGACTTTGCTAGGAAATCCTTCTGCTCCGTAATGCTCCAGGAGATACTGTTCCCTTTTATTGCGAACGGTTGACTGACGTTTCTCCTTGCGTGTTTGCCTGGGACCCACACCCTGGCCGGGTTTCCAGCCCATGCTTTTGAGTATACGAACAGCAACCTTATCGCGCACAGGACGCAATAGCTGCTCCAGAACCGGTACTCCAGGTATCGGACCCTCCAACTTAGGCTGCATGAGTTTACGTTTGCGCTCTCCGGATCGCTGTTCCTGTTCACTCTCCTTGGCGAACTCATCGCGTGTCCGTATGCCTTGGGGTGCTATGCCGAATTCACCCAAATCTTCCTTGTCCATGAAGTCTTCCGGTCGCTGCTGCACTTTGGATGCTTTCTCTCCCCGGGAGCTCTTGAAATTCTGCGGTGTCCAGCCTTCCAGTGACCCGACAGTATTCCAGAAGCCAGCACTGAATCCACCGGTAAATGCGCCGTGGAAACGACGTTTTCCATTTTCATCCTTAACAATTTGATCTTCAATTGCAAGTGGTTTCTTGGCCGGCACCTCATCTAATCGTTTTCATAATTAAATTCTGTTTGTTTGTATTTAAACACATTACTAACCTTTTTCAATTGGAGTTAAAGGTGTGCCAAATCTATGCAGGTGTTCCTCCTCGTCCATTTTGTTGCATTTAAGCTCAGTTTAAGGATAAATAGAATTTTTACTTCCTCTAAACACAGCACACAGCTGATATATCAAGTTGCCATATTCCAACATTTAATCGATAAGGCGAAAATACAAATCGAACTATCGATAACACTAACATCGTACTTATTGACATCGCTAGAGTCCAGCTGTTTTGATACCTGAAAATTTGCAAGTTTAGAACATTTTATTGGAATAGTTTTCTTTTCTGCACTAACAAACAACTGCAAGATATTTCAGCTAATTTGTAAGTATCTCATTCTGTAATACATAGATAATGCAGAACTTATTTAAATGGCATTAGAGATTGCCTTATTCGGATATTGGATATGCGTGTGTTGGTGACTAATGATGTCAACATTTTCGGTTTCTCTTTTTCTTATTTCATTGCACATTTAAAGCTGTCTGGCATTTGCCATATACTAAGGCTGGACGTGACTGTGGCAGGTGCTGAGGAAGTTTAAAGTAAGTTTTGTTTTCAACTTTAGAAATATAAAATTACAATTTAAATTTAATGCGTCTCTTTTTCGCACACATTTCACACACAAACACACATGCATGCAACGTCATACAATGCTATAGTTTCATAACGCACACACGCACAAAACTGGCGAACTGACAGTGGGTGAGGAGGAGTAACGCAATGTCGGAGAAGAACATTAAAGTGGGCGCCCGGGTCGAACTGACCGGCAAGGAGCTGTTCGGCACGATCGCCTACGTGGGCATGACCAGCTTTGCTGTTGGCAAGTGGGTGGGCGTAGTGCTGGACGAGCCGAAGGGCAAGAATAGCGGTTCCATCAAGGGCCAGCAGTATTTCCAATGCGATGAGAACTGCGGCATGTTTGTGAGACCGACGCAGCTGCGTGTCATAACTCCGGCTGGTGAGCAAGGTAGCGGTGGCTCCGGCAGTGCCACACCTACGCCGCAACCCACAAAGGCACGGCTCAGCGGTTCCCGTACCTCACTCTCATCCAGTCGCCAGTCATTGCTTGGCTCACGCACACAGCTCACCACGTCCCTAAGCGAACGTACCGCATCCAACAGCAGTTTAGCCACACGAAAATCTCTTGCTCCACAAAGTAGCAAAGACAAGGATAAGGATGCCTCCAGCAGTGGATCATTGGCCAATGAACCGGGTCCAACAGCGTCAGCCACCGCATCAAAGCGTGCTTCATTTGTGGAAACGGGTTTCCTGGAGATTCTCAAGCCACAGTTTACACCATCCCAACCCATGCGGTCGCCTTCCTTCACGACGCCCCCGCCCAGCACAGAGGATAAAGTGGCTTTGCTGGAGGCCCAAAAGACCAGTGCCGAACTCCAAACTCAGCTGGCTGATGCAACTGAAAAGTTGGAAACTCTCAAACAGCGCCGCAATGAGGATAAGGAACGTCTGCGGGAATTCGACAAGATGAAGATTCAATTCGAGCAGTTGCAAGAGTTCCGGACTAAGATAATGGCTGCCCAGGCATCGCTACAAAAAGAATTGCAACGCGCCAAGCAGGATGCTAAAGACGCCATCGAGGCCAAGGAGCGACATGCTCAGGAAATGGCGGAACTCTCCGATAATGTGGAAATGATAACCCTAGATAAAGAAATGGCCGAGGAGAAGGCCGATACTCTGCAATTGGAACTGGAGTCCAGTAAAGAGCGTATCGAGGAGTTGCAAGTCGATCTAGAGCTGTTACGCTCCGAGATGCAGAACAAGGCAGAGTCCAACAATCCAGTCGGTGATGGTGGCATGTCCACCTACGAGTTGAAGCAGCTGGAACAGCAAAACATCCGACTCAAGGAGACCTTGGTGCGTCTACGAGATCTGACCGCTCACGACAAACACGATATACAGAAGCTGACCAAGGAACTGGAAATGAAACGTTCTGAAGTTGCCGAACTTGAAAGAACTAAAGAGAAGCTTAGCTCCAAAATTGATGAACTGGAGGCTACAGTCGCCGACTTGCAAGTAAGTTATTAGATAATCATTCTAATCTAAATAATCATTAAATATCACACGGTTTTTTGATTATTGTAACTAAGCTGAGCAACATACATACACCCATTTATATTCATTTTGTAGTTCATCCTTTTATTTTAAAAAGTTATGCCACTTTAAAGTTGAGAAATTAGATGTCTCCTTATAAAACCCAATTTTTTTCCGCAAAAAATCGATGCAAAAATTTTCCGGTCTTTCAAAACTTTGATGGGCCATAACTTCGTCAAATCTCAGCCGATTTTCAAGTTTGATGCCAATTTTTCCAAGTTGCGGCATATTGAACAAAACAGTATTCAAAGATTGTCCAAATTAAGACCATTATTTTTGGACCCCTCCACAAGCCCAGAACTGTATCTGAAAATCGGTGTTTCGGGTCTTTCAAAACTTTGATGGGCCATAACTTTGTCAAATCTCAACCGATTTTCAAGTTTGATCCCAATTTTTCTAAGTTTCGGCATATTGAAGAAAACTGCATTCAAAGATTGTCCAAATGAAGACCATAATTTTTGGACCCCTCCACAAGCCCAGAACTGTATCTGAAAATCGGTGTTTCGGGTCTTTCAAAACTTTGATGGGCCATAACTTTGTCAAATCTCAACCGATTTTCAAGTTTGATACCAATTTTTCAAAGATTCGGCTTATTGAACAAAACTGCATTCAAAGATTGTCCATATGAAGACCATTATTTTTGGACCCCTCCACAAGCCCAGAACTGTATCTGAAAATCGGTGTTTCGGGTCTTTCAAAAATTTGATGGGCCATAACTTCGTCAAATCTCAGCCGATTTTCAAGTTTGATGCCAATTTTTCCAAGTTGCGGCATATTAAACAAAACTGCATTCAAAGATTGTCCAAATTAAGACCATTATTTTTGGACCTCTCCACAAGCCCAGAACTGTATCTGAAAATCGGTGTTTCGGGTCTTTCAAAACTTTGATGGGCCATAACTTTGTCAAATCTCAACCGATTTTCAAGTTTGATGGCAATTTTTCCAAGTTTCGGCATATTGAACCAAACTGCATTCAAAGATTGTCCAAATGAAGACCATTATTTTTGGACCCCTCCACAAGTCCAGAACTGTATCTAAAAATCGGTGTTTCGGGTCTTTCAAAACTTTGATGGGCCATAACTTCGTCAAATCTCAACCGATTTTCAAGTTTGATCCCAATTTTTCCAAGTTTCGGCATATTAAACAAAACTGCATTCAAAGATTGTCCAAATGAAGACCATTATTTTTGGACCCCTCCACAAGCCCAGAACTGTATCTGAAAATCGGTGTTTCAGGTCTTTCAAAACTTTGATGAGCCATAACTTTTTCAAATCTCAACCGATTTTCAAGTTTGATGCCAAATTTTCCAAGTTTCGGCATATTGAACAAAACTGCATTCAAAGATTGTCCATATGAAGACCATTATTTTTGGACCCCTCCACAAGCCCAGAACTGTATCTGAAAATCGGTGTTTCGGGTCTTTCAAAACTTTGATGGGCCATAACTTCGTCAAATCTCAGCCGATTTTCAAGTTTGATGCCAATTTTTCCAAGTTGCGGCATATTAAACAAAACTGCATTCAAAGATTGTCCAAATTAAGACCATTATTTTTGGACCTCTCCACAAGCCCAGAACTGTATCTGAAAATCGGTGTTTCGGGTCTTTCAAAACTTTGATGGGCCATAACTTTGTCAAATCTCAACCGATTTTCAAGTTTGATCCCAATTTTTCTAAGTTTCGGCATATTGAAGAAAACTGCATTCAAAGATTGTCCAAATGAAGACCATAATTTTTGGACCCCTCCACAAGCCCAGAACTGTATCTGAAAATCGGTGTTTCGGGTCTTTCAAAACTTTGATGGGCCATAACTTTGTCAAATCTCAACCGATTTTCAAGTTTGATACCAATTTTTCAAAGATTCGGCTTATTGAACAAAACTGCATTCAAAGATTGTCCATATGAAGACCATTATTTTTGGACCCCTCCACAAGCCCAGAACTGTATCTGAAAATCGGTGTTTCGGGTCTTTCAAAACTTTGATGGGCCATAACTTCGTCAAATCTCAGCCGATTTTCAAGTTTGATGCCAATTTTTCCAAGTTGCGGCATATTAAACAAAACTGCATTCAAAGATTGTCCAAATTAAGACCATTATTTTTGGACCTCTCCACAAGCCCAGAACTGTATCTGAAAATCGGTGTTTCGGGTCTTTCAAAACTTTGATGGGCCATAACTTTGTCAAATCTCAACCGATTTTCAAGTTTGATGGCAATTTTTCCAAGTTTCGGCATATTGAACCAAACTGCATTCAAAGATTGTCCAAATGAAGACCATTATTTTTGGACCCCTCCACAAGTCCAGAACTGTATCTAAAAATCGGTGTTTCGGGTCTTTCAAAACTTTGATGGGCCATAACTTCGTCAAATCTCAACCGATTTTCAAGTTTGATCCCAATTTTTCCAAGTTTCGGCATATTAAACAAAACTGCATTCAAAGATTGTCCAAATGAAGACCATTATTTTTGGACCCCTCCACAAGCCCAGAACTGTATCTGAAAATCGGTGTTTCAGGTCTTTCAAAACTTTGATGAGCCATAACTTTTTCAAATCTCAACCGATTTTCAAGTTTGATGCCAAATTTTCCAAGTTTCGGCATATTGAACAAAACTGCATTCAAAGATTGTCCATATGAAGACCATTATTTTTGGACCCCTCCACAAGCCCAGAACTGTATCTGAAAATCGGTGTTTCGGGTCTTTCAAAACTTTGATGGGCCATAACTTCGTCAAATCTCAGCCGATTTTCAAGTTTGATGCCAATTTTTCCAAGTTTCGGCATATTAAACAAAACTGCATTCAAAGATTGTCCAAATTAAGACCATTATTTTTGGACCTCTCCACAAGCCCAGAACTGTATCTGAAAATCGGTGTTTCGGGTCTTTCAAAACTTTGATGGGCCATAACTTTGTCAAATCTCAACCGATTTTCAAGTTTGATGGCAATTTTTCCAAGTTTCGGCATATTGAACCAAACTGCATTCAAAGATTGTCCAAATGAAGACCATTATTTTTGGACCCCTCCACAAGTCCAGAACTGTATCTAAAAATCGGTGTTTCGGGTCTTTCAAAACTTTGATGGGCCATAACTTCGTCAAATCTCAGCCGATTTTCAAGTTTGATGCCAATTTTTCCAAGTTTCGGCATATTGAACAAAACAGTATTCAAAGATTGTCCAAATTAAGACCATTATTTTTGGACCCCTCCACAAGCCCAGAACTGTATCTAAAAATCGGTGTTTCGGGTCTTTCAAAACTTTGATGGGCCATAACTTTGTCAAATCTCAACCGATTTTCAAGTTTGATCCCAATTTTTCTAAGTTTCGGCATATTGAAGAAAACTGCATTCAAAGATTGTCCAAATGAAGACCATAATTTTTGGACCCCTCCACAAGCCCAGAACTGTATCTGAAAATCGGTGTTTCGGGTCTTTCAAAACTTTGATGGGCCATAACTTTGTCAAATCTCAACCGATTTTCAAGTTTGATACCAATTTTTCAAAGATTCGGCTTATTGAACAAAACTGCATTCAAAGATTGTCCATATGAAGACCATTATTTTTGGACCCCTCCACAAGCCCAGAACTGTATCTGAAAATCGGTGTTTCGGGTCTTTCAAAACTTTGATGGGCCATAACTTCGTCAAATCTCAGCCGATTTTCAAGTTTGATGCCAATTTTTCCAAGTTGCGGCATATTAAACAAAACTGCATTCAAAGATTGTCCAAATTAAGACCATTATTTTTGGACCTCTCCACAAGCCCAGAACTGTATCTGAAAATCGGTGTTTCGGGTCTTTCAAAACTTTGATGGGCCATAACTTTGTCAAATCTCAACCGATTTTCAAGTTTGATGGCAATTTTTCCAAGTTTCGGCATATTGAACCAAACTGCACTCAAAGATTGTCCAAATGAAGACCATTATTTTTGGACCCCTCCACAAGTCCAGAACTGTATCTAAAAATCGGTGTTTCGGGTCTTTCAAAACTTTGATGGGCCATAACTTCGTCAAATCTCAACCGATTTTCAAGTTTGATCCCAATTTTTCCAAGTTTCGGCATATTAAACAAAACTGCATTCAAAGATTGTCCAAATTAAGACCATTATTTTTGGACCCCTCCACAAGCCCAGAACTGTATCTGAAAATCGGTGATTCGGGTCTTTCAAAACTTTGATGAGCCATAACTTTTTCAAATCTCAACCGATTTTCAAGTTTGATGCCAAATTTTCCAAGTTTCGGCATATTAAACAAAACTGCATTCAAAGATTGTCCAAATGAAGACCACAATTTTTGGACCCCTCCACAAGCCCAGAACTGTATCTGAAAATCGGTGTTTCGGGTCTTTCAAAACTTTGATGGGCCACAACTTTGTCAAATCTCAACCGATTTTCAAGTTTCATTCCAATTTTTCCAAGTTTCGGCATATTGAACCAAACTGCATTCAAAGATTGTCCAAATGAAGACCATTATTTTTGGACCCCTCCACAAGCCCTGAACTGTATCTGAAAATCGGTGTTTCGGGTCTTTCAAAACTTTGATGAGCCATAACTTTTTCAAATCTCAACCGATTTTCAAGTTTGATGCCAAATTTTCCAAGTTTCGGCATATTAAACAAAACTGCATTCAAAGATTGTCCAAATGAAGACCATTATTTTTGGACCCCTCCACAAGCCCAGAACTGTATCTGAAAATCGGTGTTTCAGGTCTTTCAAAACTTTGATGAGCCATAACTTTTTCAAATCTCAACCGATTTTCAAGTTTGATGCCAAATTTTCCAAGTTTCGGCATATTGAACAAAACTGCATTCAAAGATTGTCCATATGAAGACCATTATTTTTGGACCCCTCCACAAGCCCAGAACTGTATCTGAAAATCGGTGTTTCGGGTCTTTCAAAACTTTGATGGGCCATAACTTTGTCAAATCTCAACCGATTTTCAAGTTTGATGGCAATTTTTCCAAGTTTCGGCATATTGAACCAAACTGCATTCAAAGATTGTCCAAATGAAGACCATTATTTTTGGACCCCTCCACAAGTCCAGAACTGTATCTAAAAATCGGTGTTTCGGGTCTTTCAAAACTTTGATGGGCCATAACTTCGTCAAATCTCAACCGATTTTCAAGTTTGATCCCAATTTTTCCAAGTTTCGGCATATTAAACAAAACTGCATTCAAAGATTGTCCAAATTAAGACCATTATTTTTGGACCCCTCCACAAGCCCTGAACTGTATCTGAAAATCGGTGTTTCGGGTCTTTCAAAACTTTGATGGGCCATAACTTCGTCAAATCTCAGCCGATTTTCAAGTTTGATGCCAATTTTTCCAAGTTTCGGCATATTGAACAAAACAGTATTCAAAGATTGTCCAAATTAAGACCATTATTTTTGGACCCCTCCACAAGCCCAGAACTGTATCTGAAAATCGGTGTTTCGGGTCTTTCAAAACTTTGATGGGCCATAACTTTGTCAAATCTCAACCGATTTTCAAGTTTGATCCCAATTTTTCTAAGTTTCGGCATATTGAAGAAAACTGCATTCAAAGATTGTCCAAATGAAGACCATAATTTTTGGACCCCTCCACAAGCCCAGAACTGTATCTGAAAATCGGTGTTTCGGGTCTTTCAAAATTTTGATGGGCCATAACTTTGTCAAATCTCAACCGATTTTCAAGTTTGATACCAATTTTTCAAAGATTCGGCTTATTGAACAAAACTGCATTCAAAGATTGTCCATATGAAGACCATTATTTTTGGACCCCTCCACAAGCCCAGAACTGTATCTGAAAATCGGTGTTTCGGGTCTTTCAAAACTTTGATGGGCCATAACTTCGTCAAATCTCAGCCGATTTTCAAGTTTGATGCCAATTTTTCCAAGTTGCGGCATATTAAACAAAACTGCATTCAAAGATTGTCCAAATTAAGACCATTATTTTTGGACCTCTCCACAAGCCCAGAACTGTATCTGAAAATCGGTGTTTCGGGTCTTTCAAAACTTTGATGGGCCACAACTTTGTCAAATCTCAACCGATTTTCAAGTTTCATTCCAATTTTTCCAAGTTTCGGCATATTGAACCAAACTGCATTCAAAGATTGTCCAAATGAAGACCATTATTTTTGGACCCCTCCACAAGCCCTGAACTGTATCTGAAAATCGGTGTTTCGGGTCTTTCAAAACTTTCATGAGCCATAACTTTTTCAAATCTCAACCGATTTTCAAGTTTGATGCCAAATTTTCCAAGTTTCGGCATATTAAACAAAACTGCATTCAAAGATTGTCCAAATGAAGACCATTATTTTTGGACCCCTCCACAAGCCCAGAACTGTATCTGAAAATCGGTGTTTCAGGTCTTTCAAAACTTTGATGAGCCATAACTTTTTCAAATCTCAACCGATTTTCAAGTTTGTTGCCAAATTTTCCAAGTTTCGGCATATTAAACAAAACTGCATTCAAAGATTGTCCAAATGAAGACCATTATTTTTGGACCCCTCCACAAGCCCAGAACTGTATCTGAAAATCGGTGTTTCGGGTCTTTCAAAACTTTGATGGGCCATAACTTCGTCAAATCTCAACCGATTTTCAAGTTTGATGGCAATTTTCCAAGTTTCGGCATATTAAACAAAACTGCATTCAAAGATTGTCCAAATTAAGACCATTATTTTTGGACCCCTCCACAAGTCCAGAACTGTATCTAAAAATCGGGGTTTCGGGTCTTTCAAAACTTTGATGGGCCATAACTTCGTCAAATCTCAACCGATTTTCAAGTTTGATGCCAATTTTTCCAAGTTTCGGCATATTAAACAAAACTGCATTCAAAGATTGTCCAAATTAAGACCATTATTTTTGGACCCCTCCACAAGCCCAGAACTGTATCTGAAAATCGGTGTTTCGGGTCTTTCAAAACTTTAATGGGCCATAACTTTTTCAAATCTCAACCGATTTTCAAGTTTGATGCCAAATTTTCCAAGTTTCGGCATATTAAACAAAACTGCATTCAAAGATTGTCCAAATGAAGACCATTATTTTTGGACCCCTCCACAAGTCCAGAACTGTATCTAAAAATCGGTGTTTCGGGTCTTTCAAAACTTTGATGGGCCATAACTTCGTCAAATCTCAACCGATTTTCAAGTTTGATCCCAATTTTTCCAACTTTCGGCATATTAAACAAAACTGCATTCAAAGATTGTCCAAATTAAGACCATTATTTTTGGACCCATCCACAAGCCCAGAACTGTATCTGAAAATCGGTGTTTCGGGTCTTTCAAAACTTTGATGAGCCATAACTTTTTCAAATCTCAACCGATTTTCAAGTTTGATGCCAAATTTTCCAAGTTTCGGCATATTAAACAAAACTGCATTCAAAGATTGTCCAAATGAAGACCATTATTTTTGGACCCCTCCACAAGCCCAGAACTGTATCTGAAAATCGGTGTTTCGGGTCTTTCAAAACTTTGATGGGCCACAACTTTGTCAAATCTCAACCGATTTTCAAGTTTGATTCCAATTTTTCCAAGTTTCGGCATATTGAACCAAACTGCATTCAAAGATTGTCCAAATGAAGACCATTATTTTTGGACCCCTCCACAAGCCCAGAACTGTATCTGAAAATCGGTGTTTCGGGTCTTTCAAAACTTTGATGAGCCATAACTTTTTCAAATCTCAACCGATTTTCAAGTTTGATGCCAAATTTTCCAAGTTTCGGCATATTAAACAAAACTGCATTCAAAGATTGTCCAAATGAAGACCATTATTTTTGGACCCCTCCACAAGCCCAGAACTGTATCTGAAAATCGGTGTTTCACGTCTTTCAAAACTTTGATGAGCCATAACTTTTTCAAATCTCAACCGATTTTCAAGTTTGATGCCAAATTTTCCAAGTTTCGGCATATTAAACAAAACTGCATTCAAAGATTGTCCAAATGAAGACCATTATTTTTGGACCCCTCCACAAGCCCAGAACTGTATCTGAAAATCGGTGTTTCGGGTCTTTGATGGGCCATAACTTTGTCAAATCTCAACCGATTTTCAAGTTTGATGGCAATTTTTCCAAGTTTCGGCATATTAAACAAAACTGCATTCAAAGATTGTCCAAATTAAGACCATTATTTTTGGACCCCTCCACAAGTCCAGAACTGTATCTAAAAATCGGGGTTTCGGGTCTTTCAAAACTTTGATGGGCCATAACTTCGTCAAATCTCAGCCGATTTTCAAGTTTGATGCCAATTTTGACAAGATTCGGCTTATTGAACAAAGCTGCATTCAAAGATTGTCCAAATGAAGACCACCATTTTTGGACCCCTCCACAAGCCCAGAACTGTATCTGAAAATCGGTGTTTCGGGTCTTTCAAAACTTTGATGGGCCATAACTTCGTCAAATCTCAACCGATTTTCAAGTTTGATGGCAATTTTCCAAGTTTCGGCATATTAAACAAAACTGCATTCAAAGATTGTCCAAATTAAGACCATTATTTTTGGACCCATCCACAAGCCCAGAACTGTATCTGAAAATCGGTGTTTCGGGTCTTTCAAAACTTTGATGAGCCATAACTTTTTCAAATCTCAACCGATTTTCAAGTTTGATGCCAAATTTTCCAAGTTTCGGCATATTAAACAAAACTGCATTCAAAGATTGTCCAAATGAAGACCATTATTTTTGGACCCCTCCACAAGCCCAGAACTGTATCTGAAAATCGGTGTTTCGGGTCTTTCAAAACTTTGATGGGCCACAACTTTGTCAAATCTCAACCGATTTTCAAGTTTGATTCCAATTTTTCCAAGTTTCGGCATATTGAACCAAACTGCATTCAAAGATTGTCCAAATGAAGACCATTATTTTTGGACCCCTCCACAAGCCCAGAACTGTATCTGAAAATCGGTGTTTCGGGTCTTTCAAAACTTTGATGAGCCATAACTTTTTCAAATCTCAACCGATTTTCAAGTTTGATGCCAAATTTTCCAAGTTTCGGCATATTAAACAAAACTACATTCAAAGATTGTCCAAATGAAGACCATTATTTTTGGACCCCTCCACAAGCCCAGAACTGTATCTGAAAATCGGTGTTTCAGGTCTTTCAAAACTTTGATGAGCCATAACTTTTTCAAATCTCAACCGATTTTCAAGTTTGATGCCAAATTTTCCAAGTTTCGGCATATTAAACAAAACTGCATTCAAAGATTGTCCAAATGAAGACCATTATTTTTGGACCCCTCCACAAGCCCAGAACTGTATCTGAAAATCGGTGTTTCGGGTCTTTCAAAACTTTGATGGGCCATAACTTTCTCAAATCTCAACCGATTTTCAAGTTTGATGGCAATTTTTCCAAGTTTCGGCATATTAAACAAAACTGCATTCAAAGATTGTCCAAATTAAGACCATTATTTTTGGACCCCTCCACAAGTCCAGAACTGTATCTAAAAATCGGGGTTTCGGGTCTTTCAAAACTTTGATGGGCCATAACTTCGTCAAATCTCAGCCGATTTTCAAGTTTGATGCCAATTTTGACAAGATTCGGCTTATTGAACAAAGCTGCATTCAAAGATTGTCCAAATGAAGACCACCATTTTTGGACCCCTCCACAAGCCCAGAACTGTATCTGAAAATCGGTGTTTCGGGTCTTTCAAAACTTTGATGGGCCATAACTTTCTCAAATCTCAACCGATTTTCAAGTTTGATGGCAATTTTTCCAAGTTTCGGCATATTAAACAAAACTGCATTCAAAGATTGTCCAAATTAAGACCATTATTTTTGGACCCCTCCACAATTCTAGAACTGTATCTAAAAATCGGGGTTTCGGGTCTTTCAAAACTTTGATGGGCCATAACTTCGTCAAATCTCAGCCGATTTTCAAGTTTGATGCCAATTTTGACAAGATTCGGCTTATTGAACAAAGCTGCATTCAAAGATTGTCCAAATGAAGACCACCATTTTTGGACCCCTCCACAAGCCCAGAACTGTATCTGAAAATCGGTGTTTCGGGTCTTTCAAAACTTTGATGGGCCATAACTTTCTCAAATCTCAACCGATTTTCAAGTTTGATGGCAATTTTTCCAAGTTTCGGCATATTAAACAAAACTGCATTCAAAGATTGTCCAAATTAAGACCATTATTTTTGGACCCCTCCACAAGTCCAGAACTGTATCTAAAAATCGGGGTTTCGGGTCTTTCAAAACTTTGATGGGCCATAACTTCGTCAAATCTCAGCCGATTTTCAAGTTTGATGCCAATTTTGACAAGATTCGGCTTATTGAACAAAGCTGCATTCAAAGATTGTCCAAATTAAGACCATTATTTTTGGACCTTTCCATAAGCCGAGAACTGTATCTGAAAATCGGTGTTTCGGGTCTTTCAAAACTTTGATGGGCCATAACTTTGTCAAATCTCAACCGATTTTCAAGTTTGATGCCAATTTTTGCAATGCCAGAAATTGATTGGCCACAAAAATTTCGATTCAAAATTTTCACTTTTTCAACATATTTTTCTAGGGGTTGGTAGGGAAAATGAGCAAAAATACAAAAAAATTAAAAACTATCAGCGCAGAAAAACTTTTAATTCAGATTCAAAATAGGATCTTAACAAAAATGAAAATTTGTTGAAAATTGGTTGATTTTTGGCAAAGATATGGCATTTAGAAGTTTTTAAATTAGTACTACTTTAAGAAAGCCCATTTTTAGATCATTTGATCACCTTTTTGGCGCTATTTATAAAAATAGCTTCAAATGAAAACAAATTTTGATGTGAATTTAAAATAGGATAAACTCCATTGATGGATATGTAAGAATGATCTAAATCGGTTGACTTTTAGCAATGTTATGTCACTTTAAAGCTGGGATAGTACATTTCTCCTTACAAAATCACCGAAAAACACCATCAATGAGTTTTCGCTAAGTTATGACATATATTAATATGATTTTTTTATTCTGTATATTCGCCACGTTCTTCGCATACTTACCACTAAATTTTTTTAAGCACAATATTAGTTGTTTTGTACCTTGAGTTTTTTGATTTTAATGCTTCTCAAGATACATAAAACATGTCAAATTGCTGAACTCGGTCCCACTTCTAAATAAATTTTCTTTCATTTAATTTCTTTTTGCCGGCCTACATAAACTATTCAATAAATAAATAATAACGGGTTTACAGGAGGTAAATTCAAATTTGTGTAAATGTATTCATAACACATTCGTCTCAACCCCATTTTCATTTATGATTCCCTTTAACCATAAAATAAATATTTTAAACAAGTTTAAGAAATCGTTTAAATGGAATTTAAACTATAAGAATCAAATTCATTGTGCTTCTCAAGGAACAAGTGGATGCTGCACTGGGAGCCGAGGAGATGGTTGAGCAGTTGGCCGAGAAGAAAATGGAACTGGAGGATAAGGTGAAGCTGCTGGAGGAGGAAATTGCGCAGTTGGAGGCACTGGAAGAGGTGCATGAGCAGCTCGTGGAGAGCAATCATGAGCTGGAGCTCGATTTGCGCGAGGAACTCGATCTGGCAAATGCGGCCAAAAAGGATGTGCTGCGCGAGCGTGATGCTGCTATCGAAACCATCTATGATCGCGATCAGACCATAACCAAGTTCCGAGAACTTGTCCAGAAGCTCAACGAACAGTTAATTGAACTACGCGAGCGTAGCTCCAGCAATGAGCAGAAGTCTCTGCAGGATCCCAGTCTGAAATTGGCTACTGAGACCATCGATTACAAACAGATGTTTGCCGAGTCGAAGGCTTACACTCGGGCCATCGATGTCCAGCTGCGTCAGATCGAGCTAAGCCAGGCCAATGAGCATGTTCAGATGCTGACCGCATTTATGCCGGAATCCTTTATGAATCGTGGCGGTGACCACGACTCTATACTGGTCATACTGCTCATCTCTCGTATTGTGTTCAAGTGCGGCATCGTTGTGTCGCAGACGCGAGAACGTTTCCCCGCCGTAGAGGCAGTTACTCGGGAGACAGTCACCCAGGGCTATGCGGTGCAGCAGTATGCCTTCAAGTGTCGCCTGATGCACTACGTCCATAATCTGCAGTGTGCCCTGCATCAGATCCTTTACGGATTGAATAGTTGCCAACCAGATACGTTGCTGCGTGCGGGCAGCTCTTTACCCGAGATGGTTGCTCAGGAGAAGATCGTCGATGGAATCATTGAGCTGCTGAAATCGAATCAGCTGGACGAGAACAGCACCACGGACAACATCGAGAAGTGTGTGGCGTTCTTTAATGCCATGAACTCGGTGCTGTTGGCAGGAGAGCAGCTCCTCAACGAGAACCAAATGATAAGGGATTGTGTGGCCTCGCTGGGAGCTGCCTGTGAGTCCATATTGAATGATACGGCCATTGCCAAGGTGATCATTGAGGAGGCAGGCGCCACCAGTGACTCAATGCTACTCATTCAGTTCCTCAACGAGCACATGGAGAGCATCAAACAGCAGGTGAAGCTGATCAAGCGTCGTCTCCCCAACGATCAGCATGTGATCAAATGCGGTCTCTCACCACACAAGATGGACGCCATGCGTGCTCTGGCCCAGAATATTAGCCGCATCATGTCCACCATGCACTTGGCCACAAAACAGGCGCTGGCTGCCATTGTGGCCAATACGGAGAGTGACAATGCCGCCGAGCATACGGTCTCCCAGGACAAGTACTGGTCGCTGCTCTCCTCCGCCTGCGAACGCATCTACGAGCAGGATGACCGCGGTCCAACGCAGAACTTTAAGGCACTGCTGGGCCAGGCCAACACAGATCTACAGCACATTGCACAGCATCTTCTAGACAAGGAGTACGAGATTATGTCAGCGGCGGGAGCAGCACCACGTGTCCAGGCCCAGAACACACCCATCAATCAGAGGGCGCAGCTGATCAAGAAACAACTGGAGCAGAAGAATGTGCTAGCTGCAACCTTGGAGAATCGTGAGGCGGACATCAAGCAACTGAAGCTGGCGGCTAAGATGAAGCTCAACGAACTGAGTGAAATGCAAATCCGCAAAGATCTCGCCGAGAAGAAGCTCAGTGTGCTGCAGTCCGAGTACGAGCACTCGGTCAACAAATGGAAGTCACAGTACGAGGAGACGAGCCAACGGCTGCTTCAGAAGGAGAAGGAATTCGAGGAGACCATGGATCATCTGCAGAGCGACATCGATGCGCTGGAGAGCGAGAAGAGCGATCTGCGCGACAAACTCAAGCTGAATACGAGCGCCGGCAAGAGTCAGACCTCCGATTCGCACACCTCCTCCATACACAATCTGTCCGGCACAGGACTGGGCACGGGCAGTGCCAATGTCAGCTGCACTGCACCCGCGGGCACAGCTCCGATGGTGGCCGAGGAATGGCAGCTTCTCAAGTGCGCCTTCAACAATGAGCGCAACGAGCGTTTGCGGTTGCAGGCACAGGATATGCGCGCCAAGTTGCAGCAATTCGAGCCCATCCATGTGCCACAGCCACAGGATCAACGTATCAATGCGCTGGAGTCGCAGTTGACCAAGATGAAGCATGCCTGGGTGCTGTCGCTGCTGCAGGTGCAGGCCAAGGGAGCCACCGGCAACATCAACACGGTGGCAATGCAGCGAAGCCATCAACCGTTGCCCCAGAAATCCGAGATTAGTTCGCAGGCCTCCCGACTCGCCTCCGACATCCTAGCCGAATATCTGCAGCGGAAACCGCATCGGGCGGCCAGTGGACAGTTTGCCGCATTTCCCACCGTCGATGTAAAGCGTGTGCTGCAGATCTAAAGGGATGGGATACCGGGGGAGTCAGTAGCTAGTCTAGTTTAAAACAAGTACTATTTATATTGCTAGCACAAAAGGCTTAAGATGAACAAGTCCAGCACACACACACAGACACAACAAACGCATCATTGGCTTATCCCATATCGTAGCACTAATCCTTACTAATCCTCTCCTCACTTCATCTTATGCCCTCCATATAGCGTAATCCTTATGTGCGGGGTCTACTTGTATCTGTATTACTTTTCGCTGCATGGAATATTTACGATGGCCGTTTCCTAATCTGGTTGAAGGGACAAACTCAGTTTCTTGTTGGAAAATCTGTTAATATGTTCTATAAAATATCATAAAATCCTTATTTAAATATTTGTATATTACGTAACATTTATAAAAAAAAAATAAAATAAAATCAACATTGTGTAACACAAGCAAAGGCCTCTACTGAAACTAACTCAAGCGAAAATGAAACCCCAATAATATTTTATATACTACGAATAACTATTATAATATACTCGTCATGTATTATCTGATCTGATCTGATCTATGAAGCAAACCGGAGAACTATGTGAATAAAAAGACAAGTAAAAATAATATTTGTAACAAAAACACAAATTTAAATTGCATATGCAAGAAATATATATACACGGATAAAACAGTTATACATCTACAAGAAATAAATGAGTATATTTTATAAAAATAAATTATAAATTTAATTATTTACCTTTTACCTTTTCAGCCGCCATTTGCAATTCAAAGATTTCAAATTTTTACCGCCAATCATTGGCTAAACAGCTGTTTACGTTCCACTTGCCTTCCACATAGCTTCCAATTGGCGCTCTCTGTTTACCAATAGACAGCAAAGAGTGCGCACTTTGACAAGCGCTCTCTTTTCCGGTCGTCGTGGCGCGCTCTCTTTGGCATGACAGCTCTTTTGCTGCCGCTTGCTCAACAACAACAACAACAGTAGCAGCGGGTAACTGAAGGCACCAACAACAACAACAAGAGCGCTCAATGCCGCTTGCTTACAACAACAACAGCTGCAATAGACTTAGTAGAAACTATTACACCAGCCGACCATAAACCATGATGGTCACAATATAGTGGAAATCCCCACCAACCCCCCGCCATACACTATACACACACACACTTTACTTGGCTCTCTTTTAAAGCATGCAATGAAAATTGTAAACAATTTGTAACCTTTTTTTACTCTGACCCTTTTTCCAGTGCCTTCAAGCTGACCTTATTGTGACCCCGCTTGCCCGTCACTCACTGCAATTGCAGTTCTTCCAGTTTTGCTTTCTTTAATTGCAGATCCCATGCTACTTGCGGAAGCCCATACATTCCACATACGATCTACGCTCCATTACGATCCCAAGCAGTGACCGTTGTGATTGGGGTTCTTTCGGTTCGTTTGTTGAATTTGTTTTTTTTTAGTGTAAGCTTTGGTTTTATAGACCGGCTTTAATGTGTGTCGGAGCTTGGGTTCGGCTGGGTTCATTGTGGTATGGCACGCCTTTTTAGTGGAGTTTTTCCGCCGCCCGATTGTCATTTCTCACGCCCAGCTCTCTGACCTTTTTACGGTATATTTTGTGTTCATTATTTCTCTGCAGTTCATTTTGTAATCAACCCTCCCCAAAAAGTATACCGATCTAGTTTTAGTATATGATTCTAGATGACGAAATGTATGTAATGTATCTGTTAACGATACGCTCTGTTAGCGATAATGTCCGTCAGAGTTGTTGAGAGAAGACCTGAGAAGATCCTTAACTGTCACTGACACACATATCCAATAACCAACCGAAGTTCTCTTGTCATTGGCTTACATTGCGAAAAATAAACAAAAACTACAATAAACAATAACAACAAAGAGTAACAACAAGTTTGCTCATAAAGCAAAAGCTTGTAATGCCCCCGAAGCTGCTGCCATTGATGTTGACTCATGCCAAGTGCTAAAAGAAACAACAACATAATTATGGTATTATAAGAGCTGTCAGAACAATCAATCATACGAATGATGTGCCTCAGGTATACCCTGTAAAGGAAGTAGAAGACGGAATAGCGGAACAGATTAAAAGTGAAATTTATAGTTATTCAATTTTATAATCAAATAAAAAATATTTTATTTCCAGCTAGCATACCCGCTGCTTGCACTTCGTACAGGGTATCAGCACAAGAAATAATTAAAAACAATTGCATGAGTTAGGAAAATCAAAACCGAAACCAGTTTGGGCAGACCTCAGATGTACCCAACCAACCACTGACCACAACAAGAGCGAGAGTGCAACAAGAACATCTCGCAACATGGTCACAATCCACTGAAGATCGCCACAGATACCCCACAAATGTTACCAACCTGCCCAATAACTTCAAGTACAGAAGTCGTAAGAGGAATCTAGCCAAGATAAATCTGAAGCGGAAGTTTCCAAAGTTTTCACTTCTTGTGTGCATTCTTGAAGTTCTGTTAGTTACGGCTGGTTAACCTCATCGCACATTGGCCCAAAAGCTCAATTTGGTAAATGGCCAGAACAGTAGCCAACAAGAAAGAAGAAGAGAGCCAAGTTAGCTGTGCTGCCTATCAAAACATAAACAAAGACCATGCTAGACACTCGGCTAATGGCTTGTGGAGATGGCTCGACTTTTGGTTCCGTCTCCGGGTCTATTTTTTCATCAATGTGGAAGTCAGAACAATGCCCAAAGCTTGTGGCATCTTCACTAGCTGCTTGGGCCACTTCAAGTGCCCATTGTGCATGTTGTTGCCGAAGACGGCAAGTGAGAGGGGTCGCCGAAGAGTCTTCAAATTTGTTTTAGTAGCACGCACTAGACTAGCGACCCTATGTCTATGTTTGCACTTCTTCTCTCAGCATGTATGGAAGTATGCGTGTGCTATTGTTATTGCCGCTCTTATGTGTTTGCCATTGTTGCTGTTGCTGCTCTTGTCTTTGCTTTTGGAGGTCCGTCCATAGCGCATCCGATGTCTTGCGTTCCCCACACCGCATCACTCTATCGGTTTCAATGCAGTTCACTTGAGCGCTTTCGTAAGTCAACCAACTAAAGGGTTAACCGAGGCAGAGCAAGAGAGAGGCAGAGAGTGCCGATGAGTAGTTAACTGAGAGTGCAGCGGCTCTCTGTCTGTGTGTGAAAGCTAACAGCTGGCTGTTAAGAGAGAGGGAGAGAGAGCGCACTCGGATTGTGCTGGAAACTAGTTGGCTTTGAAGTTAACTGGTTAATAATAGGGTTGCCAGGTATTTATAGATTATACTAATTCATGCCTTAAGTTATATGAAACAAATATATTTTAATAACATAACAGCTTAGCAGCTTAATGGAACTAACAGCGAGTTAGTTAGTGTAGTAGTTTAACAGCATACTGTAAAATAACAGCGTGTGCTTATTACTAAGCAGATCGTCATGTAAAACAAGCTGAACGAGTACAAACAAAATAACTATTTTAATTCTAACATAAAAACACTAATAAATGTAACATACATTTATCTATAAACACATATACATATATCACAATCTTATCTAGTATTAGCTCACCAGCCTTGTATTGCCATAGCCTTATCTTACCCCACTGTTGTACACAAACTGCAGTACGCTACTTGGCCACCCTGCTGAGCTTGCATTCGTCTCTCTTAAGCACATACTCTCTTTGGAGCCGTCGGGCTCTTTAGCTCTTTGCTTTGTTTGGTTGTTGTTGCCAAGTTACCAAGTTGGCTTGGTTACTCATTTTGTTTTGCCAATTTTCGTAGCGTTGCTGGCCAGTTTCAGTTAATATCGAACACTCGCGGTAAACAGACGTTGTGTGTGCTCGACACACACATGCACACACACATACACATACGCTCACAGAGAGATACATTCTCACACACGCAGAGGCAGAGAGTTGAGAGCCAGCGAAGTCGTAAGAAAAGCATAAAAACGAACTCGAAAAAAGTCGCGTCGGCATCGGCATCGGAATCGGAAGTTCTTCTTGGCTTGTCGTCGTCGTGACCGAGGTTTCTGTCTGTTATTTTTTACCTACAAACATACAAATGTACATACGTTTATACATATATTTATATACATACATAGTTGTATAGTTTAGTTAGTTTTGGCTTTACTTTGCGAAAGTGGAAAGTATCTCATAGATACCTTCAGATTTGAGCGCGCGTTTATTTTGTTGTTTTGTCAATAATAAAGCACAAAAAAACTGCAGAGAACTGAGCACCAATCAACATCTATTTAGACCGTAAATATGCAAGTGACACAAATATCGGAAGTGCTTATATGTATCACAATATATATTATATATGTATGTATAAAAACAACTGAAACTGAAAATTAAACGTTGGCCGAAAACGCATTATATACTGGCCTAAACAATAATAACAACAACAACAACAATAAAGTTGCTACTACCAAATGCAGCAAAGCGTGAAGTGCTTGCCAAATGTGTTTTCTACATAATTATTAGTTTATACTATTGTAAATAAATTAGAAATTTCAAACATGACAAACTGTGGCCAAAATTGGCGCGTTCAAAAACTCAAAAACTCGGTTTCTAGGCAGGGTTAAAGTGACAATATAACTGCGGCTTTAACCCTTAAAAGGTCTCAATGAAAAAAAAAACAATAACTTTGCTCTATTGACCTGAAAGTGTGCTAAATATTAACCCCACAATGCGATACAAAATTATTTGTACTAAACATTAACCCTTAGTTGTTCATATGTATATTGATATTATTCATACCTGCATTAGCCTGATAACTCTACTAACTCACGTAATCCCCCATGTTTTATAAGCTAACCCCAACATATTGTCACGTAAATTGTTAACAATTAAAAGCGTCAGTTTGTGAATTGTGAGTGGACACTAAAAGCAATTAGAAAGAGCGATGATAGGTATATTCTTGGAAGATCTTTAGCTATCCGCATCATTAATCTTTATAGAGTTGTTTAATCCCCACCGATATACTCGCTGTTAACCCTCTCATGAAAAACGCATGTAGCTTAACTAAATGTTTCGTTTTGCCTTAACCGTAGTTATATGTCATCATCAGCCGAGTAATACTTGTCGAATTTCCTCCCACCTGCAACTGTAGCTACCCCCTCTCTCTCTCTCTCTCTGAGTTTCTTGGCCTGTAATTGAAAACGTGCTTGTAAAATGTGCAACGTGACCGACGCTCCTGTAGGTTAGTTAAGCTCAGTTTACCAGGGCAAAAGGGAGAGAGAGAGGGGGAGCTCTTGTATTATATTACCATATGCCATGCTACCAATTCGGGTCTAATTCTCATTATTGCTATGTACTTACCAACTTACCCAAATACAGTTAACAACAATTGCAACAACAACCACAGTGTGTCTGGGCCTCCTCATACAATAAACGCATGCTGAGCTGCTGTTGGGGCAGCCCCAAAACACCAATGGAAACATCATGTGGCTTCGACCTATCGGACTGCAATTGCAACTGCAACCGCAACAAAAACAAAAACAACAACAGCAGCAGCAACATAAATATCTGTGGATACAACAGCAGCTGAAAACCTAAAACAAAATCCACATATACAATATACATATACAAATATCCATCTATAAATATACATCTATAAATAATAATAATAATAATAATAATTGCCGCTAACACAAAATAAAACGCTAATCGTTAATCGTTATCGTTCAATCGATTGCCTGCATCATCAAAAATCTTTGAAAAAACGTAACCAAGAAAGAAAAAAATATATACATACAAATATATATTTTTGAAAAGTATCGCATTTTGTGTTATGTTTGTGTTGTGTGTGTGAGTGTGTTTTTCTAATTTGTTGTTTATGCTATAACTATACATATACATACATAAATAATACTACCATTCAATCCAATTCAATTCAATCCACCTGCCTTGCCGCTAACGATCATGCATAGACCAAAGCTAGTAAATCCTATAACTGCTGCCGGTATTGCCTCATCCATATCAAACAACAATAAAAACAAAAACAACAGCAACTCTAACTACAACAACAGCAACATCAACATCAACAGCAAATCAAATCATTCACGTCAATACAGCAAAGCAACATCAGCTGCAGTCGACGGCAGCAACGGCATCGGCAGCGGAGTTGGTACAACAGCAATTATCGAATCTGCTGTTAACTCGTCATCGCCACTGTACGAATATCATTCGCACTCCTCACTAATTGACGCTTCAATTGATTTAGAACATTACATCAGCGCAATGGAGGCACGACGCAACGATAATGAGCCGGATGTTTGGGCTCAGTTGCAGCAAAAGGAATCCGATATATTGTTGGCCGCGGAGCTGGGCAAGGCATTGCTGGAGAAGAACGAGGAGCTGGTCAAGCAGCAGGAAAAACTAATTGAGGATTATTCAGGAAAAATCGAGGTAAGTGCCGAGCACATATTTAATATCAGCAATTATGTTTAATAGCTATCGTTATGGCCAGCTGTGAACTGTTAAATGTTTGAATTTGAACAGGTTATATGTTAGTTTACAGTTGCTGTTAGCTTAACTTGCATATCCATATTGGTAATCTTAAATTGCCATCTCCACTTTATGCTGCTGCTATTGCACTCATGTTAATGCAAAGTGATCTCTGGATAAGCTGACTTCACTTTTCTCCCTCTCTCACTTTCTTAAGCGCAGCCAACTTCACTTAATGAAAAGTTTGTAAAGCGCTGCGTCATATGTGAATTTTCCTTTGATTCTTAAATTAGTCGCTGTGAACAAAAGCGTGTGTTAATAAAAGTGGCTTGCCTTAAGGCACATGAAATATTTAATGAATATTGATTTTCAACTGGGCAATTGCAGTCATTTTGTCAACTGCAATGAGTTGTATATTAAATATGCACAAACACACATACAGTCGGACAGGCGCATACGTTTGTGTGTGTGGTCAACAATGAATTGTTTGTCTGCTCATGTCATATTCCAATGCTGAAAAAAATGCGCAGTAAAAACTACTGAACTACTTAAATATACATATGTATGTATGTATGTACATACATAAGTAAATATATAGTATAGTTCTTTTATTGATTTTTTGTGCGTGTGTGTGTGTTGGTATTTACTTTGCATTCGCTGCACTTGTATCAACTGTAGGAAACCGTTGCAGGTTTACCGTTATTTGTCACTATTATCGGCTTTAGAATGCGCTTAGTTCAGTTTGATAACGTGCGTCAGCGGCCAAAGCAAAGAAACAAAAGACAAACCACAAGTTGTGCGACCTTGAACCACAGTGGGTGGCATTTGTCGACGCCTGCACCTGTTTACACAGTCACCGACAGACGCACACAATTTCCTACAACAGTAACAGATAATATGGGCACACTTAATGCTTAGATATCTATTCCCTCCAAATTGTTTGGGTTCAAGGTATTACATGAGCTCGGCTCAAGTTCGTGGCCGTTCATTAGCATATTACTTACCCAAAATAATACCAATCCCACCACCTCCCACCTGCCTCTTCTAATAGTTAGACTAATGGAAAAGTGCTTTATTGTTTTTCGTTGACATTTTTCCTGTCGTTTGTTTTCTTATCAATACTATTGGTATTTCATTCCCCGCCTGTGCAGGTTCATTTATCATGTAAATGGAGTTGTAGTTGGATACTTGGGTAGGTGTACTACTCTAGGAAGTGTAGTGCCCTCTGTAGTGTCAGTAACCCAGACGCAGCAAAGGCCAGACCGATACGTTGAACTTGAATAATATTCGTTCGTCGGGTTTTTGGCTTGGTTTAGTCATGCACAGAAACTGTTGGCATTACCTGTATTCAAAACTGTCGCATGACTTCATCTTACATTTACAAAATGAAAGGTATGTACATCCTGCTCTGGAGAATTGACCCACAATGTCATAATTCCATGAAATATACTCACATTCTCAAGGACAAATTTCGGAATAAAACACGAGGTTACCGAGTTATTTCGTTTTTAATATTTCCCATGTCTTAAAGATGACCTATTGGATGATCGATGGTCTAATTGCACGGCTATTAGCCAGGTGAACCATTTACCAAGCCATATTGTTCGATTACCGCGTAGTTCATTAAAAATTATTGCGCCCATCCATGGAAATTATTATGTTCAAAGTTCCCATGTTCCCAATTCGGACCCAAAACGCAATTGGTTAAGCCGACAAAAGGTCAACTGCGCCATTGACTGAGTCAATTTCTTGCCTTCATAACTATGCTAAAATAGATTACAATTAATTTGTAAAACTAGTGTGGATATTTTGCGAAAAAACGTCCAGAATTTGTGGCATGTGGTTGTCGCATAAATCTTAGACGCTGGTTTCGTTGTCTATCACCTTGACTATATGTAAAGTGAGGTTAGGGTATTTGTTTTTCTTTATTTGGGGTTTTCCACTCGGACATCTCGCGGTTCGCGTGTTTTTTTGGCATATGCAAAAAAAAGGTCTCTAATTAATTTTGTAGCCACTACGCGCTTTTTTTGTATTGTTTTTTTTTTTTTATTTTGGCCTGTTCGCTGATGCGTCATAATCACAATGCCATTTGCCATTCTCTCTGATGTTTTTGTTGCTGGTCGTTTTAGTTGATGTCCAGCCAGAGTATATAGTATATTATACTATACATAGTTATGGTTAGTAGTAGTTTCTATGGCTATGACTGACTGACGTAATTAGACTTGGTGGGACTGGCCATAGTTGTAGGTGTTGGTAGTGCTCCAGCTTTGGCCCGGGTTGGAGTCATCATCAAACGCGCCTTTATTTTTTTGCGGTCTGTTGAAGCGTGTGTGCCAATTTACGAGCATTTTGGTCTTTTATTTTTAGCCAACATTTGCAATACACATAAAAAATATATACATACATCTATATACAATTTAATGGCCTATGCCTAATTCGGCAATGTTAAACATTTCAGATTTGTATTTCAACTATTTGCCTTTGCTATGCGAGAACAAAGAATCAAAACCTTGTTCAAAAAAAAATAATGTCTATAAGAGCAACATTTTTATCTGTTGCCGAAATAGTATCTGGTTCACAGTTGAAAAACTCTTATTGGCCATTGTCTGAGAAAACGTGTTTTGACGCCCAACTGCATATTTCATAAACAATTTCATTTTTTTTTTGTATTTCGAATTAAAAGTTAAACGGAGAACAATTGTCGATTTCGTCTATCAATTGAACTGATTTCTCAAGTCTCTCTTTATCGCCCATTCTCTGCCTCTCTCTCTCTTTTTGCCTCTCATTTATCACGATTTACATACAATTATTGCTGTGGAAACTATAAAAATTCACCGCTCGATTTTATGAAGCGTTTTGTTTTGTCATTTTCGTAGCACAGACCCAAAATAAAATACAATAAAATATAAAGTGTATTAAATATTTTATGTAGGCGTGCGCTACGCTTTAAGCCTTGTGTATTAGATATATTTGTATATGGTTTGAAATAAATCGCAAGACTTTGACTTGTTGTTGTGGTTACCCCTGGCCTTTTCGAAAGTCTAGAGTGTCCGTCTAACTGCTTTAATAAGTTGTTTCAGTTTACGATTGTTTGGCTTGAGAGCAACCAGTTTTTATTGCTAATTTATGAAGCTGCACGCCCGTTGAATAGAATGGCTAATTCCACTGACAACAATTTGTTCTTTGATCAATTTCGATTTGAAAATGCTTCAACGGGCAATTGTTTAACAATTTACAGTCAATTTAAGCCTAACCTTGAATGCAACAGGATGTACCATAGCATTTAACATAACTTTAACAGTTCTATCGATTACCTAATAAGCAGCCAACTTAACTTTACTCTACTGTAATCTACATAGGTCTAAGTGATCTGTTGCTGATAACATTATATTTACGACTACTGTTTACAGTACTGTAATTAACATTGCTAAGGACCAACAGTTATGCATTTTAGTAATTATTGTTGTACTGTAATTAACATAATTGCATCGATTACATTTACTTAACTCTATTGAAATTAAATTTACTTAGTACTTATCTAATGCAGTAAAAGTTTTATATTAGCATAAACAGAATATAATAACCCTATTATCATTTGCACAACTCAACTGAAGCATAATGAACAGTGCAGCTATCGATTGGCAAAAGCTTTAAGGATCTATCGATAGTCGCCCACAGAGATGGCGCGCAAAAGAAATAAATTTGAAATATACTTTTCCGCCTTTCGCCCACTCAAATCAACTGAGTCACTCAAGTGCTGACCATATTAAGTCCTCAGATCGCCAGTGATTCCAACGCCTAAGAACATTTCGTACAGATCGTGTGAACAAAGACAGCCCACCATCAAAACAAGACAACATGCTTGCATATGTATGTGTAGCTATATAACAGATATAGTTAGATAATTAAAAATATATACATATGTATGTTTGTATATAAAAATATTATTAATACTTTAAACAACATTCAAAAACTGGCTCACGTACGCGAAATGAACTTTTTTTTATTTTCTTGGGTGAAGTCATCAACACATCGCCGTTGTCTGATGTCCGACGATTTATCGACGAATTTGCGAAAAACAATAACAAATAAGAGTGCGATGGAGAGAGAGAGAAAGAAAGAGAGCGAAAAAGAGCTGCAAAATTTCAAAATTCAAGCTCATTTACATGTAGTATATGTCTGTGTGCGTCCATGCGTCCGTTCCCAATTGTTGAAAACCAGTTTCATAAATGTTTATATTTTATTCCTAAATATATAGTATAATATATACTCGACTATATGTATTTATATACACTTATACGTATATATCGCCGTATATTCTGTTCAAGTTGAAGCTGATTCACATGCAGAGAGTGAATCTTCGGATTGAAGCTCATTTACCTTTCATTTCTCAAAGGCCTCTTGAATTCATCTCATTCCTAGAACGCAAGTTCTTTGAATACACTTACATATTTTGCGTGCCCTGTTCAGTATTTTTTTTTTTATGAAACCCACCTCAGACTGCTCCTCGTAACCTGGTTTATAGGGCTCTTATGGTTCGTTTTTTTGTTTTTTGTTTTTTGGGTTCGTAGTACCCCTTGGGGAATTAAGGTCGCCCAGCACATTGCTATGTTAGTTGCTATGATTATAATACTACATAGCATACCATTAGACTGCGACCTGGAGAGTGGAGAGTGGGCCTTGGAGAGTGGACAGACTTGGCAAACTTGGCTGGTATGGTCAGCCCCATTTACCATTTACCAGTTACCACTTGGGCAGTAGTAGTAACAGCATTTCTTTTCTTTTCTTCAGTTTGAGGCCCGGCATGGGTATGGGTCTGCAAATGTCATGGTGACTGTATGGATTCGTTTGGCAAATTACTTTCCTTGTTTGTTTTATAGTTTTTGTGTGTCACAGGGGAAACTTGAGGTTTTTTAATGCGGATTTTCCGTATTAATATTTATGGGGGCCCTTTTGCTTTTTAACTTACAGAGTACCATGTAATGCTGCTAATGAGCTTTACAAGACAAAGAAAATCAAATCAAATGCATCTGATTTGCAATCTGCAAACAGTTTCTGTCGGTATTACATAATGTTACTTAACACAGTGACACGATAAAAATGGGTTATATACCCTAACCCACTGTAAGAAAAAGGTTGCCAGGATAAACTACAACTTTTTCACTAATTTCTATAAAGTAAATATATACTATCACTATTATAGCCATTTGTAAGGAACTCAAACTACCGATGGTTGATCTTCCATTTGTGGGTAACTATAAAAATAATGCATATAAAAAATGGTGTGAGAGATACTTCCATGTTATTTAATAATGTTGTAGGTATGTATATGAAACGGGAAGTCCGAGCTTGATATTGACTAGTTGTCTGAGAGCTGATGCATGTCCGCTGCGAATTAAATTATGATCGTATTTGCTATTGATTCAATTTGGATAATTGCATAATCTATAGACCTGTCTATCGATCATGAGCAAAACGGTAATAACATTATCCGCATCTCATGGCCCCCCACCAATACATCCGTGCATCTCTTACTGCCTGAGAAGATGTCAGCCTATAATTAACCAACATGCAACATTTTTAATTTGTTAACAAGTCAAAGCGCAATTTATGGCTGACATTGTGAAACTGGCCAAAAAAAATAACAGAAAGAGACGGGCCAACAGACTCCCAAGTATCTTCTACGTATTGTTATACCCAAGTTCCCATATACCATAGTATATGTATAATTTGATTTAATTTTGTTTTGATGTTGATTTTTTATTGTAAGAAATTTCTGCTGAAGGTGAAAGCATTTTCACTTTCCATAGCGACAGTTTGATGGCCAAAAATCAACTCACAACACAAGACGAGAAGCTGTTAGTGTTCGCTATGAATGAGTTTGCTGATACCTACATAATATCTCGAGAAATATATCATAAACTATTTCGAATTTTGGGTAGGTGTAAACAAAGTACTTAAATATTATGTTGGAGTTATATATATTTCATTTAGAAATGATTTATTATCAAGATGATATCAAAGAAAATTTTGAGAGGTTTCAGCTTATTTTTTGTTAATGGGGTATTATGGGGTAAAACAGAATTTAATGGGGTAACACAAAGGATTTTTTAGCATGTTGATATATGCGGGTCTCTAAGAATTTTCATAACTTTTTCCAAAAATTTTTTATCTATATTTCTAAATATTTGCGATTCCTTAAAACTTTCCGCTAGAATTTCTGTCATTTTCTAGGCTCTTTCAATTCCTGAAGCTAGCAGTTTTCTAAAAATTGTATTATTCAGAATATCGTCCAGGTTTTGATTGAGTTATTCAATAAAAATTGTGTTAAAGTTTACTGAATTTCCCCAGCAGTCTATGGAAATTATTTTCTTTAACGGAAAGTATTTATTTAGCTCGATAATAACGAATAACAAATATTGACATTAGATAACGGGATAACGCAGTATGTTGCTCTTTATTGTAGCTTAGATGGTCCGTCATGCACCATGATATTATATCACACTATATCAATATAATATCGGATCATATCTCTGTGCAGTTATCAAGGCAAACAGTTCGCATAGAAAAACTCTTTTTTTATTCATTTATTTATTTATATTGCAGTATGAGTCATTGGCAGCTAATTAACAATATCTCAATGTACAACAATGTATAGTACATGAAAGTGTCTATGTATTGGTAGTTGTATTTGTGTAAGAGTGTGTGTGTAAGTGTGTGTGTGTGTGTGTGAGGCCTGCTAATTGGCCAGCTTTCATTGCAACAATAAAAATATTTGAATTGTGACTAAGAGACAACAAACGAGCCCAACGTTGGAGCAGCTCACAAAACAGTCAAGCCAATTGCCAAATTCAAAAGCCAAAAACAGCAACAAGACACACACACACACACACACTTACATAGATGTACATATATGAAAAGTATAGTGGGATTGGTATTTTGGCAAATATTCATATAGATATCCGCATGAATGCCAATCGAACGTTAGCATGATGACAATAATAGACGATTTCACAAAATATGATATACCCCCCAAAAAGCCACTCCATCAAAAGATAGTTAGAAACGTATCTGCTGAACTCGAAAATACCCTGTAAGTCACTATAAAAATTCCCTTTAAATGATAGAATTTATAAAAATATCAAAAACGGGAATTTTTTAGATTTTTAAACTTTTTTATAGTTAAATGACATGCTAAGTAACCCCGTATCTGGCTTGTCATAATTACAGGGTATAGCGCAAACAAGCCCATACTCCGCATACGAAATGCCCAAGAGCCAACAAAACTTTTTGCCTTTTGCCACACGCACAATCTGATAGCAAATTTGAGTGTCAGCCAAAGTGGCCCAAAACAAAGTGTCAGAGGAGCGTCTATGGCAATGGGTGGGGACCGAGGGGGGCCTGACTCTATATAACAATGTTATGTTATGTTTCTTTTTTTTTGCCTCAAGTCTTTTTGTCAGTACATTTTGGCGTGTTTAATTTAATTTGAACGCGACTCCCGCCCCCGAATCAAAGCAGTGCCACTGACTGTAATTTATGCAGCCCGCAACGAGTCGAGCGACCCTCGCTCCCCATCGCGTTTCTTTGAATTCGAATGTCTTAACCATAACCATAGATATTGGTTAATTACAAAGCTGTCTGGATGCTGTTATCGGCCATGGATCAACATATTTATGAGTACAGAGAGTCTTTAAATGAATATACATATAAGAAAAAAATAAAACTATGAGGAAGTTGAAAAGGGAATCGGAACTGCTAGATGTGTAAGTAGGGGTAATCGATATTGCTATTAAATTCTTATAAATATGATATAGTGGAGAACAGCTCTTAAGTTTCAGCTATCATAACTTGGGCAATACTCAACCGATTTTAAAGCGGTTTAGTTTTAATTTTCTATCTAGTTCCCATCTCTATCGAGTTTCAAAATATTTTCAAGAGTTGGCAACAAAGACAATTAGTTTTTTTTTTTAAATAACTCATCGAATGCTCGGCAGACAATAAATAATTTGTGAGGTCAGTCAAAAATAACAACACACAATTAAATACCAATTTGATGGCCAATTAACAAAAGTAAAACCAAAATATAAACAAATTAGTGGCAAAACTAAAAACCAAAAAAAAGCGAAATAAAGATGCTAAAATGAAGCCTTGTGGGCAAGTTCAAATTGACCAAACATTGCACAATTTTCTATCAAATTAGTTATACTACAATTTTTGACCCATTTCCCAATGTGCGACGCCGACGTAGACGTCAACGGCGACAGCGACGTCGACAGCGACAGCAACTGCAGGCGGCAGACTGCAGACTGCACGTTGTCGGCGCTGCTCTGCTGCGCATGCGCGACTGCGCAGAGAAGTAGAAGTAGAAAAAGGCGCAGGCGAAGATAGTGATGTGCTAAGCAATACCCTGGGTTCTCATGGGAAAATTATACTAATAATAATTATTTAATTATTAATGTAGAAAAATATTAATAGAAATTGAGATATAATAAACTACAAATAAATATCAGAAAATTTCTACAAAGAAAATGTAAATAAATGAATTATTATTTGACTGACAATATTGAATTATTTAACCTAAAAGTTATTTTTATTCAAAATCTAAATACATAAATGATTAAATTATTAATCATTTTAAATTGCCTAATTATTAATATACAAAATATCTTAACTTAATATAGTCTTGAATAGAGAAATAACTAAAAAATACTTTAATTACTGAAATAAAAAAATCAGAACTTGAAAATGTCTCTATAAAAAATTTTAAAATAGGTATATTTTTAAAGCTGTTTTGTTATATAGCTTGGGCAGCTTTGCTTCAACTGTTTCCAATCTTCCATCGGTACTTAATTAAATGTGCAAAACACAGCATACCCATTAAATGCACTTGTTTACAGGGTATTCTATGCTGCATGCGAAATAGTTTAAAATACATACAGTTCGATGTGATATTGTTGCTCAGATTGTAATATAGGTGGTAGATAGCTTATATACAGCTCTCTATATACATATACTATGTGTATGTATGTGGTACATAAGTATTTGTATGTATTTGTATAATGCAAGTAACAATGTTTGTTGCGAAATTATGTAACGGCTTTTTGGCTAAACGGCTTTAGTTTTTAGCTGTTTTCATTGTTGTTGTTGTTGTTGTGTCTGAGCATTTGGCCAAGTGTTTTTTTTTTTTTTTTTGTTAAGCTCTTTTATTTTTGTTTTGATTTGTTTCTCTGCTTCTTCTGCTGCTCCATTGTTAAAGCGTTGCAATTGCGCTAAAACTGTACCTAAACCAACGCCAACTGCCGTTTACAACCCCACCCCCCTCCTCTCTCTCTCTCACTACATCTCTCTGTCTCTCTCAGAGTTACTCTCTCCATCTCTGTCGCTGTATATTTGCAATTAGCACTGTTTTTTTGTTGCTATTGTTTTACAGTTTGCGTAAATGTTTTCTCCCCCACAAGGCAAAACAAGCGGCGAAATATGTTGATATGTGATTACGTTTTTTTTTTTTTTTATTTAGGTTGTTGTCTTTGGATTTTCTTTAAGGTTTTCTTCGGGTTTTCTTTGCCCTGTCGCTGAAAGGAAACCATTTAGCATAGCCTGAGAACCAAGTTTCTTTCGATTGTCAACTCCTCTGCAATTATTTGCAAAGCAGTTAAGAGGTGGCGAATATCATTCCCATTGTTTTGTTGGATAGTTATGGACAGATTGCGACACATCTTGAGGTAACGGATTGCCGGTAGTATGTTGGTATCATTATAACAGTTAACAACCTCTATATACATACCTACATTCATATGTACATATGTATATACATACGTTACGATTATGTTAAACGATATGTCTTTGGCTATAAACTAAAAGTTGTCCGGGTGCCGCGGCAAATCTAAGAGAATTAAAGACCCGCGGTGAGAAAGAAGACCCCTGACAGTTGCAACTGATAATAACGGGTATACTACATATAATCTATGGAATTACTCAATGAAGCGCAAAAAGTTGTAGATCTTTTAGATTTTGCTTTAAGAAATTTAACTTTTTCCAGCTTAAGCTCAACTTTTTTTCACCAAATGCTATTTTTGTGTTTATTCAGCTGAATCAATATTATTTTGGCCAAAATGGCAGCAGTTAAAGGCCAATAACAACCGCAAATTAAACAAATCAAACAACGAGCGAGACAGCAACATACCGAAAGAGAGAGATAGTGATATGAAACATGTTTATCCATACATAATTAGCTCATAAATTTGAGTGTCTTTCAAGAGTTGCAAACAAAGAAACTTCTTGCAAATATTTTCGACAAAAACATAAACACTATCTGATTCGTCAAATATGGTAGTTGAGCTCATCCAAACACTAGTGGTAGTACCCCTCACCCACCCCCCTTTCAGGCCACACTTTGAGGGGGGTTGTTGCCGCTTAACCCTGAGTGAAGTACAGTGGTTAATGGTGCGTTTAGAAATAATATTAGCACTTGTTTGTTATTTCTTGACTCTTAAGATTACTGAACAGGGAAGTTGCGAGACCAAGAAATATTTAAATAAAAAATATATTTATAAATGTGTCAGCAGCGAAAGTGAAATTTCAAAGTCAAGAAGACACATCATACGACTAATATAAATATTGCGAAATTTCAAATCTATTTTTTATGTATTTTGGGTGCGGCTTTTTAACAAAAGTTTCAAAGCAAATCTATTTAGCATATGTATTTGAGCTTGAAAATAGATAAAATAAATATTAAAAACTAATGATTATTCCTTAGATTAATCGTTGAAATTTGCCGATTTTAATTACAAAATTTTGAAAAAAATTTCAAATTCAAAAAGCAAAGAATTTCCGAACTTCCATATTTTATTTTTAAAATTCCCTTCGTTTTTCGGTTTTCGGTTTTCCTGTATCTCATTTTATTTATAACCCAATTTTTGATTAAGTATTTCATAAAGTAAATCAATCAACTCCAAAAAAAATGTGAATAACATTGTATAATCAATATTGTTATTTATACAGTTGTTAATCATTTTCATTAACTTTTTGCAACTTGTGCGAGTTCATTTACTTCAGCTAAAGTCATAATTTAGTTTAATTTTGATTAATTTTGAGTTTAAAAAAGATTCAGTTTTTTCATCACTTTTTTTAACAGCTTAAGCAATATTTTTTTTGATGAAACTGTTGAAAATTTATAGCTAAGATGGTTTGTCTTTTATTTGGGGAAACACACAAAAGAATTGCGACTGAAAAGCATCGACAATTAAATCTAAAAACCAACATTTTTTATGTGAATTTGTGCAATTTGTAAAAAAGTCTGAAAAATAACAAAACTCGCACTTGTTGTGTGAGAATTCAAGTTGAACAATCTAGACTGGTTATAGACCTTGTTAGGTGGAGTTTAATATAAGTAAAGAAATAGTAATTGGGGGCTGTCATGGGTTAAGAAGTTATGCGAAAGAATGAAAAGATGGTATTCTGTAGTTTATCACTATTCTCTTCAATTTATTGAGGATTCCGAACTCTATTACAATTGGCAATGCCCACACCTAGTCAGCCCACACCTTCCACCTTATAATAGTCATCGGAGTCATAGGGAGAGGGTATCAAAAGAATTCCTATGGGGCTTATTATAGAGGTACCTCAAGTTCAGACAGTTTGAGTACACTTCTTTGGCGTTTTACAATGTGCTTCTTTATTGGTGCTTTATTGTGCTGAACTTGTTTTTGGCCCGCAGACGACGGTGAGGTGAGTCTTAAGCTTCCACGATGACTAATTGTTGAGGTTTACCTGATGAGGTCGCAGCTACCTCATCAAACGTACTCTCTTTTTTTGTTTAGTATCTCTGTATCTTTGTGCAGTTGTTCCTCGTTTGTTTTGCAAAACCCACGCACATGCGACATGTGAAAGATGTGTGATGGGAATGCGCTATGGCAACTCTTAACCGCTCCTCAACCCCTTTTGGGTACCTCAGCTGCGGTACCTTCCGACTTTCTTGGCATTCACTTCGTCTCACCTCTATGGGCATGCGCAGTGGGCGTCACAATTTGCCGTAACATCTTGTATTTATGGCCTAATAATTTCAGAGTTGCTTTGCTTTGGGAAATTTTTAATTAAATACACCTTGATTTAGATAGAATACCCCCGTTAGCGACCGCATAACCCCTTGACCCCCCAAATGCCTCCACATACCTAAATATTTGTTGCACGAAAATTGCAATATAGCCAGAATTTCTGGCTTGTTTTTGCTGCTTATCAGTAATTGTGATATGAGGTTTGATTTATTTCTGCTCTTTGCGTTCTCTGACGATAAGATAACACTTCTGAAAACTTTTTTTGTTTGCAATTATCAAATGAGTCAGAGATATAACTCGGGCAAGTTGCCAGCAAAACATATCAATTACTTATAATTAAGATCGGGCATTTACTGAAATTTCCCAGCTAAATAGGACGGCTTGCCACGTTGAAGAAGAAGCTAAGGGAACTCGATAAGATCAATAGCTTTACAGAAAATACCATGAGTTTTCGAAAAAATCGACTATATTTGTTAGACTCAAAGAGATTGATTGAATTTGGACTGGAAGAAAGCATGGGAAAAATATTTAGCAAATTGAAAATAGGTTAAAGTAGTTAGCAAAGTTTTGTTTATCCAGAATTTGCTGGACTTTGAGCATAGTTCCAGAAAAGTTTCGTACATTCCCAGTTCCAACCACGTCACCTTTCAACTATGTGATATACAAGTATTTTTTTTTTTTTACTTTTTAATGAACTATTTTTCGCTCACTGATTGCACTTTCAATTCCACATTAAATTAAAGCGCCGCCAAAAAAGCCGAAATAATAAAAGACAAAAAAAATTAGCTTGCTCAATTTCGTTAACAATTTATTTTGTTTTTCCCCTCAGAAATTTCATTAACAATGGCCAACTGAAACCGCAATAATAAAAACAGAAATTGTCAATGCCAAAATAAATATGAAATGTAAAATTAAGTGCAATGAATTTATACATTTTTTATTTCCATCGTTTGCCAAGTTTCCAAAGATTTTCTTTTGTGCCGCAATTAAAGCAAGTAAATGGGGCTAAGTTGGTGCAATGATGAGGGAATGCCCTTAATAAAAGTTGCGAAATAATATGCAGAGACTGGGTGAGAAACCGTAGCTAATCCTCACTTGACTGCATCGTTTATAGGGTATTTATTGGCAATACATTGTTGCGAATTATAGAAAATGATTTGAGCATCTATTGAATTGTCATATGATAATCACATTTCGGCATCCAATATTGTATGTCAATAGGAAAACATCAAATCATCTTCAGATGAATGCCAATCGAGAAGCAAACAAAAAAAATTATTAAACATTGTATCTATGACTATTTTTATTCAATTTTGCAGTTTTTTTTGTTGCCATTTATGGTGTCTTTCTGCGCTTTTTTAAGCTGCTGACACTGTTCGCTGTTGGGTCTTAGTTTTACAAGGCCACTCTCAAGACTGCAGACCCATCCTCATCCTCAATTGACGAACCTACCACCTACAACAACACAATGCATCGCATTATATGCTATCATTATGATGGTTATTATTATGGCCTGTTGGCATTGCTTTTGGCCGAAAGAAGGGCCCACCGACAAACTGGGCAGTCAGCTGTAGCAACTGCCACGCCTACCACACATATACCCAGACAGGCACACACAGGCACATTCACGGCAGCCTACAAATCGTGACCTTAAAGCGCATAAACAAACTTTGGCAATTGTTGGAAAATTAGCATGTCGCATTGTTATACATTTTCATGGGATCAAGACGGTCAATGCCGCAATAAAACAAAACAAATATAAATTATATATATACTACATTTTAAAAATCCTAGCTGCTCTTTTTTTTTTTTTTGTTTTTGGGCAAATAAGGTCAATTGCAATGCAATAGGTATCGAGGGCAAACGATAGTTGTCGTGCTATCGCGCCTTCTTTCTCTTTTATCGATTAATATAATTGATATCGAAAGTGCAGCGAAATCGACAAAGAACAATTGCCAATTAAGCATATTTCTACTTATTAGCTTTTGCAAGTGGCACTCTTAATATGGCAAGTTATATGCCACCAAATTGTTGCATTATAGTTAATTGTTAATTGTGTTGGAAATCATAGAAATCGCGCTTTCAACAAACAATGTTGTTTATGCAAAAGCGAAACGAAAGTGTGCAAATAAATGGCAAATCTTTCACAAGCTGTAGACGACTTCCCGTTTTATCAGTAAAACAGGCAATTAGCCATCATTTAAATTGGAGCTCAATATGGCCAAAATACACATATTAAACGTTTAGTTTATAACTAATTTGCATAATCAGTTTCCATGGCAATCACGTGAAATGCACAATGAACAATTTAAACTATTAGCTATTATGTGTGAAATTTCTGCACGGGGGAACTACACTCTACACTGATTTGATTTTAGTTACAATTAAAATTAAATGCAATTTAATTGCAAATACCAGTGAAGAGTTGGCGTATGAAAAGAGGGCGGCGTTGGTGGGGCCCATGAAACAGAAAGTTGTCGATGCTGCCATACTCTGCGTATGCGCAACGCTCTGCCTGTGATGCCTGCAGTTTGCTGATAACCAATCGGACTTATGGGCAACGCTGTGCAGCCAAGTGCAGATGATTTATGAAGGTTGCACTCAGTGCAAGAAATGTGTGCATCTCTTGTGGAAATGTTGTGCAAATTAGTCAGATCAAATCAGCGTCTGATTTGGCCATTGACTCATTCCAAACAAAACAAAGTTGAGCTCATGCCGTTGAGTCATTTGAGCCCATTGAAAAGCGCGCTTTATTAATAGACCGCTTAGGTAATTGCGACAAGCGTTTGACATTCGAAGCAGCTGGTGGAGAAGCTCTCGACACGATTCTTGAGACTGGTGTGCAATTTCGTTAATTATTTGCTGCAATTATTGAATGCACTTATTGCAGACTGCAGTCGCTTTCAACACTCTGTAACAAAGACGAAAAAAAGCATGAAGTTGCTGAAAAACGTTTGTCATGCTGCTGCTGATCATTTTATGACGTCACAAAACTAATTAAGCAAAAACGATTTGGCAATGCGACTCGTTACATTTGGCAAGTAATCGCTGCCGTTACAGTTTTGTTATCGCTGTGCTAACTGTGTATATCGATTGTAGCAACGATCCCCTCTTTAAGTTATTGCTTCTGCTCGTTGAGTTGAAACAATTTACTTTTGTTTTAGCGCTGTTCAACATTTGAGAAGAAATTTGCATATGCCCGTCTATCTATGTGTTGTTTAACTTGTTGCATTGATGGATGACTCAGCCCTAGTTGACTTGTCTAGCAGCATGTGTGTCAATTGCATTTGAGCATTTCCTGCGGCACATAAATACAAATATTTATAATTTTCCTTTTATATTTTCGCTTTGCAAAATCAAATAAGCAATCGTGCCGCATACTGCAACAAACTGGGTCACATTACGTCGCATTTGAATATTACTTGGCCGAAAGCAATAATATATGCGAGGGCTGCACTGCAAGTATCAGGGGTAGCCAGCGATGCTTGCCTTCGTGAGTAGCATAATCAATTCGATATCTGCTGCTGCATACTTAATCGATATATGCATATATCGCTGGTAAAGTCGGCCTGTAAACTTATCGAACGAACCTCGCATGCGTGGCGTTTACACAAATTACAGCTGCCACTTTGCTGATCATGCAATTGCAATTAGCTACGATGCCGTCTAAGAAATGCAAAGAAATACGTAATAAAATTAAGCCAAAAACAATAACAAAACTGGCCAACAACAAGCCGAGGTTCATCTCATTTGTTGCGTACATACATACATATACATATTTAATTTTAATTTTTTACAAATATGTATGTGCGTGTTTTTTTTTTCGTTTGTATTTACGCTTGTGTTGTGAACTCATTTCTGTGGCTAAGCTGATGCCAACTTCCGCCGTTGTTAGCTGATTTTTTAAAGCCACCGCCAGCGGAGCCGCAGCCACCGCCACCGCTCTCAGTCATCATCAACACATTTCATTGAGCGTGAAATAGAAACAGAGAAAGTATGTACAATAATAATTTTTATTATTTCTTTCTCCCTCGCTCACACTCGCGTTGTCTCTTTTTTTTTTATTTGTCAGTACAGTCGCCTTGCTGATTTTTTTTCTCTGCTCTCTTCTGTTTTGTTTTCTATTGTCTGCCTGCAGTTTTCTTGCTTTCTGCTGCCATTTGCAATTGTTGTTGTTAAAGGCGCGAGGCGTGCGTCGCCCCCTTTTTTCGTCAACAACAATAAGTGCAATTTTTGTGTGGTTGGTTTTTGTTTTTATTGTTTTGATTATATGCAAATTATCATCAATTTTATTGAAGCATTTCATTTACAGTTTTGTCGCTCCATTTTATTAGCGAACCACAAAATTTTGTTGGATTTTCTGCTGCGTTGACTTTTCATATTTATTTGCAAATTGCAATCTTGATATTTTTTTTTTTTTGAACGTGTCATGCGCGTATTTTCCGCATTCACTGCAAACTCTCTTCAAAGACGTCATTTTTATTTTTATTATTATTTATAGTATGAGTTTTACTGTAATGAGATAATGCAGCTGTTATCGTTCCTCCGGTGTCGTGCTCTCTCTTTTGTTGACTTGCCGAAGGTTTCTCAAAATATCGATTAAACTTTGGCTTGGCAAAAATTTTCAATGTCGCCGCAAACCTTGATCTAAATACTATGCTGACTGTCAATAGGTAAACCTTCCCCACAGCCACCCCTCGGATTTCAATTCCTTTGACAGCAATCAATTATGCAAATTAATTGTTAGTCATAGATATGATTGACAATTGCCAATCGACCTTTTTTGCCAGCTTAAACACATTCATCGATAAGTATTTTTAAATCGTAACGATCATTAGAACTAATGATTGCATTCATCATTGTTATCGCCGCGCTTCGTTTACTACAACTTCAACTCCGGCGTCAGTTAAATTCAAATTGGCTGTTAAAGTTAATGGCCAAATCGCGCATGTTGTTTTCATTGGAGTTCATCGGGGGAGTTCGGGGTAGTTTGGAATTTGGATGCACCGCAAATAGTAGAAGTGAAAATTCAATTGCATTTTCATTTGAATGATGTGAATTATTTTGTGGTTGTCTTTCACTCAATGGTGTCAAGAGCCCCAGACCCCGAACTCACTTCATTGTTGTTAGCTCTCGACTTGCCTGGGATGCGACAGCTGCAGCAGCAGCAGCAGCAGTTGAAGCTTTGTGATATTATTCCTTAGGCACAGTGGTTCAAGAGCTGAGAGAAAACTAGCAAATTGTTGAAATCGCTGCATAGAAAATGCTGCATATTAAACGACACTCTGTTCGTCCCGCTCTAACATCTGCAATTATCTTAATTAGCTGGCAGGGTTGCCAGCATTTGCTGGCAATTAAAAATGCCGCAATTGGCCATGAATAACTACAAGATGCCACGTAGAGATTGAAAAAATTTACATATTGGAGTATTTTTGGGGAAGTTATTGTAACTTTTGCAAAATACAGCTGGGAACTTAAAACATTTTGAACTCTTGCCGGGAAAAAACTTTCAGAGTTCAAAATATTTGATACTTGTATTTGCATTGAATTAATATACCCCTTTGAGTTGTTCTTTCAAGTGGTATATCAAAGTGATTACAATAACAATAATATCTGAGAAGAAGCAGAAGGTGAAGAAATATTCAAAAATGCAAAGAGTACCTGTCTGCAATTAGTTTTGCCGCGTTGAGTCGTGTGTTAACCTTGCGGTTGCCTTTGTTGGATTATTATAACTTCTACTTCTTCGTTATTCATTCATTTTTTATGCGCTGAATATTTTTTTTTTATGTAGTACGTGAGGATTGTTTACTTTCATTGTCTTCTAGCCGTAATTGCTGACGCGTCTTAGAACAGACAATAAATAATAATGTTGTGTTTTTTGTTGCTACTTCTTGTTTGCTTCTATTTGTCTTTGTTTTATGTGCATTTAATTAACTTTCCATTTGTTGTTGTTGTTGTTGTTGCCCTTTGCAGAAACTTGAACAAGAGAAGCATGTGCTGCGCCAGAAGTTGGCGGTGGCCGAGGATGAGAGTGATCAGCGTGTGCTGGAATTGCAATCCGATCTCAATGAGCTGAAGGATAAGCTGCAGACACAGGATGTGGCCATCAGGCAGGCCGAGAAGGAGAAGACCATACTCATCGATGAGCTGCAGCATCAGAATACACGCCTCACCGAGCAGATACAGGAGGCGCATGCCACCGAAATGAAGCTCAGCGCACAGATACAGGAGCTCAAGGATCAGTATCACTACAGAAACAGCAGTCTACAGGTAAACCCCAAATGAAAAGTACTACTGAAAAGGTATTGCCAACCAGTTATCTTTAACAGGAGCACGTGAACAGCCTGGAGTCCATTAAAACCGAACTTAACCTCACGACGGGCAAGCGACAGGAACTGGAGCGTCGTCTGCAGCACGCGCAGGAGGAAAAGGAGAGCCTCACCTCATCGCTAGAGGAAGCCTCGGATAGAATACATATGCTGGAGCGACATGCACGCGAGCAGGAAACCAAATTAGAGGTGAACTCACGGTCTTTACTCCGATCATAAATCGGACGTTATCACGTTTCCAGACAACTTTTTTCTTTCTGCTGTATCTTGAAGATTGAAATGAAAAGTGAAAGCGATCGCGATCGCGATCGCGATGCAAGGGGAAAGAATTGAGATTTCTAAATTTTGCCATGATTATTTATGTATGTCTGTTGAATAAACTGCGCAATTTCTGAAGTGCGGCAAGCATTTTGCCAATACTTATCAATCAATGGGGTTTTGCTCTGATATTCTGAGTTATTTCTGCCTAGATTTGTTTACTTTATCTCTAAAGATTGTTTAAATATCAAAATATACAATATGACAGGCATTTTTTGCAGATATTTTTTTTTTTTCAAATTTAGTATAACAGAAAAAGTTAAGATCTTAAGATATTGGTTGATAATTCTAATGCGGTTTTAATTATGGGATTTTTTAGCAACATATTACGATTTTCCCCAAGGTTAAGAATAATCTTAAGCCTCAACTTCTCTGTCATCTCTTTTCAGACCACCTTGCAGGCATTGGAACGCTCTCAGCGTGAGAATAATGTGCTCAGTGAGCGTCTGGGCGCGGTAAGTCTCCCCCAACTCACCCCTAGAGATATCCATTGGCTTTATTAACCCCGGCTTAGAAAATTCCAAACTAACCTCATCTATTCAGTCACATTTTCTCAACAGATTTAGCAAGCCTTTCTAAAATTTTTGGAGCTTTCACATAATCCTATTAGGGAAAAGCTTCTATATCTTAAATAAAAAATACATTCCAGCGGTAGTGATCCTTGATGACAAGCGCTAATCCCATAATTCTCAAAACTTTGCAGGATACAAACTCCAGTACGCCGGGTAAGAAGAGTTTGCAATTCGAAATGGAATGCGATGAGGAAGAGGCGAGCTTTTCCGAAACGGGTAAGCCCAGTCAGATGTGGGTGGAGGCACGCTCAGTGTACATACAGTTGAAATCCCTGGTGGATTCTCTGAAAGTGGGACACGATGATGATTCAGGTATGCCAGGGATGAAATTTCTTGGGAACAAATGTAAAATTATACCTTCTCTTGGCAGGTCTGAACTCGGACATATCGTTGGATCTGGAGTCCATGGATAATACCATGTCGAGCACAGACCGTGGTGATGGTGACCACATGGCCATCGATTTCCGTCAAGGCATGTTGTCATCCATGTCGGATGAGCTGACGCGATTGCTGCTCAATCTGGATGCGGGCAATTTCAAGAAAATGCTGGACCAAACCCGTAATCTCGTATTGGAGCAGGAGGATGAGATCAAGCGCAGCCATCAACTGATACAGCAACTGGAGGCCAAGGTCACAGTGACCGATGTGGAGCTACAGAACGTGAAGGAGGAACGCGATCAGGCGCGCGGTGATCTCGTTGATAACACCGATCGGGACGAGCTGCTCACGAAGGCGCAAAAGGAACGCGATGCGGCCAATGAGCGACGCACTAAGGCCGAGGTGGAGCTGGCCAAGAATCGTGTCGAGCTTATGCAAGCCAATAGCCAACTGCTCGAGTCCATACAGCAGAAAGTTGAGCTGTCACAGCAGCTGGAGCAGTGGCAAATGGATATGCAGGAGCTGATCGATGAGCAAATGCGCTCCAAGCTGATCAACAATCGTCGTGTCGCCGCCAGCGAGACGACGTCCACGCCTCCCAGCAGCGCCGCCGCCAATCTGGCCAAGCGTGTGTCCAGCTACAAACTCTGGAGTTTATTTCAGCGGTAATTGGACTAGCCTGAGCATTCGCTGGAAATTCTATGCGACTCTTATATTCTTAATGTAGATGTGATTGTGAAGAACTCTAAATTCATACATACATACATACATACGTATATATATATATATATTTTTAATATTTATACACACATTCACACCAGAGAGAGCCTAGGCATTAATATACTACTGTTAGTATTTGTACTTGAAAGTAAATGAAAACCCAAAATCTGTAGAAAATGAAAAGTTGTATATTGGGAAGAATTCGATGAACCCTCTTTGGTTTTGTAGTGAAATCTGTTTTCTATTATTATTAATTACGCTTTATTAATCTTAATATCATTATTTTGTACTTATTATTATATTATAATTGTACTCTCGTACCTATGTTTAAACATATAAACTTATATGATATCTATACATACATATATTTCTGTACACAAATTATCTAAACGCTTGCTCTCTAACAACTATCTCTTTGACTTAGTTAATCTTGTAATTGTTTAAGCTGTAACGGATAATCAAAATGAAAATCACAAACTAAAACTTAAAAAAAAAAACAAAAAAATTTAAAACATATCGCATCTGGCGAACGGCTTATAAAGCCCATTCTTTGCTGGTTCAAAAATATTCTTTTGCGATTCTATAAAATTCATAGAAAATCAAACAAAAAAATAATAATGTTACTAAATCGTATTTCTAACCTATATTCGATCTTAAGCATATTTAAGTGTAAGCAAAGCATTTATGTTAAAAGAAGACAAAAATATACGATTGCATATATTTTTGATGTAGGCAAAAATCGGAATTGTGCGCTAACCTGAGCATCAGACAACTTGCCTTAAATACGGACAATGAAACAGACAGTTTAACATTTTAGATTGTTTAACTATATAATTTACCAATAAATCTATACAAATAAAAAAACTAGAAAACGTTTCGATTCAAAAGTTGCGGCAGTTTGACGCCATCTTTATTTTTATTTAAATGCACGCGGGAATTGTAATGGTGACAACTCTGGCTCATATGTAATCATAATTCTTAATTATAATTTGCTAAAGGCTTAAACTAATAATTCACCACAAAGAGTAAACAATTTTTCTTTTGTAATTATCGAATGGCACATTTTATTTATTATATTCTTAGTAATATTTGTTTGGCCGTATTTTAATGTGCCTATGCGATAGTTTAGTATTCGATTTATAAAAACATCGCACAGCTGTTGACAGTATTTAGCAATTTTGTAGAACTATCATCGATATTTTCGATATACACACTGGCACATTGTTCATCTCTAAGTTTTTCGAAGAACAAAAAGAACGGCAGGACAAGGCAGCAGTTTCAATTTCATTCCTAATTTATAGTAACAGTAGTAAGCAATCAGAAGAACACACGGCAAACAATGCCTTCAGCTGCTACCACATTCACCAACAACAATAGCAAGGAGAAACGCGCCTCTGTCAGCTCAATCGGTGCGAGCAGCAGCAGCGTCGTCGGTGGCGGCGTGGGTGGTGGCGGCAGCGGCAGCGGCGGTTGCAGCAATAGCAACGGACAGCAAAGCAGCAGCAGCAACACCAGCATCGCTCTAGAATGTGCCTCCAAGACTGTTATGGCAACGGGAGGAGCAGCAGCTGGCAATGAAGGTAGCCAAACTGATTTGACAAACACCAACAACAATAATGTCAATGCCAAAACGCTGAAATTAACCGCTGCTGCCACCGCCGCCGCGGCCCCAGAGCCGTACAATCCGATGAAACAAATTCTGGTCACCATCGAGCACAAGATTCGCAACTTGGAGAAGCGTAAGGTAAGTCTGAAATTTGCTAATGCCTAAAAATGGAAAACACGAAAGCCCACCATTTTTTAAGTGCGTGCGTCGGTCGCTTTGTTTCATTTTTTCAATTTTTTTTTTTGTGTTGCTCGTGGTGCTTGTCCCCTTTTGTGCACGCAGAATTTTCGCGACGCCATGTTTGCTATCTTGCGGCGTTGCCAGATCAGCGCCGAGTACTGCAAATGGCTAAGCGTTTGTTTTGCTACAAGCAAATATTTGTTTAATATGGGAAAAATAAGAAATAAATAATAATAAGAATTAAATAATATTATTTATTTCTTCGCATTATGTATTTCACAAATAAGCTGTGAATATTTTGTATGCGGGCGTAGTAACTTTACAGTTGCATGCGGACAGACATTTTTTTTTTTCAAAACTATCGCTTTCATTTCTTTGTTTTGCGCTTTGTTTTTTTTTCTTACTAATTTGTAAACGAAAAATATTTATCAACTGCCGATGCGCCGCAACTATTGTTTGCCAATGTATGACTCATACGACGTATTCATTTCGAAACCGATTAGACCAAATTGGAATCGTACCGCGCCATACAAAGCGGCGGCAAGGAACTGAGCTCCGATCAGGCAGCGGCCGTGGCCAAATATGATTCTGTCCTGGCGACCATGGATTTCGCTCGCGAGTTCTTCAAGCAAACGCAGCAGATGTTCAAGGAGGCCGAAAAGGAGCAGAAGAAGCAGGCGCGCAAGGTACAATTCGTTGTTTTTATTACATTTATTCATGTTTACTAACTTATCATGTTGTGTTGCAGGATAACCAGGCTAAGGTGTTGGCTGAGACTGCCAAGATCCGTGAACTGCTAGTGATCCAAAATGTGCTCACCTGCTTCACCGACGAGCAGGTGCGTAGTGACTTCATTAGCGGAGAGAATGGCGCCATTAAGCTGGACACCAAGGACATGGATGCGCTTGAAAAATTGTAAGTACTTCACGGTTCTTAACAGCAGCTTAACAGAGCATTAACATATGTGGAAATAATTCGATTGGAATGTTAATATTTAAGATATTGAAATGACTTTTTTATTTTGTAATTTAGCTACATTGACACCCAACTCCGTCGCCCGGAGACAGCGGATGATGTTAGTTTCCTGAACACCGCCCAACAGGCTGCCGAGCTTTATGCCATGACGATCAATGCTCGTACCAAGCCATTTGGAGATGTGACCTTTGAGAAAATGCGTGCCATCTTCCAGCAGATTCAGGACAGTGGTTACTTGGACAAGTACTACATGATTCCACTGGGAGAGCAGCAGACTCAGGGCAATGGCACGGACAATGGTGAGGGCGACTTGTCCCACACTGATGTCGCTGCTTCTGATGCGGATGCTTTCAATTCGGAACCGTCGGCGCATAATTCGCTTGAGGAGGGATTGGATAAGCTGTCTGTTGGAGATGTTGGCGGTGTGCTGCCCGAGCTGCATCAGCCGGAACGTCTGTTGCTGGAACTGCACCATCCGCCGGAACCACATCAGCAGCAGCATCAGGCGGGTGTCTTCAATGCAGGTGGTGGAACCACGACACCTCTGCATGTGTATGCCGCACGACCACCGCCACCACAGCAGGGAACGCAGCATGTGCCACCGCCTGGTCAGCATCCACATACCCATCCCCATCAGCTGCTGAGCAGCCCCGTGAATCTCCAGGCATTGCACGGTGTGCCGCCATCACAGCCGCCCCAGGCGGGTGTTGCTCCTGTGACAACGGTGCCACCTCAGCAGCAGCAGCAGCCGCCACCACCACCGCAGCAGCAGCATCAGCAGCAACCACCGCACTTTGCACCAACAACGGTGCGTGCTGTGGAGCATAACTACTTCAAGCAGCCGCCATTGCAGCCACCACAGCCAACGCCACAACAGCAGCAACAGTTCATGCAGCAGCTGCGCCCTCTAGCGGAGGTACTTGGCACCGGCAGCTTCCATTTTCTGCAGGACAGCGAACTGGATGCGCCGGAAGTGATGCCCCCACAGCAGCAGCAGATGCAACAGGCGCCACCGCCACAGCAGTTGCCTGTGCAGGGGCTGGTCTTTGAGCAGGCCAAGCAGCAACAGCAGCAGCTGCAGAATCATGCGGATGAGCAACAGGCCATAGTTACGTTGACCTTTACCAATCAGTCCTTCCCGTCCCTGCAGCAGCAACAGCAGCAGCAACAACAACAACAGCAGCAACAGCAACAGCCGCCGCAACAACAACAACTTTTCTCGCCAGTTCTCATACACGAACAACAACGCCAGCAACAACAGCAGCAGCAGCAACAGATGCTGATCATGGGACGTTTGCCGCCACCGCAGCAACAACAGCAGCAACAGGCACCACCTGCTGCTCCATCGCAGGGTATTGGCATGCAGCCAGGTGATGTGACCGCCGTGTTTCCCTATGACAACGCCGTTGTCAGCTATGAGCAGCAACTGCAGCAACAGTTGGGACTGAAGCCACAGCCCCAACAACAGCAACCACAACAGCAGCAGCAGCAGCAGCAACAACCACAAAAGACTGGCAAGCTGGAGGAACCACCACAGCCGAAAACAGCTGGGAATGAGGTGGATACGAATGAGTGGCATGCACGTGGTAGCGATACCACCAATGCTGCTGCCACAGCTGCACTGACCAATGTGCTGAAGACACAGTCGTCGACGTTGGTGGTGGAGAAATCCTCGCCAGCAACGCAGTCGCAGTCGACAACGGCCATCAACAGCAGCAGCAGCAGCAAGTGGAGCAGCGAAATGAACACAATGAGCAGCGCCGCCTCCAATGGCAGCAGCAATGGCAGCGGTGGCAACAACAAGCAGGATTGGGCCACGCCACGTGACAACAGCAATGGACGCGGAAGTGGCAATGGAAATGGGAATGGTGGTTACAACGACAGCAGCGATACGCCCAACAACCACTGGAACAGCAACTCCGGATCCCAGCAGCAATCGGATAATGGCAATCATATGCGTCGCAATTCTGGGAACTATCAACAGCGCCGAAATGGGGGAGGTAATGGTAGCGGCGGTGGTGGTGGCGGCGATGAACGCGGTCGTAATGGCGGTGGTGGCAATAGCTACCGTTCGCGTCAGTATGGCAACTCTGGGTCCACGCAGCAGAACGGACGCAACACTGGCGTCTATTTCCGCAACAATGAGTCAAGTGGTGGAGGCGGCGGTGGCAACAACAACTACTATCAGAATGGCAGCGGCGGAGGCGGCGGTCTGTACGGTAAGGAGTCACGTTATGATTCATCTGGTGGTGGCGGCGGTTCTTATCGTAGCCAGCGCGGTGGTAATCAGCGCAACGGCGGCGGACCCTTTGGACGGCCAATGGGTGATCGTAACCGCAACACGGGCAACGGTGGCCCAGGTAATGGTAGCGGCAATGGCGGCAGCGGCGGTGGTGGCGGTGGCTACATCAATCAGCGTCAATCACAGCAACAGCAACGAATGCCGCTGGGGCTGGAGAATAAAAACTGAACGAAGTTGTAAAGCAGCGACGTTGCGGCGCAGCTGTTTGGCCGTGGCACATGTATTAAGCAAAAACAACAACAACAGCTACCACATACTACAACAACAACAAAGAAGAAACGAAAATGCTTCTCTTACATACAAACACAAAAAACACACACAAGCACTCATTCAAATCATTAGAACACGAATACATACGCATCTACTTTAACATATGCATACATATATAGAAGAGACGGCGTTGCCATACTGGCGGTATATTTACCGTTAGCCCGCAATGCGATACAAAACAAAAACCAACATGAATACAAACACAAACCGAAGCAGTTTGAGCATTTTTTTATTACAATTAAATGTTTCTATATATACTTATGATTTATTTAATTAATAATAATAAATACATAAACAACATAGACTTTAGTACACTTAACACAACACAAACATATACAGGAAAGTTCAAAACCATCATCAACTACAAGAATGAAAACGCAAAGAGGGTTTCTAAAACCCAGCAGAATTATCGTGGAATGAAGAACAGTAAGAGAATTAATGGCATGTTGACACTGGACAAACAGCTGCATCCGGAAATGTGGAATGAGAATCAGAAGAAAGACCGAGAAAAGTTCAGTGGGAAGTGCGTGAAAGTTTTCCAAGTTAATAAATAAACATGGAAAGAGAAATAAAAGTATTTATACGTCTTAGCAATTAAATAACAATTTTCAAACATACAAATTATATTTAATTAATTAATATAATACAATGCGAATGGATTATGAAAATATGGAAACAAGAAACAAAAATCCAACTTATGTAATTTACTATAAACAAATATATTTATAGTTTTGTGCTCTTACTATCACCATTTTTTTTTTTTGTTTATAAATATAAATATTTTTTTTCCTACTGGCACATAAAGCGATGAATTGAGAAATGAATGAAAAACACGCATATTAAATAAATACATATACATTTACTGTATGTAGAATACCGAAAATACATTATGCTCCACTTATGTGCATTATATAAATGAAAATCATGCAAATAAGAACTATGTATTTGCAAAATAGAATATTAAACGAAAAATTATATACATAAGTAACAAATATCATTTATTCCTTGAGACTTCCTGGAATATTCGTCAAGACTTTCAATGATCGCTGTAAGATTCAGAAATAATGACTGTTAACTCACTGTTAACAACAGTATGCAAAGTGCCCCAACACCAGTATTAGTTTTCCTTGCTCTTCTTATCTGTTGGCATATCGCATAGAAACCAAAGACCCGCCAAAATAAATGTTATTCCTACTCCAGACAGTGTTGTAAGCGGCTCCTTATAAACCAGTGCACCTAAAATGAACTATACCACGCAACTATTTAAAGAGCTCGTTATCAATGTATAATAATAGCGAACCGATATAACATAATTGGAGGCGGCAGTTAAAACAGTAGCTGTTAGCGTTTGTTGACTCATTTGAAGCGCCTTAAGGAAGTATCGCAGATTGAAAACATTGCAGAGCAGCATCAAGCCCAGAGGCAGCAGCTGGCATAGAACAACTCCTAAAATAAGAAAGTGTGAGTGCGGAATGATTTTCGTTGATGGAGGTCGAAAGTATTCACCTGCATAGGAATGTTCACTGGTGGATTGCAGCAAGTGCAGTGCGCTGAGAAAACTTGGCAATTTGCCAAAGAAACTCCCACCAGCAGCGCAAGCGCCAGCAATAAAGCTGTAACGATATTTCAGTAGAGCCTCCATTATGTTTGCCGGCAAATGTGGCGTTGCCAACTACTGCAATCAGCTGTTTAGCCAACGATTGCGATACAGACTTCGACTCACGGAGAATAATCGATAGTTAGTCAACAGAACACATCACTAGAGTCAAGCACATTTTCGTGTGCGCTAAACTAAACTAAATTTCTTCGTTAACTAAAGTGAAATGTACGAGTTAAAAACTTTGTTACCAGAATTCGAAATTAAGCTGCCCACCTGCATGTACGCATTGAACAATATCAGTCTTTCCGGCAATCAGGCCGCAGCAGGCAATGCAGTAAGTGCTGTAAGTTTACACCGCCAGCTGCCGTGGCTAATATAAATAGAGATGATGATGATGGTGAAGAGCGTAACTGTGACCCACAGTGCTAAAGTGACTGTGATTGTGATTTGTCATTTGATATATCGGTTGCCCATGCTCAATTAACAATATTATTTATAGAGAAAAGTTCATGCACAACATTTAAAACGTTTCATTTTCATTCATGTGAAAAGGGCCAGAAAATTCAATGCAATGGCGTTAAGGAGAGTGGGAGCCACAGCAAAAATCCAGTCACTTGTGCACTTGATTTGGACATTTTAGGCCAACAGATTCAACAATTGCTAAAGGTTAAAATCATGAAATATTTGTACTCTAAAAAAAACAAATAAACACCAACAAATCTATTTATAACTACTACTACTAAAACGCATTTTAATACGCACGGTGCTTGTCAAATATACATATGTCTGTTATGTATTGTGTTCACATTTGGAAATGGGCGCGGACGATGCAATAACATACGCAAACGCGCGCCCATGTCTAGCTTACATGCGAGACTGTTAAGTTTACAGTGTAATACTCTGTTAATGTTAACTCTTATAACTCTCTTATTTTTTACAGAAGGAAGGAACTGCGAGCGCCGTCGTAGAGCGACAAGAGAAGGTGCTGAAGCAGCTCGAAGAACTTAAAGCCCAATTGGGAAAAATTCGGAGCAGTTTGGGAGTTCGAGTCTGTGGAAAGACCATACAACATACAACTGCGTATCAGAATGGTGGCCTTAAGGAGGTATGTTGTCACTATGCTTTATCTTTATTTGAATGATATATTAATCTGTTGAGTAACAGGTGCCACTACACGATGTCGTTGTCAACGGTCATCCCAACTTTATACCCTATGCTCTGTTGGCACTAAAGAATGCTTGGCGGGACTTATATACGATCGATGTGAAGACCTTCACACACTCGACAATGGCCGATATTGGTCCAGCTGCACGAGAATTTGAGGCCAATCTGGCCAAGGTTCCGGTCAACCCGGCGCTGCCCAAGATCAATGTGACCCTCATCTGGAAGAACTGTAAGACTACCACTACTTTTATTGCGAGTGTTATTTCATGGCGCTGTTGTGTTTCCAGGTGAACACACGGAAATGATAAGCTCTCCTACTATGTATGTTCCCATTTACGGTGAGGTGAACATCATCAGATATTTGGGACGTGTCGGTCCCACCGAATACCGCTACGAGAACTCCCTGCTCTGCAATGAGATTGACGCCGTCCTGGACATTTGCTATCAGCTGCTGCGTTGCAACACACACAAGAGTCAGGTGGCTATGGTGCGACTGCTGGACAAGCGGTTGCAGCAGCAGCAATACTTTGGAGGCGATCACATGTCCGTGGCGGACATTGGTGTCTACAGTTCTCTCATCCGAATGCCTGCCATTACTGACAAAGATCTGACACCAGCGTTGTTGGCATGGCGCCAGCGGGCCAAGCTCGTGGCCCAAATCTAAAATGCTTTCTCTCTCACACTTAAAATAAAGGCATTTGTTAGCAACATAGCACGAAATACTTCTTACCCCTCGACGGATTTATATTCTAAACCCAAAAATGGCATAACTTAGCCAAAATCAACAGATTTTTAATATTTTTGCAGTTCTGTAAATCGTTTTGGGTATAGTTTGAATTTGCATCAAAAATTTGTTCATGGCAGCACTTTTCAGATTTTTGCCCATTTTTGGGTATACAGAGCTTGAAAAAATTTAAAAAATCGATAATGTTAGAATTGGCATCAAAATAAACATAAAACTTTTACCGAATTGAATTTGGATCAATATTTTAGAAAATATGACCAAAAAATGGAAAAAAAAATTAAGGCAAAATAGGAAAATGAAGAAAAAGCTATTTTATTAACTTGTAATTATGCGAAAACTCAACCAGTTTTCAAAATGTTTAAATTATAAATTTGTGAAGATTTTTTTGAAATTAGTTCAAAAGGAGTAATAAGAAAATCAATTAGTTGTTTACATTTTATTTGGCTTATTTAACTTTGCAATTTATTTTATACAATGCGGTTTTTCGTTTCAATATTGCAGTTGGTGTTCTATTTTTATCATTACGAATATTTTTTTTTGTTTGTTTCGTTATCATTTTGTTTTTGCACTTACAAATTGCTTAAGTTCTACGTTCCGTATTTGCTTTATATACTTGAAATCCGTTGATTGTATATCTTATATATTGTTTTACTTCAGTATTAGTTAGTTGGTATCATTTCTCATTTGTTTAGGATGTCTCTCGCTCAATTTGGAGGTTAGTCGCACTTTTATTTTTTCTGTATTTTTTTGCGTTTATATTATTTTGTTGCTGCCGCCCCCTTTACCCCTCTTCTAATGAGTGTCTGCGTTTAACTGTAGTTAAATATATATTTTTTAAATAATAATTTATAGCTAATACATATATTGTATATGGTGTATATATAATCATAATCAGTATTCTCAGTTTTACACGTTGTTTTAGCTTTTGCAAAGGATTCTCTCGCATTCGTACTTTGTTCTTATCAAATTGGTTCGAAATGTGCCAGGAGCCCAGAGCTGGAAGACTCGCTCCTGGCCAATATTCTGGGGAGGGGCGGAGGAGGTTCCTTTGACTGCTGTTGGGATTGATGACCGATAATTACATTGTTGCATGGTTATACAGTAAAGACAATTCTACATACATAAATAAACATAAGTGGATAATAATGCTAAAAAATTATAATGAATCTTCATCTGCGCTGAACGAAAGATTCGGGGGTTGTTCGGCATGGGGGTCTGGGTGAATCATAAAATTATCGATAAATCGATAAACACACGCACACTTCATTGACTCGTTTTAAATGCTATGCAAAGGAGGAGGCCTAGGGCAGGAGAGCAATGTTCGGAGTTTGAGGTTTGGAGAGTAGGATTACTAGTTTAGGTTTGGGTTGGTGTGGCATGTGTTGGTTGTTGTTGGTTACTTAATGGCGGAGTTATCGTGATCTGAATCGCATTCTCGATTATGTTGTCTCGCCCTTGCCGCTGTCATCGGCGGATTCGGTGTCATCCGCTGCAGCGTTCGCTGATGACTTGGTCGAGATTAGACCGTTGTTGTTCTTGCACTTGGTATTGACATTTTTTTTGCTAATTGCACCTTGTTCTGGTTCCCCGTCCTCATCGTCATCGTCAACGTCATCTTCTTCGTCCTCATCCTCGTCGTCGTCGTCGTCCTCCTCGTCGGAATCTGTGGGCAAATCTTCGGTCTCCAGATCAAAATCATCGTCATAGAAATTTGCATCCAATCCAGATTCTGTGTTGGGCTTGACCGTGGGCTTAAGGCAATAATCCTCCAGCGTCATTGGTACAACGATGCCCTCGCGCTTCGCCTCCGCATTGGCCGCCAGTGCCTGCTTACGGATGATATTCGGATACTCGTTGTCCTGCCGGCATTTTAAAGTAAAGAAAATTTCTAGGGCCATTGATTTGTCGGGTGATCTGACTTGACTTACCTGAGAGTCCCGCCATCTTCGATACATCACAGACGCATCCACATTGGCCGGGGAGTATGTGTTTGGCTCGTTGAGGAGCGATATAACCGATAACAGAATAGTACGGACATTCTGTGTGGGATTCCAGCGCTCACATGGCAATTCACCGCTCTGCGGATCATCGACTGGCGGATGCAGTATCGATATGCACAGATCACCATTCTCATAGACGTTCGGATGCCATACCTTGGTGAGGAAGCGTATGGATGGCGGCGAATATGGATAGTCGTGTGGGAATTTCATATGGGCCTTGAAATAACCACCCTGATAGAGTGTATCCGGCGGACCAAAGATTGCCACCTCCCATTCAAAGAGATTATCGTCGTTAATCAACTTGACTCGGAATCCCTCCACCGGCTCCTCCTGCAGTGACTTGTATTCCATGGCCAGCGCCCGAACCGCCGAACTGCTTGGCGTCGTTGTTGTGGAGCCCGAGCTGCCGGCTCCACCAGCGCCCAACAATGTTGACGACGCATTTTGCGATGTGGAGGCAGCGGTGGTCATTTGTTCACCTTATAAATATAATTCACAAACAAAAAAAAAAACATTAAATGAGTGCGCTTTTCAATAGATCCACATATACATATATACGCCGTCAATGTATTTGTGGATATATGTGTGTATGAGAGAGAGAGAGTACGCTTGAAATATGTGTATCAGGCGTACAGGGTCAATATCTTATACGTAGACGCTAACGGCAATGACGACGACGACGACGGCGAAGCCAATTGTGGGGCGAAGGCAGAGGCAGCAATAACACAAACAACAACAACAACAGCAGCAGTAGCAGCAATCACGACTACGATGACAACAGCGACGGCGGATTCAAGGTGAGCAGCGGAGCGGCGGCGGCACTCTCACCGTATATGTATGTATGTCTGTATATAATGTTAACGTATGTATGTATGTAGAGTTGTAGATTTGCAAAACGAAACTTGAAAATTTTGGATAAGCGAATGCGTATCGTTCATTTGTAGTAATGTATTTGAAATTATTATTATCGAAATTTTTTTGTTCATGATGGGAAAAACGATTGCTTGCTGTTTTTGTATGCTGTTGTTGGTATTGTTTTTGTTGTCGAGAGACAGACAACAAAAATAGTGAAGACAAACAAAAATATCAATTTCAAGCGTCACAGCTGCTGTTAACTGTTCACAGTTGCTCTGTTGTAAATACGTACTTCAGTTTGGTTATTATATTATATTGCAGTGAATAGTTGGTTTTTGTTTAATATTAACACTTCTTCTTGTTTTATTATTGTTAAATCTTAGTTTGCAACAATTCCACTTTACATATATTCGCCATAATTGGAGATTCGATATCGATAATATACTCAGTACATGCAGGGTGACATTTTAAGTTGGGCACTCGATACATCGTGGATATCGATTGTGTATGTAAATAACAGCATAGTTCAGGTTGCAATGTTATATTCCTGCTAAAAAAGGCGGGTTCATTTATATCGTATACTAACAGCTGTTATATTCGAAATTATTTATTATCGTTCATGGACTCATTTTGTATGAAATCTACTTAAATAAAATTTCTTTGATGAAATTATTTTTTATAATATTTTAACTTAATGCTAATAATAGAGCTCAATTCTGTAGAACTCTGAGCAATTCATCTTTGCGGTTGGTCGTCAGAAACATGGAACGTTCCCTGTTAAATAGCAGAGCTGTTAGTTGCCTGGTGTTGTACTCGTTTGAATGTATAGTGTTAAGCAACAGTGAACAAAAAGTGCTGCGAGTTGCCAGTCGTGCGTGTTGCGTGCGTGCGGAGATGTGAAAAATTATTTTAAGAGCCACGAAAACTAACCAATTAATTTAATATAAAAAGCAACAACAACCATCCGCGTTTGTTACACTTTATCGTGCATGTGGGTGAATTTGTCGTACGTTCAATATGCTGCAATGCATCCCGCAAACTACGCTTAAATTGTGCCGAGACTAAAAAGAGCGAAAAACGAAAGAGAAGCAGCAAAGCAAATCAAGAAAAAAAAGTGCATACAGGAGTGGCTGCTGTGTGGCTGCGCGAGCATAAAAAAAAATTGAAATTGCCAAATCAAAGCAAGCATATATACATACACACATCAACACATTCATAAAATATAGATCTTGTCGTATTTAATTATCATTCGAAAAATCGTAACGAGCAAAATAATTAACTACTACGTACGAAGAAAATTCAAACAACGCCCAAAAGAAAATACGAAATTTTTTTAAAGAAACACAGTGTACGCGAAGGAGGAGCAGTAGAAGTAGCAAAAAATAGTAACAGAAACAGCAGCAGCAAAAACAGCAACGACAACCAACGATAAAGATAAATGCATACAGATACAGCGTCAACAACAGAAATAACAACAACAACAACAACGCAGTTACATTCCAGTGGAAAGTAAAGGGGAAACAGGAACATGTTTTTGACCAGCATAAAACAGCATAAAATTGTGAGCGACGAGCACATTTTTCTGTGAAAAACGAACGCCCGAAAGAAAAGTGCTGCCCACATATTCACATATACATACACGCACACGCCACAACAGACAGACAGACACACATACATACATACAGACACACAGACGTACTCACACATTCTCTCCCATATGTATACATACATACGTACGTACGCAGGCAAATAACCGCACGTATACAAACTAAATAACGCTCGCTAACACATACACACACACACGCACACATACACGCTACCGCGAACTCACGCACACACATTGACAGCATGTCCAGCTGGGCCGAACGCGTGCATCGACGCGCCGCTGATTTGGGCAATGTTGTCACCTCCTGCGGCCATCCAGCCACAGCTCCCGGTTACCCCTACCGCCTCGAAAAGGTCAAATTCGGTGTGCCATTGGAGGAGGTATGCAAGCACAACAACAACATTCCGGGACCGCTGCTTGTGCTGATACTGAAGCTAAACAAGGAGTCGCCCAATCGACGCGATGTATTCCGTGCCCCTGGCCATCAGGCCTCAATGAAGAAGCTGATACACTTCCTGCAAGCGGGCAGGCTCGTTAACGTTGACAAGTATTCGGTGTTCACCATTGCCAGTGTGCTTAAGAAGTTCCTTCGCAAGATACCCAATGGCATCTTTGGGCGCAATGGCGAGATGGAGCTGTTTGCCATTAACGAGCTCCAGAATGAAACCGAACAGACAGATCGTTTACACAGGTGAGTTCCACATCCAGTTCCAATTCCAGTTATCAACTTATCATCGTAAGCGAGGCGTGACACGACACGCTTGCTGTTGTTCTTCACTAGGGCATTGCGATAGGTCTCTGAACTGCCGAGTAAATAAATATGGCTGTTAATATGAAGAAACAGCTGATCTGCATAATTTATGAAATGTGATATCGATACCCACACACAGACACAGACTTACATTCTTATCGATTTTGATAATAAAATTGCAGAACAAGATGAAACTACAAACTAAATATCGTAAATGTTGTGCTAACACGCGCTCATCTCTAACTTCATACATACTTCTACTATGTACTCATCTCAACTTTGTGCGATTGTATGTGTGTATTGTAACTAGCTTGCGGTAAACTTGCTGAACCGGATCTAGATTTGGTTGCAGCTCAAGAATCTTCGCTACATACACACACACACACACAAACACACGCACGTACAAGAAACTTGTGCACATACAGTGACAAAGTCGTGTTTGTGTTTTAGGTGGGTGTCGGGAGAGGTGTGGAGTATAAAAGAGAGGGTGTGCAGACTAACAGCGAATTTAGTTGAAATTAAGTGAAAAGCGTTGTTGTGTTTTTGTTGGTTGGCTGCTGGTTACTGTTGTTATTATTTTTATTATTATTATTTCACGCCCGTTTGACTTGGCACTTGTTGACACATTTTGCTAGATTTTCACCAATTTTCACTTGAGCTCTAAGCGCAGGCGACAAAAGTGACCATTTCGGAAGTGCAAGGAACGGTGAATGAGGGGAATGGAATGGTATTGAGCACTTAGATTGCATTTGTAAATTTGTAAATGTTTTTCTTGGTCTGTGCTTTTCGCTTCTGCTTTATGTATTTGTTACTGCAATCGATTTCTAACCAAACTGAATTAGAGCATAAAGCGTGGGCAAATAGACAGAGAGACTGGCAGACGGACCCACGCATGCTCAATTAAAATAAAACAAAAAAAAAACGATTGCAGTTTACAATTGTTGTTCGACTTTTTGATTTTTGCAATGGGTCATTACTGCAATGCAACTATTATCTACATACACACACACGCACAAAAACATAAGCATGCGTTTTCTGACTGAATGTGATTGTGTGTGTGTGTGTTTGTGTTTGTGGGTGAGTGAGAGGCAGCTTTAAAATTGTTTGTGCGTGAAGTGAGCGGCGCTGCTGCTGCTACTGCAATTAACCATTAACAGCAATCGGAATTGTAATCGATATTATCTTTCGTTTTCGTTTTGTTGTTATCGGCAGCATAACATCATCGTTTAGCGTTTCAAAGTGAACTTCTGATGAATTGCGATTCCGACTTTGACAGCAGATGCTTTATAATTGTCTTGTTTTAATTTCCCATGCAGGTTTTGAGCACTAACTAAACTGTAGTACAAAGTGTATACTATTAGTATTTGAGTTCTTTTGTTGAAACACTTCACACTTCACGCAACTGATGCCACTTTGATGGATGAGTCTAAATGTTGTATGTGCGGGCAAAGCAACTGCGTCAGCAACAGAAGCAGCAACAGTAGCAGCAGTAGCACTGTTACATTAATGCTAATGTGCGTGTAAACAAATAACGTCAGCAATAAAACATAAATTTAAAATTGGGCATTGCGGTACATGCGTAAAAATCGACCGCCAAATTATTTTTCCACCAAAAATCACAGCACTGATAGAGACAGATAGAAAGAGCGATAGGTGGGCGAGAGAGTGTGAGAGAGGGTGGGAAAGAGAATACAGTTCAATTCAAAACGTAAATTTCAGTTTGGTTACTGTAAACTTTGCGCCCGTGGCTAGCATACAATTATATACACATTTATTGTTGTAATTGTTTATGTGTTGTTGTTGGTACTGCTTACCTTTCTTTTGTTTATTTACATTTTAGGGCAGGCGCAGGCCGCCAAACCAACATCAACAGCAACACATTAAGCAATCGCAATCAGAGATTCGTTTGGTTTTTCGGAATCAAACAAATGCGCGAAAATAGCGACTCTGCTGCTGAAACATTTATAAATAGATGCAGTATAGTGAGTGGCAGTGGTAGTGGTAGTGGTAGTGTTAGTGGCAGTGGCAGCGGCAGCAAAAGCGACGCCTTTGCGCGTTTGATACTTTGTATCAATTAACGTAAACGTAAAAACGTAAGAGCGTTAGACGTAAGAGGCAAAAGCGCCCAGGCAGCCATATTTAACACCTCTCCTCGCCCTACTCTTCATCCATGTTAACACTATTGCCACTCAATTCAATCAGTTGGCACATCGTTGTGGTCATTGCTGTTTATTATTGTTGTTGTTACTGTTGCTGCTATTGGTGTTCTTGCTGTTATTATGGCAGACGAGCGACGACGTCATTGATGCACGTTTTTGCAATAGACCAAAATAAAATGTACTATATACGCGTCTTCTCATACTCATTCATACTTCATTCTATTTCCGTATAGTCGCTGTCTACGTATACTACAGTGTGTGAGTGTGTGTTAGTTTAGCAGATTTGTTTGTAAATTACACGCCAGAACAAAACAACAACAACGACAACTTGTAAATCTAAGCAAAACGTTGGCGCTGACGTCGCTACGTCTGTATATTTGTGGATTGAGAAAGTTTTTGCTGTCTGTCTGTCAGTCTGTTTGGTTGCTTGTTTGCGTGCATGAGAGTGTGCGTGTGCGTGAGCATGCTCTCTCTTTTTCTGAGTGTGTCTGCTTGTGTGTGTGCTGTTCGCGCTCTCTCGCTCAATTTAATTGCTGCTCCTGTGGCTCCAACTTGTTGCCTGGCTGAAAAAGCTTTTCAGCTTATGGGCTGCCATCTTAAAGCTTTCTTACATGAAACGCCTGTTGCGCTGTCCGTGACAGTGCGTATGTGTGTGTTTCTGTGTTTAACAGGTCAAAGCTTAAGCAATATCTAAGAAAACTATTCTAGTTGAAAGGCAAAAGCGAGCAAAAAAAAGCTTTCGAAATACATAATAACATATTTTCTTATCATTTCAATAAAATATAACATATTGTTTTGGTTTTTGTCGCGTCAGGCAGCTGTCTGAATATCGTAGCCCCCCTCTGCCTCTTCAGCTAATGGTCTATTTACACAATTGCCGGTTGGGTTCATTTTGGTATTGGCCCTAGACAGACACAGTCACCTTTCCTGTCCCGCAGTTACCCACCTACCTACCTATTAATGCAAAAATTGCCCGCTTTTGTTAGGGGTCGAGACAAGCTGCAGCTCAGTAGTTGCAAGGGACGGACAACAGTAAAGAGAGAGAGGGAGAGGGACAGGGACGGTGAGTAAAAGACAGTTTTTAACAAAAGCCGCATTGTCCAATGCATTAACAAGAGGAGACATGACAATGTCTTGGACTGCGTCTGTCTCTGTCTCTGTCACTGTCTCGACGTCTGTTCAATTCTGTAGACTGGGTCTATTGCCATATCGACGACTGATGTTCACTTCCTGATTATTACATTATTTATATATTATATAGTCTGTAGAGTCGACAGTCAGTCAGTCACGGACTGTACTGTATTCTCTTGTTTTGTATTCGTTTCTTTTGATTATTTTCTTTATTTGTCGTTCCTTGTGTGTATCTGTGTGTGTCGTCTGTTTAAAGGGCTATGCGAATTGCAGAAACAGCGAAAAACGAGAAAATGAAAAGTTTTGACTGCCCACAAGAGTTTCCATTGCATAAATAAACGTGCAACTGCTGACCATAGTCAGTCCATCAGTCAATCAGACAGTCAGTCAGTCAGTCAAACAGTCGCTCAATATAAACAAGATACACAATGCCCAATGTCCAAACAAAACCAATAAAATTAAAATAAAGCGAGTGCACAATATAAATATACATCTATACAATGATATGTATATTTCTATATGATTGTATATCTCTCTCTATCTCTGTATCTGTATCCATATCCATATCCACATGCAAATACATAAATGATGTCTGCCTATATATACTTACATACATACATATATATTTAACGCATATAAACACTGTTCGATTCCATAGTACAAAATGTGCGTCAGTGGAGCCTTCTCTCTTGGCATTGTTGTTGGCCCTCTGCCTTCTCTGCTTCTCTATCTGTGTCTGTTCTGTTTCTGTTTCAGGTCTCTCTGTCTGCTTCTGTTTCTTATACTCTTAGTGTTGTATTCTTAGACTTACACTTGTTCAGTGTTCGCTGTACTGTATTGTATCTACTTCTTTCTTTCTTTCTTTCTTTCATTCCTTCTTACTCCCCTCTCAAGTAACCCACACAACTTTATCTCTCCCCCCCCCAACCAGACGTCTGAACCTGTCATTATATTCATAAGTCACAGTTACAGTCACTTGCAGTCTAAGCCTAGGTGAAAAGTTCACAATAAATAAACTGTGACTCTTCATATTTCTCTCGATACTCTTACAATTTTGTGGCAACTGAAATGATGATGGGCAAACAACAAACAGCATTCTAAACATGAATCAGCAATTAAACTCGTTTATCATTTAAATCATCATCATTAAGCTGGATTATTGACTAATTGTGCTTGGCATCTCTTAGTTGATCACACTCTCTTTCTTGTTTGCCGTTAATTGCTGATCAACTAACATTTTTTTTTAAAGAGAAAAACTGAAAATTTCAATCAATACTGAGCAGACTTAATATGTAGTGATCTTAGAAAATAAAAGGTAAATCATTAAAAATAATAATAATGAAAGGTTCCTTAATGAGTTCCTTAAGATAATTAAATTTTATTTTGTTCAAGATTTTTTTTTAAAAGTTTGAATTTTTTTAAGTGTAGAGTATTTGCTAGTCGATCATAGAGTGGTAGTGTTTGCTTGGGTCAAGCAAGCAGCATGTTGGTATCCAGCTGTAGCTGTACAGATACATAACGTATCTTTGTATCTTTATTTTTCTTATTTTATGTAAAAAAGGCAAAAAATTAAATGTTGAAACTGCTTTTTATTATCGCACATTGCGCTTACTTTTTACTTGGCTCATTATTATGACGTATTATCTTCTGCTTCTTCTTCAGCATTTTTTTTTGTTTCTCTCGGTCTCTGCCTCTCTTTCTCTGCGTTTGTCTCTCAGTTTTTGCTAAATTAACACAAAAGGCGTTACGGGTGGGGTGTGGATCCAAGGAGAGAGCGTCTCCAAAGCCGCAGATGATGTTGAATGTTGATGCAGCTGGCAGCTTAAGTTATTGGGGCTGTAGTTGTGGTTGTTATGAAGAGGTTCATATACCTCCTAAGATATGTTGATAGCAAACATTGACCAACACTGGCTGAGCAAAAAGTGTGTCGTTGTCGTCGTCGTCGTCGATAAGCTCTATAAATAATAATAGTGAAGCAAAGTGATATAAGCATATCGAATGAGGGGGTTTCTAAACTATGGACGTAGGTCTATAAAAGGGTTTTTTTTTTCTTTGTTCTTAGTGTATATAGAACACTAAAAATACAAAGATTTATCGAGGTGGGATCATAAACGCTGACTCAAGTTGCGGTTCTTTGTCTCCTTATTGATTTTAGATTTTATAATTGTTTAGAATACTTGATTCTTTTTTACTGTAAAACTGTAAGTTTCCTCAGAAAAATATTCTGTGTACTTATGGAAACTGTATATAGAGTTTCTTCAATTTGCTTGGGGCTTTCGTTTCGTTATCAGTCCGAAAAGAGATTCATCGTCGCCGCATCCGAAATGATTTCAAGTGGCACAAGAGATGTGGGAATATTGAAACTGGTTTCTCTCTAGGGCACTACAAAATGAAATACTACGTAACAATGCATATATAATACACATAGATATATCTCTCTATATATGTCTGTTATACATATGTGTAAAGAGGAAGAAAGGCGAATCAAATGCGGCACTTGAAAAGCAACAGAAGACAAACTGACGATTGGCCGAAAGACATATTTCTTTTTTATGAATGAAAAAAAAAAGAAGAAGAAGAGCAAAAGTAATACATACAATAATAATAAATGAATCATCTATAAAATTGTGACGCAGCTTAGCAGCGGCCTTAAAACAGTAGCACAACACGCGCACAACAAATATGCAGAGACAAACCTAAAAAGAAAAAAAAAAAAAAATTATTTAAAAAATTCAACACATAAAAAAAATCACTATTTAGCATCCAATTCATAGGAAACGCTCAGTTTCTCGCGTATTATGTAAATAGAGGCGCATGCGTAACGCGTATGCGATTATATAAAACGATAAACAGATGGACGGACAGTCAGAAAGTCAGATGGACAGACGGTTCCTAATGTAACCGGCAGTCTCATTAATATTACAAATAAAAGATATAAACAAATACAGGGGAAATATCAGCAATTTTATTGGTCGCCGCAGAAATACTCTATGGCGAATAAATTCTTCACTACGGGAAACAATGTAACAAAGAAAATGCTTTAAAGTTACACTTAATTAATATTATTTATTATTATTTATTTGAAATTAAGTAATATCATTGTATTGTATGACTTAACAATGAAATCTTGTGAGATTTCTAATGCATAATACAGCTGTTGATTATTATGACATACGTTACAACGTAAGTTCTTGCTTCAAGAACAGCTTTGAAAGCTCATAAAAGAGAAAGAACTTTTAAGCTAATCAACCAAATTAAGCAAATTACACTGTCCGCTGATGTAACACAACAAATGTACAAATGTTAATGAAAGCGCATTAAAGCTTTTACGTAAGAACGTAACCATAAATCGAAAATTACACGTGAATCAACTGCGTGTTTCTTTTGGTGGAAAGTTTACCAATGAAAGCTCTTAATTAATGCGTTGAAAGCTCATTAAAATGTTGATGAGCTTGTTGCTGTTCTGCATTTATGTTTACTTTTATTTATTTATAAACATATCGGATGACAAAATGAATGTTTCTTCTGTAATAATTAAAATTTAAAAGCGCATTAATCATTCATTAGGAGAATGGAATTCAATGGAAACCCAAAACATAAAAATTACCAAAAAATATATAATGTCGCTTATCGGTGCGATATCAGTCCATGAATCGACAATCGTTGTTGTCGTTGATGGGGGAGACACTTGTTCCATTTGATTGTACAACGACGTCGACGACGACCACGAGTATTTATTGTTGTAATTCTATTTAACGGCATTCCTGTTAATTAATGCAATTAGCAAACGATTTGTACGCATTCCATTTATGACAGCTTCTCGCGCCCGTTGACTAATAGAACAACAACAACAACAACAACAGCAACTATAACAAACAAAACAACAAAATCGGAGACAAAACGAAAACAAATAACAACAAGTAAATAATAGTAATAATAGTAATAATAAGTAAACAAAAGCCACAGTTAAATTAATTGATAATCAAACATTATCAGCAAGGTTCTACTTTTTAATGGGTTCACATCGAGTTCTAGTTCGAGGCACGAGACGACCCCAAGAGATTGTGAAAGAGAGAGGGGAGGGAGAAGAAGACAGTTGTCCAAACTGAACGATAAGATTAGAACTACAGTTTGGATATAGATATGTGTATGTATGTATTTATGTATAATAATGATATTGCAACAGCGGCACGTTTTATTTTTTATTATTATTTCTTTTTATATATTTTTCTCAAGCGATTTACTTGAATTTCAATTTTTGTTGTTTTTGTTTTTGTTTTTGGGGTCGTTGATATTGTTGGGGGACAGAGTTCTGGGAGAAAAGTTCACCCCAATGGGCTAGGCGGGCATTGCCTTGACCCATGTGATATCACATGTGAAACACTGTCAATCAAAAGTTTTAAAAGCTGATTAATAATGCGCTTACTTTTGGTGTATTACGAAAGCATTAAAGAAAGTTGATTAAATTTGCATTTTCTGAGCTTCAATTAGAAATCGAAACTGAAGTCGATTTGTATTAATAGTATTCGATTACTGGTTAAGTAACTCAATTTAATCACAATTGATATCTGTTTATAGTTCTGATTAATATTCATAAGCTTTGTTAAATCTAACCACAATTTTTCCTTATATAGTTCGTACTTTTTATCAAGCTGTTTCTAAATTTACCTGTCTGATTGATTGAAGTTGTTTTTCAATTTGATTTATTTTTGATTTTCAGTTGTGATTCATTTTGAACCGCGAACACTTGACACAATTTAAGCACAACTTTTCTGACTGTTGTAGCCCAATAAAAATTAACACAAAGAGCTTTCCAAACATGAAAGAAGTTTCTTGTATGATGAATCTCTGATTATTGCTCTGCTGACAGGATTAATCATATGATGTGAGCTCATATTCTATATATATTCATACGTATGTAGAATAGGATGACAGTTTTTCAGCCACATCCTCCTATCAATTTTCTCTAGAATTAATTCTTACCACAAAAGCTGAGCAAATCACAGCAATTACACGGCTAAACGCTTTGTGACGAAAGCTCTCTTTATCATACGCAGCTGCTGCAAGAAAGAGATCTCTGCTCTTTGTTTAAATTGTGATTAAAGCTCTCTTAATCATGACAGAGTGGAGGCACTTGTCTATATAGCTGATAGTCGTAACTTCTTCTTATTTATGATACGATATGTGTTCATTGTCAATCTGGCCAAGTTTTCACTTTTACTTGGGATGGGTACAGGGGGGGAGATGGAGAGGGAGTAGAGTTGGTGGAGAGCAAAAAGCGCATTAATTGATATTGGTTAACAGTGCAATAGTTGTTGTTGCTTAGCTCGCTTGGCTGCTCTCTAAAAACAGCCAAACCAACAACTCGAAAAACACTCTAAAATCACAAAATCACAAAAATATAACTCCACAACTCCGTTGTGTAATGCGATAAAGCGAGAGGGAGCGAATGGCGAAGAGTAGATAGTGGAGAGTTGGAGAGAAGAGAACGGAGAAAGAGACTGAAGACTAGTCCAAGATAGACAAGCGTCTGTAATACCAGTTTTGCTCAGCGAGTTGTTGTTTTGTTTTGTGAGCAGCTAGCCAAGTTTTCCAAGCCAAAATGAAAGTGTGAACAATCCAAGCAAAGATACAACTACAACTACAACTCCAACCCTCCCCTCCACCCGATACCACCTCTCCGCGCAACTCCAGCTGGGGGGAATGGAAGCTTTCTTTGATGGCCCTTTGCCAGACACAATGAGTCAGTGCACTTTGTAATAAATATACTTACATACATACGTATGGTATAAAAAACACATGAGTAACAATTGTTTATAGATAAGGCGATCTTTACAGGGCTTCCGGCTCTCTTGACATTATTTTTAACGCATTATATGCTTTTCTTTCGCATGTTTTGATTTGTTTTTTTTATATGACATTTTGTATGGATTTGTGGGTCATTTCTGTAATTTGATAAATTTTATGTTCATTTCATTTGCAGATTGTTTGCATCACTGCCCAAGTATACGCAACATCTATTAGTTTTACTCTTTGGCACATTCCGTGTGATCGCCAGCAATGCCGCCAATGCCTCCACGGGCATGACCAGCGAGGCCATCGGTGTCTCAGTGGCGCCCAGTTTCTTTCAATCTTGCGTTAGCGATGGCAAAACCGCCCGCATGGAGGATGTGCTCAAATTTAAGGTAAATCCAAAAACGAGAAATATATATTCAATTCTAATAAATAATGTTTGTTTGTTGTTGCTATTATAGGTGGCCACCAAGATCATGCAACACATAATCGACAAGTTTGCCACACACGATCTATTCGGTCGGGAGAATTACGAGTATTATGCCCGTGTCACGGGACGCATACTCAAGGTGCAGGACGAGTGGATCTGCAGTTTTCAGTATCCACCTCCGCCTCGCGGCAAATTGGCCCAACAGAAATATGCATGTGAGTGTGGCAAGATAAGCAAGCGTAGAGAGTATTCTGTCAGGAAGTAGCAGAAATTTGGTTGACTTGCAGCGACATTCCTGATTGTTAATCTCTTATACATTTTTATCTAAACATGTTAAATGTTTGTTTTATGAGCTACTTCTTTGACATTTTATCTTATCAGTTGAGTGTACAATATGAGTTTAAAGATAGGTAGCTATAGATGTGAGTTCATGGATGCAACATGCCACCAGTTGACAATGAACTCACATAGATAAACATAGATAAACTAACTCTCATATTTATCTAACTTATACTTTACCATCATCTTTCCTTTCGCAGTGCAACATTCTCTGGAGGCCGAAAAGACTTGGTTGCAGTGCCAATGCGAGCGTTGGGGATTACGTAAGTGTCGCTTAGTTCTTAAGTTCCTTATAACGTATGCTCCAATTATACTATCCTAAGTCCTCCACTCACAAGAGTCTATCCGTCAGATTCATCTTGCTTTGGGTTGCATCTAATATACGACTATATGTTTTGGGGTTATCAGACAAATGCTTGAGGAGGGTCTTTAGAACTCGCTCTCTCTCACTTTCTCGCTCTCTCTCTCTCTGTCACTTCACACTACCTAACTCTCTATTTCTCATTCTATCTCTGTCTATGTTTTGCACACGCTTTCAACTCAAAATTGTTAACAACAACAACCTCTCCATGTCTTTACATATGTATGTCTATTCCATATATATACCATACGCCATCTATATGCCAATATCTATATCTATATATGAATATGTATACGTGATATATGTTATACTTGGGGGCAACAACTGCAGTTGCTCAGGAAGAATCTCGATCGACGCCTGCACTGTTGACCAGCTCCAGTTCGGCGCTGGAGAACAGCGTCCTTTCGTTGGGCGTATCGCCGGAGCATTCGTTTATCGAGAGCTGTGCCCGACTCTCTGTGTCGTTGGAGGGTCCCGGCATCTTTGCCATGACCAGTTCCCCGCTGCCGGCGAAGCGCAATGGTAATGGAAATGGGAACGGGAACAACGGCAATGGCACCGACTATGACTACGATGACTTTGCGGACGATGATGAGGATAACGATGAGTTGGATTCACATCACTTTGGGGATGAGCTGGAGCTAAGCAGTATTGCTCCAGTCACACATGCACCGCAGCTGCGTGGCATGCAACGTTACAGGCAACGACAACAGCAACAACAACACCACCACCAGCAACAACAGCAGCAACATCAACAGCAGCAACATCATCAGCAGCAGCAGCAGCAGTTGATGGGCAATTCACTGGATGACGATGATGACGAGGACGATGATGAGGACGATGAGCTGACCATAGTGAAGCGTCGCTATCGGCAGAACAAGAAGAAGCCTTTGGCAAGCAGCCACCACCAGCGACGCCTGCGCAGCGGCACCAAGAGTCTCGATGGCAGCGGCGAACGGCGCGGCAGCAATGCCAATGCCACAGCAACTGTTGCAGCCACAGTGGCAGCAACAGCAGCTGGTGTCGGTGTCGGAGTCGGTGTCGGTGCAGCTGCAACATTGCCCAGCAAACAGCAGCAGCAACGCACGTGCAGCCGTTGCAATCGCGGAATACGTCACAGCAGCTCATGCAGCTCGAATTCGGGCGGTGCCATCGGTTCCAATGGTGTTGCCGGTGGTGGCAACAATGGTGGTGGTGGTGGTGGTGCCGGCGGCGGCGGTAATGCCGGTGGCATGACCATGGAGGAGCTGCGGGCCGTCAATCGATATGCGGAGAGCACCAAGAGTCTCTCCTACTTGCCACAGGTGAGGCTAATCCTGTCCAGTCTCAACCATATCTTATCTAACGAGCGGCATTCCCTACCCTAGAGAAACCCACCCTCTCTCCCACACTCCCCCAGTTTAGACTTGCCACTCCCCCCAGCTCGATTGTTTTTCTTAAGTTTTCGAATTTTATTTTGCAGGTTTTGAGCAAGCAAGAATCTAATTGAATTGATTTAGTTTTTATTATGATTTTGTTTTTAAGTTAATTTCATTTTTTTCTATTATTACTTTTGATTTGAGATTATTGTGTTTGATTTTGATTTTGATTCTGGATGATGATTATTTAACATTGTGTAACTGTTTATTGCAATTTTATTTGTTTATTATGATTATGATTATATTTTTTTTGTTTATAACTTAAACGTTTTCTTTGGCATCATTCATTGACTTGATTTCACTTAATTTGTTTAATTAACTCTAGAGTGAAGAAGATAAACTAAATGAAGAAGAAGAAGTTCTCTATGTTGTTCCTTCTTGTAATCTTTGACTATCTCGCTCTCGCTTGCTCTTGCTCTGTCTCTCTCTTTAACACACACACAAAACACACACACAGTTTGGAAAATGTTTTCAACTCACTTAATTTTTTAAAAATGATTTATTTTGGAACGTTTTGCGATTATTCTCTCTTTCTTTCTCACACACAAATTTTTAGTTTTATTATTATTTTTTTTGTAATTTGTTATTGATATTATTTAACTAAAGCTGCGCCTGCAACAACACATGAAACAACAACAAATACAGTATTTATATATATGTATATCTACTTACTATATAAAATATAAATTTATTCTTAAGCAACAACAACAACAACAACAACAACAAAAACTGGCACTAAAACCCCAGCAACAACATTAAACATTTCCCACAAAACCAAAAAATCAAATTAGTACAAATAAATCATACACAAGTGTACTAAAAAACAATAAATAATAACACACACATAAATATTTTAATTTAATTTTGATTTGCTGTAAAATTAAAACAAAAAAAAGCCAAATGATTTTTGCATTTCTATATTAAAATACGAAAACCTTGTAAAACAACAACCACAAAATGCGTGTATAATTTATTATTTACCATAATTTAACAACTGTATATATATATATATATATGCATATAATATTATTATTATTATTAATAATTGTACATATTAAACTTAATGCACAAATGAATCATGCAATCAATTGTTCAACAAGACCTTTATCATTTCTTATCATTTGCAAGGAAAACAACAACAAAAGAAATTAATTTTAAGTTTTTGTCTTAAGCTCATATTGCCTTCGACTTGTGTTTTTTTGTCTCGCATTTGTTTTATTTATTTATAATTGTTGCATATTGTTCACTTTTATTTTGTAGTTTTGTTTGTTGTCTGTCGTCGTCGTCGTCGTCTCGCGTTGCCTGTCTTAATTAACCAAATTACCAAAACACACTCCACTCCCCTTTATCCCCCTTTATACTGTTTAGCTTTAATTGTCTATGTAGCTTATAAATATCTTGTATCTTTGCCTTGTCTGACTTGTCTAACACACACACACACACACCCGTACACACACATAGATACATCTTTAGCCAAGCAATTGCATTTGCAATTTCCTCAACTTAATTGTTAAATTCAACTTGCTTGCCTTAGTTTATGCTAAGAAACGAACAAAAAAACATTGAAAAATTGTTATTAACCCAAACATGGCTATGTGTTAATTTTGTGCTTTTGTTTATAGCAGTAGTAGGGGTATGCACTCAAATTTCTATGCTAAAAATGTTTATAAATTAAATTATATTTTTTTTTATCAATTTATTTTTATATATATTTTTTTATATATATTTTTTTATATATATTTTTTTATATATATTTTTTTATATATATTTTTTAAATTATTTTTTAAACATTTTTTTATATGAATATTTTCTTAAAATATAGTTTATTAGGCATATTGTTTTTAAATATTTCTTTTAATAATAATAATTTTAGTTTATAAAATTTTAGTTTATTTTATTTAACATTTTTTGTAGTGCATACCCGTAATTGTTTTTTCATGTGTTATGTGTTGTTTGTTTAATTCAAATTTTCAACTTAATTTTGTTATATTCTTTTAATTCATGACTTTAACTTTCTTTATTTGCAGTTTTAAAATATTTTCGATGTAGAAAATAACAATCAATTAACATAACACCATGTAAACAATATTTGCAAATCGAATATTTTTTAAATAATTTACTTTGCTTATTTCTGTGAATAATATCCCATTTCCAAGTACTAAGATTATAATAGATAAAGTAGTATTGTTTTTTATTGAATAATTTATATATTAACGTAGTGAATACCCTTCATGTTGCCTTTGTTTTGTTTAGTTTTGTTCTTCAATTTATAATTTATTTCTGCACTTCTTTTCCCCGCTGCGCCGCTGCCATTAAATTCTATAGATATTTGTAAATAGTTTATGTTTAATTGTTAACACATTTTATTTAAATGCTGTTTATTTATTTCTGCCATTGTTTGCTTTTCTTTTCCGAGTATTTTATCGTTTTTTTTTTTACATAATTTGTTTTAATTGAAAGAAATTCAATAGCTAAATTTGTTAAGTGAAACAACAAAATCTTGTTAAAAAAAAAAATACCAAAAACTCTAATGCGAAATTTTCGAATCCCCGTTTTCCCCCAACAACAACGACACATGACAACAACAACAACAACTGCAAAATACGTAAACAACAACAACAACAACCACAACAAATTTACACACACACACTCACATGTACAACGCACACACACACACACACGCATACATGCGGCATGAATGTATGTTAGGTCCATGAACGGCAAACGGCACGAATGCGCACCCGCTCCGAGTGGTTCCTGGGGCCACGGGATGCGGTTGTCTCGCTGCAGCTGCCGGCGGACACCTGCAGCAATTGTTGTCTGGCAGCAGCAGCAGCTGCCGCCGCCGCAGCTGGTTACTTGGGCGGCGGCAGCACCCGCGATATGCGCCAGACTGTGGCCAATAGCTACGGTGGCACTGGTGGCTCTGGACTGGATGTGGATCGGAGTCAGGCGGCGTTGCTCTATCACTTCTATCGGCGACAGCAGCGAGAACGCGAGCAGCAACAGGAGCAACGGCAACAGCAGCTGGATGATATGATGGATACGGAGGATTGTTACAGCTACAGTCGCCAGCAATCGGATCAACAGCAGCAGCAGCAGCAGCAACATCATCAGCAGCAACATATACATTCCAAGGGATTGCTGAGGCCACCGCAGCACCAACATCAGCAACAGTTGCAGCAGCGTCGTCTGCTGTTAGACGTCAATTCTGGTAGTTATAAATCGTCAGCAGCCAATCAACTAACCAACAACAGCAACAACAATAACAATCATCATCACCAACAACTTCAACAACAACAACTACTACTACTACAATCACATCGACAACAGCAACAACACGCTAACGCAGAACTGCTAACGTCTAACAACAACAACAACAACAGCAACATCATCATCAGCAGCAACAGTTGCCACAACATTAGCAACATGTTGCAGCAGCATGCTCACAGCTTCTATCTAAACGACACAGAACAACATCACAGCAATCAATCATGTTATTACTCCACACAATGTCTGCCAGCAGCAACTGTTGCTGCCGTTGTTGCTGTCAATTCTAACAATCCGAACAACAACAGAAACAACGATAGCGATTGTGATTCATTGGATGGTCATGTGTTGCACACGTTGCAGGCGCACGAGTTGCAGCGGCATGTGCAGCCAACGCCGTTGCTGTTGCGACATTCCACGCCCATATTGCTGCAGCGACAACAGCAGCAACACTTGCAGCTGCAGCCGCAGTCGCAACAGCAACAACGATTGCTGAGCAGCACATCTGTTTCAACTTTATATCAATCCTTTGAGGCGCAACACAATCGAAACAACAGCAACAGTAACAGCAACAACATGACCCATAATAACAGCAACAGCAACAACAACAACAGCGGCAGCAACAGACGCAGCAACAATCTGGTTACAGTCATTTTTAATGTTTTGGATTTCTTGTTTTAATTTTGTTTTTACACATATTGTTCGGCATTTGTTGCAAGTGGCATGTCCTCAAAATGTTGCAACCAACAGCAGCAACAACAACAACAACATCTTAATCTCATGATTTGCATTTTAATCAAATGAGAAATCAGTTTATGTTTTTTGTTTCAACAATTTGTGTTTATTTGTGCATCTTTATAATGTGAAATATTGCAGATATTGAATTAATACTATTCAATTAATTAATCAATTGAAATTTTTTAAATTTAATTTTACTTAAGTAAAAAGTAATTAATTTAAGTGTCCATACATATATTTACTGTTTATTTAGGGTATTTCATTTTATATTTTAAAAATATATATTATTTTGAAAAGATATTGAAATAACATAATATATATATTTTTTGTTTAGATTAATCCTTTTTGCTGTTAATGCCTACATTATTTTATAATTGTATATGCTAATTAGTTGTCTGTGCTTAGTTAAGTGTTAACAATTAATAGTTTATATTTGTATACTTGTAATTAATTTATTTAACATTTGCATAAAATATTTTGTATCTGTTTTAATGTGTAAACAATAACGATTATTGCATTTGTTCACTAATTTATGATTGTGCATTTGTCAACTTCACACCCAAAACACACACACACTATGCATAATACTACATACATATTTATCATACTCCTATATACATACATATACATATATTTATTTGTTGTACTTGTTGTTGTTTCATTTACAACACTGTGTGTATATTTAACTAACAAACTGAACTGTTCAAACATATCATATGTCGTCTTTTTGTATCTCTCTCACTGTGTGTGTGTGTAATGTAATGTATTTGTTTATAAGTTGTTCACGCCCACAACAAAGAACAGCAACAGCAACAACCATCTGCAGTACCCAGAACAACAACAACAACAACAATGATAAATAATAAAAAAAAAGAAAAACATTCGACTAACTATAAAAATATAATACGATAAAAAAAGAATGCAAATTTTAATTCCCTTAATTATTTAATAATATTTGACTTGATTTTTATAAACATTTCTCTCTTTTTATCTCTTTCCCCTCGCCCAACCACATACCGTTCCCCGACAATGTATATAAATATATATATATATATATCAATGTATATCTGTGTAAATCATCAGTTGGCAACATCCGTTTGAGCAACAGTGCCGAGTCGATACAATATGCCACACGCCGCAACAACATCAGCATCAGCAACAATCCCAACAGCAGCAACATCAACAACAACCCAACAAGCGGTGGAGGCGGTGGAGGTGGCGGTGGCGGTGGCAACACACGACGCCTGCTCATAAACGTGCCACGTCAGTATCCATTGCGTTCATCGCTGCGTCGCCACAAGGAGAAGCAATTTGGTGGCAGCCAAAGCAACAGCAGCAACAGCATCAGCAACGAGCAACTCACAGCCAGCAACACAGCGGCAGCAACAGTTGCCGGTGCACCAGCACCACTAAACAAACCACTGCTGCTGGTGGGCATGTTGCCCGGGGCGGAGCAGCCGCCATCGGTGCGCAACTCCATAGCGGATTGTGGCAGCATTGACTACGACAACAAAATGGACACCATGGATGCCATGGAGCATCAGCTGAGCGTCGAGTGCAGCACCACAATGACTTTCAAGCCGCCGCGTCTGTAACAGCAGCAACAGCTCCAGATTGAAGCGAAAGCGATGCAGGCTCAAATAACAACAGCAACAGATTTTAAATAATAACAACAACAACAACAACACACACACACAAACACATAGTTTAATGTAAATGTATTTGTATTTATACTATATAATGTATGTGTATAGCAAGAAAAGGCTGATTTTCTTTAGTTAAAAACAAACAAACAAAAAAAAAACATCAACAAAATTATAAAAAAAAGATACAACAAATTTATGGATATTGCAACATATTGCCAAATTTTATTTGAACTGAAATTCTATGCATTCATTTGTTGTAGATTCATGCGAACAATTTGTTTACCCAATTGTATGTAGGCCAAGAATCTCTTTATTTTATATATGTATATGGTATATTGATTCTTAAGATTTCAACAATCACTCGAAAACATTGTCAGAAGCGCGAACATTTTATAGACATAAGTGTGTTTGTATTTTGCTGTTAATTCAAAACATATTTTATTTTCACATTTTTCAACCTGAACAACGACAACACTTGAATAGGCTGTATAACACTTTTTATGGCACTTGTGGAATGGACTAACAGCTCATTTGTATAATAGTATGACAGACAGCAACTATAACAACTCTCTCTCTTTAACAATCAACAATCAAAATGTCAAGAAACAGTTCAACAATATTTATAACTCAAAACAATATTATTAAATATAATTGTTATATACGTAATAGTACAAAATGGAAAATCTTAAAAAAAAAGAATGTGAAAACTTTTACTTTAAATTACTTGCAAATTGGTAATTAATCATGTGTATATATATAATGTTGTAGCATTTAAATTCATAGTTTTATGTAACTGTATATGTATATGCGAATATTCACGAAGTTATACTATAATTATCAAGGCAAACATCTCTGTGTACCACAGAAGATATGTATAACAGTTGTAGTTGATCAGAGAGGAGGCTACGTAGGCACAACAAACACAACGTACACAGCGTAAACAAAAGGTGCAGAAGAATTCGAATTTCGATATCGAATCGCAACCACTATATATACATATATATGTATATATCCCCAGTTACAGCCAATTTACATTGAGTGTAAATCAACGCAAAACTGAAACCGTATAACACTTATTTTTATCATCTTGACATGCCCACATCATCTCTCATCTACACCCCACTACTTATCACTGCCCTCGCTCATCACACTCCGAAACTTTTAGAATTTTCGCGTTTCGCTGCGAAAAATCCAACAAAGTTATGAACAACCGAAAACAAATGAAAAGAAAAAAAACGTTTCATTTGCCGCTCTGTGTTTGTTGTGCGAGAGAAAAGAGCAACAACAACAAGAAGAAGAATTTGAATTTATACAATAGCTAAACAATTAAAATAATTTAGTAATTAAGAAATATTTCATGCAAAGTGTGAAATATGCTGAGATAAGTATGTTAGAAGTGAAGTGAAATGAAGCAACAACACCAATTTATTTGTTTATTTAGCAAAACAAAACAAAAAAAATACTTTTATTAAAAATGAATCAAAAAAAAAAATCATTTTTTAGTACATAAATTTGCCCATGTTTATGTTAGGCTATAAGCTATATAAATATATATATAGACGTAGTTAAGCATACATATATACTCCCTATAAAGATATATGTATATGTATATATAAATATGTATATGTATAAATCTTACATAGTACGATTTTCGAGTGAAGTACATTCATTAGCCCTTAATTATGAATATGATTAATTATAAATCTTATGTTTTGTATATTTTATGATGATTAATTGATGGATGACGATGATATCGACATAAATATACATATATAGTATGTATGTAACATATAAGCATCTGTTCCAATAGATCTGTTTGCGAATGCATTTCGAATACAATTTTCAAATATTTTCCACAAAATTTCAATTTTCTTTTTCCCCTGTTTTTTTAAATATAAATATATTGTATATTATAGCTATTAAAATATATAAATATAATTCGAATTCAAATTTGACAATTTTTGTTCTCATCAAAATAAAATCAAAAATGTATACAAGATTTGAAGAATCATACATAAAATGTAAACAAGAAATTATTGATTGAATGGGAAAAATAAATGATGACGACGACTCGTGAGGAACACATCTTTTGGTCAGCCTAAGATTATAGTATTTTTAAATAATTGTTGATCCAATTGATTCACAACTCTTAATTAATTATTATTCATTAATTATACAAGGCCTTGTCCACGATGATGCCGTGCTCAATGAGAAAACTCTCGACGTCGGAGGCAAAGAAGTCATCGCTCAGATCATCGGTGAGACGCACAAAGTTGCCAATCAACGCCTGCGCCTTGTACACCAGCAGTGCTGGCAGTCCTTTGGTGCGGAAATCCCGGCTCATCCCAGCCACGGAGCTGCAGATCTTGGCAAACTTAATGGACGGATATTCGTTGGCCAGCGTATCGAGGCAGTTGTTGAGGGTGCTGCAGGCAGACAGGGCGCGCTCATAGATGTGTATTATGATTGTGGTGTGTTTGTTCTCCTGTTCCACACATGACAGGAACTCCTCGTGGGTGGTCAATTGGTGCACCTTGCCGAACTGCTGATGGTGTCCAGTTTGTCGCAGCATTTCGGCCATGCGCTGCTTCTGATATTGCTGCAGGAAGTCCTCGCTCATTAGCTCGGCGAATTCAGCATCTAGTTCCTCCTGCCGCTTGCGCTCTTCATCCTCCGCCGAGGTGGCTGTCGTCATGCTCAGCTTCTTGGCTAGTTCCATTCGCTGACGTTCGGTTTCTTCGCGTTTCTCAGCCTCCAGCTGTTTGAAACGTTGCCAGTCCTTGACGACTCCCTTGGGGCCCGTGTTGGTCGAGCCCTGCGAACGAAATCCGCCAGCGGGCGCTGCATTGGGATCTGTGTTGATTGTCAGTCCGGAGGAGGCTGCGCCGCCTTTAGCGCCCCGCTCGTCGTCACCGTCGTCGCCGTCATTATCTTCACCCTCGCTGCTGCTGCAATAGTACTGCAGTTTCTCGCCCAATAATTTATCCTCGAGAGTGGCCATTTATACCAATTTTTCCAATTTCTAATTGAATTATAGACGAGACGACTTATCAAGAAGCAAACAAGAATAACTAATGGGGGTATATACAAAAAAGTATCGATACCTAATGTAACAGCTGTATGTGTGCGCAACGTGTGACTGTTAACATCGCTTGTACAGATGTTATCGATAAGTGTCATCGCTTGCAATATAAGCGAATAGTTCAAATTTAAATTCAAATTTGAATGCATTTAATACTTTATTTTGTGTGTACGGCGTATAATTTTAAATATTTCATTCAGTTTCTCCGGCACTTCGAACTGATCTATTAACTGTTCCATGCTATTGAAATCTGATTTCTCCAGTTCATCGCAGGAGTCCTCATCGCTACAAGCGGCATTCGTAAGCGCCAAACGTTCGGCGAAGGATACAATTCCGCACCACGCGCGAAAGTCCAGGACACCACAAACATCCTGTTCGTAACCGAGCGTAGTTAGTGTATTCCGAACATTCTCTTCGGTGCCGTGGAACTCCAGAACGTCCTCCAAGGCCTGTGGCAGACTACGCCAAATCATGGTGCGCTCCTTGTACTCCACGAGAGGCGTCTCATCGTTGCCCATGGCTAACTCACTTTCCGGCTCCTCGCAGCGACTCAGATACTTGAGAAATACACGCTTGTAGAGCTGCTTGCGCTGTTGCGAGACCCAGACGTACTTGCTCAAGTAATCCCAAGGTGTCATATCTACAAAGATGGAAAATTTTAAAAACCAATATTAAGTGGATATAGTTTCCACAAACTCTTGAGTGCGTCCAGATTCATGGGCACATCGAAACGTGTGGCTGACTTGGAGAACTTTCGCGGCATCTTCGAGCTGGCACTTGGTGTGATCTTCTCCGGTTCCTCCGGTGGTTTGTTGTGCACTGTCTTGGGCATATACTTGATGGCTTCTCTTAAAGCACGATTCAGCTGGAATGGATTTTGGGTTGAGATTAGAATGGGCATTCCAAGTATAAAAACCGTTGCTCACATATCGCCCAAAAGTGTTCTCAATGAGATCTACAGTGAGATCAGTTTTGAGTGCCTGGAAAGCCTCCTCGGTTAGAAAGCTGCCCTTGAGCAGAATGGGTTCCCGTTCCGCCTCTCGCTTGTCCTTGGGCAGCAGACTTACCGCATTGGGAATCAGACTGGGACGGGTGCTGGCGTTAAGGGAATCGGGTCCCAGGGCAGCCACCTGCGTCTCTGGATCCTCGCTCAGATGGAACGTAGTGGTGGCTAAGCAGCAGCAGAAGAATACGACATGTTAGTTGAAGATGGTGATCCATCTTTAGACACTTCTCACCCTGTGCCGGCTTCAGTTTTTTGCGTTTCTTGCCTCTGCGCGCATCGTCATCGCTAAGATCATGTTCATTGATGCAGGTCTTGGGCGGCTTAGGGTCCATCTCATCATGCTGATCACTGCCAGGTGCCAGAGTGGCTGTGCCTAGCGAGGATTTGGGACGTTGCTCGTTGGATTGCTGTCGCCGTGGCTTCTTCTCCTCGTTGGCACCCGCGCTCTTGGGTTTCTTGCCCTCCTCGATACCACTTTGGGTTAACTCCGAGCTGGGCTTCCAGTAAAGCGTCTCCTGCGAGTGCGAGCGTCGCAAATCCAAGATGATCTTCTTGCGCTGAATGTTCTCATGCTTGCCCCACTCTGGAGTTATGCAGCGTCTATAGAAGGAGCCGGCACTCGTCCGAGTATGGATGCTGGTGACCGTCGGCGTGGGGGTCATGGGTCTGGAATCGGTTTCCGCATAGCGACGAAACAGATCCTCGGGTATATTATCCGTCTCGTGCGGCTGCAGTTGCTCCTCCTGAGGCTTCTCCTTGACAACGGTCTGGCCTGGACTCTTACCTTCGATGGCCAGCGATGTTTTCAGCTGATTGATGACATCCTTCATCCCCGATGGCGCAGGATGGTTGCATAGCACCGAACAACCCTTGGCAAAGGGATTGAAGAGTCCACCAAACGGACGCAACGACAATGGCATGGGAATCGCCTCAAATTTCAATGGCATACGCGTATCATCCGCATAAGGATTCCTCCGCTGCCATCAACCAAAAACTTGGAATGAGTCGACAGTCCGGCTCCGATAACATGATGCATCTCCTCCACTTACCTTCTTGACATATTTTATGTGCCGCTTGGGCGTCGGCACCAGGCCACTCCGTGTGGTACCGCTCATCGTCAATCACAAACTATCCATCCAGGTGGAGTACACACTGAAAAGCCGCCGGCAACGGTACATAAACAACTCCAGCAACTCCAACAATAAACAAAAGCAACGTTGCCATGACAAGAGTTCTCAAAACAAAAGTTTTTTCGGCTTTGTTATCTATCCCTGTAACGCCGAGTGGGGCATGCAACCGAAAGTTGCTTTGAATGAGGCATAGTGTTTCAGTTACTTCTAATTGGAGAGGGCATAGACTTCACAATACAAATTAGATATTCCATATAAACACAGGCTATATTTCAAAAAGTTTGGGTTTCTTACAAGTAGGTATATGAACAAGAGTTGGGGATAGGTAAATATTATTTGGATTTACTTAACGGATTGGTATCAAGAATTCAAGTCGATAATTTCATCACAATTGTATGATTTTAGGCTAAGTTATGGCACTTCAAAGTTACAATATGTGGATTTTAGGTATTTTTGGCACATTTTTGGCCATATCTCGGGCAATACTCATCAGAAACACCTCAAATAAAGACCACAATGCTAAGTTTGATGTACTTCATCGATTGGCATCAACAAAATTCCAGTCCAAGATTTTTTGATTTTTGCTGATTTTATCAAGAGGTTACCATGCAAAATGGGTTAAAAAAGTCGAAAAATTAAAAACGGCGAATATTTACAAATTTTTAATGCAGTTTTAAAGTCGTATCAAAAACATGAACAGAATATCAAAATTCATCAAAATCGGATGATTTTTGGCCAAGTTATAGCACTTCAAAGTTACAATATGTGGATTTTAGGTATTTTTGGCACATTTTTGGCCATATCTCGTGCAATACTCATCAGAAACACCTCAAATAAAGACCAAAATGCTAGGTTTGATGTACTTCATCGATTGGCATCAACAAAATTCCAGTCCAAGATTTTTTGATTTTTGCTGATTTTATCAAGAGGTTACCATGCAAAATTGGTTAAAAAAGTCGAAAATTTAAAAACGGCGAATATTAACAATTTTTTAATGCAGTTTTAAGTCGTATCAAAAAAATTAACAGAAAGTCAAAATTCATCCAAATCGGATGATTTTAGGCTAAGTTATGGCACTTCAAAGTTACAATATGTGGATTTTAGGTATTTTTGGCACATTTTTGGCCATATCTCGGGCAATACTCATCAGAAACACCTCAAATAAAGACCAAAATGCTAGGTTTGGTGTACTTCATCGATTGGCATCAACAAAATTCCAGTCCAAGATTTTTTGATTTTTGCTGATTTTATCAAGAGGTTACCATGCAAAATGGGTTAAAAAGTCGATAAATTAAAAACGGCGAGCGAAAATTTAAAATAAACTAGAGCGCATACTTTATCAGATTAGTCTGTTCTCCTTTCGAAAAACTACTATAAAAGAGGGTGATGAACTTGAACTGATTCGAAAGTTTTAAAAAAAGTTAAGATCATCTGGGTTTTTAATAAATTTTCATATCTTAAAATTTTCTTGTTTGCGCGGATGACTTTCTATAAAATTTTTCACTAAGAATACAATATAAATTCATTCAACTATGAGAGGCTCTCAATACGCACTTTTAAGGAGAGTTAGACCTTTCAATAGCCATAACTTTGCGAAAAATCATCCGATTTTCAAAATTTTTGCACTTTTCAATGGTTTTGATCCCAAAATTATTCTGCATTCAAGTTATAAGTTTAAGTAAGTTTTAAAAATTTCAAATTTTTTTTACTTCTGGTATCAACATAGGTATAAAAATCTTTACCAGAGCTAATTTGGCCCAGTATGTTAGAAAATATAGCCAAAATAGTAGAAGATTATTTAAAATAATTCTTTTGTTGTTTCGGGTCTTTCAAAATTTCCAGTTGCCATAATTTCGTGATATGTCAACCGATTTTCAAGTTTGATGCCAATTTTTCCAAATTTCGGCATATTGAACAAAACTGCATTCAAAGAATGTCCAAATTAAGACCATTATTTTTGGACCCCTCCACAAGTCCAGAACTGTATCTGAAAATCGGTATTTCGTGTCTTTCAAAACTTTGATGGGCCATAACTTTGTCAAATCTTAACCGATTTTCAAGTTTGATGCCAATTTTTCCAAGTTTCGGCATATTGAACAAAACTGCATTCAAAGATTGTCCAAATTAAGACCTTCATTTCTGGACCCCTCCACAAGTCCAGAACTGTATCTGAAAATCGGTATTTCGGGTCTTTCAAAATTTTGATGGGCCATAACTTCGTCAAATCTCAACCGATTTTCTAGTTTGATGCCAATTTTTCCAAGTTTCGGCATATTGAACAAAACTGCATTCAAAGATTGTCCAACTTAAGACCTTCATTTCTGGACCCCTCCACAAGTCCAGAACTATATCTGAAAATCGGTGTTTCGGGTCTTTCAAAATTTTGGTGGGCCATAACTTCGTCAAATCTCAATCGATTTTCAAGTTTGATGCCAATTTTTCCAAGTTTCGGCATATTGAACAAAACTGTATTCAAAGAATGTCCAAATTAAGACCATTATTTTTGGACCCCTCCATAAGTCCAGAACTGTATCAGAAAATCGGTATTTCGGGTCTTTCAAAATTTTGATGTTCCATAACTTCGTCAAATCTCAATCGATTTTCAAGTTTGATGCCAATTTTTCCAAGTTTCGGCATATTGAACAAAACTGCATTCAAAGATTGTCCAAATTAATACCATTACTTTGGACCCCTCCACAAGTCCAGAACTATATCTGAAAATCGGTGTTTCGGGTCTTTCAAAATTTTGGTGGGCCATAACTTCGTCAAATCTCAATCGATTTTCAAGTTTGATGCCAATTTTTCCAAGTTTCGGCATATTGAACAAAACTGCATTCAAAGATTGTCGAAATTAAGACCATTATTTTTGGACCCCTGTACAAGTCCAGAATTATAAAGAAAATCGGTGTTTCGGGTATTTCAAAACTTTGATGTTCCATAACTTCGTCAAATCTCAATCGATTTTCAGGTTTGATGCCAATTTTTCCAAGTTTCGGCATATTGAACAAAACTGCATTCAAAGATTGTCCAAAGGAAGACCTTCATTTCTGGACCCCTCCACAAGTCCAGAACTGTATCTGAAAATCGGTATTTCGGGTCTTTCAAAATTTTGATGTGCCATAACTTCGTCAAATCTCAATCGATTTTCAAGTTTGATGCCAATTTTTCCAAGTTTCGGCATATTGAACAAAACTGCATTCAAAGATTGTTCAAATTCAGACCATTATTTTTGGACCCCTGTACAAATCCAGAATTAAAAAGAAAATCGGTGTTTCGGGTCTTTCGAAACTTTGATGGACCATAACTTTGTCAAATCTCAATCGATTTTCAAGTTTGATGCCAATTTTTCCAAGTTTCGGCATATTGAACAAAACTGCATTCAAAGATTGTCCAAATTAATACCATTACTTTGGACCCCTCCACAAGTCCAGAACTGTATCTGGAAATCGGTATTTCGGGTCTTTCGAAATTTTGATGTTCCATAACTTCGTCAAATCTCAATCGATTTTCAAGTTTGATGCCAATTTTTCCAAGTTTCGGCATATTGAACAAAACTGCATTCAAAGATTGTCGAAATTAAGACCATTATTTTTGGACCCCTGTACAAGTCCAGAATTATAAAGAAAATCGGTGTTTCGGGTATTTCAAAACTTTGATGTTCCATAACTTCGTCAAATCTCAATCGATTTTCAGGTTTGATGCCAATTTTTCCAAGTTTCGGCATATTGAACAAAACTGCATTCAAAGATTGTCCAAAGGAAGACCTTCATTTCTGGACCCCTCCACAAGTCCAGAACTGTATCTGAAAATCGGTATTTCGGGTCTTTCAAAATTTTGATGTGCCATAACTTCGTCAAATCTCAACCGATTTTCAAGTTTGATGCCAATTTTTCCAAGTTTCGGCATATTGAACAAAACTGCATTCAAAGATTGTCCAAATTAAGACCATTATTTTTGGACCCCTGTACAAGTCCAGAATTATAAAGAAAATCGGTGTTTCGGGTCTTTCAAAATTTTGATGGGCCATAACTTCGTCAAATCTCAACCGATTTTCAAGTTTGATGCCAATTTTTCTAAGTTTCGGCATATTGAACAAAACTGTATTCAAAGAATGTCCAAATTAAGACCATTATTTTTGGACCCCTCCACAAGTCCAGAACTGTATCAGAAAATCGGTATTTCGGGTCTTTCAAAATTTTGATGGGCCATAACTTCGTCAAATCTCAACCGATTTTCAAGCTTGATGCCAATTTTTCCAAGTTTCGGCATATTGAACAAAACTGCATTCAAAGATTGTTCAAATTCAGACCATTATTTTTGGACCCCTGTACAAATCCAGAATTAAAAAGAAAATCGGTGTTTCGGGTCTTTCGAAACTTTGATGGACCATAACTTCGTCAAATCTCCATCGATTTTCAAGTTTAATGCCAATTTTTCCAAGTTTCGGCATATTGAACAAAACTGCATTCAAAGATTGTCAAAATTAATACCATTACTTTGGACCCCTCCACAAGTCCAGAACTGTATCTGAAAATCGGTATTTCGGGTCTTTTGAAATTTTGATGTTCCATAACTTCGTCAAATCTCAACCGATTTTCAAGTTTGATGCCAATTTTTCCAAGTTTCGGCAAATCGAACAAAACTGCATTCAAAGATTGTCCAAATTAAGACCTTCATTTCTGGACCCCTCCACAAGTCCAGAACTGTATCTGAAAATCGGTATTTCGGGTCTTTCAAAATTTTCATGGGCCATAACTTTGTCAAATCTCAACCGATTTTCAAGTTTGATGTAAATTTTTCCAAGTTTCGGCAAATTGAACAAAACTGCATTCAAAGATTGTCCAAATTAAGACCTTCATTTCTGGACCCCTCCACAAGACCAGAACTGTATCTGAAAATCGGTATTTCGGGTCTTTCAAAATTTTGATGGGCCATAACTTCGTCAAATCTCAACCGATTTTCAAGTTTGATGCCAATTTTTCCAAGTTTCGGCATATTGAACAAAACTGCATTCAAAGATTGTCCAAATTAAGACCTTCATTTCTGGACCCCTCCACAAGTCCAGAACTGTATCTGAAAATCGGTATTTCGGGTCTTTCAAAATTTTGATGGGCCATAACTTCGTCAAATCTCAATCGATTTTAAAGTTTGATGGCAATTTTTCCAAGTTTCGGCATATTGAACAAAACTGCATTCAAAGATTGTCCAAATTAATACCATTACTTTGGACCCCTCCACAAGTCCAGAACTGTATCTAAAAATCGGTATTTCGGGTCTTTTGAAATTTTGATGTTCCATAACTTCGTCAAATCTCAACCGATTTTCAAGTTTGATGCCAATTTTTCCAAGTTTCGGCAAATCGAACAAAACTGCATTCAAAGATTGTCCAAATTAAGACCTTCATTTCTGGACCCCTCCACAAGACCAGAACTGTATCTGAAAATCGGTATTTCGGGTCTTTCAAAATTTTGATGGGCCATAACTTCGTCAAATCTCAACCGATTTTCAAGTTTGATGCCAATTTTTCCAAGTTTCGGCATATTGAACAAAACTGCATTCAAAGATTGTCCAAATTAAGACCTTCATTTCTGGACCCCTCCACAAGACCAGAACTGTATCTGAAAATCGGTATTTCGGGTCTTTCAAAATTTTGATGGGCCATAACTTCGTCAAATCTCAACCGATTTTCAAGTTTGATGCCAATTTTTCCAAGTTTCGGCATATTGAACAAAACTGCATTCAAAGATTGTCCAAATTAAGACCTTCATTTCTGGACCCCTCCACAAGTCCAGAACTGTATCTGAAAATCGGTATTTCGGGTCTTTCAAAATTTTGATGGGCCATAACTTCGTCAAATCTCAACCGATTTTCAAGTTTGATGCCAATTTTTCCAAGTTTCGGCATATTGAACAAAACTGCATTCAAAGATTGTCCAAATTAAGACCTTCATTTCTGGACCCCTCCACAAGTCCAGAACTGTATCTGAAAATCGGTATTTCGGGTCTTTCGAAATTTTGATGTTCCATAACTTCGTCAAATCTCAACCGATTTTCAAGTTTAATGCCAATTTTTCCAAGTTTCGGCATATTGAACAAAACTGCATTCAAAGATTGTCGAAATTAAGACCATTATTTTTGGACCCTTGTACAAGTCCAGAAATATAAAGAAAATCGGTGTTTCGGGTCTTTCAAAACTTTGATGTTCCATAACTTCGTCAAATCTCAATCGATTTTCAGTTTCGGCATATTGAACAAAACTGCATTCAAAGATTGTCCAAATTAATACCATTACTTTGGACCCCTCCACAAGTCCAGAACTGTATCTGAAAATCGGTATTTCGGGTCTTTTGAAATTTTGATGTTCCATAACTTCGTCAAATCTCAACCGATTTTCAAGTTTAATGCCAATTTTTCCAAGTTTCGGCATATTGAACAAAACTGCATTCAAAGAATGTCCAAATTAAGACCATTATTTTTGGACCCCTGTACAAGTCCAGAATTATAAAGAAAATCGGTGTTTCGGGTCTTTCAAAACTTTGATGTTCCATAACTTCGTCAAATCTCCATCGATTTTCAGGTTTGATGCCAATTTTTCCAAGTTTCGGCATATTGAACAAAACTGCATTCAAAGAATGTCCAAATTAAGACCATTATTTTTGGACCCCTCCACAAGTCCAGAACTGTATCTGAAAATCGGTATTTCGGGTCTTTCAAAATTTTGATGGGCCATAACTTCGTCAAATCTCAACCGATTTTCAAGTTTGATGCCAATTTTTCCAAGTTTCGGCATATTGAACAAAACTGCATTCAAAGATTGTCCAAATTAAGACCTTCATTTCTGGACCCCTCCACAAGCCCAGAACTGTATCTGAAAATCGGTATTTCGGGTCTTTCAAAATTTTGATGGGCCATAACTTCGTCAAATCTCAATCGATTTTCAAGTTTGATGCCAATTTTTCCAAGTTTCGGCATATTGAACAAAACTGCATTCAAAGATTGTCCAAATTAAGACCATTATTTTTGGACCCCTCCACAAGTCCAGAACTGTATCTGAAAATCGGTATTTCGGGTCTTTCGAAATTTTGATGTTCCATAACTTCGTCAAATCTCAATCGATTTTCAAGTTTGATGCCAATTTTTCCAAGTTTCGGCATATTGAACAAAACTGCATTCAAAGATTGTCGAAATTAAGACCATTATTTTTGGACCCCTGTACAAGTCCAGAATTATAAAGAAAATCGGTGTTTCGGGTATTTCAAAACTTTGATGTTCCATAACTTCGTCAAATCTCAATCGATTTTCAGGTTTGATGCCAATTTTTCCAAGTTTCGGCATATTGAACAAAACTGCATTCAAAGATTGTCCAAAGGAAGACCTTCATTTCTGGACCCCTCCACAAGTCCAGAACTGTATCTGAAAATCGGTATTTCGGGTCTTTCAAAATTTTGATGTGCCATAACTTCGTCAAATCTCAACCGATTTTCAAGTTTGATGCCAATTTTTCCAAGTTTCGGCATATTGAACAAAACTGCATTCAAAGATTGTCCAAATTAAGACCATTATTTTTGGACCCCTGTACAAGTCCAGAATTATAAAGAAAATCGGTGTTTCGGGTCTTTCAAAATTTTGATGGGCCATAACATCGTCAAATCTCAACCGATTTTCAAGTTTGATGCCAATTTTTCCAAGTTTCGGCATATTGAACAAAACTGTATTCAAAGAATGTCCAAATTAAGACCATTATTTTTGGACCCCTCCACAAGTCCAGAACTGTATCAGAAAATCGGTATTTCGGGTCTTTCAAAATTTTGATGGGCCATAACTTCGTCAAATCTCAACCGATTTTCAAGTTTGATGCCAATTTTTCCAAGTTTCGGCATATTGAACAAAACTGCATTCAAAGATTGTTCAAATTCAGACCATTATTTTTGGACCCCTGTACAAATCCAGAATTAAAAAGAAAATCGGTGTTTCGGGTCTTTCGAAACTTTGATGGACCATAACTTCGTCAAATCTCCATCGATTTTCAAGTTTAATGCCAATTTTTCCAAGTTTCGGCATATTGAACAAAACTGCATTCAAAGATTGTCCAAATTAATACCATTACTTTGGACCCCTCCACAAGTCCAGAACTGTATCTGAAAATCGGTATTTCGGGTCTTTTGAAATTTTGATGTTCCATAACTTCGTCAAATCTCAACCGATTTTCAAGTTTGATGCCAATTTTTCCAAGTTTCGGCAAATCGAACAAAACTGCATTCAAAGATTGTCCAAATTAAGACCTTCATTTCTGGACCCCTCCACAAGTCCAGAACTGTATCTGAAAATCGGTATTTCGGGTCTTTCAAAATTTTCATGGGCCATAACTTTGTCAAATCTCAACCGATTTTCAAGTTTGATGTAAATTTTTCCAAGTTTCGGCATATTGAACAAAACTGCATTCAAAGATTGTCCAAATGAAGACCATTATTTTTGGACCCCTGTACAAGTCCAGAATTATAAAGAAAATCGGTGTTTCGGGTCTTTCAAAATTTTGATGGGCCATAACTTCGTCAAATCTCAACCGATTTTCAAGTTTGATGCCAATTTTTCCAAGTTTCGGCAAATTGAACAAAACTGCATTCAAAGATTGTCCAAAGGAAGACCATTATTTTTGTACCCCTCCACAAGTCCGTAACTGTATCTGAAAATCGGTATTTCGGGTCTTTCAAAATTTTGATGGGCCATAACTTCGTCAAATCTCAACCGATTTTCAAGTTTGATGCCAATTTTTCCAAGTTTCGGCATATTGAACAAAACTGCATTCAAAGATTGTCCAAATTAAGACCATTATTTTTGGACCCCTGTACAAGTGCATAATTATAAAGAAAATCGGTGTTTCGGGTCTTTCAAAACTTTGATGTGCCATAACTTCGTCAAATTTCAATCGATTTTCAAGTTTGATGCCAATTTTTCCAAGTTTCGGCATATTGAACAAAACTGCATTCAAAGATTGTCGAAATTAAGACCATTATTTTTGGACCCCTCCACAAGTCCAGAACTGTATCTGAAAATCGGTATTTCGGGTCTTTCAAAATTTTGATGGGCCATAACTTCGTCAAATCTCAACCGATTTTCAAGTTTAATGCCAATTTTTCCAAGTTTCGGCATATTGAACAAAACTGCATTCAAAGATTGTCGAAATTAAGACCATTATTTTTGGACCCTTGTACAAGTCCAGAAATATAAAGAAAATCGGTGTTTCGGGTCTTTCAAAACTTTGATGTTCCATAACTTCGTCAAATCTCAATCGATTTTCAGGTTTGATGCCAATTTTTCCAAGTTTCGGCATATTGAACAAAACTGCATTCAAAGAATGTCCAAATTAAGACCATTATTTTTGGACCCCTCCACAAGTCCAGAACTGTATCTGAAAATCGGTATTTCGGGTCTTTCAAAATTTTGATGGGCCATAACTTCGTCAAATCTCAACCGATTTTCAAGTTTAATGCCAATTTTTCCAAGTTTCGGCATATTGAACAAAACTGCATTCAAAGATTGTCCACATTAAGACCATCATTTCTGGACCCCACCACAAAACCAGAACTGTATCTGAAAATCGGTATTTCGGGTCTTTCAAAATTTTGATGGGCCATAACTTCGTCAAATCTCAACCGATTTTCAAGTTTGATGCCAATTTTTCCAAGTTTCGGCATATTGAACAAAACTGCATTCAAAGATTGTCCAAATGAAGACCATTATTTTTGGACCCCTGTACAAGTCCAGAATTATAAAGAAAATCGGTGTTTCGGGTCTTTCAAAATTTTGATGGGCCATAACTTCGTCAAATCTCAACCGATTTTCAAGTTTGATGCCAATTTTTCCAAGTTTCGGCAAATTGAACAAAACTGCATTCAAAGATTGTCCAAAGGAAGACCATTATTTTTGTACCCCTCCACAAGTCCGTAACTGTATCTGAAAATCGGTATTTCGGGTCTTTCAAAATTTTGATGGGCCATAACTTCGTCAAATCTCAATCGATTTTCAAGTTTGATGCCAATTTTTCCAAGTTTCGGCATATTGAACAAAACTGCATTCAAAGATTGTCCACATTAAGACCATTATTTTTGGACCCCTGTACAAGTCCAGAATTATAAAGAAAATCGGCGTTTCGGGTCTTTCAAAACTTTGATGTTCCATAACTTCGTCAAATCTCCATCGATTTTCAGGTTTGATGCCAATTTTTCCAAGTTTCGGCATATTGAACAAAACTGCATTCAAAGAATGTTCAAATTAAGACCATTATTTTTGGACCCCTCCACAAGTCCAGAACTGTATCTGAAAATCGGTATTTCGGGTCTTTCAAAATTTTGATGGGCCATAACTTCGTCAAATCTCAACCGATTTTCAGGTTTGATGCCAATTTTTCCAAGTTTCGGCATATTGAACAAAACTGCATTCAAAGAATGTCCAAATTAAAACCATTATTTTTGGACCCCTCCACAAGTCCAGAACTGTATCAGAAAATCGGTATTTCGGGTCTTTCAAAATTTTGATGGGCCATAACTTCGTCAAATCTCAACCGATTTTCAAGTTTGATGCCAATTTTTCCAAGTTTCGGCATATTGAACAAAACTGCATTCAAAGATTGTTCAAATTCAGACCATTATTTTTGGACCCCTGTACAAGTCCAGAATTATAAAGAAAATCGGTGTTTCGGGTCTTTCAAAATTTTGATGGGCCATAACTTCGTCAAATCTCAACCGATTTTCAAGTTTGATGTAAATTTTTCCAAGTTTCGGCATATTGAACAAAACTGCATTCAAAGATTGTCCAAAGGAAGACCTTCATTTCTAAACCCCTACACAAGTCCAGAACTGTATCTGAAAATCGGTATTTCGGGTCTTTCAAAATTTTGATGGGCCATAACTTCGTCAAATCTCAACCGATTTTCTAGTTTGATGCCAATTTTTCCAAGTTTCGGCATATTGAACAAAACTGCATTCAAAGATTGTCCAAATTAAGACCATTATTTTTGGACCCCTGTATAAGTCCAGAATTATAAAGAAAATCGGTGTTTCGGGTCTTTCAAAACTTTGATGTTCCATAACTTCGTCAAATCTCAATCGATTTTCAGGTTTGATGCCAATTTTTCCAAGTTTCGGCATATTGAACAAAACTGCATTCAAAGAATGTCCAAATTAAGACCATTATTTTTGGACCCCTCCACAAGTCCAGAACTGTATCTGAAAATCGGTAATTCGGGTCTTCCAAAATTTTGATGGGCCATAACTTCGTCAAAGCTCAACCGATTTTCAAGTTTGATGCCAATTTTTCCAAGTTTCGGCATATTGAACAAAACTGCATTCAAAGATTGTCCAAATTAAGACCATCATTTCTGGACCCCACCACAAAACCAGAACTGTATCTGAAAATCGGTATTTCGGGTCTTTCAAAATTTTGATGGGCCATAACTTCGTCAAATCTCAATCGATTTTCAAGTTTGATGTAAATTTTTCCAAGTTTCGGCATATTGAACAAAACTGCATTCAAAGATTGTCCAAATGAAGACCATTATTTTTGGACCCCTGTACAAGTCCAGAATTATAAAGAAAATCGGTGTTTCGGGTCTTTCAAAATTTTGATGGGCCATAACTTCGTCAAATCTCAACCGATTTTCAAGTTTGATGCCAATTTTTCCAAGTTTCGGCAAATTGAACAAAACTGCATTCAAAGATTGTCCAAAGGAAGACCATTATTTTTGTACCCCTCCACAAGTCCGTAACTGTATCTGAAAATCGGTATTTCGGGTCTTTCAAAATTTTGATGGGCCATAACTTCGTCAAATCTCAACCGATTTTCAAGTTTGATGCCAATTTTTCCAAGTTTCGGCATATTGAACAAAACTGCATTCAAAGATTGTCCAAATTAAGACCATTATTTTTGGACCCCTGTACAAGTCCATAATTATAAAGAAAATCGGTGTTTCGGGTCTTTCAAAACTTTGATGTGCCATAACTTCGTCAAATTTCAATCGATTTTCAAGTTTGATGCCAATTTTTCCAAGTTTCGGCATATTGAACAAAACTGCATTCAAAGATTGTCCAAATTAAGGCCTTCATTTCTGGACCCCTCCACAAGCCCAGAACTGTATCTGAAAATCGGTATTTCGGGTCTTTCAAAATTTTGATGGGCCATAACTTCGTCAAATCTCAATCGATTTTCAAGTTTGATGCCAATTTTTCCAAGTTTCGGCATATTGAACAAAACTGCATTCAAAGATTGTCCAAATGAAGACCATTATTTTTGGGCCCCTCCACAAGTCCAGAACTGTGTCTGAAAATCGGTATTTCGGGTATTTAAAACATTGATGGGCCATAACTTCGTCAAATCTCAACCGATTTTCAAGTTTGATGCCAATTTTTCCAAGTTTCGGCATATTGAACAAAACTGCATTTAAAGATTGTCCAAATTAATACCATTACTTTGGACCCCTCCACAAGTCCAGAACTGTATCTAAAAATCGGTATTTCGGGTCTTTCGAAATTTTGATGTTCCATAACTTCGTCAAATCTCAACCGATTTTCAAGTTTGATGCCAATTTTTCCAAGTTTCGGCATATTCAACAAAACTGCATTCAAAGATTGTCGAAATTAAGACCATTATTTTTGGAACCCTGTACAAGTCCATAATTATAAAGAAAATCGGTGTTTCGGGTCTTTATACTTTTGATGCCAGAAATCGATTGAACACAAAAAAAAATACGATTTTAAAATTTTCACTCTTTTGACATTTTTGCATGTGTGTACAGACAACAAGCTTTGTTTGTGTTTGTATATTCTGGCAGGCATTGATCTGGTGGGATAGCCCAATTCAGAATCAGCGATATGCAAAGCAATGATAAAATCAAAAATATCCTGTAAGAAAACAGCATTGGTTGTGAGGGACTCTCACATGCTAATTTGCTACGATCATAAGAGTAACATGCGGGCTCTATTCGAAGCGTCCGCCCTAGACGACGTACAAAACGCTATTAACTCAGTATGGGTTCGCACATTGAGAGATCGAACTTGTCGGATGCTGTTCGTGTGAGCCGATCGGGGTAAGTCGCATCGAACTGTGATATCTCTAAGAAATTTCGTTGCCGTTTTATTTGTATGAAATGTCCCATCTATATGTTATATGGTCAGTGGTTTGATGTACTTCATCGATTGGCATCAAAAAAATTCCAGTCCAATTTTTTTTTATTCTTGGTGATTTTATCAAGGGGTTGCCATGCAAAATGGGTCAAAAAGTCAAAAATTAAAAACGGCGAATATTAATAATACTTGAATACAGTTTTAAAGTCGTATCAAAAACATGAACAGAATATCAAAATTCATCAAAATCCGATGATTTTTGGCTAAGTTATGGCACTTCAAAGTCAAAAAAAGGTGTAGTTCTGGGAAATGGCAAATTTTGGATACTTTTTCGTTAATTTTTGGCCACATATCGGTTAATACCCATTAAATAATGATCATAGAGGTGTGATCTTAAATGCACTGAATCTCACCTCCTTAAATTTTTCATTTGAAAGGTTTCCAAATTTTAATCTAAAGGAACAATTATAGTTTTATATTTACGTACAACACTTTATTTATAATAATATAGAGCAGTTTTATTGTTATTGTTTGCTTATAACTAAAATAGTTCGTTAAGTAACATAAGTTTGCAATGGAGGAGCAACAGCTCCTCTAACTTAGTACAAGGAGCCACGATGATGCAAATGCCGCAGGCGTTGATCCAGCAATTGACGCTCATTGGAGAGGGAGACCGTCGAGGAGGAACGATGAATGGGCGTCAGGACATGGATGTCTCTAGGAGGGGCTGAAGCCGATGTCAATGGAGTGGACATGACGGGTTCGATGGGTCCCAGACCGGCGGTGTTCCCCACAGCGCGGGAGCGCAGCAAATGATTGCGGAGCGTGGAACGGGAGCGGGAGCGACGACGCAGCGAATTGTTGAATGAGATCTGGAGCGAGAGACGCTTCTGGGATAGGGAGGCCAAATGCTCAGGCGACAGTTCAATGATCTGCGAGGCCAAGGCGGCGGCTGTGGCAGCGCTATAACTGGGCAACGATGTGGTGGTTGGCGAGGTGCCACCGCCATTGCCACCATTGCCACAGTTGCAGCTGATGGAAGTCAATGAGATGGTGTCTCCATTGGCATCGATTCCAGCAGCAGCTGTTGCCGCCTCCACCAGGCTATAAGCGACAGTTGGCTCCTTGGCAACGCCGCCAACGCCATCGGCGTTGACATTCTCAAAGATTTTGATGACGGGCACTATGGCGGGCGTCAGTATAATGCCCGCCTTGCGGAACTCCTCCAGCGCATCGTCGTAGGTGGGCAGCCCAGACACTATGGTATACGATGGCAGCGATTCGGCCTCGTAATCCGGCGGACAGTGACGACAGACCTCAATGGTGGCATCGCTATGATTCGCACGATCTGCAAGTGAAAACAATTTTTGTAAACGGATTAATTCAATTGGGAGACACACAGATATGGAAAGAGAGAAAAAAAAGAGAAAAACAGAGAGAACGAGAGGGGAAGATAATAAAAAGGCTATACAATGTTTCCTGTCAGCTGTAGTGGTATTTTAAACCCCAACGGAGAAACTACACAACATCCGCTAAAAGTGAGGGAAATGTGGAAAAACAATCGAAATTACCAAATCAATTCAGTCTCTTCTGCCACATACCCCCATGAGGGGAGGTGAGGTTGAGCTTGAGCTTGAGGGGGTGTGTATTGTACATTAATGAAATTTTTATGCTCGAATGTCGCAACGTTTTGTTAAAAGCCACTAAAAATCTTCCAGCTGCTTGCAACCCTTAAAAGTAGGCAACGATTTTTTTATTGCAATTGTCCAGCTTTCCACTTACATAGTATATCAGTGAAAGAGAGAGACAGAGACAGAGAAAGAGAGAGAGGTAGAGGTAGAGAGTGGGAGAAGTGGGCAGGAATTTCCACAGTGAGGTGAGTCATAGGGAAAACTGTTGATGCGGCAAGCGTGTTGTGTAGAGACGTGCAACACGATTTTCAAGATTAGCCCCATGCCGTGTGTGGCTTTAAAAAACATACGAAAATGGCGTACGCTTCGCTTCACACCCTTTCTGCCCACCGCCAGGAGCAGCAGGAGTGGCAACAGTGTGTAGTGTCGGGGGGGATATGGATTTAAATTTGGATGCGGCACCAGCAGCACTTTCACACCCACATGAACGAATCCACGGACGAATCCATTTGTTATGCAACGCTCTGTAAGCTTACGAAATTAAATTGATGATGTTAGAGGAGAAGAGAGATCCTTGCTTTAGCAGGACACACAAAATGGAAACTCATTGTCATTTGTCTGAGACGAATAGAATGAGTGAGAGGGGTGGGGGGAGGTGTGAGTGTGGCAACTTTACCATATGGAGATAGACAGACTTTGTTAAGCCAGTTTGTTGTGGAAACAGCTTAAGACATCTTTTTGTAATTATTTTGAATTGACTTTCGTTAATTGTGGTAGAAAAGTGGCACAAGTTTGCGAAAGGTTTTGCTTTGTTTTATAAAAATGTTTATTCTTTTTCCTGATATCATACATCTTTTATTTTTCCTAAAAGCAAGATATCCTTATTCCTCGATACTTTAATATAATTTCCCAAGTTTCCCGATATATCTGTATAATTTTTAAGTTTTCTGAAAAATATATAATTTTTTTTTACATGTTTGTCATTTTCTATAAGATATATGTGCTTTTCGCGATATATCTGTATTATTTTAATAAAATATGTTCTTTTTCCTTGCAGATCTCTAATTTTTTTTGAGTGTATAGAGAGAGAGAGTGTTTGAAATATTCCGTGTAAAGATCCTAAAGCGAAACCGCATTAAATTTGAATTGAATAAAAGCAGCTGCTTGGGGCGTTGAATGGAATATTAAATTAGAAACTTCTTATATTTAGTACAGATATGGTATAGTATAGAAAAATGAAGCGATGCCACTTAGGAGCGCCATTTGATGAACTGATGAACTGTCTGCGGCCCCATGAGTCCCCAAAGGACATACGCATTTGAATTCCCCAAGCGGAGCTTAGCGCCACAATAAAATGAAGTGCAGAAGTAAAAGAAGCAATATGAAGGCAAAGACAATGACCAAGACGAGGGGTGGGACAGACTGAAAGGGGATGGGGAGGGGAATCACATAAAGTATGCGCCGCAAGTGATAAGCCAAAAGCCAAAATGGACACCAAAAAGCCTCACTAGTCAATACGCCAAAGGTCATGGAAGATGCCCCAAGTACAACTATGACAATAACTACCATGCCACGAATTGAATATATATATATATAAGAGAGAGAGAGAGAGAGAGAGAGACCAAAAGAGATAAAGAGGGAGAGCGGCAGGAGCTTAGCAACAGGGCAAGGATATTTGGGCGTTTTCACGGAAAAGTTAAACACACTTTATGCTTGGGGCTGTGCCTGGGCAATGCGTTTGCCAGTGGCATCGGGCATGGAGCTCCACAGCCACCGACAAAGAAAAACACCAAGGGTATCAAAGGGAAGAGGGGAGGGGTTCGGCTCCAGCAAGCCGTGGAAAAAAGGAAAACAAACGATGGCAGCCAAAAACTGACGTGCCCAGGACGATGGCGACATGCCTCAAGCTGCCGGAGAAAACCAAGAATAACAACAGCCAAAGGTATAGACACTGACAGTGGGGGGTGGGAGGAGATCCCTGATGCTTGCCAGGCACGTAAGCAGTTGATGCCTGCCCCCGCCCCCCCACCCGTAACAACCCAACAAAAAAATAAAAATAACGCAAGGACAGGCCACATCCTTTGGATGCTGCTGCCGCTCACTCGTCCTGTGTCCTTGGGGTTGGTAAACACGGCTCCAAATTGCCGTTTAAATTTCTCCCCAATGTGCCAAGGAGCAGCCCTCGGCTAAGGCGGCCTTGAAACATTATTATGACTACTGTTTGGCGACCTGGAGGATTGGGCGTGGACTACGACTTGGAATAAAAACAGTGCGCCCACGTAAAACTTTAGATTTGAAGTTGTGGCTGCTTCGAGACGCACTCCAACCGAGACCTATGACTATATGGAGCTAAACCTACAGCAACCTTCTCGGAATCTTATCTTCCCCACCCTGGATGCGTCTGCCAGGCTTATGGTCTGACTCCTGGTTGCTCTCATCGCCTGACTAATTAAAATTGTGCTCCAGGTATCTCCGAGTCGAGTACATGCAAATATTTTTTCAGAACTCTCTCCCCATCCAGGGATTGGGGCTAACATATGGCCCAGACGCATGTTATGGCCAAATTGCAATGTTTCTGGCTTTCATTGTGGCGAGACAAGAAAAATGATTATGAACATGTTTGGGGTTGACTGACGGCACAAGGAAAAGGAGGAAAAGAGGAGGGCTTAACATAAAGGACATGTACCTGTTAACCCTCTTTCCTCTTCTTTGTAATTTCTTAATCCCATTTGCCAGTTATCGATATACAACTCGCTAATCCTCTTACAAGTTCTAGCTATACTCAATCTCTCTCTCTCTTTCTCTCTCTGCTTTATCTCGTTTTCGCTAATTTCCTTTGCCGACCTCAAGCTGTAGGTTGAGTGGAGGAACCTCCTCTTCTGTTTCTCCAAGTTAGTTGTCAATTTGCTTAGACAAGTTGCAAGTTGTCAAGCTCCATTTGCACGTCATGTGTTTCAGGTCTGAGGCATGGGGTTCTGAGGTCCGCCTGGGACTTGGGCATTAAAACTAACTGCTAAATTATTAGGAAAGTAACCCATCCATCTCGGGGATCTGTGGGACCTGATGCCACCGATAGTAGGTAGGTTCGTGCGGGGGGGGCATGAATGAAGAAAAATTGCGGCTTGTCAGTTAAAGGCACAACAACAATAAAAGTGAATGAACATGAACAAAACGATGAGAAAGAGTGAATAAGAAATAGAGAGAGTGAGAGAGGGAGAGAACTGAAAGAGAGGAAATATACACGCGCCAAAAGCATCCAACAACAATATTAACAACAGGAAGACGAACAAGAGGCAAGGCAAAGGCAACAATATGGAAACAGGAGACAGGACTAGTTGAAGCAGGACCAAAGAGGGAGTCGTGGAGACAGCGGGTGGAAAGAGACTGAGGAGAGACGATGAGGTAGTCTCTAACGCAGCCAGAACGAGAAAATGTAATAAGTGTGTCTATTTGTTCGCAAATATTTCATTTCCCGTGCCTTTATTTCACATTTTGCCAAAAGAAAATCTCCCTCTCTTTCTCTCTCTCTTTTTCTGATATTGCTGTCTCTCTCTAACTGTATGAGCCGCCATAGAGACGCCCGCATTCAGGAAAAATGAGAAAAACACGAGAGAATGTTAACGGTAACATAAACGGCACAAGGAAAACGAAAACTTAATTTAACTTTACGATAACAATGACCAAATATTTAGCTACATATTTCACACTCTCTCTCTCTCTATCTTTTCATATCTACACCTCTCTTTCTAATCATTTTTGAAAAGGAACAAAGCGCTTTATGAACACGTCGTATAAATGGCCAAAAAGATGATCCCCCATCTAACCTCTAATTAACCAAAATGTGTCTATTTATTACGTATTATTTATGTGAATCCTTCCAAATGCCGGGCAGCTTAATAGAAAAGATTTATATTGGAACTTTGAGTTTCTGGTTTTAACAACCATAACTTCTTTTGCACTTGTCGTATTTTAGGCCATGTCTCAGGAAATACTCATCAGAAACATCTAGAGTGAAATCCACAATGCTTCTTTTGATACACTCAATCGATTGGCATCAAAAAATTCCAGTCCAAGGTTTTTTGATCTTTGGTGATTTTATCAATGGGGAACCATGCAAAATGGGTCAAAAAAGTCGAGAAATAAAAAACGGCGAATATTAACAACTTTTTAATGCAGTTTTAAAGTCGTATCAAAAAAATTAACAGAAAGTTAAATTTCATCAAAATCGGTTGAGTTTTGGCTAAGTTGTGGCACTTCAAAGTTACAATATGCGGATTTTAGGTATTTTTGGTATATTTTTGGCCATATCTGGGGCAATACTCATCAGAAACACCTCAAACAAAGACCAAAATGCTAGTTTTGATGCACTTTATCGATTGGCATCAAAAAATTCCAGTCGAAAATTTTTCGATTTTTGGTGATTTTGTCAAGGGGTCAGTATGGAAAATGGATTAAAAAGTCGAAAAATTAAAAAAAAAGAAAAATAACATATTTTTAATGCACTTTTAAAGTCGTATCAAAAACATGAACAGAATATCAAAATTCATTAAAATCGGTTGAGTTTTGGCCAAGTTAAGGGTGTCCCAAGTCAAGAGAAGATATTTTCGAAGTATCTCCAGTACAGTTTTACCGAAATCTGTCCATATCTATGTAAATAATTATTTAGATCATCTAAAGTAGGTTATATTTAAAAAGAATAGTAAAATTTTTATTAGTTCCTCAAATTTCCTTAAAATCTGTTTAGTTTTTGCAAAGTTATGGAAACTCAAAGTCAAGAAAAAACTCAAATTGCAAAATAATCATCGAAATCATCTGCTAATTGATTGCTTTGAGTTTTGGAATCGATTCGACGGAAAAAAAATTTGAATCTCTCCAAGTTTTGTGATTGATGTTGGCAGCTTTTAATTTAATTTTATTTTATTTATTTATCTATTATTTTATATTTGTGCAGCAATCTTTTTTTTTTAAAATGAAAATGTAAAGAGATCTGTGATAATATCGCTTAACAGCATATATTCTCTTCAAATCGAATCGAAACTAAACATTTATTATCGTGGATGCATATTTATATGTCACTTAATTTCACTTCAGATAATTTCACTTAAATGATAAATAATAATGTATGGATGCATATTGTGGCAACTTTGGCGTAATTTATGCAACGCACAGAACACATGTTGCCACAGAAGTGTTGAATGTTATTAAAAACAATATAAACAACTTGCAACAATGGGTTGGGCTGTGGGTTAAGTGCCATGGCATATTAGAGAGACAGAGAAATAGAGAGAGAGAGAGAGAGAGAGAGAGAGAGAGAGAGAGAGAGAGAGAGAGAGAGAGAGAGAAAGAGAGGAGGGTAGATTGGGGGCTGTGTCGCATGTTGTTTATGTGCGAGTGGCATCAACCGCGGCATCGATGTCGGCTGTGAAAAGTGGACCACAAAGTACCCATTCGCCAGCAGCGAGTCGCAAGTTTAGAAGGACGCAACCAGACAGAGGACGGGGACGGAGATGGGGATGGGGAAGAGGACTTGCACTGGCGCTGCTGTGGCCTGACAGTGCGGCAATTTTCAAATTGACTTTTGCACATGTGGCCGTAACGCCATAACGAAATGCGGCCTAACAATGTACTGCCGGAGTATGTTTGTTAAAAAAGAAACAGAAGAAAACATATATGTATGTATATGCTGGCATGGCGGGAAGTAGCGTAGAACCAGCAAAGTGTGAAAAGAGAAAAGGAAATAATAATATCGAAAGATGCACTGGAGGCAAACACTTAAAACGTGCCAATTGAGCACGTGAGTCGCATGCGAAAAACTAGAGGAAAGGCTGTGCTACCGTCAAATATCTATTAAAATAGCATTAGGTGTGTCATACGCACACATGTTTAAATTTCCGTTAGCTTACCAAACTATATTTAACGGATCAACCGCTTACGTCATATCGTTATCGATACTTAGTAGGGCAGATCACATACGCAAACTGCTCGTTTGGCACTGTTAAAGTATAACATTGGCAGAGTTGCCACATTTAAGATCTCAGCTTGTCTGGCAATAATGATCTTATTCTGACATATGTTATTATCTGGCAGCACACAAATTGCGAACCAAGTTCACACATTGCCCAGTCTGGCAATGCCGCTCGCTCAAAGAACAAAAGAGACGCAGTGAGTGAGAGAGAGTCAGCGTGAGCGAGAGCGTTCAAAAAAATCTGCCAGCGGCGTCAGTGGATTTAGTTTTGTTGTAGTAGACTGAGTGGTGCGCGTTGCTTGTGCTCTTAATAGTAATTATAAAATTGTAAAATATATTTAAAAAAGGTGGAATTAATTGATATAAAACGCAAACAACAAATTCTGCTAAATTGTGACATGATAAAAATGACAAATGTGCCGATGCCGACAATGCTTAAGCTGGGCAGCAGCATCGGCAACAACAGCGCAGCGAAGGCAGCAAAAAAGAAACAGAATAATGGAGTTGTAGTGACGGTCGCATCTGCGTCGCTGCGCTGCGCAACAGACGACACGGATGAGTCCGACGAGGACTCCGAGTCTGAGCTGGATATTGGAGAAGAGGCGGACGATGCCGATGAAGTTGCCTTCCAAATTGATAGCGAGGATGAGGCCGAGTTGGAGGCGCAGCGCATACGCTTGGATGATTTGAAGGCAGCAGCCCCAGCAAAGTCGCAGGTCAGTAACGGTAACGGTAACGTGACAGCGACGGCGACGGCGACGACGACTGCGAAGTCGGCAACAACAAAGACAACGTCTACGCAGCAGCCGCAGTCAGCGGCAGCGTCGCGAAAGCCGCGTGGGCGCCCACCCGGCAGCGTAAATAAAAACAACAACAAAAATCAGAGAAATAAAAACAAGCGCAATAACGCAAACAGCCCCTGCGCCGACGTCAACGCAAGCAGCGCTGCCTCTATCACTACCACTACTACTGCTGCTGCTGCTGGTGCTGCCGTCCCTTTCACCCCCATTACAACGGGCTCTCCTGCAGCTGACGCTGTCGTCGTACCCTCCGTACCCTCCCCCACCGCTGCAGAAAGCACACCCTCAACAACAGTTATTGCTGAAATACACGCGGACGAGAAGGCGCATCGTTTCATCTACAGCTGCGTCGGTTGCTCTCTGCTTTACGGGGATGCAGCGTCGCTCTCCCACCACTGGCACAAACAGCATCCCCATCCACATCGCCTGGAGGAGGGTGAGGGTAGTAGCAGTGAAGAGCAGCCAAAGCTAGAGCCACCACTGGAACTGGAACTGACCCTTGGCAACAAACTGAGCGACTTGAAAAGATGTGCTCAGTTGCAACTACAACGTGGAATTGGCGGTGAATCTGCCAAGGAGCAGTTAGTCTGCTGGGAGTGTAAGGCATCATTTGGGCTGACGAAGGAGCTGCAAGAGCATCTGAGTGAAAAGCATGGCATCTTCAAGCTGCTGGTGCCCAAGGAAGAGCCCTGCGAGCCAATGGTTAGCATACCATGTGACTTGGCGCTGGCCAAGACCAATTCCATGAGAGATCAGGTGGAGTTGCCAGAGACTCCGCCGCCAGAAAGCGAAGCGGCAGACAAAGATGACCTCGATATGATCAGCGCCTTAGTGACCGAAATAACGGCCGAGACCAAGCCCAAGTCCAACAAGCTGACGATCAAGTTGCCCACGTTGAAGCGGGGCGGACGAAAACGTAAGCGGGACGAAGAACCAAAGCAGCAGCCGCAGGAAGCCGAGGGAGAGAAGCAGCCAGCCAAGGAAGACCAACCGGAGGTCAGCAATGGCAACGGCAAACAGAAACGAGTTCGGAAGCCCCAAAAGAGTGTCGAGGAGGAGACCACCGAGAAGCAAGAGAAGAAGGAGGAGGAGCATGCGAAGGAAGAGTCGAAAGAGAACGCGAAGACAGAGAAGTTGGAGCAGGATATAAAAGAGGAAGTGGAGCCACGACGCGTTCGAAAATCTCGCAGTTTTGTTGATTATTTGGTGGACATCAAGGATGAAGATGATGAAGATGGCAACGACAAGGACGACGATGAGGAGGATGATGCTGAGGTGGAAGAAGACAATGACACCGACAGCGAAGTGGAGACGCCACTGAATAGCTCCACAGATGACAGCATGGTGGCTGCCTCCATTAAACGCGAATCCTCTGAAGAATCTCATCGCAATGGCGGCACCATACACACCTGTAACTTCTGCAGCAAGACCTTTCAAAGGTTCTCCCGGCTGCAGGATCATCTGCGTCTGCACACCGGGGAGAAGCCACATGTGTGTGGCCAGTGTGGACGTGCGTTCCGCTTGAAGATGCGTCTGGTCGAGCATCAGTTGCGACACCGCACCGAAAAGGCATTCAAATGCGAGATCTGCTCCCTGCCCTTGGCCACCAAACAGGACATGTCCCTCCACATGCGTCACCACAAGAACGATCGACGCTACAAGTGCGAACGCTGTGGCAAGGGATTCGTGCGCAGCTCCGATCTGGCCATCCATGTGCGAGTCCACACTGGCGAGAAGCCCTACAGCTGTGACCTGTGCGGCAAGGCATTCCGTGCCCGCCAGAATCTCGTCGTGCATCGACGCACCCATCTGGGGGACAAGCCCATTCAGTGCGAACTCTGCGACAAGAGATTCGCCCGCAAGATTGACATGCGTGTCCATATGCGACGGCATACAGGTAAGTGATTCACTAGCATCTCTTCCTCAACAGACTGTAGTTAATCTGGTTTTTGTCTGTGCTTTAGGTGAGAAACCCTTCAACTGCAGCTCCTGCCAACGTGGCTACTCCTCCCGCGTCAATCTGCAACGCCATCAGCAGCGGGAGCATGGAGGCAGCAGCAATTCGAGCTCCGGGGAGACGAAGGCGGAGTCACCAGAAGCCGAAGATGAAACCAAAGCGAAACCCGTGAGACGTCGTCCGCGGCGTGAGAAACTGGAGGAGAAGATTGCGGCGCAGGAGAAGCTCCTACATGACTTGAAACGCAGTCTGACCACGCTCAACGAAATTGTCGAGCAATCTCCGGATTCACCAACCGAAGAGAACAAACTGGATCTGTCCGAACTGGTTGCCGATGCTGGTGCGGGCAATGATGCTGCTGCTCCTGTTGTAGTGGCAGCTGTTGCTCCTGTTACTAATGTGGTGGCAACTGCTGGTTGTGCACAGGTATCGGTGACGGTGTCCATGCAGGTGGAACCAGCCAAAGCACACCTTGATCATGATGATGATGAAGGGATCACGCCCGAGAAGGAGAACGCGCTCTCGAGCAGCTCCACAACAGATGCCGTCTCCAACAATGGCAAATCGAAGGCCAATCGCAAAATCACAAGTTACTTTACGGTTGTTGGCCAGAAGGCGGAACTCTAAAGACTTATGCACAACTCTCAACCTCAATTCCAATCCCGATCCCAATCTCCAACTCATTGAAAACTGTATCCGTAAGGAAAAGATGCGTACTCATTAGGTTAAGATGCGACAGTACTTGAAATTCTGTTTAGTTTAGGGCACACCTCGCAGACTGGAGATGCTGGAGATGATTTCATGATCTATACGAGAATTTTTTCAATTTTGCAGGGATTAAGTATTCTCTCTATATACCTAGACATTAGATTTAACTCTTATACATATACTACATATTTTTTGCATTTAAATTTAAACAAAATGAGGAAGAAAAGACTATGTTTTTAAAGCATTATTCGTAGAGAAGAAAACAATATGAATGAAGTGAAGTGAAATGAAATGAAACATGAAAAAGAACACACTAAAAAAGAGACTGTTACACAAAACGTTTATATACACTACTACACCATTTATGTACATCTATATACACACATTTGATATATATTATATATATATACATATATAAAAAGAGTCAAACATAAATTGTGAATATTTTTAAGCTCCATTGAATTGTAATTTTATATTTGGCCAACTGGAATAAGAGTTTTTGGGCCGATTGTGAAGAGGAGAAATGATCAGCGAATTACAATTATTATCAACAATTAAATTCATTAAATTGCCAGTCATGAATTATGCAATTTAATGCTATGCGTTAAGCAGATCCAATTCCAAATTATACACATTTAATTATATATTATATTATATTATACTTTACTTTACATACTCGAACTACCATCAATTATTATTATCAATTATTATTGTACAACTTTAAGAGCTCACACATAGCAGCTTACACATACACACACACATGCACACATTTATACAGTCACATTTATTCATAAATATACATTTAAAAATATACACATATATTTATTTAAAGTTCGAGTTTAATATGCTCATAATTTTATGTTCTCGAATCTTAAGTTAAAAGACAATCATTCATTAAGAAAGCAACATTTGCCGAACAAAAACTTGATCATTTTTTTTAGCATTTAAGGCCAATTCACATGAGCATTTATACTTATAACACACAAATACATGCATACATATTTAAGCAACAACAATAAATTGAAATTTTAAATTTAAAGGTGTTTTTTTTTTTGACAATTATTTGATTGCTCAAGAAATTGAAAGAAGGGTAGAGAACGAGTTTATGCCAGAAAATATTTATGAAACAAATGTTTACCGAGAGGTATAGAGTTATTTTAGAACAGGGTATCTCATAGTCAAGAAAAGCACTTGAAATGAATTTTACAGTTATTGTTATTAATTTTATGGCGCCAGTTTCAATCAACCCCCTCTCCCTCTCTCTCTCTTTCTAACTTGTATCTCCCACCTTGTTGAGCTGCAGCAGCTGCCCGCATCCCTTGCTTTCTGAGGTTTGAGATCAAACATTTAAGGGTTGGAGTGAACATGGTTAAATTTTATAAAGAGAGAGAGAGAGAGAGAGAGTAAAATTGGGCAAGGGGTGTGATAATAATGGGGATGTTGGTTAGCGAGAGAGGAAAATGCTAACCATGCAAAATGCTCTATATTATTAGATATATCGAAGATAAATATGGAATATGATCTTAACTTCCTTAGCATACAATATTCAATTTAAATCAAAATAAATTTAAAATGAATTCAACATATTTAGCTGAGTAAAGTACAAAGTTGAAGATTTCCAACTAATATTTCTAATTATATTTGCATTTGCAAATTCATCAATCAAAAGAGCACAAATATTTGCCAAAGATTGATATCATCTGAACGAAAGTTTCTCTCTCTCTCTCTCTCTCTCTCTCTCTGTTGGCCGCTAATATAAATATATTTACATATATGTATGTATATGTATATATTGAATATCATTTTCAGCAGTTGTCGTCGTTTCTGTTTACAATTTGAATCGGCTTGAAGCTCAATTGAAATACATTTGTGTTGAATTAAAAACATGATATCATAAACAAAACATTGCTCAACCAACAACAGCAATATCTGGAATATTTTGTAAACTCTATAAACTATCATATATATTCTCTGTCTGGCTCCGATATGATTTAATTTATTGTTAATAGCTGTCGTTTTATTATTAGTCACTTTGCTCTTATCATTTGCCAGCTATATCATATTTATTACTATTTATTATAAATGAATATAGTATATTTCATATATTTTGGACAAAATTGCTTGGTTGGTTGGTTGATGGGGAGAGGGGGAATGGGGGAGGGGGGGTTGGCATATCGTTTGTAAACAAAAGCGAGCGACGAAAGACGGACAAAAGCATGAAATCAGCGAAAAATCCAAAACTAAAAAACCGAAAAACAGCAAAGCGCAACAAAAACAAAAATACAAAAGTGAAAACAAAAAACGAAGCTAAGCAAAAATATATATAAAAAAAGTGGCAAGAACATGCACAATTTTGGTGGCAATGCAATATTACGCATACGACGTGGTGCACCATGTGGTTACCCAAATGTGTGTGTGTGTGTATGTGTGTGTGGAGTACAATGGCCAAAAAGATAGTCAACGTGACAGCTAACATGCAGACAACAGCCGCAACACACACTCAACACACACACATGTGGACAGACGTTGATTTTTGTTGTGCAAAAATATGCAAATTAAGTGTGGCGACTTTTATTGCTGTTGTTGTAGAAAGCGTAAAAAAGCGCACAACAATAACAACATACAATCGCAATCACAACAAATGTGTCCATGTGTGTGTGTGTGTGTGTGTGTGTGTGAGAGTAGCACAAAAGCGAAGCCAACAGCAGAGAAAAAAACCACACACAACATACGTATACATATTATTTTGGCTGACGGCTGTAGAAAGCAAAGCAAGCCGACAAAAAAACAAGTATACGCCCCGCTGTACAGTCAACAACAGGCAGCAGCAGCAGCAGCGTTTGCTTCAAATAAGCTACTGTCTGCCTATGTGTGTGTGTGTGTGTGTGTGTGTGAGAGAGTGTAGCTGTCTGTTGATCGCTAGCCAAAGCCGCAGTCGCTGTCTCAGCCGCAGCTGCCGTCGCCGTCGCAGCCCTTTGGCTTCTTTCTTTCACTTTACTTTAATTTTATTTTATTTTCGTTTTTTTCTTTTTTTGCGTGATTTTTGGGCTCTGTCAGCATTTTCACACTTTTATGCTGTTGCCTTTTAATTGAATTTCGTTACGTTACAGTCTGCGACTTTCATGTGCTGTCTGCTTTGCTTTGCTTTGCTCTGCTCTGCTTTTCGTTTTCTTTGCGCTTTGTGTGTGTGTGTGTGTGTGTGTGTGTTTTGCAGCTGCGGTTAATTTTAAAACTAGCCATAAAAGCCGCAAGCAGCTGAAATTGACGTCGACGTCAGCTGCGCTGCGCTGCGTTGCGTCGTTTGGCTTTTGTCGCCAATACAATTGAGCAAGTTCTTAAACTGCCGCTCTCTGTGTCTCTCTCTCTCTATCCCTCTTTCTGTGTATTACTGTCTGGCTCTCTTTGGTTTTGTCTGCATTTTTGTTTGTGTTTGGCAAGTTGCTTTTGCGTTTGCTCTGCCTGCTGCATTCTTTGTGCGGTCGTTAACATGCGGCGCCAGCAAACTGTGGAACGTGTTTACTCTTTGTTGTTCTTCTTCTTGGTTTTGTTGTCGGCTTAAGTCTAGGTGTGTGTGTGTGTTTGTGAGTGTGTTTAATTGTTTTGTTTTCAGTCTTGTACTCTTTTGCGCTCTCTCTCTTTCTCTCGCTCTCTTGCTTTGCGATGAGCCGCTTGAGCAGCTGCTGTGAGTCTGTGCGATATTATGCAACACTGCCAATGCCCGCGCATTTCGCGATTTCAAATTATTTGAATTGTTAACGTTGCGTATACGTTACATTTAATAAGAGATCTTTTGCTAGAAATGTTTAAAATTTATAATATTTTTCATGTTGGCGTTGTCAGTCAATTATATGTGAGACTATATTAATAAAATTAAATGAATGGAATTCCAGGCGAATCGGAAAGTCGAAAAGTATGCAAAAATAAAATAAATAATTCACATTTGCATATTTATTAATTAAATTAGTCGCTATAATAACTAGTTAATTAAAATTGCACAATTTAAGTTGTCAATTAATATTTCGCACTGCCATTTGTAACACACTGTCCCTCCTCCCCCGTCTATCTATTAGACACACCCCCTCAGATATACAAAATGCGCACACATCAGTTTATTTAAAAACCGCCGCTGACAGCTCATCGACGAAGTAAAAAGCATTACAATTATTTATCCATAAATCATGCAACGATTAATAAATAAAAATTGCAGTTCATTTCCGCCGACAGCCAAAAGACAACAAATAAATAAAAACACATAAACAAAAATGCATATTAACAATAAAATATGCATGCCAATATACAAAAAAAAAATAGCATCATGTTGTGCTCCCATGTGGCATGTTGAACAAACAAATAACCATATAAAAAATCAAAATAATGTTGCAAAAAAATAATGAAGACCTGTTGGTGATGAGGAGTTGAAGAGACGCAGAACAGGCAGAAAAGTCAGTAAATAATAGTTAAAAAAATTGTATAAACAAATGGACGGCGCTTGCAACTGACCGCTGCCTCTGCATAATTTATAAAGCTAATTAAACGCGCATTTAACTAATTAAAAATATAGCGTGCATCAATTATTAAAATATGCTATACGGGGCGTATGATTTACAGTGATTCCGCACCCCCTCTCCCCCCACCACGCACTCTGACTGCCCACCCCCCCGCTACTGGCAGTCAATTATGATGATGTTACAAATTTGCAATTAAAATGCAACAACTTTTCGTAATGCATTTCAAATAGCAACAAATGCTCAGCTTTTGGCCCGGATATACATACATACGTACATACGTATGTACTTACGTGTGCGTATACGTAATACGTAATCACAATGAACGTAGGTTTATTTCGTATGCGACAGCGTGACAAAGAGGTGTGGGTGATAGGGTGTGTGTGTGTGTGTGTGTGTGTGAATGTCATGAGAGCAGCTAATTTGCTTTGTATTGTCGATTTTTTGGCTTTTAGCAAGCAAATACTAATTGACATTTGGCTATGAATGCCACAACATATCGGGTTTGCTTTGCTTTCCCAGCTACACTCAATATGAGGGCTAATGGTAGTTGCTGCTATCTGCAGTGAGGCAGAAGGGTGGAGGGAGGAGGGGAGGTGTGTGTGTGTGTGTGTGCAATGCAAAAACAGTTTCAATTAAGCAATTAGCGCCATTGAAACAAATCCAACACGTTTTGTGGCTTATAAACTGAAGCATCATGTCGACATTGGTTTTGCTAAACGAACCAATAGATAAAGCCCCTCCCCTTTCCCCTTCCTCTTCCCTTTTTCCTCATGCCCCTTCCCAGTCAATTTCCTATACATATTAACCATATCACTATACGTAACTGTAGTTTAGCCATTGGTCAATGCTAAAAGCAAACTGTGTTTTAGTGAGAGCCGCTAATTTGCTATTTACTAAGCTTCAATTTGACTTTATTTTTATAATATATGTTATTTTTATTTGGCTTTTTTTTTTGGTCTGGGGGATTTTGTGGTATTCCGTTTCTACTCATTTAGCATATTTTTGTGAATTTAGCGCACCACAAATAATAAACATGCATATATATATATATATACAGTGTTGGAAAAAATAATAGAAACGACAGTAGTGTCTTTACTCAAATCCTTTTAGCTAAGCTTGGTCTTTATTTATATTCATGAAATCTACCCTGGATCAGACCTAGATAACTGTAGTTCAATATGATGTACTTTTTGACCACTTTTCGGCAGTAACATTTCCTCCGCATAGCGATTCATTAAAAGAACACGGGTTTCGGTTGGAAAAAATAATAGAAACGAGCACATGATTTGTCGAAATTAATAGATTCTATGGGTGAATATCACAATAAATATTATTTTTAGGATCACTTTTATTAACAGAAGTGATAATATTGAGATTTCCCCAAAAATAAATTATTAGATTGCGTTTTAAGAGCCTTAATATGTTGTGAGATATATTATACTGGTGTCCTGGTGAAATAAGCACTAGGACTAACAGAAGATGCCCAATTCATGGTGATATTCACAGATCTAATGAGGATCTATAGAATATAATCATTTTTGATACTCACAATTGAAACAAAGCAGCCTTTCGAGATAGAAAGCGAGCAACTGCAGAGAAAATCGCAGAAAGGATTTTACTAAATTCAAATAATCACTAAGTCCTTTAGTAGAAGGACCTCTAAAAATGACTATAATTGATCAGTTACTATTCGTATGTTATCAATTAGGTTAAATTTCAATTAGGTTAATTTTCACTCGGGGATTATAGACCATTTTTTGACCAAAATGCATTTTCGAGAGTAATTCTTCTATGCCTGAAATATAAAATACGATCACATTGGATAAATATCCTTTAAATTTATAAGGAAATGATAAATTTGGTACCATTTAGTGGTAGACTACATGTTAGGAGCAAAAAAAAACATTTTATAATTTTCTATACACTAAAAGGACTCTCATGCATATGGCGTGTGAAACTGCACTACATGGCGGTGACTTGGAGTACAGTGTTTGGTCTGTTGCATTAGAGACAGGTCAATGACTATAATTTGGTTAATCTCCAAATGCTCAGGGACATAATATTTACATTTCCCGATCAAAAATTTTTAAAAATATTGACTAGCTAGCTAGGATAATGGCCTCCAAAACTCGCCGAATCTTGCCACGATGTGGTTTTTCTAGAACGAAGTTCATTTTAAGGAGGAGTCCTTCTAGTTACTGATCCAAATTATGTTGGGAGCTTATGGGGGATATTGATAAAAAGAGGATTAGTAAATTTAAGAAGAAAAAAAATGAAGATTAGTGGATGAGGGGCACGAAAACCAATTTTTCATACAAAATGTTTAAAACAGTTGAAGTCCTTGCTACATATAAAGTCCTGTGGATGTCAAAAATCATAATTGCACCTTCAATGGATAAGATAAACAACATTTGATTCCCAACTTTCCAAAAATAGTCAACCTGAGACGGATTAACCTCATCGTTTCTATTTTTATTTCCAGGCCGAAAATGAAATTTGATTTTTAACTGTATTTTTTTTGTCGAATGAATTTGAATATATTAATTTTTATTTATAAACATGAAAGATAGATATATTAGTGACCAAAAAATAATATAATATTCATCTCAATATGACTTTAACTGTTCGAAATCTGAGCATTAGGAAAACGAGCCACCGCGTTTCTATTATTTTTTCCAACACTGTATATATAATATATATACTATTAATCGACTTATATACTTTAGAGTCTATAAGCTGCTTAAGAGATTTGATAAACAAGCCGCAAATCCATTGACGTCAATTCCATTGAGGGTGGGGGGAAGAAGTGTCAAGAGAGAGAGAGAGAGAGGGATTGTTGTTGTTTGTGAAAGTTCCTGTTACTCTCCCCTCCCCCCCACCGAACTCCCACCAACCACCCCCCTTCTGATGGGTCTGCTGTTGCTGCAGTTTTGCCCATTGCCAATGCAATTTGCGCTTTAATAAACTGGACGGCAAATTGTGGCGTCTGTGCTAATTGTTAATTACTTGCAAATTTAATCAATGCCTAATTTAATTAACAAATTCAACCACAGCAACAGCAACGGCAACAGCAACAGCTGCTCTGTATTCCAACTCGTAATAACAACGCAAAAGTTTAATGACTTTTTATTGTTGTTTTCTGTTTCAATTCGTGCTCGAAATATGTTTTAAAGCTGATCGGAAAAATCACCGTTAATGACTGCAATACAATTATGACTTTAATAAGAAATGCCATTTACAATTTTAGACAACTTTTGAAAGTACATCGAGAATAATCAACGGCAACAAGCGTCGCAAATTTTGCAAAATTTTATTAAATTTCCTTAAGGTCAAAAAGAGCTTAAAATTGTACTTACAAACATTTTTGAAAATTTTTAAAATTTATTTTTAGTTTAAATTATTTTTATGAAAATAAGAAATAATTATATATTTCTTTTTAATATTTTACAAGAATGAGAATTTTGCGACTGTTAAAAAATTAAAAAAAAAAAAAAATTGAAAAATATTTATAAATGAATTCGAAAATGCATAATTCCCTTTGAGGTCTCTCTGTAAGTAAATTTAATGTTGGGAAAAGAGTGTAACTGCAACAGAATGGAATATTGAGCTGTATTCGGTTGGGCTTAAGCAGTTAAATATGCATATTAAATGTGTAAAGTGTTTAAAATCGTAATGCATTTCCATTGAATTGCGAATGCAAAGAGCTTAAAATGGAACTATCAAAAGAGCAGCAATTACGACAAACCACCGCCAAATCAGTTGAAATAACAAACGCCCACAATACTCACAGCAGACAACAACAACCGTAAACAGATGAAGGAACAGATGACGGGGAAGACAGAAAGAAAGAGTCAGAGACAGGCCACCACATAAGATAAACAACTCATTAAAAGGAAATTAAACAGGCATGAAATAAACGAAATGTCGCTCATACGCACTGTGTGACACCGCATATACAGCAGACAACGGGGCGTATGAGTGACGTGCTCCACAGCCACAGATAAATACATCAACAAATACATATGTATGTATATACACAAATAATGTTTATTGTTATTATTATTATTACGGCTCGACAGTTTTTTTCTCTTTTTTTTTTTTTTTTTTTTTTGAAGTAAAAGAAAAGCACATAAAACTGTGCTGAAAATTAAATGGAAATTTCAATGAAAATTTTATGCTTAAGTTTCAGTGAACAATTTCAAATTTACGAGCCATATAAAACATTGAGTACATATACAGGTAAATATATCATATATATGTGTATATTTGACATGAAAACTGCTAAGTGGTTTTGGGCTTGATTTTATTTTCTTTGGCTTTTTTTTCTTTTGGAGTGTGGTGAATTTGATTTCGCACAGTGTTGTCAAGGCCCCAAAAACTTTTCGAAGTTGTGAGATATAGAGAGAGAGAGAGTGATAGGGGGGGATGTGTTTGATGCGAACGTGAGTCAAGCCATGTTGCAAGTTGACAGATTGCAGTGCAACATCAGACATTTGATTGATGAATGGCCAAACAGTTTCATTCGAGTTTTTGGCCAGCTAGCGAAACCTGCTTATTGCAGCACGTCTTGGCCAACAACCAAGCCATCTTAAAGTTAACATCGAACTTAAAGATAGTTGAAGATAGTTAGAGATACTTGCTTAAATAAATTAAATGGTAATATTTCGCTAACTACACTTTGATATGGGGCTGAAAATCTTATTTTTTACTTCTACTGCAGTTGCTTCAAGTTCTCATAGATACTGTAGTATTTCAGTGCAGATCATAGCATGATTCTATGCAGCCACTATCTCAACTCTTTGGACTTATCTTGGCCATTCCCTATGAGTCTCAATATCGTTCATTCACTCGCTGACCCGCTTCCTCAAGTGCCCCATTCAAGTATATATATATATATATATATATGTTTTTTTTGCCTGCATCTGATATGTGAGGAGTGTTGAACAGAATGAGGCGATTTTCTGCTGTTTGATTAGAGAGCAGCGAGCTGCAAAAGCAATTTTAATTAATTAACACAAATTTGCAGTGTAATCGAGCCTTGAATACTGCCGGGCAAACACCGAGACACTTCAAGTCTGGAATCTCTTAGACTTGGTCTTGGACTTGGCGGTGGTGATGGTGGTGGTGGTGGTGTTGGGCTGGACCGCCACTTGACTGCAGCTTTAATTAACTGGAAATGTTATGTTTGCTTTTGGCCTGACAAACAAAAGGCCCAAAGGGGGCCATAGATAACAGAGCACACGGCGTGGACATGGACATGGACATGGAATACTGAAGACAGCAGAGAGTGGACGGAGTACAGACTACAGATAAATGCAGTTATCCATGAGTGTGTATAAGTGTGTAGGTGTGTGTGTGGGTGTGTGTGTATGTTAATCATTTGCTGCTTGAAATTTATTAGCTAATTGCCTTATAATTTATAATTAGAATCGGAGCCAGAGACAAGTTATCATATGATAGTCACCAGAGCAAAGACTTCTGTTTCAAGTGCTCGCAATTATTTGGCAATTGGCAAGACAAATAGCCAGACAAAAGGACAGACAGACAGACGACAGACAGTCGGATAGATACATAGATATTATTCTATATTTAGATAGCCATCAAATATTTGAGAATGTGCTTTTGTTTATGCTTTAAGCCAAAACTCGCTCAACACTCGAGTATTTCCAGTCACAAGACTTCCATTTCAATTCCGATTCCAATTCATACCCATGATGATAATGATGATGATGATGATAATAATGGTGATGATGATGATGATATTCACACTACTCACAGCTCTGTCTAACTAAATAAATAACGTTGAAATTTCAATTTATTTGCATTAGTTTTTTTGTTGTCGTGTCTAATTGTGATTCATCAACATCATTATGTTTGTCATTGGCATACTCATCGCCATCATCATCATTATCATTGTCATTATCATCTTCATCGTTATCGTCTAAGTTCTGTTTCTACCCGCAGTCTTTACTTTTGCCACTTGGTTTTTCTCGCTTCTTATTTGTACTTCAAGTATATATATTATTGTTTTTTTTTTTTTTGCTGTTTTAGTTGCACATTTTTCTTTAACTTTTTGCGAACTTTCTCCTATCTTATTTTGCTCCTGTTTGCCTTGTGCCTGGCACAAAAACTTCTTAAAGTTGTAATCGTCGTGTTTTGTCGTAATTAAGTTTGTAACTTACGATTAATCTGACTTGGCATACCCTGTAAATGGCATACTTCAGAACTGGCTTATCGACTTATCGTCTGTTGTTCTTCACCCCTTCATTAGCCTTAATTAACACCGTTGTATCGAAATAAACTGTTGACTAATCGTTGGTCATTGACTAAAGTTGTTTTCGACAATTTCGATATAAATCAATATTATGATATCGATAATTGATATATTATATCGTTAATTGAGTTGAGTGCGAGCGTGTATGCTTTATTATCGTTGCTGTAAACGATAAAGCGAGTTATCGATAGTTTATCGATAAAATTAAAATCATGAATGTCGATATTATCGATTTCGATAACTTTCTATTACCATATGTTAAGGTGGAATCCCTATTCCCCTCATTTTGTCCAATTACAACTCTAATATTCGATACATATCGACTATCGATAAATGCGGAATGCAATCGATTGGCAGTTTTATTGAATGAAATAGGTACATTCAACTCGCTGTGCCCCATCCGCCTGCTCACACATTGAACTGCGATCACATCGCGTATACGCAATGTAATCCCATGACTTATCAAGTATACGCCGAGTGGCATTCGGCAAGTTGTTGTTGCACTCACATGAATTCTTCCACTGTTGGAACTTGTGGTACAGGAAACAGGCGCAGATGAAGAAGATGACGAACACGATCAGCAGCGTGAGGATGACACCAATCCATATGTCGCTCACCACATGCGTGAAATCCTCATCTTCGCCCGTATAGATCTTCGATCCATGGACGATGTGTGGGGTGGGGGCATGAGCCGCTGGCAGGACATCGTTGAAGAGCAGATCGTCGGCCACTTCGGCCACATCGTTGGCCGAGGCACCGCCACTCAAATTGATCTCCACCTCCTGGCGATCGATGGTGAAGTTGCCCAAGGCCGAGTCCAAGCCCAGAGCCAGTTGCTCCAGTTTGTTGATCAGTATGGAGTAGTTGCCTGGCAGATCGAAGCCATCCAGTTGCAGTTTCTCGGCACTGCTCGTGGCATTGCCCAATGTCGTTGTTGGGGCTGTGCCTGTTGCGGTGGCTGTGGCATTCAGATTTGGCTCGGAGGCGGCGGCAATCATGGCAATGGGATTCGAGACATTCTCGAGGCTGTTGTCGTCAAGGCCCGCCAGCAAGTTGCCCGTCAAATTGAGGGCCTTGAGTATCTCGACCATGTTCTACGGTTATTTGTAAATTTAGTTGAAGTTGAAATCGAAGTTGAAGTTAAAATTGAAATTGAAGTTGAAGTTGTTGTCACACGCGTGTTCAGCTTTGTGGCTGCGGCTTCATTTCGCGACTGAAAACTGTCGACGAGTGTAAAGTTGCGAATTTGTTGTGGCGCTTTTTGTCGACAGTCTGTTCGATATGTTTTTTTATTTTACTTTATTTATTATTATGTTATTTTAACAGTTGCTGCTTCTTCGCACTGTCTCCGCTTCCTCTTCTTCAGCTGTTTTTCTAGATTTATTTCTGTTTCGTTTTGAGTATGAGATTTTTTTTTTTTACTTTTTTTTCACTTTTCAACTAATTGCATTAACGCATTTGTGTTAATTCCAAGTACGCATCTGCCGCTTCATATCTCAGTATCAGTATCTGTAGCTGTTGCTGTATCTGTATCTGCTGGATACATTATAAGTCACACTGCCGCTCGCTTATTTGTTATACAAATATTGATAGTGGCTATTAAACTCCTTCAGCTGCGATTTATCTTTGCAATAAACATTGCTCTCCCTTTTCCACTCTCCCACTCTCTCTCTCTTTCGCACAATTTTTATTGATTTTCTCGACTCTATAAAAAAGCAAAATTTTTGAATGTATTTATTTTGTTATTTGTTTTGCATTTGAAATTCGTGCTTCGCGCGTTGCTCTGTTTCATTTACGATATCCGTCGACGCTGATGCCCCCATAAAAACGATCGAAGCTCTCCCTGTTTGTCTTTTCAATTGCCAGCTACATGAGAAGATCCACACTAAGGACACACACTCATACACACACACACACACACACACACACAAACACACACGTGCGCATGTGGCACCTTTCCAGGTGCAGCTGTACTTCCACCAGTTGATACTGGTTTCGAATGTGCCGAAGATCGTGTTTGGAAGTTGTTGGAAAAATTGATTCGAATCTCGACTAAATGCGGGAGAAATTAGCATGAAGTGTGTTCTCAGGAGGTGTGTTTTTATGAAATCTATTATGACTGGTGTTAACTAGCCATGATAATGTCGTAGAATATATCATCAATAAAACATAGAAGTCTATACGAAATTTCAACCAATGAAATTTAATTCCTATTCCCTATACTACATATTTAATTTAATTGTTTATAAATATTCAAAATTTGTATAACCTTGTTCACGAATTTCAAATTATAGTTTGTGTTTTGAGGAAAAATGAAAAAAAATTGATATTATAAAAACTTAAATTTCAATTAATAATTTTTTTCTCAAAAGAAAGAATATTTTTTGTTTTCGAATTTTTCCTTTTTTCAGACTTTCTGAACTAATTTAAATTATTTTTTTGATTAATTTTTAATTATTTAATTTCTAAAACTATTTTAAGATTCTTACAATTATATAGGCGTGGCATTGCAAATTAGATGCAATTGTTATTTGGGTTGGATTGCAATTTGTAAAGTAAATGCCGCCTGTTAAATGTCATTTAATTATCTGTATGCCTCGTTCTTATAGACATATGTATATACTAGTATTAGATCGTATAATATATGATCATAAGAATATGTGGGTAAACATCAATTACAATGCCCGCTAGATGCCGTAAAGGGAGTGCTAAATGCATAAATCAAGCGGAAAATTCCTTAACGATATGTGAAATCTGTAGTATATGAAATGCCTATAGAGTGGGCGTTCTATAAGTTTAGAATTCCTATCATTAAAATTGACAGGCCCCAGATAATGTTCGAGTTAACTGGGGGGTTATAAAGTAGAGTACGTCATAGGCGTCTTATCTCCGATCTGCTTGGGAACTTATGTCATCTGGAGGGAAGCACGAGATTCGCAAATCTACATAATCTATCTAGATTGAGGGGTGTCTGTGTGTCTTGAAAATTGAATTGCAGTTGATGAAATGTAGTTCAATCTGTTGTAGGCTTGATCATGAATTATTCAATATCAACATTAATTGTGATATAATTAAACTGCGTTGTTTTTGTTTTTGCACTCTGTACAGTCTAATAAGTTATACAATTCGATTAATTAGTTGTGCTGGGAATGAATTATTGGAAATTCATTAGACAATATATAAATTCATCCCAATTGGACTTTGAAGTATTGCAATCAATAAATAAACAAAATAACTTATTTTACTTAATCAGAAATTCAATATATATATATATTTTTTTTAGATTTTCTAGTACATTAAAAATAGTTCCCTATTTACACACAATTTATAATGATCTGTCAATATTGATTGATCAACGTATATCAATCATTTAATCTACTTTAATGGGCTTCAAATTTTAAAATAATAATTATTGTTTAAAAAAATGTATTTTTTCCTAGAAATTTAATGTATTTGCCTCAACACAATCCAAACTACTCTTTGATATATAATGAATATTTCAATCAAATGGGGAATGTCTGATTTAATTGAGCAGCGTATTCCCGTCATATTCCCAGCACATTCTCCCATTGACAACACTTTTTATGGCATTTAAATACAATATATAAATATTAAATTAAAACAAAAAAACAGAGTGAATGAATAAAGTGAGAAACAGAGCAAAGACACGCAAAATGGGAAAGCAGGAAGAGATTGCACTTTATAGACAATTGAGGAAAGTAATCTTGATAAATGCTTTGCCATTTTTATTTCTTATTAATAATACATATTTTATAAAACAATTCCATTGGCTTACATTCGTTGGAACACTTGTTGAGAACAATAAACGAACTCATAAAGAGCTGAAATTGTTGGTTTGTTTGTTTCTTTTGTAGACATTTCAATCGAATTTTATTTTTGGCGCCATTTCGATTCGATTGCCAGCCGGAAAATAACAACAAACCATTAAAAACAATAACAATAACAATAACAATTAATTTGCATAAATGATTTCTAACGAATTGAGTCACAATCTACACGACCTTTATCAACAAATATGCTACTCTGGAGGAACAACTCGCGGCTGTCGAAATTATGAATTTATTTTCCTTTTCCGTATTTATGGTAGTTTATTTGTAATTTTTAAGAAATTCTTTAGAAAATTCTTAACAATACTATTTTGTTAAACCGAACGCGCCCGCTTGTTTACAACAATTAAAAATCGGTTCCACTGCCAACCGCAATTACAGCCAAGTTAGTGGCGACGATAACTTCACGTTGATGTTAACTTGCGGCGACAGCGACGTTGACTTCGACGTCGACAGCGACAGCGGCAGCGACAGTGACGTTGACTGCGAGGCAGTTGCTGCTGCGATCTAAGTACGAGTATAGCACGAAAGCACGAGTCCAAGTGTCTCTATCGGTAAGTGTTGCTCTCTGCATCTGTATCTTCAACGCGCGAATGTATCTCTATATATGTGTGTATCTGTATCTGCACACAGCTGACTGACTACTGACTACTGACTGTTGTCGCTGCCGACTGCTGTTGAGGCTGTGCCCAGTTAGTCTGTCTGTCTGTCTGTCTTTGTTGTCGCCAACTCTATACTGTAGCTACATACAACTGTATCTGTATCTGTATCTGTATCTGTGTATATGTAGCTGACGTGAAGACGCCGCAAAAATGGGAAAAAAAGAAAACAAATAAAAAAAAGAAAAAATTAAATCAACAGAAACAACGCCTGACGACTGGAGGCCGCCCTACGCCACTCATAACCGTTCATGTTTTCACTATCGAAAATAAATTAGAAGCAAAAACAAGACAACAATCTTAAAGCAGCATCACACAGACTACACAATACTCTACAAAGTTTTAGATTAAAAAATATTTCTACAATTTTGTTTAATAAATAAATTCATATTTTTCTTGTTGCTAGTTTATGAATTGCAATTGCCAACAGCAAAGGCATCACTTCAGAGCTCTAATTAATTTATAAAAATTTAAAATAAATAATATTTGGTCAATTATATTAACTACTACTACATATACTCTTTGTGAGTCCATAAATATAACAAAAGTAAATTAAAAAAAATAAAAATAAAGAAGCGTCTTTCGTCGTCGTTGGCAACTCGCATTGTTTATTTTGTTTGTTTTTATTTTGACTGAATTCTTTATATTTTTTGTATTATTTTGGAATGAAACTTGCATTTTTGGACTGTCTTAAATAATTTAAATATTTTGCTGTTTTTTTCTTTTTTGTGATAACTATAAATTTAAGTGCTCTTGGGCAAAAGTCGATTGCGAATTATGCGCATTATTTGGAATTAATTGAATGCATTTGAAAACTTATTGAGCATGTGATCTCTCACTCCATTATACCCTGTAAAGTGCTGTACAAGTGAGGTAGCTTATACTCTACACAAAATTAGTGCTTCCACAATTCCATAGAGAATATGTTTTGTCCGCTCTCTTATTTCTTTCTAAATATTTGCGTTTGACTTTTACTGATTAAAATTTGCATTTAATTATTTTGTATAAATTTATTTTTGGCAAAAATGCCATTGAATTGTATTTTTGTGCAATTTGCGGCTGCCACACATTGATAATGCCACACGGCTGCACAACATACTTGTGTTAAATTGTTCCATGCAAATTGCAAATTGCAGATTTGTGTGGCACTCTCATAAAGCAATTGCAATTCCAAACCCATAATAATAATAATAATAATAATAATAATAATAATAATAATAATAATAATAATAATAATAATAATAATAATAATGAATAATGGAAATTTAACTTACAATCACAACATTCACAATTCACATTCATAGACATAGTCCATCCTTTTTGCCCTCTTGTGACTGCATTTATTCCGCATTCACAGTATTCATTCATTCATTCATTCATTCATTCATTCATTCATTCAGTGCTTTATTTTGTTTACATAATTCTCTCAATTGCAATTTTTTTGAATTTTGATATTTTGTTTATCAAATTTAAGTTGTAAGCTGCCATGGAGACTCTGACTAGTGGGTTCGCCCATAAATTTAGTGTTTAGCATACCCTGTAGAAACGGTGCAGTGGGGTATGCTGATTTATAGATATGCAACTATATTCCATCACTATCAAATACGGCGAATTTCCATGTTGATCACAATAATATTTGTTAACATTGGTTTTGTGTGTTCAGCCAACAAATCCAATTAACATTCTACATACATAGCTTAGTAACACATCAACTCTCTCTCTCTCTCCCCTCGTGCTGCGCCCTCAACTATGCTACGATATTCCCTGTTTTCATGCTATGCATACTCCCCTCAGTGCATCTCGATTGTTTTGAAGTGCGTTGAAAAAAAGTGAACATCATTTACACGTGGCTGAAATACATGTGCAATCTTCAGTGATATCAACCAGAAATCACATATTTATACGAAATTTGTTTAACTTTCAAAAGTTTTCCAATTAGTTGACAGTTGACATGCTTTTGAAGATAAGTCACAAGTGGGTTTATTTTGCAACCTAAGTGATCAGTTAAATTGTCAATAATATTTCTGTTAAGGTATGTAATTGCAATGAAATCGAGCTAAAATTAGTCAAGTACTTAAGCAGTCAATAAATTATGAAATAAATAAATTATATATATTTTTTAAAATTAAAGTAAAAACATTTTAATAAAAGCAAACATGTTATATAGTTGTGCTGTTATGCATTTAAATATTGAGATAATAGCAATTAATTTGCCCCAAGCTCTATTTAAATGGCAACTATTGTTTGCAGAGCAATTGTATTAGAAGTGCATGTAAATTAGTTTACAATCGGATGATATTTAGTACTTATATGAAGAGCAGCATAATAATAATAATAATCTACATGCATGACTAATTAATGAGTGGCAATTAATGGGCTAAAAATACGCATTATTAAAACGGAAATAAAATCCAAATTAAATTATTAACAACAATCGCAATTGTTTTCATTGTCTTTACCACTAACAATTTAAATCAATATAATTTGCAGCTATCGTATCTGATATACCCATGATATAAATGTGAGTTCCTAACCTACTCCTGAGTATGCCAGTGATAAGAGTCCACAGATTGCAATTTAACTTATTCTGGGCCAAAATTCAAATGATTTACGGGAAATCCGAAGATGGGGGAGGAACTTTGCCTGCATTCTATGGATACTTATCTGAAGTGTCGTTTATTATATCTTGACAACTTGAATGCCCCGATTGTCATGCCGTGCGTATATCACCAACGTTGTATAAATTTGTGTGAAGTATCACTCGGCATAGTATTTCCATTTATACAATATACAATATATTATTTAATTTTATTAATGGGTTATTTGTAACCTTTTAGTTCTGTCACTGACTCGACTTCTGAAATTGTGCAAATACGAGCTGAAATAGGTGTATACCTCAACAAATTATGGCTTGTCGTGAAAAAAATAAGTATTTGAGTCACATTGCGAAATTGATAGCAATATCTACACATTTTTTTTAACTTATAAGATTGCTATTTATCAGCAATAAATATAAAAATATTTATTATTTTCATATATTTTGTCTAGATCAACAGCTATCAATTCCACCATTCGAAGGCCTTGTGTCTAGGCTAAGATCGTTGCATGCAGCAATTCAACACGTTAAGTGCTTTGCTAAGTCAAAACTGCACTCAGCAGGACAACGCTGGTGTGTGTCTAGGTTGAATGGATCTGTGTTGAGTTACTCAGTCGGCTGCATATGTAAGGTGTGTCTAAGCTAAGATCAGCCCAGCAAATATTACACGCAGGAACTTCTGGTTTAGATCTGCGCTATAATTTAATACAAGTTCAATTCCAATCAGGTTATTATTCTCTGATAGATAAGTATTGTTATTTCACAGCAGTATTAATATGTAAATGCGTCAATAAAGAAATTCACCGTATATCCGATTGTGCAAGTCACGGCAGCGACAAAAAAAGGCGAACATACGCAGTTACCAATTTGTTGTTGGCCAATTCTCAGTTGGTCAAGCTATCATCGGCAGGTGCATAAACTGGTTACATTTCTCAATGTCTGGCCGCTCAATGGGACAGAGAACTTGACCGAGGGGGTTCACGTATCACATCATATGATCTTTTGTGTGGCCGTGAATGAAGCGCCGGCTGGTCTGGCTATACTACATACATGCGAAAAGTGAACGATGAGATAAACGTAGACGAGGTGTAGACGGAAAGTGGGATCGTAAATATGTGGAATATGATGGAATGCAAATGGAATCTCGACATGGCGCGTTGCTTGTAAATCCATCACTGCACTGTGCGATTCATTGTGTAATTTGCGTATCTGTGGACAGTAAGAAGATGACTCTCTATCTCTCCCACTCCCTGTATATAACTGTCTCACTCTGTTTGTATTTTGGATGCTGGCGATTCATGGTGATTAGCAAACGTAGAGTTATTAACCTTTGATATGTACATATATTAAATTGGATATTTGCCAACGAATTCATAGTTTATACAACGTCATCTTTTGTTTGCATTTTGAAGTCCGTTCCGTTGACTGCCGGTAAACAACGGATATAGTATCTCGATCTATTTATAGAACTGCCTCGAGACGGCCATCTCTCTTAACTTATCAGCAAGTTGAGCAAAGGATTATTTCCCACAGTTGTGATTATGACAACTCAACTAAGATTGTGATTTATGGGATGTTACAGCTGAAAAGTTTAGAAGGATTAACACTTGGCCTATTTACAAATTATAAATATAAATATTGTTGTTTAGTTATAGAGCTGATAAACCAGTTATCAGTATTATGGCAGAGCTTTCAAATTTCACAATAATTATTACAGACAGTAGTTAAAAAATAAGAAAAATATGTACTGTGGATCTTTGACTTTTAAGTTTACAAGTCTTGGGATTTGCCTGGGAATGTGATGAAACCACATGATGCAAGAGAAATATGTTGTGTAAGAATACTTATCATAATTAGCATATTATAATTGTCTCTCAATTGAAAAGCAACTTCCTCTCCTCTCTCTCTCCCTCCCTCTCTCTCTGTCTCTGTCTGTATCGTAGTGTTATAAGACCCTCTGAGGTTGTCTGATAAACTCAAATATATATGGTCAGCTGTCAGTGGGAATGACGTTAATACGATTTCTATGTAAAAATCCTGCCATGGACTACGTTAATTTATGCATTTTGGAACGGAAGTGATCAAACGGCTCATTAGGTCTCTCGGAGTTCCCCAAATAGTTCTCAAAGTTGGCTTCCTTTTTTTTTGCTTCTCTATCGTTTAATATTAATAAAAATACAAAGTAGATTTTCAGTTCTGTTGTGGACATTGTTGACAAACAGCTCGTAAATTACATGCTCATTTTTCAGCCATTTAATGACCGTGGCAATAGGCCAGGTAGTGTACTGTTAGGCCACCAAGGGGGGGTGAGAAGGTGCGGAGTGAGCGGAGTGAGGGGGGGAGAGAATTTTCACCTCTGTGTGGGGAATGCATTTGCCATGGTCATTTGGTATGCTCGGTTCTGTTGTGTTTGTACTTCTGGGACAGCCTGGGTTATGCCTGAATGCATTGAGCACAAAACGGAAGTGCAGCGATAGAGACAGGGAAAGTGAAACAGAAAGGGAGAGAGAGAGGTAGAGCTATATTGGAATGAGGTCAGCGGAATGAATGCGAGTTTCAAGTTGGTGACAATTCGCTCTATGGCATCGATAATTGAATAGCCCTTTGCCAGGGAAGTCCCAAAGGCCGCCAGCTAACATTGAGTCAGATTGCCAGACAGTCAGACAGTCATCAGGGAGTCAGTTGAAGAGACGCCTCCTCCATTTTTTGTTGTGTTCAATTTCCTGTTCCCACACAAAGTATGGCCAAAAGGCAAACAAATCAATATGAATGAACCGAGCAATAGATGAAAAAGAAGCGCAAGATGATTGTGTATCTCTGCATATCTCTCTGTGCAGCCAGCCTCTGTTTTACCTGTGCTCAAGTCTCTGGCGCAGACATCACACTGAGAGATGGCTATAGGCACCGATAGAGATAGCTATAGACAGACAGAGATAGATATAGGGTCTAGGACTCTATTGCTTTGAGTGCCTTTTGGCAAGGGGTGCCTAACCGTTTCCGTTTAGCAAAGAAAACAATAACAATGCCAGAGATTTTTCCAGCCAGATACAGGTACTCCTCGATGAGGAGAGAGCGGGGTGGTGAGTCTACGACCGGAAAAGCGCATTTAACGCGATTTGATGGTTTACAAATTGGCTTAAATAGCTATCTCCAGGCTGCGGGTTACGGGTTGCGGGTTACGGGTTACGGGCGGCGGCAACAACTGACGGCATTTTCTTGTATCCCTTTTCCTTTGCGTTCTTATGTTTCCTTTTTTAAAGCGCTCACCCCTCTCTCCGCTCGAACATGTGTCGTGTCGAAGGATGCCGCATCTTGTTGCGCTTGATAAGATTGCGGCAATATAGAGGCAGATACAGAGACGGATTCAGAGACAGAGGCGGGCAGGGAGACAGACACGGGCAACGCCTAAGCCCACCACACAGTTGTCCTAGACAAAAGGATACACGGTTGCAACGAATCCTGGTTTCCGTTTTTGATTGATACATTGGCACAGCTGTTACCTGAGTCAATAATTGTTACAACAGTTACAACAGCTGATGAATATTTTCTTGCAGTTTTTGATGGGATTATATTAAGCAGATATCCTTTTTCGATATCCAATAAACCAATCAATGTTCAGAGCGTATTTCCTAAAGCGTTTCGAAATTTGAAATTGGACGGTCTTCAAAATCAACCGATTTTAGAAATTTTTGTAGGCAATTTTCAAAAAACGAATACTTTAGAAACTTTGAAAGACCATAACATTTCGAAAAAATGATCGATTGCAACTTAGTTTTAAAAGTGAATTTCTGGCATCTGAATAGATATAAATCACTTTATCGAAGTCGATTTGAAGCAATATTTTAGAAAATATGGCTATGAACGTGAAAAATTTGATTACAAATCGCAATTTTCTTTAAAAGTTGTTCCTTCCAATCTTTGAACAACCATAACTTTGTCAAAAATCAACCGATTTTCGAAATTCTTGCAGATTTTTCAATGACTTTTATTATAGTTTAAATCTGCATCAAAAAATTAATGATGGAGAGAACTTTAAATTTTTCGCCTATTTTTGGCCATTTTTGCATACTTACCCGTTATAAAAATGTAAAAAAATCGAAAGTTTTTAAATGGGAGTTTTTTGTGCCACGTCGATATCTAGATTCAAAATAGACACAAAATTTTTTATCGAACTCAATTTGGAGCAATATTTTAGAAAATATGGCCAAAAAGGTGAAAACGTGACTCAAAATAGGCATGTTTCAAAAAACGAATACTTTAGAAACTTTAAAAAACCATAACTTTTCCAAAAATTGATCGATTGCAACTTAATTTGGAAAGTGAATTTCTGGCACCTGAATAGATGTAAATCACTTTACCGAAGTCGATTTGAACCAATATTTTTGAAAATATGGCCACGAACGTGAAAACCACTGATTAAAAGTCGCAATTTTCTTAAAAAATGGTTTCCCTCAAACTTTGAGCAGCAATTTTTTAATAAAAATGTGGCTTAAATTGTTTTAAAATTGGGGAAAATAAGGATTTCCGAACCAATTTACTATTCGCATCTTCACTCCAACTGCAACTTCTTTCCTTGAGTTTCTTTTCATATTTCGTTTCGTGAACTACCTCAGAATCTCCTTTTGTCTGCCATCAAAAGGTATCTTAAGTTTCGATCTCTATCCCAAAGTTTTGAATCAACTTTCCCCCAAGAAGTTTGTGGATTGTGGCTTTTTGATATGGTTCACCTGTCAAGGCTTGAGGACTCCTGGGCGAGTCGGGGCAATCTTTGGCCAGTGTTGAACAATCAATCATAATTGTTTTTCAGTTTGTCAACAAAACTTGCCGCATGCAGCGCCGCGTTGCACTTGCAACACGCACATCCAGACTCAGGAGACACTGCGAGGCAATCTTATCGCTTGGCTAACAGACATGCCTGCCACGCCTACGCCGCCCACTGGCAGCCAGCAGACGAAACTCTAACAAAAGCCGTTGACTTTGGCCAAACGTTAGAATGCGGCATGTGGCAGGTGGCAGGTGGGGAAGGGGCAATGGTGAATGTTGCTCGTTGCGCTGTTGCATAAACTTGCACAAGGAAGGAGAGAGAAATGGGTGGAGATAGTGGAAGAGAGCAGCAACAAAACGCGTCGCGACAGCTGATAAGGCGCTGAAGAACGGAAGTTCCCCACACACACATACCCACAAACACACACACACATAAATTTCAGCAGTGTGTGTGTGTGTGTGCGTGTGTGTGTATTGACAATATGGCGTCATCAAACGTGTGACAAATAAAAACGCAACCAGGAGACAGTTGAGGGTCTGAAAAACAGAGCAAAGAGAATATGTGTAGAGAAAGAGGTGGAGAGATGGAGAGTTGGAGGGAAAGAGGAAGAGCGAGGGGTGTGGAGGCTAAAGCAACAGTTTGTTGTGCAGCTTAAGGGGGCGTATGGCGGGGATGGGCAGCAGCAGCAGCAGCATGGGCACTGTGGTATATTGATGGACCCACAGGAGGAGACGCGACAGTTGCGGAGAGTAGAGGAGAGTTGCGGAGAGTTGAGGAGAGTTGAGCTATCAATGGCATTGACGCTGCCGTCGGAATTCCCCAAGCGAGTTTTTGCTGCGAAAACCGATTACGTTTGCCTGGCGACTAAAGGCTGATGATATGCAAGGACGACCTGCTCTCCTATTCTCCCTTCCACTCCAACCCACTCCCTTTCACTCCCCTATCCACACATATGCATCCCTTGTGTGTGCCTCGTGTATATCTGTGCAAACACAGAAGACGTAAAGAGACGCGTTAACATATGATTGTCGTGTGTCTTCTGGCTTCCTCTTCTTATCTATCCTTGTGTGTGAGTGTATGAGAGAGTGTGTGTGTGTGTGTGTGTTGAGCATATAAAAAGGATAAAGGATAACGAAGCGCAAATTTCAAATAATCATGAATATTACATGAGCTGCAAAGTAGACAAACGTTACACACAGGACAACACTGAGAAGGAGACAGAGGAGAGTCTGAGAGATATAGAGAGAGGATGAGTCTGTAACTGTAACGAGTATTGGACGGGGATTTATATGAAAATCATTCACACCAAACAAGCAAAAGAAACCCGAAATTATTTATTAATGTTCTATGCAAAATGTTCGCACAGGACTCCCTCCGAAAGGACTCCAAGCGTGGACAGTTTTCAGACTGTCGCGCTCTGAAATTGTCTCTGCTGAAGTTGAACAGTCATTGAGCTGAGAAATCGATTATGAAATTTATTTACTTGGCTAACAAAATGGGCTTTCAGCCAAGGACAAATCGGACAAAGGGAATTACAAGGAAATCGCCATCCTTCTCGAACAGCATCCTCAATCGACAATCGATAAGAGTCTATTTATAAAGGGGAGCATATTTGGGGAAAGGATTTGTTAAAGGTCAACTTAAAGTAGGTACAGTAAATTAAAATATCGAAAATTTTAGGAGCACATTTCAGAGACAGGACATTACAAAAGAATGTCTCATAATTGAAGAAAGGGATCTCCTTCACACAATCAAGTTGGCATTCATCAAGTTCTGCTCAGTTTTCTGGTCCGCTCTTTATATTACGTCTGTGAATGAAATGACAACTCACAGTTCACATTGCAAAATGCATTTTCCGTTGGCTGACGTCATAAAGAAATATGCACAGACTGAAGCTGAATGATAGAGGCGGGGGCAAGTGAACGGGAATCAAAAGAGAAGTTGGCCATGAGCTTGCAATAATGTGATAAGCGCAGCCGGAAATGAGAACAAGTACGGCAAACGGCAGAGGCAGCAGCAGCAGCAGCAGCAGCAGAGTGACTGACAACAACAACAACAACTACAGCAATGATATTAACAACAACTGACAACAACAGCAAGAACAACAACAATCGCTGTTGGCAGCCACAACAAAGCGACGCTGACACTTAAAAGTCAACGGCAAAGGCGCAATAAAAGTAAAATTGCCATTCGAGTCTTATTGGAGTCTCATTGGAGCCTCTCATTGCAGTTGAGCTGCCATCAACTCACCACGCACTCCCACTCCCACAACCACTCTCGATCTCGCTCTCACATGCACACATTCAACTCCCCACTTCTCTCCCACTCTCTGTGGGTGTTTGCTTCAATTATTTTTATTGGCGCGGCGCACAAATTTATGTTGCATACTTTGCGGTGCTGCCTTTCCTCGCATCGCGTTAATTTCGTTATGGCAAAATGCAATGACTTGACGGCTGTGCATGTGTTGGGCGAGTGTGGGCGAGTGTGTGTGAAGGGAGAATTGCAAGGGGTAGGCATAAGGGTGTTTGTTGGCAGTGGCAATGCGGCGCCGTTGGGCGCGAGAATATTGAAAAGTTCTCGAGTATCTTAATTAAAGGTTAAGTGTGCGCCTTTTTCGAATGCGAACGCGAATTATGGTAATTTACGTTGAAAGGCTGGCGCCCAAGTGGGCGTGGCCCACAATCAAGTCGAACTTGCGAACAGTGAGTGAGTGTAAAGTGAAGTGAGTGCACTTTTCATCAACTCAATGATACGCATTATAAACTCTCTTGAAGTTTTCTCCAATGAAAATTAAATTTAACCGCGATAAAAGCTTGTGGCGGGGATAAGTAACTATGGCAGATAGTTGCGATTAATGTGGGGCAAATTGAGGTACTTGTGCTTAATTTATAAAATTATTGTAATTAGAGGTAAGTTTAATAAAGAACAGTATATAGCATAGTACATTAATATTTAAATTTATATAAAGAGAAGAGAGTAACATAAATTCATTATATATAATTATGGTTATTGTGCTATGATGAATTTATAGCAACTCGACAGACACTTTGAGATGAGATATACAAGTTAAGGGCAACTTTTCCATAATATTCTTAGTATACATATCATCCATTAGTAAAAATAAATTAAACACTTTGATTAATAAATTTTGTATTGTTAAGCTACGAATTGCAATGTAATATAATTAAGGACATGCCACTAATTAAAGTTAATTTCGTATGCTGGCACATAAATTGCATTTGGAGGATATAATATTATATGATAATTGCAGTTGCGATATGAAATTCGATATGTCGATGGAGGTTGCCGCGAATTTATGCAATGACACAATTCACTCAGATAATGTGTAGTAACAATAGCCAGTAATAACAAAAGCCATCAATGCAAGTATTTAATATAATTAATTATTATAAAAACCGAAAGCGAAATCGAATTCGAAATAAAACGAAACGAAGCGAAATGAAACCAAAGCAATTTGCATTTATTTATCACTGAAAACCAAAAGCAATTAAACACAACTTAATCAAATTGCATCGTGTCAAGCGGTAGCACTAACCCTCCCCCCCGCCCCTCTCACCACTACTCTTTCAACTGCAGCATCCCCTATCTTACTATCATCCCCCCTTGACCTGCTTATCGAGTGCCAATAATCGATAAAAATAACACACAATCGCATTAAGTTGAAGTGTGAAATATTTTTGTGCAAGTTTTCAACTTTAATTCGCTTTGTTGTTGTGTCCGTCCTTCTCTCTATTAACTTTTTCTTCTTCTTCTTCCTCCTCCTCCAGTATTGTGTTAATAAAAAATGTAAATTTCATGCACAATTTGTTAAAAAATGTTGCACAATAAATACAAATTAGATGAGATGTCAACGCGGCAAGTAAGCCTCAGTCACAGCTCAAAAACTCTGTTCGAAATTAGGCTGGACCAAAACTGAAATAATATATATTTAATAAATTTAGTAAAATGGATCTGAAATTATTTAATGTAATAATTATTAAGGATTTCTAATACAATTTTATATAGTGTAAATTGTGCATTAAATTTGAATTTAGTTCAACTTGAAATTTGGGTTCACCCTGATAGCGCCTTAAGTAGGTTAGCTCTGTCTGCCTTGCAGTGGGAGTAAGTCCACAACTTTGGCTAAAGTGCCAACAAATCCAATATACATACATACATATACTATATTTGCAGTGGTATATGTGTTCGTGCAACAAGCTGACTGCTGGCTGGGGGCAAGTTGCAAACTCACGTACTTGCCTCGACGTCTGATAGCTGCGAGCGATATTTTCAATGCGCTGTCGGTAAAAATTACGCACATTTAGTTAAGTTGTCCAGCAGTACAGTTCGACCCCTACCCCCCCCCCCCCTTCTCTATGTGCCACCCCCTCTACCTCTATTTGCCCCATCTCCGTCACATCTTTGGTTGGTCCTTGTCAGCGCGTAGCTTGGCCAACGATGCCAGCGGCAGGACATGAATATTTTAAAAATTCGCAGTGCTCTCAACGCGTCCTCAGTACGTGGGCAGCTCCAGCTGACGTCGATGCCGATGCCGACGTCGTCGAGGACGTCCAAGTTGGAGATGGAGATGAAGCTGATACTGAAGCCGAGGATATGCTTGAGCTGGAGGCGCCTCCTGCTCCGCCAGCCGGCGATGGAGACACGTAAAATGAATAATTTAAAAATTGGCAGCTGGAGAAATGCTTCCAAAATGGCTGATGAAAGGCGGCCAGAAATGGCTTGGGCTTCGGATGGGGATTGGGATGGGGAAGGGGATATGGAATATGGGATATGGACTGGGTATGGGGGTGGGGATATGGACTGTTACCGGGCTCGGGCAGAGCAGACTCTTGGCGTCATCAAATAAATGCCAAATGAGCAATCAAAGTGCCATGAAGCACTAACTAAGCAGGCTGCTCCCCGCTCCTGTTCCCTGCTCCCGATGATCCTCCTCCAGGTACACCTTAAAATCAAAAGTCCACAGAGAAAGACAGAGAAAGAAAGAGAGAGAGAGAGAGAATCCTCCTAACAAATCTGAAATGTTTCGCTGATGAGTGTCTGTAAAAAATGATGTAAGCGAATAAACAAGATGCCGAACGGAGGCACAAGGTGCAGAGATTGAGAAGAGGGGGATTGGAGTGGAGGAGGCAGAGGAGTCAAGGTGGGACCAGGGACTGGGCAGACAAATACAAGTCCAATGAAGCGCATAAATAGCAAATAAAGCTCTGAATACTTTTACATTATAAATAAAAAGGAAACACAAATTTTAAATTGTCTCCGACGGGTATTTTGTGGAAGCAGGACGAGCAGATACCCTGCAAAATATACATACTACAATGAAATGAAAAGAAACAGTTGGTTTATAACAAGACTACTGGATACCCTGTAAGCTCTAACTAGAAGAAAAATCAACTACTATTTGCAGTGAATTTTCTCTAGCAGAAATATCTTATCATATCCTCAAGTATTCATATTTTGCCAAATTTTACAGGGTATATTAACTGAATTACAAATTAAATTGAGCAGGAGATGCTTCCCAAACAAGAGTTGGCGATGCCTCGGAGAAGGCAACAAAAAAGTCCTTATTACATGCCAAAAGGAGCGTCAGCTGCATTTGATACGTTAGAAAGAGAGCGATAGACTATCGAAGAACGAGAGGGAAATAGAAATGGAGAAATGGAGAAGAAGAAGCGGAACAGTTATTGTCTTAGCCATATTGTCGATATGTAAGTAATTGGTATGTGCAACTTACAACTGCGCCTGCTGCTCCTTGAGAGAGTTGAAGAGAAATAGAGAATGAGATTGATAGAGAGAGGGAGAGAGAGAGAGGGAGAGAGACGGAGAGAGGGGGAGAGAGAGGGAGCGAGAGAAAGAGAATATCTTTCGAAATGCGGTTATGAATTCCTGAACAGATCCAAGCACAGCTGACTGCCAAATCCGCACACGCCACACCTCTTGCCCCTGAAGACCAAAGAGGTGGAGGGGGGGTGGGGAGGTGGCAAGATGGTGGCAAGTATTGCTGCTGCAATTGCTGCACAGCGAAGTTTTATTAAAAACTTGTGCAACAGCAGCGAGAGTTGTTTCCAAGTCGAAGCACGGGGTTACGCTGCATATTATATTTATCGTCGAATATATACTAAATATATATATAGTATATATATCTGCTCTATATATATGATAGTATGTGTGTATATTGCATAAAAGGCTAAATAAAATGAGAAAGTTTCATAAAACATTTGTGACTTTTGCAATTTTTTATGGCTTGCAAACTTAAAGTGCCATCCTCTCTCACTTTCCTTCTCTCTGTCTCTCTCGCTATGTCTTTCTATGTCTCTCTCTCTCTTTCTCACTCTTTGTCTCTCTCTGTGTCTCTCTCCTCTGTCTCTCTCACCATCTCACTCTAACTCTGTCTGTCGCTCTACATTTTCTTTATAGGCGGCTATTAACTGAAGCTACGTTTACGAGTGTGCGTGTGTGTGCGTGTGTGTGTTTGTGTGTTTGTGTGTGTGTGTGTGAGTTGTGGGTATGTCGACAAAGTGCAAGAATTTATCGCATGACATACTGAGGCGAATAGCGGGTCTCTTGTTGTTATCAAAATGGGGCAATGCGCTCTCTCAAGTGCATGCATTCAATGGCCATTCAATGTATGCGATAACTGATTCAGCGGGTAGGGAGGGGGGGCAGTCAAGAGAGTGGGGGGAGGGAGGGAGGAAGCGACTGTCGATTCATGCAGCAAATCGATTACTTACGAGCTTTCCGCTAAGTGCTTACGGTTTACAGTTTATACGAGCAGCAGCACAAAATGGCCCCACATCAAAAATAGAAAAGAAAAAAAAAACATTTCATGATATTCCGCAATTTCGATAACATTTGTTAGCTGCTTTTGCAAATCACAGTCTCTTGATGAAGCAGTTATCGATGAATGACAAAACTAACGGGAAAATCATACAATTAAGGAAAATGTTTTTTTTTTTTTTGATAAAAATACTGTTAAGGAAAGTTGTTAAGCTTGAGATCTTAAAGGCGGAGTTGTCTAAGGGTGGTCAGAGTATTTAAGGGAAAGTTCATCACAAAATATAATATTGTATAAATTATCAATAGAGATAGTTTAACATAAGTAACTGTACAACTTTATGCAAATATTACTAATATATCATAAAATATTTTAAAATTCCCTAACTTAAGAAAATTAAATTGGCAATAATATTTAGTAAATTAAACAAAGATCTAAAGTCAATTTCATGTATGATAAAAGCAAGTTGAATTTTCATAAATATTTATTAATAATATTTCCTTTACTCCACCATTTTGTTGCTCCTTTTAGAATTGCTGAAATCTCTCTATAAATTCATTTAAAATTTTCCGAGTTGGATTTTGGTTTTTATGGGCTCATAAGTTGTTGTTCAAACAACAATCGAGATTGCTGGAGAAATGTTTGCAAATGTTTTTGTTACAAATATGCATCGATTATTTGGCCAAAGTTGCAACTGCAACTGCAACTGCAGCTGCATTGTGGCAATAAGTGGCTGCTGCTGTGGCAGAAATCCCAGAGTCTGTTGCCTGATTTGGTGGCAATGGCCATCGACGTACATAGCTATTGGGCCAAATAAATTTTGGCTAAACAAATTTTGTGTTATCGTTATGAACGTCTAATGACCCATTGACTGCTGACTCTACACTCTCCCCCACACACACACACACTCATCGATGTATGTATTCGCACACTTGTTTGGGAGAGTATTGGGCTAATGAAAGCCAATATCTTTGAGAATTTAAGAGGCCTTGCTCACATATGAGAGCTCCACTTGCAAGCCTGATAACCATGATTGTGTCTGTGGCATGCAAACTGAGTGTGTCTGTATGTGTGTGAGTGTGTGTGAGTGTGTGGCATAGGCAGCAGCTTCTCATAAACTGGCAATGATGCCAAAAATATGGGCAATTGATGTGTGTGTAGCTGGACGAGAGAATGCGAACTGTGGCTACGTGCATAGCGAACGTTCGTTGACTTGGCCAAAAGCCAAAAGCCAATTTCAGTCAAAACGCATGCCAAATTTGCCAATAACAAAACCCGAAACGAGATACGAAAAATAGCTAAATATTTTATGATATCGATGAGGTTTGAGATTTGCATTTCGAGTCTTCAGTTTATATATATGGGTGTGTGTGTGTGTGTGTGTCTCAGAGGAACAAAAGTCGTTGCCTGTTTTGAAAAGTAGTTCAGCAGTGGCAGTTGCAACCATTGACAGCCCAAATACATACAAATGCATTTTTATGATATACTCCCCATCGTGACCCCACGTAACCCCCTCCAGCTGCAGTGCCAACCAACTGCGCTCCCCTGGAGAAATTTCAGTTTGTTTCGTACTCGCATATTTCGCTTATATCGTATAAGTTGCATTGGCAGTGGTGTCTTCCCCATGGAATATAAAGTTCGACTCATTCAATGTTAACTGATGACTCTTAAGTTAAAACTTTCGTCAGCCCCTCTGCGGAATGTGCTCTATGAATACCCATAAATGAAGTGAAGTGTTTGCAGAGTGCTCTAAAAAATATCCTCAAGATTTTAAATGTAGCTTCAACTTTTGTTTCGCTCACATCATAAGTAAAACAGGTGCTACTTTTTGGCTTAAGTTATATCTTCATAAATAGTTGGTAAAATATATTACAGTTTCTCATCAAAGTTGAAATTGCAGCGTTTTATGGAGTTCTTTGCTTGGTGTGAGCTTCACTTCAAATTTACCTTAAATTTTATTATTTTTTTGTTGATATTTTAAATTTTAGAAACATGTGTGCAAGTTGCAAAGAAATTATAAGCTAATATTAATAAATATTTGATTAATTTCTGCATTTTTAAATATAGAAAAGCATTGGTGAAAGTAATTGGCTGGAATTTTTTTAAATTTCAATTTGAAATTTAAGTGATTGTTCCACTGTATCGCATTGCATATAGCTGTAACTTTGTATCCCTGTCGTAGGTATAATAAATGTTATAAACTTTCATTGTCTTTATAGCTCTTTTTGCCTCTCCTACTCCTGTTGCTGTACGGCCATTTTTCAGCCGGCTCCTAAAAGTATGCCACGATTTCCTTTGTTTCGCTTTGCTTTGGCTTCGATTACAACTACGACGATTCGTTTTGGGTCTGTCTGTAAGCTGCTCGTGTGCATGGCCAACTCACCTGCTTGAAGGTCGCTTAGTCGTGCGCCAGCTGTGGTGGTGCTGCTGCTGGCAGAGCCGCTCTCGGCGGTGCTTAGGGAAATGCTGGCACGTTTCTTGCCCCGCCAGACACTGATGCCGAAGCACTCGGCACAGCAGCAGAACACAAAGCCCAATATGAGCAGTATCCAGGCGGCGACCATAAGGACAATGGTCGATGTGGACCGATAACTGTAGCTGGCATCGTCGAGGAACAGCAGAAAGTTGTCGCTGCTGTGATTATTGCTGTTGTGGCTGCTAATGATGCTCTCATTGTGCAATTGGTCGTAATCTGGTGCAAAGGCAACTTCAACATTTCCCAGAGCAGCGAATCTTATGTTTGACATATTTGCTGCATTTGTTGACAACAATTGTTATACACACTCACTTCACTCCTCTTTACTCCACCCAATCAATCAGTTCGTCACTTTTTCGATACGATGTTTAGACAATTAATAATAATACGCGTAGTCCCGCCTGCAGAATATGAAGCTAGAACGTGACTGGTTTTCAACTCAACCAAGCTTAGTTCAGTTTCAGTTCGAACTCGATTCGATTTGATACGCGACAACTGTCAACTGTGCGATTGCCACTCGACGTGCAACTGGCTTATTATCTGGAGCGACGCCTTAGCGCGTTGCTGTCGTCGTCGTCGTCGTCGTCGTCGCCGTGACGTTTCAGTTTTTGTTGCTGCTATTTAACAACAACATCAACAATTGGCAGCAGAATCTCATATTCAAATTCATACGTAGATTTAGACAGTCGCAGAAAATGTTGTTTTTGGCTCACAATCTTTATTATCACCGTGTGTGTTTAAGCAGATAGATCGACTGTCGCCGCACAGACAAAAGACACCAAATGCCGGAGAGAAACTCTCCTCATAATCCCTCTCCTGTCCAACTCACGAATTAGTTTTATTTACATGCGAGAGCATGCTAAGTATTTTGTTTGTTTTGGTTTTGTTATTGACTATGGCGAGTTCGTTGGGTATGGTGAGCTGTGCAGCCGAGCCACTCTAAGTGGGCGTGTGAGATCTGATGATGAGTGCAGTGGGTGGAAGAGTGAGCGAAGTATCAGAGGACGAAGTGAAACGAATAGTTGCCGAACGTTTTATGGCTGCGTCGTGTGCCGAACACGTAGCGAAGATATGCAATGCCGGAAGAGTCTCTCCCAGCATAGCTGCATAGCTCCAATGGGAGAGAGAGAGAGAACTTTGCTTATGGTGAATTGTTGCTGCAATTACTTTGCATGCTTAAGGTGGGTGAGCGAGATAAGTTGACTTGACTGATAAACAGCTGCAGTGTCGAGGTGAATTCCCACTGAGAGTGAGTCTTAGCTGATTAACTTTGATCTACACAGCTGCTATAAATTAGAGTTAATATCGTTTGAGTTGTTTACCGTGCCGGAAAGTTCCATAACTTGTATACTATAAACAATCAATTTCGACAACACATGGAGTAGCTATATATAGAGTATCGTCTATTGTTCCTGTCTCTTTTTAATGAAGTTTCTTAACAGGTTTTAATTTATTTTTAGTTCCATTATTTTATTATGTATTTTTGTTTTGTGGTATAAATATATAATCATATTTCACGCTTAGATTCGTCTGGCAATATTTTCACAGCTCAACTCGGAACATCGCTCCAGGGATACTAATAGGGAAAGTGAATATATTAAATAATTATAATTGTTTTTATCCAAATTCGCTACTTACATCTACAGGCGGCTCTCTCCAGTTGGCAACGTGTCACATTCTTCCAGTTGGGATGCCTGCGCCTGCAACTGCCATTCACGTACTTGGTAACGTCATCCTGAATGCCAACTCTCCACTCGTTCTTCTCACAGATGTGGTTCAATCGCACACAGGTGTCGTCCTGGGCCCTGACTTGCAGGAGACACAAGCAGCTGATGACTGGAAATTTTAGTAGAATTAATAAAGTCATTCCAAGGACTCCTGAGGAAAGTTATGCTTACCCAACAGAATCACAAGTTTCGACATGTTCATTAAAATTTCTCAATATTTCTCTACTACAAATTCAACTTCAGGCCCCCGTATTTATAGCCAAAATATAGTTCAGGAAGAGAATTTCGGGTATTGTGCAAAAACAGCTGTGAGAGACACGATTATATGGGATTTGTTTACAGAATAAGCTTTATTTAAACAGCACTTGTTGCCAATTGACCTGTTTTCTTACTATAAAAGGATTTTTCATCGCCATGTCAATATCATCAACGATATGTATTCTCCAAGTATTATTTACCTGTTTCTTCTTGCCTTCTGTGACCTCCGAATACACGAACCCATAGAATCTTTAGCAAGATATTTGATTTCTAATTGAAAAATACGATATGTAAATAATAATTTCTAAAAAAAATTCAAAATTTTTGTTTATAATTTGTTTAAGTTTTTTTTTTTCTTATGTTCTTTATCTGCATTAAATTCTTTTCGATGCTCCAAGATTATTATTGTAAGAAAATTATATTAATTTAAGCTTTTCGTTGTTATTTCAATACTTTTCAGCTATTGAAGTGAAAGAATCAATTGCGGACCATTGTAAATCGACTATTTTTAAATTTATTATAAACTGCAACAGCTTTTGTCTCCATAACACAGCTGTTTCCGATCGATCTGAACTCAAATTGAATTCTTCACTATAAAAGCAAGTTTCCTGAATTTTCAGATTATCAAAAATCGCAAACTGTTTTAACTGAAATGTATTGCTCTGGTCCAATAGCCTTAATCCTGCTCCTCTGCTGTGCCTACGGCAGTGCCCAGAACAGGGACTGTGATCGACTCTATAACAGTTGTACAGCCTGCTCTAGGAATACTCCTCAGCGGGATGATATCAATCGAGCGGATGCTTGTCCCAGGGAGGTACGACATACCCATATCTGGAGGAAACTGACGCAATGCGAAGTTCAACGACTTTACTGCCAAAGTGAGTAAAAAGATTTCCGCCAAAGGCACCTCCCCAACTTTAAATATGAATTCTATTCACAGATCCTGACCGTCGATTCACTTGCGAGAATATCGCAATCATGGCAAGAATGGAACGTAGGAGGAACCCTCGTTGTCGCAGATGCACCACTCGTCGATCCACTCGTCGCACCACTCGGCGGCGCACAACACGACGAACGACAAGAAGGACAACTCGTCGCACCACGCGCAGATCCACAACTCGTAGAACCACCACACGGAAGCCACCAAGTCCATAAGAAATCGTATTCAACTATTTCTTTGATCGCTTCTGACTTCTGTTCAATAAATAAAAATAAATGAAATTATGTAAAAAATACAACAGACTATTAACAAATTGAATAGTTATTGTCTTATCACAGCTGCTGCTAAAGTATCCCTCTAGGGCTATATAAGCAGAATACCGTGAATATCACTAATCAGTCTGATATCGAAATGCGTTTCAAGAGTATTCTTGTCTTACTTCTGGTTGCCTGTTGTGCCTACGGCAGTGCTCAGAGTACGGACTGTGATAAGCTCTACAACAGCTGCGTATCCTGTGCCAGGACTGTGCCCCAACGAGATGACATCAATCGAGAGGATGCCTGTCCCAAAGAAGTGAGAGACACATATGTCTGGAGGACATTGACTCAGTGTGAGGTTCAACGACTTTATTGCCAAAGTGAGTATGGAAATCCTCTACTTAGTGGGCTAAAGCTAAACAGCAAATATTGTAGATCCCGGAATAAGATTCACCTGCGAGAATATCGCCATAATGGCGAAAATGGAGCGCAGACGTAATCCTCGTTGTCGACCTTGTGCCACTCGAAGACCTACTCGGCGACGTACTCGGCGAACTACTCGGCGACGTACTCGGCGACCTACTCGAAGACCTACCCGACGACCTACTCGTCGACCAACCCGAAGGACAACACGAAGAACTACGCCCAGACCCACAACTCAAGCAACTACAACTCGGGCACCCACGACTCGGGCAACCACAACTCGTAGACCGAGACCATCCACACGTCGACCCCCAAGAAACACACGGAAGCCACAGCACCATTAACCTATTCAAAAGATATTTGTCTAAAACTTACACTGAGTGAAAATTGAATATAAATTGAGATCAGTAAATACTGCAAGTGAAAAATCAGAAATACTTTTTGTTGTAATATTATTGAAAGAGTATAATGGAAATTCAATTTAAGCTTTTTTGTTTACCAGCTATTATATTTCTTGACTGTTGTTTCATCACGTCTGGCAAACATGAATTTAGCACTATATATGTCAACTCGGTTTGATTATCGAACGTATTTTGAATCAGAATGCAGTTCAAGAGCATTCTTGGTATTCTCCTGATCGTCTCCAGTGGCTGCGCCCAGAGGTCGGACTGTGATCTCATCTATGAAAGTTGTGTATCCCGTGGAGGAACTCTGTCACAAAGGGTTGATATCAATCGAAAGGATGCCTGTCCCAAGGAGGTGGAACATACCTATAACTGGAGGAATCTGAACCAATGTGAAGTTGACCGACTTTACTGCGAAAGTGAGTTGACAAAAAAAATTGATCAACAACTACTCTGAAATTATATGTGTGGTTTTCAGATCCTGGACGTAGATTGACCTGCGAGAATATAGCTGCGATGGCCAAAATGGAACGTAGACGCAATCCCCGATGTCATCCTTGTCGTACCAATCGACCGCGACGTAAAAATCGTCCGCGACCTCGTCCACGACCTCGACCGCGTCCTCGACCGCGTCCTCGACCGCGTCCTCGACCGCGTCCTCGACCGCGTCCTCGACCGCGTCCCTCCAGCCCACCATCTACCACAACTCGACGCACAACTCAGGCCACCACTCGTAGGACAACAGCGAGACGCATAAGCACTCGTAGGTCATCCCGTAAGCCTGTGATTGGCCTGTAGGAGAACCCGTTCTCAAGTGAGTTCCGCTTACGTTGTGAATTAATCAAAGTAAACAATGAAATGAATGAGAATGAAGTAAACAATAAAATTCAACTCGCTTTTAATACATTTAATGTGGGTCCTCAAATTGAAGTGCTTTTTAAATACTTGTTACGGTTTAAGCTTTCATAACAGACCCACAGTGCAGACCGCACTGTGACCATGCCCCCAGTTCGAGCCCCAACGCCCACTGCCGCTCCCACATATGCCCGACGAGAGCGACTCCCATACTCCATTTCCACTTCCACTTCCAGCTCCAGTTCCATTCCAGGTCCATATCCACTTGAGCTCACGTCATGAACATGATTATGTACTTTATGAATGTGCAGTGAGATGAGTGAAAGGGGGGAGGAGAAAGTAACAGAGGGAGGAGAGAGTGAAGAAGTCGTAGAAATAATAATGCAATATTAATAGAATTTTAAAGACTATGAGACACCCTTTCCATTGGATAATTTACATTTATTTATCTAAATATTGTTTTTTACTTTTATGTGAAAACAAAGAAAGACAGTTGCGAATATTTCTCGAACATTTTTAATATGTGAAATTAAATTTAGTTTCTCTTAACTTATTAAAGTACCTGAATTGAGTCATAAAGTCTCCATGCTCCACTTTTGTAGTTTCCATAATGAAATGTTCGTCGCCGGAGAGATGTGTGAATGCCTTTCACAGGCTGCGACGAACTGAATGCCACTGGCTAACTGGATAACTGGAATGGCTTAAAACGTTGGCCTGGCCAACAACAATAACAACAACAACAATAACAACTACAAGCACAACTACAACATGGGGCATCTCGAAGAGCTTATATAATACTCGGAGTCGGATTTGAAATTGAAAATCTTTTTGGCGCTGCACTTGAAAAATGCTTAGCACATGGTCCATGGGCCATGGTCCATGGATGATGAACTTTATAAAACTCTTGACCACATTTGCCGCAGCTACACGCCCTCCCTTCTGTGCAACACAGATGCCCCCTTCACCTCCTCCGCCACTCACTACGACTTTGGTCAGTTAGCAACACTTTGGCCATGTTCAAGCAGCTGGCGGCCAAAAAAGGAGTGTCGACAGGGGGGTTGTGGAGAGGTGTGTGGGTTGAGGGGGGAGGCTAGGGTTTGGAAACGTGGCAAGAGGCACTTGACTTTAGCGCCACTCGTAAGTGTAAATTTTATTTGAGGCAGCCAAGTGTTATAGATGCACTTACACACATATAGATTCATAGATACATAGATACACTCGTAACGTACTTACAGATATATCTTCGGCTATATCTGTGTCTCTCACTCACTCTCTCTCTCTCTCTCCAAGTGCATCTCTAACTGCAAGCTGTTGAAGTGAAATTTTTGGCATTGGTTATTGGTGCTGACTCTTCTCTACCCTCTTTCCACTACTCCCCTTCAGTTCCTCGTCCTTTTGCTCCTCCTCTTCACCCCTGCTGAGGTCAGTCTGCTCGTGTCGCTGACAGTTAAGTGCTGATAATCGCTTTTGAATTCAATTTTGCAGGCAGCCGCATTTAGTTCGCAGACAAAGTTGAGATTCAAAAGTGCAACATACTCTAATTTTCAACATGCCACCTATTCCTCTCTCCCTCCCTCTCTCTATGTCCATGATGCCACAAGTTGCATCAATGCTGCTGCACAAAAGACTTTCGTCCAAACTTGCTCCTTCTATGGCCTCAGCTGGCTTGTCCCATGGCGCCTTCTGGCCATCAGTTCTGCCCCCTTTTTTTTTTGTTGCTAGTGGGCGTGGCATTTGTGGGTTGAGTGGGAGGGGAGAAGTGATTTTGTAGCTGGCGTTGTTGCGGTTTGTTCTGTTGTTTTTTGGCACTGTGGCTTCTAAATTGTTAACTAGATTTTGGGGGCTGCAGTTGCTCGGCTCGGTCTGCAACTCATTTAATCAAAGTTTCCTGCCCTCATCCTTTATCCTTTCAATATTTTATTTTGGCTCTGGAAATTATTGTGTTTGCTTAATTGAAATCTGTTTTAGTTTTGCAGATAATTTGCTTAAGGCAGCTGAGCTCGATTAGTCCCCAGAAATATATGATACTTGGCTTAAAGAGGGGAATTGTGGCTCAAATTAATGTGGCTGTGTGGAAGTGGGTAACATCTTTTTATTTTGAAATTTAGATAGATCTTAAATTATGTTGTGAAAGTATAAATATTATTTCAAAGCTCACTTCTCTGTAGAGGAAGAAATATGGGAAATCTTTGAGCTTTTTTGTTGAATTTTAATATCAATCTCTTTATTCTCTTATAAATTAAATATACTATAACTGTGCTATATACAAACATTATTCTGATCACGCTATATATCTAACAGTTTGATTCACTTGCAGAGTTGGAAATGTATCTTTTTCCATGCAGTATAATTTATCTGCAATGAGCATAATCTTATAGTTACTTTTATGTGCGGTTCTTTTCAGCCAAAAGATTCATTTGCTGCCATCGCAAATCTCAGTGCACTCCCTGTAAGTGTGTGTGTGTAAGTGTGTGTAAGTGTGTGTGGGCGTGTGTGTATTCGACTTATATCGATAAATCTTGTGTGGCTCTTGGCTGGGATGCCAACTATTCCAGGAATCAGCAGCCAAGTTTGGTGCATCTTTCACGTACTTCGCATTACCATAAAATCCAGACGCAGAGGAGCACAGAGGGCGAGTGAAAGAAAGAGATGGGATTGGTGGGATTGGTGGGATTGTTGGGAGTGGGATAGATAGTTGGATAGTCCAACTCATCAGAACCCAGAGCCAGCACGCACAGCAACAACAAATCCGACAGCAACTCCAACATCATCCGCATCAGTATCCACATTATCGTGATGCTTGTCGTCCACTTGATGCATCCTCAGCTTCAAAATTCCACTCCAACTCCTGGCCATGGCCAAGTGAATCCACAACTACAACACACTCAAGTGGTTGTCAGTGTGTGTGTTCCATGATAAATCCCTCAAAATACATCATTTTTCACACGAAACTCATTTTTGATTTTTGTTTGATGGCAGCAACAACAGCAAATTGGAATATATTACATGAGGAGAAGAAATGGAAAGAGATTAATAAGTGGAGGGAAAGTAGATAAAAATATTTGCATAATTAACAAGAATTAAGATTATGAATTATTCGATTATTTCTTTTATAACTTTTTAATAGTCACGTAGCTACTTTAGTTCCTCTTAGAAACTTGATTTTCTTTTGAAACATTTGAAAACCCCATCAGCTTTCACCCTAAATAATCATAAATTCAGCTGCCAAACTTCAGTTTCCGCAGGATATTTTCCAGAGCTAATTATTTTTAATCATTGCACAATTCCTTTGCATCCAAAATGAAAGAAAAAAAAACCTAAAATAATTACAACAGAGTGCGCCGCGGGGTCATGTTGAATAATAACATAACTAAAATCTAAATCAATTTCATAACAGCAGCTCTCCCTCTCTCCCTCTCTCTCTCTCTGTCTCTCTGTGAGTCATTGTCGGTCTCATTCACTTGCCACACGTACTCGCAACTGCCACGTGCCACCGCGCTTAACAATAACAATAACATTGCTCTTGTCCCCCCGCACTTGAAACCAAAAAATTTCATTACTAGAGGCAAAAGCGTGGGGGCAGAGGTGTTACAGAGAAGGGGGGAGGAGTAGTGTGGGGGGAATGGGCGGGGAGGTGACAGTGGACAGGTTTGCCCTTTGGCATTGACTCAATTACAAAGAGGAAACTGTTTAAATGCTCCCCAAAAACAAGCTGGCGATGACTTTGTCCTCGTCCTCGTCATCGTCATCGTCCTCATCCCCATCGATGGCTGCAGGGTGACTAGTCGATGCAGGGGGGGGGGACTTTAGGAAGCTGTTATAGAGTTGCTTAATATTTATCTAACTGTTGTAATCAGCAAACAGAGCGCTGACATGTGCCGGGGATCTTGATAGGCAGCCTCAGCCCAACAACTTCAAGAATCCAAATAGAAATCCCAATCGAAATCCAAATCCAAATCAAAATCTGAAGCCCAGTTCAAATGAGTTTTTAATAAACTGTCAGTTAATAATGAATTCTAGAAACAAAGGCGAGGGTTATTATCCGCTGACATGGGAGGGCTCAGAGATAGAAGGGGGTCCTCTCTACTATTTGCTGACATATTTCGGGGCACGCGTGCCTCAAAGTTTTTGTTAGGCGCTCTCAGCTCTCACAGCTATTGAATTTACTTGGGTGTGAAATTTGGCAGCTTGTTAGGGATAATCAAGACAGGCACGGAGTAGGAGAAGAGGCGGTGGGCGGTGGGCGGTGGTGAGCTGTGTGGACGACCCCAATCATGTAGCAGCTTGTAAAATGTGAAGCGTGAAAAGAAAATTGAAAAGTTGTTCGCGCAGTTTTCCACAGACTTTCTGAAAGGCTGTTGATTTCGAGAATTCTTGACAAAAGTTGCAGTCCGCAAACTTTTGCTAAGGCAGAAGGTTTCTACTAGCCTAAACTGCACAGTTGAAGCATTTGGCTGCTTAAAATTAAAAAAAAACATGAAATAAAGTAAATTAAGGGGGAATGCTATAGTCGGGAGTCCTTCAATTGCAGTTACCTTGTGCTCAGCTCCCTAAATTATTGTGCGTCATTCAGTTAGCGCATATCGATTGCGGCTGATTGAAGTTTTCTTCCTTTGGAGAATATGCCTGTGTTTCAGATCTTATTGCACATCAATTTGAAAGACTTAAAATAAGGCAAAGGGCAGAGGAACTTATAAAATTTGGGCAAAAGTGACAAACTATTCTTCATCTCGTCTATTTCACACAAAGTGCCTTATATTAGTTAAAGTCCATTATGCTCAATTATGTCAATTGTCTTATTATACGTCCATCGAGCAACGCTTTCAGCGCAACTTTGAGCCACGCATTCAACTTAAGACGAAACCGTAAGGGGAAGGATCGGCGGCCCTCGTTTGTTTTTGCTTCAGTTTCAGTTTGGAAGTCGAAAGCGAAGCGAGTTTCTTATCCCATGGCATACATTTTGGGACAGCACTGTAAGCAGTTAACACCATGGGAAGTTCTATGATGGCTATGATTGTTGCAATTTATCGTGAATCTACTGTATTTTTATGGAACTCCAATAAAATCCCTTTTCTTATAACAATGCTGTACTGATTATTGACTTTATTGTTGGCTTTATGATTCTGCCGCTCTTTAGGTCTTTCCTTGTAGATCAACTTCCGGGCTCGTTAAGGAAACTTTAGCAAGTTCTTCCTTATGGAGCAACTTCCTTTTCCTTTAAGCAGACCGCGTCTTAAAGTCGAACCCCTTCGATGGGTTTGCCCAACAGCTTTAAGGGCAGACAAAGAGACACCACATAATGTTATTTTGGCCGGGTCCAACAAAAAACCCACCCAAAAGCCACCCCCATTTTTGAGAGCCAATATCCCCAACTCTGGGCCAACTCAGTCTGGGCATAATGACGGCACGTTTTGCTGCAATCCCAATGAGGAAATGCTAATCCGCATGTAATATTCGAAAATGATATGAAAATGCCAAACCAAACAACCCCGAGACTACACATAGTATAGTATAGTATAGTATAGTATAGAACTGAGAATAACTGTGTGTTGGGCCCAATGCCAACATTACTCAATGTCAACATGAAAATTGCTTTGGAATTCATGCATTCAAAATACTCACACCCGAAGGAACCCAAACTCCGCATTCAATTCATTTCGCTGCCTAAAAAACTAAAGCAACTGTATAGAAATTTTCATTTCAGATTTTCATTGGAAAGCGTCAAGGGAAACTCTCTTTTCTCTTTCTCTCTGTCTTTCTCTCTCTCTCTAGTCTAAATAGCTGCGCAGGGCGCTGATTAAAAGTGGCAACTTCGTGGCCATGTGGGTGGGTGGTTGGTTGGGTGGTTGGTCGGTGGGGTGGTTGCTTGGTAGGTTTTACTGTTTTGGTGTCGCGTTGCAACCTTTTCCATTTGTGGCAAAGCGAAGGGTCGCAGCCAGCGTCCATGGGGAGACTCTCTGATGAGGTAGCTGCTGTTGATGTTGCACTTGTCTCTCTGACTCGGCTTCAAAAATTTCGTCACAGACCTTTGGCGTGAAATTTCGTAACGAATTCTCTAAAAACAACAACAACAACAACAACAGCAACGATTTGTTGAAGAAGAGGAAGAGCTCATTGTAATTTCTGTAATGTTGCAGGATCTGCAGCATGGGTATGACTCACAAAAAAATATAAAGAGGACATCGGTATTGTTGAAAAATTATTAGAAATTCGCTTTATTGTTGAGGGGGAGGGCTGGATGGAAGGGCGGTGGCAGGGCGAGTGGATGCTACTTGCAACACAGCTGGTGCCACGAATGTGACCGGCATTTGGCCGCAATGTGGTCGATGTTAAAGGACTTTCAACAAACACAAACACACACACACATACAGCTCAAATGTGTGTTTGGGTTTTAATATTTCGCATATTTTGAAGGGAGAAGAAGCAAAGAACACAAAGTGCAAATGCCAAGCGATTTGTTTGCAGTCGAGAAGGGAAAGGACTCATCCAGGCGGGGAAGGGCAGACAACATTTATTTTAAGGGATAGTCAAAAATCACTTTAAATGTTATATGGAATATTATGAGCTTAAATTTGTTGACAATGCATAAAGATACACGATAAGAGTTGGAGTTGGAAGCGTAGATAAACTAAGTGAGAATATGCCAAGAAAATATTAACTGAAATTTGACTATATTTTGTAAATATTTTAAAACAAAAATTTATGTGATCTTTATACTACAAAAGCTCTTAGTTGATTTATGCAATATGTTCTTTGGCTAAACTAAAAATGAAATTCCTGCTACATAAAACATATTTTCTTATAGTTTATGCATTTCGCATAAATATTTGGGAATTATTTTATATTCCATGTGAACTATTTGTTTTGAGAATAACTTTGATTTTATCAAGGAATCCCTGGCTGTCGACAGCAACATAAATATATTGAATGAATTCTCATAACTGCGAAAATGAAAAATGAAAAGAGTTGCAACAAGCATCATTAAGAGCGTAGCTTCAACAGACCGACGTCCATCTGTTTGTCTGTCCATCCGTCTGTTTGTTCGTCAGTCTGTCAGTCTGTCTGTCCGTCTGTTGGCTGTAACAATAAGTTGTTCATTACAGAGACTTACAGCAAGAACGACAAAGGCAAACAGAAAACATTTGCAGCAAACAAAAGTTGCAGCTTTTCGGTTGCTTAAACAATTGAATGGACTGCAGCCTGCCACATGCTGCATGCTGCATGCCACATGCTGCACTGCAAACCGAAATACCCATAAGCTGCAAAAGTAAGCTGAAATATTTATAATGCTGTCCAACACTTGGCTGACCGCAGCAACAATCAGAGTAGTTTGGGGCATGTGCGGCAGTGGCAAGTGGCAAGTGTAGCACATTGACCGCAACAACACAAAAAAAAAATACAAGGCAAAATAAATTGATTTTGTATACTTGGCCAACAAGTGGAGCACAGAGGGGGGTGGGGGCATCACACATACATCTACAAATGCATAAACAGATACTGAAACTATAGGAGGTGGGGCAAGGCAAGTGGCATGCACAATGTTGCAACATACGCCCCGATAATTATGAAATTTGAAGCGCAAAGTGAAACCAATAAAGCGAACAAAAACCCGAAAAGCAGCAAAGATACAAAATAGGAAAAGAACAAAAATATATGAAATCCAATTCCGAAGAAAGCAAAAACAATAACAATTTATGGCCCAAACACGCCCCACCACCACCAGCAGCAGAAGAAGATGCAGTTGTTGATGATGAAGAAGAAGATACTTTAGAAACCCGCAGAACGCCCCTACGCAGCAAAAGGCAGTTAGAGCTGTGGGCGTGGCTGGCAGACAACATGGAATCAAACAACAAAAAGACAGGCGAACCACATAACATATGCGAAAGGGATAATAATTCAGGCCAACTAACAAAAGGACGATGGGAAAGGACACCGCATACACAATACACAATCCTCAATCTGAAATCCCAGAGACCAGAGACCAGAATTCGGAATATAATAAATACTTTTGTTGCTCGCGGTCAGATGAAGCAGAGTTCCTTTTTTTGTTTCTGTGAAGAGAGAAGGGCAAAGTGAGCGGAGTGATGGCAAAAGAATGCCGCGAGCACTTGTCCTGTTGCAAGGATCTCGCCATCGTTAGCGATGCGACACGCGCGCCGCAGGACATCGCCATGCCTTGCCCTTGTCCTTGCCTTTGCCCTTGCTTGTTGTCCTGCCAGCCCAAAAATTGACATTTAATGAGCCCGAGCGGGCAGCAATACCTGCAAACCTCTAACTCTCTCTTGCTATCCCCCTCTCTCTCTCTCTCTCCCTCTCTCTCACTCTCTCACTACTGCTGCTCTGGCATATCTGGTTTATGTAATCGCATAAATCGTGTTGCAGCCAGCGGGAGCTTGCTTGCTGCTTGCCCCAGGCAAGTGCAACACCTTTTGTTATCACACAAAGCAAGTGCCTTACCTCGCTGCACCTACTCTCCCTCTCCCCCCACTCTCAGTGGCTGCGCATTCAGTTGGCAAATATTACATTGTCTCTACCTGCTCCATGCTCCTGCTCATCCTGCTGGTCCTGCTCTGGTTAGCTGAGTTGTGTTGTGTTATCCTGTTATGCTGTGTCTGTGTTTTCGATTAGCTCACATATCAAAATGGGGCACGTTAATTGTTTTCAAGTTCGTGGCATGTCAACAGCAGCAGCAGCAGCAGCAGCATGTTGCAGATACAGCATGTTGCAACACATCGACTTTCGAGTCAATTTATCTGTCTAGCCGACAATTTAATGAGTTTGTTTTGTATACCCTTCCCACGTCAGTTAAATTACTAGAGATACAGATATGAAGCTGAGAGTTGTAAAGATAATAACTCAACTGATATCAGAGATTGACTTAGCTCAGGAATTTATATAGAGCAGTTTCTTTGTATTTCACTTTGAGCTTATAATTCGCAACTACTTCGAGCTAGCTAAGTAACTGCTACTCTCTGCAGTTTGTTGACCTCTCTTATTCCCTCTCTCACTCTCACTCTTACTCTCTCTCTCTCTTTCTCTGTACTCATTTGTAAGCAATTTGGGGGCAACTAAGCTTAATACGTTTTGAGTCCATGTCCATGTCTCTGTTCTGGTGTTGGCCAAATAGTTTTTGGGCCAATAAAATGACACATTTGCCCAGTTGCTAATTGCAGGCAATAAATTACAACAAACGGGACAATCTCTTTCTCTGCCTCCGTCTGGGTTCCTGCTTCTGTTTCTGTTTCTGCCTCTGGCTTGGCATAGATAAGGCGGGGCAAGGCAGCTTGTGGCAATGTGACATTGGCAAAAGTTTTTGGATTGCATTGAGTTGCGTGTGGCGGGTAGGCGCAACTATTTAATATGCGGCATGCAACAACATGGCCTCGTAACAGCGTTGCAATTCGTAGACAAAGTCAGTAAAATATTAATTATGTCAGTTCGTTTCGCAGAGTGGCTTCCGTATAGCATCGTGTCTACAGGCTGCAGGAATGCCTTTGGCAAAATTTGCATTTATATTAAAAACAAACAACAACAAAACAGGCGACAGACAGAATGCGGTGAGGAGTGATGGGGGGGGGGGGCAGTCAGTCACTGTGTCTTACCGTGGCAGAGGCAAGGTGGCAAAGAGTCTGAGCTGGAGATTGCCAAAATCCGTATGATGACAGACGCCGAGGACTTTGCGGCATAATCAAAGACACGTCACCAACAGGCTATGACCAATTTGCAACCCCTCCCCCCCCTCACTTTGGCCTCTCTACTGCACCCCTACTCCACATGCTGAGCAAACAGATTCTCTGCAGATATTTGGACTGCGGTCTGCGCTTTAATTATGTCTCATATATCAGTTTAGCTCTTCAGTTTAGTTTGTCTAAGCATAAGAATAATTTCGTTTTGATTGCAATTACCTCCGAACCCTCCACTCCAAGCTGCTGCGAACGCAACCCCCTTGTGTGGCAAGTGTGGCAAGTGCAGCGGAGGGTTGCTTTCATTCCCTGGCAGCTGAGTCACAAGTGTTGCCAATTGTTGGTAAACGCCACAGCAACCCCCCATTCAAAAAAAAAGCTACTCTGTGGTTGCCTTGTGCAAACTACATCCCCCCAAACAACCCCCCACTCTGCATCCCCTCCCCCTCCCATACTCAACCGCCCCCTGCTTAGCCGTGGAAAATTATTAGATTTTATTGCACGCAACATTTCCAAAAATGAAATGAAAAATTTGTCGTTTTGTTGCGTTGCGATTTATTGGCATTGCCTTCGCTCTTGCCCCCTCATCTACATCCACGGCCACTCCCTTCTTCCCCCCTCCCCCTCACACCACCACCATTGCCATTTTATGATTCTTGTTTTTAATAATTCCAAGTGGTTTTTGTATTTGGCCAGAAATTTGCTGGCCGCCATGGAACAGCTGTTGACTGCGAATCCTCCAAAGGGTTGACCCAAAATGCACTCGCCCATAAATGTTTACGAAACAGAATTAGTTTGGGGATTTGCATTTTCCATTTCCATTTCCATACCATGTTACATTTCCATTTAAATATGCGAATACTACAGTTAGTAGTTCCACACAGAAAGTTCTCAAATAAAAGTTCTTCTGTTGATGGACACACTCCGCAGAGTTTGTTTAGGGCGAAAACGCAAATCTGAAAAATGAAATCTGAAATCTAAAATCTGTTTGTCATTTGCATATGTAATCTCTATGACAAACCCGAGGACCAGACGACGAACAGCGGGCAGGAATATGATAATCAGATACTTATCACAATTGCAATTGCTAAAATAAACAGAATATCATTGAATATAGTAATAATGACATGAATATAATATAATGGATATTAACGGCATCAGAAGATTATAAAAAGGGGCAAGAAATACAGTATAAAAGCTGGTAGCAAAATATAAAAATCTGATAAATAAAAAATTTTTAGCTTTTGACACTTCTATTACATATTTTTTGCCATATGTCGAAAAATACTTATCAAAAACATTTGAAATAAAAAAAATAATAAATAAACTTAAAAATACGGCTAATAGGATTAGTGGTGACAGAGTTGTGAATCTTCAAAGTCAAGCTACTGCTGATATAGTGTTCCTTAGGAATTTTTAGACCATTTTGCATATTTTCGGCCATATCTCGAAAAGTACTTATCAGAATCACCTGAAATAAAAAGCAAATTGCTTGTTTTGAGTCCTAAAGTCAATTAATGTCAAAAAATTGGAATCCAAAATTTTTTCATTTTTAATGATATTGTCAAGGGGTAGGTATGGAAAACTGGACAAAAAAGTCGAAAAATTTTAAATGCCGAAAATCTTTGAATGCAGAATTGATCTAGGAGCAAAACCATTAACAGAAATCCAAATTTCATCAAAATCGGTTAATATTTGGCCAAGTTATGGGAGTTCAAAGATAGGTTAGGGCTTATTTATTGGAAAATTCCGGTTTCGGGTAACTTTTAGACACATTTTTATCCATATCTCGAGATATACTCATCAGAAACACCTGAATTAAACTTCATTTTCAAAAATATGACCATCATTATCATTTTCAGAAATTTCATAAAAATCTGTTAAGTGGTGACTGAGTTGTGAATCTTCAAAGTCAAGCTACTGCTGATATAGTGTTTCTTATGTATTTTGAGACCATTTTTGCATATTTTTGGCCATATCTCGAAAAGTACTTGTCAGAAACACCTCAAATAAAAAGCAAATTGCTTGTTTTGAGTCCCATAATCGATTAGCGTCAAAAAATTGGAATCCAAAATTTTTTCATATTTGTTGATATTGTCAAGGGGTAAGTATGGAAAACTGGTCAAAAAAGTCAAAAAATTTAAAATTCCGAAAATCGAAAATCTTTGAATGCAGAATTAATCTAGAATCAAAACCATTAACAGAAATCAGAATTTTATCAAAATCGGTTAATATTTGGCCAAGTTATGACAGTTCAAAGTTAGAATAGGGTTTATTTTCTGAAAAATTCCGGTTTTTGGTAACATTTTGACACGTTTTTGTTCATATGTTGAGATATACTCATCAGAAACAGCTCATTCATAATTCATTTAAAAAAAATGGCCATCATTTTCATTTTCACAATTTTCGTAAAAATCGTCTTAGTGGTGACTGAGTTGTGAATCTTCAAAGTTAAGCTACTGTTTATATAGTGTTTTTTAGGTATTTTGAAACCATTTTTGCATATTTTTGGCCATATCTCGAAAAGTACTTATCAGAAACGCCTCAAATAACAAGCAAATTGCTTGTTTTGAGTCCCATAATCGATTAGCGTCAAAAAATTGGAATCCAAAATTTTTTCATATTTGTTGATATTGTCAAGGGGTAAGTATGGAAAATTGATCAAAAAAGTCAAAAAATTTAAAATGCCGAAAATCGAAAATCTTTGAATGCAGAATTAATCTAGAATCAAAACCATTAACAGAAATCAAAATTTCATTAAAATCGGTCAGTATTTGGGCAAGTTATGGCAGTTCAAAGTTAGGTTAGGGCTTATTTATTGAAAAATTATGGTTTCGGGTAACTTTTAGACACATTTTTGTCCATATCTCGAGATATACTCATCAGAAACACCTCAATTAAACTTCATTTTAAAAAATATGACCATCATTATCATTTTCACAATTTTCATAAAAATCGGCTTAGTGGTGACTGAGTTGTGAATCTTCAAAGTCAAGCTACTGCTGATATAGTGTTTCTTATGTATTTTGAGACCATTTTTGCATATTTTTGGCCATATCTCGAAAAGTACTTGTCAGAAACACCTCAAATAAAAAGCAAATTGCTTGTTTTGAGTCCCATAATCGATTAGCGTCAAAAAATTGGAATCCAAAATTTTTTCATATTTGTTGATATTGTCAAGGGGTAAGTATGGAAAACTGGTCAAAAAAGTCAAAAAATTTAAAATTCCGAAAATCGAAAATCTTTGAATGCAGAATTAATCTAGAATCAAAACCATTAACAGAAATCAGAATTTTATCAAAATCGGTTAATATTTGGCCAAGTTATGACAGTTCAAAGTTAGAATAGGGTTTATTTTCTGAAAAATTCCGGTTTTTGGTAACATTTTGACACGTTTTTGTTCATATGTTGAGATATACTCATCAGAAACAGCTCATTCATAATTCATTTAAAAAAAATGGCCATCATTATCATTTTCACAATTTTCGTAAAAATCGTCTTAGTGGTGACTGAGTTGTGAATCTTCAAAGTTAAGCTACTGTTTATATAGTGTTTTTTAGGTATTTTGAAACCATTTTTGCATATTTTTGGCCATATCTCGAAAAGTACTTATCAGAAACGCCTCAAATAACAAGCAAATTGCTAGTTTTGAGTCCCATAATCGATTAGCGTCAAAAAATTGGAATCCAAAATTTTTTCATATTTGTTGATATTGTCAAGGGGTAAGTATGGAAAATTGATCAAAAAAGTCAAAAAATTTAAAATGCCGAAAATCGAAAATCTTTGAATGCAGAATTAATCTAGAATCAAAACCATTAACAGAAATCAAAATTTCATTAAAATCGGTCAGTATTTGGGCAAGTTATGGCAGTTCAAAGTTAGGTTAGGGCTTATTTATTGAAAAATTATGGTTTCGGGTAACTTTTAGACACATTTTTGTCCATATCTCGAGATATACTCATCAGAAACACCTCAATTAAACTTCATTTTAAAAAATATGACCATCATTATCATTTTCACAAATTTCATAAAAATCTGTTTAGTGGTGACTGAGTTGTGAATCTTCAAAGTCAGGCTACTGCTGATATAGTGTTTCTTATGTATTTTGAGACCATTTTTGCATATTTTTGGCCATATCTCGAAAAGTACTTGTCAGATACACCTCAAATAAAAAGCAAATTGCTTGTTTTGAGTCCCATAATCGATTAGCGTCAAAAAATTGGAATCCAAAATTTTTTCATATTTGTTGATATTGTCAAGGGGTAAGTATGGAAAACTGGTCAAAAAAGTCAAAAATTTTAAAATGCCGAAAATCGAAAATCTTTGAATGCAGAATTAATCTAGGATCAAAACCATTAACAGAAATCCAAATTTCATTAAAATCGGTTAATATTTGGGCAAGTTATGGCAGTTCAAAGTTAGGTTAGGGCTTATTTATTGAAAAATTCCGGTTTCGGGTAACTTTTTGACACATTTTTGTCCATATCTCGAGATATACTCATCAGAAACACCTCAATTAAACTTCATTTTAAAAAATATGACCATCATTATCATTTTCAGAAATTTCATAAAAATCTTTATGATGGTGACTGAGTTGTGAATCTTCAAAGTCAAGCTACTGCTGATATAGTGTTTCTTAGGAATTTTTAGACCATTTTTGCATTTTTTTGGCCATATCTCGAAAAGTACTTATCAGAAACACCTCAAATAAAAAGCAAATTGCTTGATTTGAATCCCATGATCGATAAGCGTCAAAAAATTGGAATCCAAAATTTTTTAATTTTTAATGATAATATCAAGGGGTAGGTATGGAAAACTGGACAAAAAAGTCGAAAAATTTTAAATGCCGAAAATCGAAAATCTTTGAATGCAGAATTAATCGAGGATCAAAACCATTAACAGAAATCCAAATTTCATCAAAATCGATTAATATTTGGCCAAGTTATGGCAGTTCAAAGTTAGAATGGGGCTTGTTTACAGAAATATTTCGGTTTCGGGTAACTTTTTGACACATTTTTGTCCATATCTTGAGATTTACTCATCAGAAACACCTGAATTAAACTTCATTTTTTCATAAAAATCTGTTTAGTGGTGACTGAGCTGTGAATCATCAAAGTCAAGCTACTGCTGATATAGTGTTTCTTAGGAATTTTTCGACCATTTTTGCATATTTTTGGCCATATCTCGAAAAGTACTTATCAGAAACACCTCAAATAAAAAGCAAATTGCTTGATTTGAATCCCATGATCGATAAGCGTCAAAAAATTGGAATCCAAAATTTTTTACTTTTTAATGATATTGTCAAGGGGTATGTATGGAAAACTTGTCAAAAAAGTCAAAAAATTTAAAATTCCGTAATTCGAAAATCTTTGAATTCAGAATTAATCAAGGATCAAAACCATTAACAGAAATCAAAATTTCATCAAAATCGATTAATATTTGGCCATGTTATGGCAGTTCAAATATAGGTTCGGGCTTATTTTCAGAAAATTTCATGTCTCGGGTAACTTTTTGACACATTTTTGTCCATATCTCGAGATATACAGATCAGAAAAACCTCAATTAAACTTCATTTTAAAAAATATGGCCATCATTATTATTTTCACAAATTTCATAAAAATCTGTTTAGTGGTGACTTAGTTGTGAATCTTGAAAGTTAAGCTACTGCTTAAATAGAGCTTTTTAGGTATTTTGAGACCATTTTTGCATATTTTTTGCCATATCTCGAAAAGTACTTATCAGAAACACCTCAAATAAAAAGCAAATTGCTAGTTTTGAATCCCATGATCGATAAGCGTCAAAAAATTGGAATCCAAAATTTTTTAATTTTTAATGATATTGTCAAGGGGTAGGTATGGAAAACTGGACAAAAAAGTCGAAAAATTTTAAATGCCGAAAATCGAAAATCTTTGAATGCAGAATTAATCGAGGACCAAAACCATTAACAGAAATCCAAATTTCATAAAAATCGGTTAATATTTGGCCAAGTTATGGCAGTTCAAAGTTAGAATAGGGCTTGTTTACAGAAATATTTCGGTTTCGGGTAACTTTTTGACACATTTTTGTCCATATCTTGAGATTTACTCATCAGAAACACCTCATTTATAATTCATTTTAAAAAATATGACCATCATTATCATTTTCACAATTTTCATTAAAATCGGCTTAGTGGTGACTGAGTTGTGAATCTTCAAAGTTAAGCTACTGCTGATATAGTGTTTCTTAGGTATTTTGAGACCATTTTTGCATAATTTTGGCCATATCTCGAAAAGTACTTATCAGAAACACCTCAAAGAAAAAGCAAATTGTTTGTTTTGAGTCCCATAATCGATTAGCGTCAAAAAATTGGAATCCAAAATTTTTTAATTTTTGATGATATTGTCAAGGGGTAAGTATGGAAATCTGGTCAAAAAAGTCAAAAAATTAAAAATGCTGAAAATCGAAAATCTTTGAATGCAGAATTAATCTAGGATAAAAACCTTTAACAGAAATCCAAATTTCATCAAAATCGGTTAATATTTGGCCAAGTTACGATAGTTCAAATTTAGTAAATAATGTTAAGCAGCTGTTTGAGTTGTCTAGTTTGGGTCACTTTTCTCAGAGCTAGTTATGCTCTCTCACATTACACATTTCTCACATTTAAAGGGAATTTTGAGAGCTACTTTAAAACTCATTCAACACGCTCCTTGTTAGCATAAAGAATCTACTCCATTGCCGTTCTGTGGATGGACCCTCAGGGTAGACAACAGTTGGTCAAAGCATTGGGTTACACAACAGATGGAAAAGAGACAGACTGCTGGAAAGAGAGAGAAAGAGAGGGAGCCTTGCCTATACTATAGATAGTTCATTTAGAGCATCCTAACAACTGCAACATGACACCATATTATTAAATTAAATGCGGACACGCGTTCCAAAGGCAACTTGCAACAAGCATTGGGGCAACTGGTCAGTGGCCACCTAAATCGTTGTGCAACATTTTGTGGCAGCAGCTGGCACTGAACAAGCATTAGGTGCCACACAAAGCCAACAAAGAGCCCCATTTCAACCATTTCAACTAACTGGGCTACTTGTCTCTCTCTCTCTCTCTCTCTCTCTCTCTCGGTGTGTATTGTATTGCTGCTAACAAGTTTTTGGATTCCTGGAATAAGCCAATCAATAGATCCGATAAGCCAGATGAATGAGTTTTAATTATGCGCCAGTCCAGCGATTAAGATCTGTCCACATTTCATGTAACTAAAGTTGGGGCATGCCACCATCAAAATCTGTGTAGATCGCAGCGATCATTTCATATTTCAATTTCCAATTTTCGAATTGTTGTGTTTATTTTTCTCATTTGGGTTTTTTGGCCAAGAGTCAAAAAGTCAAGTTGCAGCTGCACAGTATCTGACGCTGCCACTGCTGCGGGTTACCTGCTGTGCCTGGCTTCATTTATTTGATTTCATTTTGTTGCAAGAACAGCTGCTGCCTACTACGTGCCTCACAATTGATGACGACAGGTTGCAGCCAAAACTCTAAATGATCCTCGGCTTCAACCGAAATTTATGCTGGGCTCATTTTCGATTCTCAGTCTGTTCGTCTGTCTGTCCGTCTGTCTGTTTGTCTGTTTGTCTGTTGACGTTAATCGAGTAAATTGTGGCAGCTGAACTGTCAGTTCTGTTAAGTGGGCCTGCCCTTAACATTGATGTATGGTTGTTGGCCAAATTCTCGCGTTGATCTCCAGTCTGCGATAATGCCCTAAAAACGCCTCGTCTCCAATTTGGCTTAGAGTAGAGACGGCAACTGCAACAGCAACTACTCTGTGCCTCATTGCAACCTTGATTAATGTTTGGCCAAAAACATAACTATCTCTACGCACAAGTCTATCTCTCTCTCTCTCTCTTTCTCTTTCTCTCTGACTCTTCAGTTGTTTTTAGTTGTTGCTGTTGTGTAATTAGTCGCCACTTGTTGTCATAAATTTCAGCTACATTTTGTTGAAAAGTCCCTTTTAATTGCTCTGATTTACAGCTCCCTCTCTCCGTCTTTTTTCACGCGCTCTCTGGGTCTCTCTTTCTCTCTCAGTGTTCTATAATTACGTGCCAAATTAATGAGTTCTCTTGTATCTGTTCCATTCACATATTATTTTTTTTTCAACTCTCACTTTTTGCTCGTCGTTTCATTTTTTCTCCAGTTTTTTGCAGCTGCCTTGAAGCATCTCTTAGAGCTCGTCTTATATGCGATGTCCTGCAGATGTTATCGCCTTGATATGGGTCGATGAGGTATTGCCAAAAAAAAAGGTGGGCGTGTTGGCAGACAGGAAATTATTTTAGTAGTCAATTAAAAAATATAGAAAAAAATATATATATAAAATTCATTAAGCAGCCAACTACAAGATGGTCATATCGGAGTAATTTAATTTAATAAGACTTTAATAATGAAATCAAATGTCAAGTGAGTTTAAGTTAGATATAAAAATTTACAAAATTTTATGATAATTTTTATGCTCCCAAATTTTGATATTAGTTGAGATTCACGCTTATAAGTTCTCACAAACTCCCACCTGTTATAATTATACTTAAACTTAAGAAATTGTGGAGTTTAATTTAATTTAATAACAATCTTTAATAAATTATATTCCAAGTCAAAGATTAATAAAATTGCGAAAATTTGTAATTTTTTATTGCATCATCTAAATAGAAAATAAAATACATATATATTTGATTTTTTGAGAAATAAATCTTTATACAGATATTATCAGTAAATGAGTTTCACAATTGAATAGTTTGCCTTGGAAAGGAGCTCTAACTACACTAAACTACAGGAATTAAGCCCGAACAACAATTGATGACTTTGGGGTGCAACTGTCGATTGGGGTAAGTAGGATGAGCAGCGAGGGGGCGGGGAGTTGTGCTTGACGCCTCATCAATGAGGTTTCTCCCTCGTCCGAATAATTGAAACTCATCAAGTTTTATTGGGTATGTTGCAAGGTGTCAGAGAGTTGTGGCATCATTAATGCCCTCATCACGTATTTTGAGATGCGACAAAAGCCGCTCGAAAGCTCAACCAGAGTTTGGGGGAACTGTGCCACTTGCCACTCCACTCCACCCCTCCCCCAGCTATTTGCCACACCTTCGACCAATATCGATATATATGTATGTATGTATGTATGGATTAGAGGATTTGTCTTAAAAATGCCACCCTTAATTACTTGTAAGCTGGGCAACCCCACGTTGCATGCACCGGGTTTGGCCGTGTCTTGGTTCGCTGCGGCAGTTTGACTTTGCAATTTTTCCACAGATTCGGGGCAATGGCACTCCCCAGTGCTTGCCCCATGTGGGCAGCTGTATCGTTGATTAAATTGATGATGTTTGATGACTTCTGTTGCTGATTTTTCGTCTTAGATTTCGTCTTGGTCAAGGACCACATGTCGCGCACACATGTGCCGCTTACCGCCTGCCACTGCCACCCCCCGCTCATTAAGTTGCATTGGACATGCATCGAGAGACGCCCCTGCTTATCCTGCTTGCCCCATGAGACCTAAGAAGTCACTTGACTAGACTGGAGAGAGAGAAGATCAGAAGATTGGAGCAAGTCGCCAGTCGGCAATCTTCTAAAAGAGAGGCAACTTGGCTGGTTGACCTTAATTAATCTTGTGTGCTACAAGTTGCAGTGGATGCAACCTGCAACGTGCTGCATGCAACACATTGACTACATGCACTGTGGCCAATGTTGATTAATGCTGAGGCATATACAACTAAGCCGCGTGACTGGGCGGTATTTTTATTCTTACATACACGTATACATATATGTATGTGGTAAGCTGGGAAATGAGTTGCAACTTGTGCCACACTGCGAGTCGCCTCAATTCGGGGCGTGCTATCAACTAATTGTGCGGCTTTTGTTCGCCTATATTCTAGATCAAAGATAGACGCATTGGAATGCAATGGCTCAACTACTTCCTCTTCCTCTTTGGCTCAACTCTCTCCTCTCTCTTCCTCTCTCTCTCTCTCTTCTCTTCTCTCTTGTCTCAAGTCAATGCAAATATATCTCGGACTTGGACTTGTGGCAAGGTTGTACCTTTGACTTTGACTCGGACTCGGAGTCGGACTCGCTGCTGTTTGCCTGGTGACAAATGCCTCCAGGGTGCAATAGAGTTACATGTAATGAAAGTGTGAATGAAACTTTCATCTGCATGCCACCGTATGTGTGTCTGTGTGTTGCAACGGCCACACGATGAAGAGGTAAGCTGAAAGTTCAAATAGAATTTAACCCCAAGCGCATATTTATAGCACGTTGCCAGCAACCTCAAACGCCCCCAACATTCTTTGGCAAAACACAAAAAAAACCTCACCTAAAACAAATACAAGCTATCTCCATCTCTTTCACTTTCTCTGCGTCTTTCTCTTTCTGTGTGCTGCTCGAAATGACCTGAGGTAAAAAGAGATTTTCCTGTTGCCTGTTGCAAAAGGGGCGACAACTGCCATTGCTTTTGTGGCAAGCTTCAGTTGCAAGAGTTTCATTTCATTTCATTCCATTCCATTTCGTTGAAGGTTGTTGGCCTCGGGCCACAAAATGATATGCCAATGATAAGTAAGATATACATATATCTCTATTTCTATATTATCTGTTGTATCATTTTATATATATATTTCAATTTCAGTTTGAATTTTATTTGCTTATCAAAGGGAAATTTCTTTTCGCTTTAAGTGACAGTTCCCTCTCAAAATTTCTCACTTATTTTAATGCAAAGATAGATCATATACTATTAATCTAGTACATTTCAACTTCGACTACAACTTCAACTGGTTCTTAATTAATGAAAACCCCCCAAAAAACTAGCAGCATTTTAACCCTCAAACGGCAACTTGTTGGAAAAGTTTCCCCCCTCTCAACTTGACTGACTTGGGTAAGTGAAGCGCATAGTTATTTCCACCCCTTTTTAGCGGCACTCTCTCTCTCTCTCTCCCTTTCTATATAGATTTTGACAGATCGGCAAACCACTTGAACCGTAGCCACTGACAGACCCCAAAAATCCAAAATCCAAGACTCAAACCCCAAACGAAACCCGAGTGTGGACTCAAACCCAAAAGAAACTACAACAATAAAGAGCGGAAATTAAAGTGTGAAAACCGGCAGGAAGTTGACTTGATTACAAGTGTGAGAGTGACAGACAGACAGAATGTGTATGAGAGAAAGGGAGGGTTTGGGAGAGGTAGAGGAGTGAGAGGGCACATATTGCTATACTACTCATATATGATATGTGTATGTATGTCTGACAAATAGAAAAGTTTACAATGCATTTCATTTGCTGAAACTGTCAACGGTTTAGCAAAGTAGTTGGCCAGAGAGAGAAAGGGAGAGAGAAGGCAGATAGTTTTAAAGTGAAAGAGACAGATAGTGAGAGAAAAGGGAGAGAGAATGAGCCACAGGCCACAGAAAGCGATGCCTCTGATTGAATGTTAAACATTTAATTTAAACTTGCAACACCACAGGCAACCCAAGACAGGGACAACGTCAGCTAGTGACAGACAGAGAGAGAGAGAGAGAGAGAGAGAGAGAGAGAGAGAGAGACAGAGAGAGTAAGAGTGAAAGAGAGAGGGAGCTGAAGATACTGAGATTTCCTGAGCTGAGATTGTTAGTTAGGTCGAGGGCATAATTTATGCACTCACATCAATTCAAATGCATCTAATTTGGTAAACAGACTACCCATCTCTTTCAGCTCTCTGCCACTATACACTATCTCCATCTCTGTCTGCTTGTCACACCTGCGTGACAAACCGTCTTGCCACACACCTCCCTACCTCCCTCCCTGTGTCTGCCTTCGATGCCTGGCTTAAAATAGTTTAGTTTTCATTTGTTTTTGTTGGCACTTAACTTACTCGTAGCTGCTGTTGTTGCCACTGCAACATGTGGCATTGTCATTGGCATTGGCACAGGCGCTGCCTGTGCGTTAAGTAGCCTGTCTGCAGCAGCAGCAGCAGCATCAGCATCTGTGTTGCCGTCTCCTCCGGTTGCAACTTCGGGGAGTTCGTTGCGCTTCGTTTGCGTACATGCAGCTCATTTAGTTGACATTTATTAACGTCACATTGCGCGCAATGTTTGACAATTAATTAGACCAAGAGAAATCTCCCTCTCCCTCTCTCTCTCTATATATATATATATATATATATATATATCTCTTTTACTAGTTGTGTGGCAGACAGAGGCTCCTCAACTGGCGAGGGGTCTCCAATCACTCATTAGAGGCAATATTTAAGTAGAGCCTTGTCTAATTTATAAGTGTTATCAATTCACTTCAATGGCAACTTCTTCAAAATTAACATGAATTTAACTTGGGATAGAGTTAGTTAGTCAGAGATGACATCATTTTAAGATTTCCCTTTTGCTATACCAAGAATTTCCTAAATTTTCTTTAATTTATTTACATATCTTAAGATATTTTATATAAATATTTTTTAACTTTATTTAGTTATTTTTTTATTATTTTTGCCAATTTAAAATATTTACAAATTACTTTTATTAAATTTTAAAGCTATTTTTACTCTAAATAAAAATAAAATTTTTTTTTCTTAATAATATTGTACTTCCCTTGTGAATTTCAAGTTCATCAAGTTCATTGATCCTTTGATTCAACATTCTGAAAGAAATGCTCTTAGCTACCCTTACTCTGGATTGCAGTAATTTTAATCTTTTAATGCAGGCAGCAAATCGATTTCAAATTCCCACTTAAGATATGATACTTGAATGTTCTTTCTTTTTTTTTCTCAACTCTCTTCATCTTCTACTTTTGAAGCCCTGTGAAAACAGAGGCATGTGCCCAAAAGAACTGACCAAATCACAGCAATTTTCTAAGTAAACATTGCTGACACTCTTCCTCACTCTCTCTCTCTCTATGTTCCTCTCACTGTATTTCTCCAACATTGAGTATATATAGGTCTATCAAGCAAAAAGCGTCAGGATTTTTATTTATAAAACACTTGAAAGAAAAAAGAAACTGAACAGAGTTTCAAATTCCGTCCTCTGTCTCTGGGCAGCATTTTTTTTTCATCTATATTTTTTTGGGAGCATATTGACGCAAGGATTTCAGTGCTGAAAATGGAACGAATGAGAGAGTGAATGAAAGAGTGAAAAAATGAAAGAAGGAATAGCTGGCGCAAATGTGCAATGAGCAGAGATCAAACAGCAGGACGACGGGCCCGGCATATCCTGCTGGCAAGAGTCCTTTGAGGGGTTTGTCGAATCGCTTGAGCGAAAGTTTGTTTTGCTTTTGCAAATGTCACATGAAAAATACGTTCGCTCTGCAAATGCCGCCACTTTGCATCACACTCTCCTCCGTCCGGCATCTCCTTCGGGGTGCGGATTGGGGAAGGGTGTGCCAAAATACCTCCGCCCTTGCCCCCGCCTTCCTTTAGATAGATGGGAACATGCTGTTGGGCGCCTTGCACGAAATTTCCATTTAATGTGTTTGCTCAAAGTATTAAAAGGCAACTGACGATTGAGTATCGGAAAAGAACTAAAGCAAAGCAAAAGAAATGGTGGGTGGCCAGAGAATGGCAGCAGTAACTGTAACTGCTGGGGGTATGTTCTGTATGCAGTCGCCAGAGGGCGCTGCTGCTGCTGCTGCTGCTGCTGCTACTGAGTGATTGCCATGATAAGTGGCCCATTATGATGCCAGTTTGCACAGTTTGAGATTGCGCTCAACGCTCCATTGGAGTTTCTCTAGACTCTCTCTCTCTCTTCTCAGACACTTTCTCAGTTGGTCAATACGTCAGCTCGTCAGTTGTTGTCCAGCCGGACAATTCCCCTTTAATGCATATCAAAGTGGGCAAAGTTTTTGCTCGAAAAAAGTGCCTCATTGTTCAAGCGTTCTTGGAATTGCTCTGATATCTGTGAGGAAAAGTCACGAAAGGTATATAGATATCTAAGAATATTACTACTTCTTAAGTAACTTTTAAAAGTGCAGGGTATCTATAGTCTATCATGTGGCTAGTACTTTTTGTGGCTATCAGCATCCTTAGTGGAACGACTGTTGACAAAGGACATTTAATTTTCCCTTAGTTTGCTTTTGCCTGCTTCGAGTATCTCGCCGCCATAAAGTTCTCTCCACCCCCTCGCCATCCTCTCCTGCCACTATTCAACTATATTTTTTCTTGCCTGATTTTTGGTCTAGAACAGCGAAAACTTTGATAAGTGAAATTTATTGTGGGTACGCTTTGAGTTGTCCACTCTGCATGGACACTGAGGCAGCCGAAAGAGCAACTTGATGGGCGCTTTGATGTCCTTACAGCCACTGCTGTCGCCTCCTTCCCATATCCCCCAGAACCCCACTCCCCCAGAACTCCAGACTCTACATGTTTTATGGCATGCTCATAGTGCAGTTTTCAAACAACAATTCCGCGTTCTTTTTGTTGTTTATGAAAAGCTCCAGTTTGCTGGAAATTTATGGGCAGAAGAGGAACTAGTCGAGCAAGGCAATCAAACTGATGAGTTGAGGATCCTCCATTGTTAGCTAGATAACAGTTCCTAACTGTTCTACGGAAATACCCTGTAATTTTGAGAAAAAATTATCAAATGCAGTCTGCCATCGTTTCTCTTAGGAATACTCTTTAAATACATTTAAGTACAACTATTACTCGTATTTGGGATGTTCTCCACTCCCCTTACACCTGACATTATGCATCGATCATTACTCATGGCATAAAGGAAATCCACTTAATCTCGCAACGAAACATTCAAACATTTATTAAAGACATGACATATACCTACCTTCCGAGGGGGAGTCCAAATGGGAGTGGGAGGATGGTGAGAGGCAAACTGCAACAATGGGTATAATTTATAGTTCGACACCCTTGGAGAGTCTAATACCCATTCAGACATAGTCAGGTCGCAAGGGGGCGTTTTTTGGGGAGGTCGTACGCAGTCCGCCCCTGACAAGGCTTTTGTTACGGCCCAAGGACATTGGCTGGGTGGCAAAATGTAATTGCTGCCGCCCCAAAATTTGGCATAGACCTTGAAAAAAAAATAGAAGTAAAAATAAAAAAAAAATGAATGACAGAGGGACAGAGCTAGAAAGCTGTAAATATGATTAGAGTGGGGCAGGGCAACCTGAGTTGAGTGATAGAACTTAAAGCTCAAACGCCTGTGCGTATGCAATGAATATTTACGGTCGCCCGCTTTCTGCCCGGGTCCTCTGAGGATTATTGGGCTTTATGCAATTGCGCGCAAGTAAAAATCTAATTTATCCGCCTGCCACCCTTCGTTTTGTTTGACAATTGCCCAAAATGGTGAATGCGGCCCCCATTGCCTGATGCATTGGCATGAGAACGGTGTCTGTCTGGCGGCACGTACCGGGCAAAACCGAGTAATACCGTCGCACGCTTTAAGGGAATTTAACATAAAGCAGGCTTTGAAAATTGCTTTGCTTCCGAGCAGAAGTTGCAGCTACCCTTTAAGGTTTTGGGGGGTGGCTATTGGATTCAGTCAAAGGTGGTGGGTGGCTGGTGGTTGGGTGGTTTGATGAGTCTCTGGCCTCATCATAACACCACATGTTCAGAAATTGCCAACGGCGTCGTCATGTCGCCCGTGGTCTCCCATGTCGATCTCTATCTATTCTATTGTCTGACTTCGGCTAGATTTAAACATTTCGTTCATTGGGTTTGATGAGGCGCAAACTTGTGGAATTTATTGCGGGACTCGACAAAAAGTTAAGTGGATTTTGTGTAAATTAATGAGTCCAGCCGACACTGTCAACCGTCTACAGTTCTTAACTCTGGGGTTGCAATCGTCCCTTTAAATCGCAACACACCAATACACACAGAGCACTGCAAATGCAAATTCTAATGCAACTCTCAGAGTAGTGATGGCATTTATGTAACTAAAATGCCATCACTACTCTGATATGCCAACTATATCAAGATTGCTCAACCTTTGCAACCTCATTCACAAATAAAAATAAAATAATTCAAAACAATATTATTAAAGTCTATCTTTATAACACCCAAAAATGGGGTCGTTGTTATTAGACTTGGTAATCTATATTTAAGTAAAATGTTGATTATCTTATCAAATCGTCAAAAATGTTTTCATTGCAAAACATGCTAAAACACTATTTTGACAATGGTAAGAAGAATATTTTTGATATGCCTGTGAATACCCTCTAGTATCAGTGATACACCTTCTTAATATTTCTTCAGATTATAATAGATCTTAATCGGTATATGGATCAGTATTGAGATTTCAGAAATGAGGTTCACTATCAATTAGTTTTTATGTATTTTAAAATACACTATATTCACTTATTGCTTATATTTCAGGAAAGTGGGGTTGGGGTTGAGGTTGAGGTTGAGGTAACCCGCCAACAACACGTAGTGCTCTACAGTGAGAATGTCAGGTGCAAAGAGAATGTTATCATTTGTTCCAAAACCACGTACATAAACCTCTCGGAATAACAGACCTCGGTCAGTTGATTGAAAACGGTTGAAATGTTCGAAACAAAGTTGGTGGAGACGACCTTGAAGAGGTCTTTGCTGAAGGTGCGTTGTATCGAGGATGAAGGATCCCATAATCCAGCTGGCTGGTGGCTGCCACTCAAGCAGGATTGGCTCCAACGGTGGGTCACAGTTCCGGAGAGATTCATGGATGGCTGGGTGCATCGTGTGGCCGAGTTTGAGACCCGTGAGAGCGACGTGTTCGTTGTCTCATTGATGAAAACTGGTTCCACTTGGATGCAGGAGCAGGCCTGGCTGATTCTGAATGATCTCGACTTTAAGACCGCCAACGGGGAATATTCAATGAACCGAAGTCCATATTTGGAGTGAGTACGAAATGCATATACATCAGAGTGTGCCCTAGCTAAGACCACCTTATAGGTTCTCCTCGTTGGCCAAGGCACCCACTGACGACTCCATTAAAGTGGTTCATGAGTTGCCCAGTCCTCGCCTCATCAAGTCCCACCTGCCCGTACAGCTGCTTCCACATCAGGTCTGGTTGGAGGGACGCAAAGTCATCTATGTGGCCCGAAATCCCAAGGATGTTCTCGTCTCCACCTATCACTTTTTGACCAAGAACAGCGACTGGCAATGCGACCTGGACACATTTGTCAACGAATTCACCAATGATGTTGTCCTGTTCAATTCCTACTGGTCTCATGTCATCGACTTCTGGAGATTGCGTGAGGAGCCCAATGTTTTCTTTGTAACCTTTGAGGATATGAAGCGAGACCTGAGTGGAGTTATCGATAGACTTTGCAAGTTCTTGGGAAAGAAACAACTCCAGGAAACAGAAATGGAACAACTTGTGGGACATTTGTCCTTTGATAATATGAAAAGTGAGCTTAATTCCACATACAAATATTTTAATTATTATTGCTTATTTTATGTAAAATTATTCATTTCAGCTGGGAAATTTAGCAACTTGTCGGGATTCTTTGTTGAAATCGGATTCCCAGCCAAATTCGAGTAGGATCCTATTGATTATTTTATGATTTCTTTTAAATATCAAATTCAATTCTTGTTTAGATTTATGCGACGCGGAATTGTGGGATCTTATAAAGATGAACTGACTGCAGATCAGATAGAAAAAGTGAATAAGTGGACAAGTGACAACTTGAAACCCTATGGAATACGTGAATCTGATATTTTTGGTGAAATCTGATATGATTTTGTTGTACTAACGTTTTAATGTAAGACGCATACATACACATACATTTACCAAATTTAATTAAAAATATATTTATAATTTTAACATTAAATTCGAGAGTCTATTTGGAGTGGGGGTTAACCGGGGCTTGTTCAAGGTTTTTTTTTAGCGAGAAAGACCAAATCAGACCATTAGACGGACTCTCGGCATATCTATTCTTGTTTCTTTCGTGATTTATAAATGAATCATAAATATTGGGCCTACTTGAATGTGCTGAAGAAAGCGGCATAGAAAAAGGGAGCTTATATTGGGTGTTCTGTGAAGTATCCCCAGAGGTCGATCGGCTATGAATGATGTTAGAAAAACAAAGTCAAGAACACGGTTTTTCGAATAATTTTTTTTATTCGATTTCGGTGCGAACTTTCTTTCTTTTTAAATGAACATTAATTAGGGAAGAGCAAAACTTCCAATTTTTTTATATACGAGGAACAATAAACCGCAAACATGCCATTAAATTATATAGCGGACAATTATTTTGTGGTTCTTATATCTTAAATCTTTTAAATTCAAGTATATCTTCGTATATCTTATCAGGAATGAAAGACATTAAAAAATGTTTATTATTCATTATTCTCTGAAGAGTTGATATAAAGCTGAAAGGCTGTTAGTATTCCTCTACGAGTCATTGTGATGGAAACTAGAAAATTGGATACTTTGGCAAAATCACCTTTGGTTCGCCTTCGCCATATTCCTCAGCCAGGATCAAGTAAAGCGGCTTGTTGGTGGCTGCCCCTGGACCAGGATTGGAGTAGCCGATGGAGTACCATATCCGAGCGATATGTTCATGAGGGTACCAGAGATCGTATCCTCAATTTGAGGATCCGTGATGACGATGTTTTTGTGGTGACATATATGAAGGCAGGCACTACTTGGGCACAGGAATTAAGCTGGCTGCTCCTTAATAATCTGGACTATGAAGGTGCTGCTCGAGATTATCCGATGGATAGAAGTCCATTCTTAGAGTGAGTTTAATTTTCATAAAATGCCAGTGCTCATTTTCATTAAAAATATTTCAGACTGTCTTCGATTGAAAACTGCAAGGATTCCGTGAAAGTAGTGGAAGATCTCCGTAGTCCTCGACTAATTAAGTCCCATTTACCAGCTCAGCTTTTGCCAATGGATATTTGGCGAAGGGGTCGCAAGATCATCTATGTTGCGCGGAATCCCAAGGATGTGATGGTATCTGCATATCATTTTATGACGGGTATTAATTTGTGGAAGGGAGATATGGATACTTTCATCACCGAATTCTTAAACGATTCTATCCTGTACTGCTCCTTCTGGGCTCATGTCATCGACTTCTGGCAAATGCGGCATGAACCCAACATATTCTTCACAACATATGAAGAAATGAAGCGGGATCTGAAAGGTGTTATAGAGGGACTATGTGATTTTTTGGGAAAGAGTCAAATGAATGAAACTGAAATGGATCAACTGGTTCAACATTTAAAGTTTGATAATATGAAGAGTAAGATATGCAATCTGATATCTTATCATTATCAGAAGTTGAACATATCTTTCATTGCAGGCGGCAAACATTCGAATATGACGGGATTGTTTAAGGAAAGAGAGGGAATTGGAGCAGACTTCGAGTAAAGTTTATATAAAATGTTATCAATCCAATCATGATTATAGACTCTGATTTTTCTTTATAGATTCATGCGTAAAGGAATAATGGGGACCTACAAAAATGAACTGACTTACGATCAAATTGAAAGAATTGATAAGTGGACGTGTGAAAATCTGAAACCTTACGGATTGAAAGAATCTGATATATTTGGAGAAATCTGAGAGAACATATTAGAAACACAAACAGAAAATAGAAAAATAAATTTTCGTTTAACTATATGATACAAATATGTTAACAGATTTACCTCATAAACATTATATTACATCATTCCGTTGGTTCTTTGAACAACAAACAATATATCCAAAGCATATTTTTTTATTCTACGATACAGGTTATATGGTAAAAAGATTACATTTATTTATCACTGAGCCTATACCTAACTTGTTTCTCGCATAATTATTTAGTTCGTTTTACAAGATTAGATATTAGAGATCTAAATGTTTTCTGTTAAAAGACAAATCTCACAGCAAAGCAGTTCATTTTATCATCGGTAGTCAGTATGATGAAAAGTGAAGATATAGATTCGGAATGTCCAGTACCGTTCATCCGTTTATGTTGCATTTCGGATAAAGATTCCGATAGCCCAGCTTGTTCGTGGCTGCCCCTGGTTCAGGATTGGAGTAGTCGGTGGTGTACGATGTCGAAAAGGTATGTGACCGAGGGCGTGGCAGATCAGATTCTCAATCTGAAGACCCGCGACGACGATGTATTCGTGGTCACATTTATGAAATCTGGAACTACATGGACCCAAGAACTTGCCTGGTTGCTCCTCAACAATTTGGACTATGCAAGTGCGGTAAAGGAGTATACAATGCTAAGAAGTCCATACTTAGAGTGAGTTTCAAATCATAATTTAAGATATAAGGATTACTTAATAAATGTTATGTGGCCCCATAGGATTTCTGCTTTTGAAAACTTTCCTGGCTCAATTAAAGCCGTGGAAGACGAAAGAAGTCCTCGACTGATCAAGTCCCATTTGCCATCACAATTGCTGCCCATTGAAACCTGGCAGAAAAAGCGGAAGGTCATTTATGTGGCACGCAATCCCAAGGATGTGATTGTGTCTGTATATCATTTTCTGAAGGGACTTAATTTATGGAATGGGGATCTAGACGGCCTTATCAATAGTTTCTTGAATGACAAAATTGCCTTCACACCATACTGGCCTCATGTTATCGACTTCTGGAGAATGCGGCATGAGCCCAATATATTTTTCGTGACCTTCGAGGATATGAAACGCGATTTGACCAGTGTGACAGAGAGACTATGTATATTTCTGGGAAAGAATCAATTGAATGAAACAGAAATGGATCAATTACTATCGCATATATCATTTGATCATATGAAAAGTGAGTAATCTTATAGATTCCCATTGATTGGAAAATATATACATTTTTTAATTGCAGATTGCAAATATTTGAATATGACACAATTTTTTGGAAACATTAGAGATGTTCGAGAGGATTTTGAGTATGTCTTGACTATTTCCTTAATGTATGAATATAAACTCATAGTCCCTTTAAATAGATTTATGCGGAAGGGAAGAATGGGAGGATATACGGAAGAATTGACCTCCACACAAATAGAGAAAATCAACATGTGGACTTGTAAAAATCTGACACCCTATGGATTATGTGAATCTGATATATTTGGAGAAATTTAATTTACCAATATTTTGAAATAAGAAAAATTTAATTAGCAATATGTGTAGTTGCTGTATGCTTTTTTTGCAATTAAAACAAACTGCTAGATAGTGGTCCTACAGAGATTATGGTTTTTTAATGTGCCACAAATTTTGCGTCAAATTATGTGATATTCCTATCAAGGCGTTGATAACCCCAGCCACGGTGTTGTTGGTCCGAGTGAGATGTGATGGGATTCCAGAATGGGATTGAGAATGAATCTGTATTGTCGGAACCCTATTTGAGGTTGGCAACTTTCGGCGAGTTTGTGGACCAAAGGTGTTACGATGTTGTCTTCTATCGATTCTATTGAAAGTTTTATCAGTTGAAGACGATTTCAAGTATGAATATTGGAAACGTTCATAGGTTTTTACTGCATCCCTCGGTGCTTCAATAAAGTATTATGATCATGATATGAGATTATTTTATATTAGTCATTTAGGTTGTGGATCAAGTTGCGTTCTCTATTCGAAGTAAGAGGTTCCCTTATCTCAGTTTACTTCCTATTCCCCGTATCCATATGATAAAGTATTCTATAAAAGTCAGTGAGGAACTAGATATCAGTATATCCCTGTCAGTTGACATGATCGAGTGTGAGAAATTGAATACTCAGTACACGGTTGCTTTGGTCCGTCTACGATGCATATCGAAAAAGGTCTCTGATGAGCCAGCATGTCCTTGGATGCCCTCGATTCAGGATTGGAGTGCAAGAAATTTTGTGTTCCCGGAACCATATGTGACTAAGGATATGACGGATCGAATTTACAATCTGAAAACCCGAGAGGACGATGCATATGTGGTGACCTATATGAAGGCTGTTACTACTTGGGCACATTAGCTATGTTGGCTACTCATTAACAATTTGGACTATGGAAGTGCTGCAAAGGGATACACATCAGATCGCAGTCTTAACTTGGAGTGAGTGGAGCATAACTTAAATTTAGTTGTAATAACTTTCGAATAATGTTTAGAAATTTTCTGGGAAAAAGACAGTTGAAGGATAATGAAATGGATAAATTGCTGCAACATCTTTCATTTGACAATATGAAAAGTAAGTAATAATTCAAAAATATTTTGTTAGTTTAGATATGTATATCAATATTTGAATTTACAGAGGGAAAACACTCCAATATGACAGGTTATTTCAAGGAGGCATCTCACACAAAGGAAGGTTTCGGAGTAGGTCTAAATATTTTCTTATATTTTTGTATATTTATGATTTTAAATTTTTTCCAGATTCATGAGACGCGAAATTGTGGGTGGTTACAAGGATGAGTTGTCCTCCGCCCAGTTGGCCATGTTGGATAAGTGGACAGATGAAAATCTGAAACCGTATGGTTTACGGGAATCCGACATCTTTGGCGAAACCTAGGCTAAGGTTCTAAGTTCTAATTAAAGAAAATAAATGATTTTATTTTATTTGTTGAATGTGTATCATATAAACGTTAGGATTTTATTAGTTTATTGCCAGAAGATATATTTTGAAAGCGCAAAGTAATTAAAATCAGTGTGAATTAATGGTTTAATTACTGTTATTATTGCTAATCTGTGCTATTGTTTGCTTAACTTTCACAGCTATTTATAAGATGATTTTTAATGCTGATCTTATACAAGCGTCTTATACAACTTATACTCAAGAGCGGCTCTCGCTCTCCCACTCTCTGTATTCGGACTGTCTTCAGTCAGTCTTGACCGAAAGCTGCGCGACGTAAGCCGCAGAATCGCATTGTTTATAACAAATTAAATATTTGTTTATAACTTTTTCTTTTAATCCATTTTTTAAATTATGTGGGGCAGAGAACTGCTGCTGAGGCATAGGAAAACCATTTTATTGCTCTTATTGCTCGCTGCAATCTGCAATATTATCATCTATCTTTACCTCGTGGAGAGAGGAAACGTGACGGAGCTGAGCAGCGAGGAGACCACTGAGATCAGTCAGCTGGCAGAGAATCTGGTTGTGAACGGACTGGGTGCTATGGGCAGACCGGCGAGAGCCAACTGGACCCCCGACCAGCTGTTGGCCATGGAGCTCAGTCAGAGGGAAACGGGTTACAATGCTTGGCTCTCGGAGCGCATTTCGCCGGAGCGCACGCTATTCGATATGCGGCATCACAGGTGAGTGAGTATAAGAGTTTACCTTATACGTTTACTCTTATACGTTTTTCGCTCTCATTGGCTCTCTTTAAAAGCTGTAAAAAGCTAAAGTACCCCATGGAAAAGCTTTCGGCAGTGAGCGTTATCATTCCCCAACACAACGAACAATCAAGTTTACTCTGGCGCACTCTGAGCAGTCTCAGAACCAGAACAGCCCCCCGGCTGCTCAGAGAGATCATACTGGTGGACGATGGCAGTGATCGGACTGATGCAAATCTCACGGCATCTCTGCAGGAGGAATTCAGGGAGTTGCTGGTGCAACATCGTCTGCCCAAGCAGTTGGGTCTGATGCAGGCTCGCATGGCGGGAGCTAAGCTCGCCCGGGCTGAGGTACTCGTCTTTCTAGATGCCCATGTGGAGGTTACACGTGGTTGGTTACAACCTCTGCTAGCTCCGCTGCTGGAGAACAATCGAACCTGCACTACTCCTGTAGTGGACACCATTGACTACGAGACATTCGCCTATAAGCGTGGGAAGCCAGCGAGAGGCTTCTTCGATTGGGACTTCAACTATGTGCAGTTGCCGCTACTGAAGCAGGAACAACAGGCACTTCCCGCTCCGCATGAGAACCCCATTATGAATGGCGGACTCTTTGCTATCAGTCGCAGCTGGTTCTTCGAGCTGGGCGGCTATGATGAGGGTCTGCGCATCTGGGGAGCGGAACAGTTCGAGTTGAGCCTCAAGATCTGGCTATGTGGTGGCAGATTGTTGGAGGTGCCGTGCTCCCGAGTGGGACATCTCTACAGGAATGGCAACTTTCATGTGAAGTATGTGAAAACAGGCAGTGCCACTCAAGCCATTGGAAGGGTAAATACATCAGATTATCCTTAGAGAACTTTCTTATTCGACGTCATCCTTTAGAACTACAGACGGGTCGCTGAGGTCTGGTTGGATGAGTACAAGTATAAGCTGTATGTCAATATGCCCCACTTGACCCACATCAAAGTGGGTTCTTTAAGCAAACAGAAGGCACTGCGTCAGCGTCTGCACTGCAAGTCCTTCAAATGGTTTCTGGATCATTTGGCGGCGGACTTCCTCATACAGTATCCCCTTGAGGAACCTGTGGATTATGCCTTTGGTGCCATCCAAACCGTGACAGAGCCACGCCTGTGCCTCGAGCGGATTGATGGTGTGGCTCATCCCCAATTGATGCCCTGTGACAAGGATCTCATGTATCCCAAACCACAACAGAGGTGGTCACTGAGTCACTTCCGAGATCTACACTCGGATTCGCATTGCCTAGAGATGCAACAGGAAGAGCCGGGATCACAGATTTCTCTCTGGCAGTGTCATCATCAGGGTGGCAATCAATTCTGGTACTACGATGTGAACTCCAAACAGTTGATCCATGGCCAGAACAGAACTGCAGAACGGTGCCTGGAGGCTCAGCTGGATAAGCGCAGGGTTGTCATCAACCTATGTGACAATAACAGTCGCCGGCAACAATGGGAATTTGGGTTTGTGAATAGCATACTTCTCGAAGACTTTTGGCAGAAATTGCCAAACTGAAAATCTATTATATATAGACTGCTAAGGGTTTTTAGGAGGTACTTTAAGTACAAATTTTGAAACTCTACCTTTTGTACATTAATTTATTGCCAATTTACATATTATTAAATTAAAATAGATATACTCTTAATTTAAAAAATATTATCTTCTTTGTCTGGTATAACATGGGGATTTTCAATCCATTTGCTGACTGGACCTGTTCCAAAGTGTTTCACTAGATATGTAAAATAATACAGATTGTATATCTCTGGCATATATTCGACCTGAGAGCTTATGTAGCGCATTGACACGGGCAACTTCGACTGAAATATGTATATAGTTTATAACTTGATAGAGTTTCTTTTCCCTATTTTACTTACATCTGGTATGTGATAATACGTGTCTGTTATTATCAGCTGATGTGTCTGTATAGAAGAATTGAGTGGCTTCTTTAAGACTTGATCAATTTCAAGGGGCAGAAATCGATGGTGACCCAAATAGTCTCGACTATCCCCCGCCTCCACCTGTAGGTTACTCATGCAGCGTCCCAATTCTTCCAAAGGTCTTCCCATGGTTTTGGGATCGCAGATGTTGTGATTGGGCAAAGCTTCCAGAGTGAATTTTTGCAGAGCGGCTCGGCTAAAGACCATGGCTGCCCGATCGTGCATGTAGATCTGTGGAGAAAGTTGGAGAGTGTAGAGTGGAGACTTGCAAAAAATTGGAGAGAGAATGCAAAGAGTGCAAAAATTGGCTCTCCAATACTATGTATAAAGAAGTTACGAAAAGTAAGTGAAGAGTTTAGACATTTTTCTCAAAAGTGGAGAGTTTGAAGTGCAGATTGTAGAGCAGAGATAGTGGAGAGTACAGTGATAAAATAAAGACTGCTCGAAGACTCTTGATAACGGCAGAAGTAGTGTGTAGAGTACAAACCTGATTCCTTGGGGATCTCAGCTTGTAGCCAAAGTAGATAAGATCCTCGGGGTTATAGGACTTTAACATATAGCGCAGGTTCTCAACGACAACAAAACTGTGAAAAGATCAGTTGAGTCTACGATAATTTACCTTGCATGGGAACTCACTTATCGTCGTGGGCGTAGAGGAACCAATCGCCATCCCTAAAATGGTAGTTGTAGACGTACTCCAATTGGAGACGCAGTCGTGGCCACTTCTCGACCAGCTTCGGCAGTACGGCAGGTTCCAGTTCTTCGTGGTAATCATCGCTGACGAAGATGTGCTGATCACAATGCTTAATCCAGGTGCGTTTGATGTGGACAGCAGTGCTGGTCTGGCGGTAGTCAAAGGTTGCCACGATGCAGAAGATGCGTGGCTCAGCGGCTGGGGCAGCAACTGGGGCACGTTGAGTCCGCAGCCAGTTGTCATCGGGTTGCAGCAGCAACATAATCAGGAAGAGCAGCAGGACGAGCACGGCGAGTCTATAGAGACCGGAACAGATGAGAGACGACCGACTGCTGCAGGGATTCAAAATGCTAATTTTATTCTTGCCCCTGAGAAAGAAGCGTCGCGTGCTGAACAACCGTCGCATTCTAAAATCGAAACTAAAATCAAACTAGACTAGATGAGTCCACGGAAGATGACGACGACGGTGGCGATGATGACCATGATGATGATGGTGATGATTGTGATGATTGTGAGGTAGTGTTGGTCAGGGGTCTTCGCCTTGTCTACAATTTAATTATATTGAGTGCTTTTGTCTGTCTCGTTGCAGTCTCCCCTCTCACTCCGCTCTAACTGTCTCTCTCTCTCTCTCTCTCTCTCTCTTTCTGTATATATACATCTATCTCTCTTCTGTCGATTGGCTTGCCGCATACAAATTGCCTTTTTCAATTAGAATTATTAACTCACCTGGCATGCAAGCAGGCAAATCTTCAACTCACACATACACCTTTCCAGTCTCCACCGTCATTCAAGTGGAACTGGAAGTGGAAGCGTGGAAGAGTGAAGTTGAAATGGAAGTTGAGGTTGAAGTTGATGCAAAACTTTGGTTACGCTTCGTTTGCAGTTTGAAATTGAGCATTGACAACTGCAGCTCTTGTAGTTCGCCGATATATGTACCTCCCGCTCTCTCTCTCTCTATCTGTCTCGCTGTCTCTCTTGCCTCCTTGTGGAATAGGTGTGGCACTAGTGGGCGTAACAGTGGCAAGCTGAGATATTATTGCCCGTGTCTGGAACTGAGACTGAGTTTGAGGTCGCAACCCAACCTTTCAAATGTTCATTTGCAATTGTGGTTAAGTGGGGGAGAATATCAAGAGCAGGAGGAGGAGGAGGAGCAGATGTAGCTACTGAAGGTGTTGAAGTCGCTTTCTAGTCTCTGACTGAACAGAGAGCCAGTCCTTGTTGAAAGGGTTAAACAGAGTGTTATGCAATACATTTCGAAATTGAAAACAATTTTAGCTTAAAGTAAGAAAAACAATTGGGTTTACAGAATAAAAGATCTATTAGTTAAAGAGAAATTATTCAGTTTAGTTATGTCTTCTTTAAGTATTTAAGTATTTTCTTATTAAATACATTTCTCAGCTTAATCCCTGTCACATTTTCAGAAAGAATATTTTCTTTAAAATATCTAAAAACTCAAACATTTCGAAAAATGCGCAACACATGTCAAGATTTGCATTGGAAATTACTGAGAAATTCTTTGACAAGGGATTCTCAATATTTGACAAAAGATGTTAGAAACACTTATATAATAACCATAATGACATGTGTGTGTGAGGCAGTTCAACTGAAAACAATGAAAATATACTGACAAAAACTGAAACCGAAAGATAAATTGTTTGAAAGGTAAACGATATTCCTACATATGGGGCATTAATGTCTCAGTTTACGTGCTCAAATTACCAGATGTGTGTTGTGAGTTGTCATTGTTGGCTAACAGGTTGAGGAACAAAAGAGTTCCTTCACATATGAAAGAGAAAGCCATTACGAGAAAGAGACAGACGCATGGTAGGGATAAAACAGTAGAGTTGAAAGGAGACAGTTTCCTGTTTGAGCTGAAAAAAAAAGCGCAATGTTGCATACAATTTGCCTTTCTCCCTTCTTAGTGATGCTAGGGGTGGGGACAGAGGTACAGGTGAGGGGGAAACAGAGGCCGTGTGGCAGTGGCAGGCATGATGCAACAATGACACTTTGCAGTTGCAACAAAACGGAAGTAATTTCGCATACAGGCTGCCAATGCCAATGGAGACAGACAAAAGGCATGAGAAAATCTCAGAGACGTAGTCAAACAGACGGAGAGACGGATGAACAGACGGATGGACAGACAAAACCAATGACAGATTTCATTGATGAACACGTATCTCAATCAGTGTGTGTGTGTGTGTGTGTGTGGGTTGAGTGTATGTTTGTCTGATGAGTTATGTGAGAAACTGTGCTCTTAACTACTTAGCTGTTAGAAGATACGATGTGGGTTAACGTATAGTAGTACGGAAGTACGAATATCCCTGAGACGTAACCCAAAACGTAACCTAATTGAACCATCTGAAATTGCGGAAATGCTTGACAGCAGCTGCCATTAACTAGAGATTTCTTTATTTGGGCCAAAATACTGTTGGTCAACTGGATGAGTTATGGGAAAATAATCGAGGATTTTTGGATAATATGACAATCAGCAAGGAAATCGCCTAGATTTTGGCCAAACTATGACAAATTGAGGCTAAAAGTAGAGAATGCTATGAAATAATCTCAAATAAGTTGAATTTCCAATATTATTATATTTTATGAAAATATTGCATAATAAGGTAAACAATTTCGAAATTATTTAGGTAAACCAAGTCAAGTTAAGCAAATCAGTCAGCAAATCATAAGAACAAACATCGTTAACCTTCAATGGGTCACAAAGGAAGAAAGAGACAGAGAGAGAGAGAGAGATATAGTGAGTGAGAGAGATGTTGTATATATATCTATAAATCAATCGAAGCGCAGATCTCTCAAGCACACAAGAGAAGAACTTGGGTAAACCTCGTGTCCGCAAACAAGTCGGGTTTATTGAAAATTTAAATAGACGTTAAGCGATATACAAACAATTTCCAAAATTACAAAAGCAAAACCCAAATCGTGTCAACACGTTCCACAAGGAGAATGAGGAAGAAGAAGAAGAAGAATCAGAAGATATAGAAGATGCGAAGATCCGTTTCTGAATGGCAATCGAAAGGTAAACAATATGTGTGTTTATTCGAAGCCGAAAATGTGCGCAGTAAACAAACTAAGCGCAAAATGCGAGTACAACAACATTAAATATTATTAATAAAAACAAGAAACAAAATAATAAAAAAAAAAATATGAGAGAAAGAAACAAAAACAACATAATCAACACGCGCAGATGAAAAACAAAAATTCTACAGGTCAGTTTCAGTCTCAAGTCTCAAGTCTCCGTCTGAGAGTCTCAATCTCCGCCAGAGTCTGAGTCTCTTTTCCATTCCCAAGATGATTTATTTGACTGGCAAACAGTCGAATATAATTGTAGATAATGCCGATAAGGTGCGATGAGGTGCTATACGCCGACATGGAGGTTCCTCATATCGGTCTTCTGCTTCTTCTTTTTTCAACATATTTTGTTTTTTTTATTTTTTTTTTCTTTTGGCAAACTTTGAACAGGTTCTTGGTGTGAGAATGTTTCTTGGTTTGGCAATTATTTGCGCATACTCTTGACGACTCTGACTAATTAAATTTGCTCAGCGATTAAGCAGACGACTTAAGAGCAGAATGAACAAGAAGAAGAATAACTGATATAGGTAGAAGAATCTCTTCAACTTTTCGGCATTTCAAAATAAATATTATTAATTTAATTAGTTGCCGATAAGAGGTCGCTGCCAGACGAGTTGTCTCAATCACAATATTTGATGGTGTTGGGGTTGCGGTTGGGGATGATGACGTTGTCAACACTGCCATAATAAATTTCCAATTATATATTTATGGGATTGTCTATAAAGAGACCTAGACTGCTATATACGTCATATAGATTAAGTCGGGAGTCCCGAAATAACCTTTCATTGACCCTTGAGGCGCGGCAAAGTGCAAACAACTAATCTCATGGAATGAATTATTTTTATGTATGTTGGGGCTTCGAATAAATGTCAAACAAATACTTGAAAAATCTAGCATTAAATTATAAATGATTTGCTGTCTCGCTTACTCCATATAGGCATCTCTGTCTCGCCTTCTTTTATGACTTTACAGTGGCTGCAAATGATGCTTGCTTTGTAAATTGTAATGAATGAATAATATGCATGTTGAGAGAGAAGGAGAGGGAAAGAGATAGTGTGTGAAAGAGAGAGAGATTTATTTTTTAAGTGTTATATTTATTAAACTATTTATTAATATTTTTTTTATTATTTTATTTATATACTTTACGCATATAAAACGTGATGCAAAAACCTGATTCTTGTTGCATTTCAATCACGTTGCATTTGTTTTCCCTGTCAGGTTTTTCTTATTATCTTTCATTGATTTAGTTTTATTTTTTTTAATAATTTTATTTAGTTTTTGCTCATTTGTCACATTTATTATTGACATATTTAATGTGCAATTTGAAACGCAAAACTGATAAGCGATTTTTGAAATTGAGTTTAATATTATTGTGAATACGTCAATTCAGGTCAACTGACAAATTGACATGGCATTAGTTGAGCTCGAACCGTGGAATGGTTGACATAATTAAATGAAATTGCATTCTAAATTATAACTGCAAATAACCCAATTAATTATTTATGCCAATATATAAATTTATGTACTGATTGTAGAACTACATATTAATTCAAACTCAAATCAAGTTTTCAATATTTCAATATGCATTTATGCACTTTTTGTGGATTATCTCGAACAGAATATGTATCTTGTATTATCATGTGAACTGTATCTATAAATCAACTTTTCCATATCTGTAGCTATTGTTTATCTGCTATTCAGAGGAGATGGTGTCCAGTTGCTGAAAGATTCAACAAAATTTGTACCAATTATGAGGAGCAAAGAACTCCCTGGAGTCTCATCAGCCACATCAGATACATACTATGCTCCGATTCTTCTTCTTCCACCGTCAACTAACAAAAGACGGCAACAGAGAAAAATATCTTAAAGATACTTCCTTGTGGCGTTGATAAAGGAAACGTTGTGTGGGCGCCAAACCACAAAAGGAACCAAAGGAAGTCACAAGAAAAGTGAAGAGAAACAGAAACTAAGCCAAAAGAGTTGAAAGGAAAACAACACAAAACATACAGAAAACGGAAGGTGATGAGCGCGAGGGGGGGGAGAGATATATAGGGAGGGGGAGAGGGGATGTCAGAGAAACCTATAGCCGGAGGCTGATAACTTTATCAATGAAAAGTTTGTGGGGGTCGGGGCAAGTTGCAGCTACAGCTACACATAAAGAACTCTAACGAATGTCATAACAATATGCAAGCGATAAAAAAAAATAAAAAATAAATATTGTGTGGCAACAGGAGGAGGAAGAGGGGGAGATGCAGAAGAAAAGAATAAAGTCAAAGCCAAAGTCAATTTATGAGAGCCACAATTCAAACGCAAGCTCTATAGATATATGAGATTATTGTTAACCCTTCAACTGAGAATTGGTAGCGGAGTGGCAGCGGGGCAACCGAATGATAGCTGCCACATAAAGTGGCAAGTTACTATTCTTCAAAGATGGAATGAATTTTAAAAGAATTCAAGGTAAAAATATTTGACATCATATGGGTTGAAGTTGAGTTTACTTTCCCTATTATTCCAAGATATATCAACACTATATTTTCGAAAATAAAGAAAAAATAATTTCAGGAAATATAAAAATTCTCTTATCAGTATTTAAGACAATCAATCAATTTATTAGTAATAAGTTCGCATTTTCTTTTTACTTTTCAATGATCAATCAAGTATCATTTTAGAACTTACCTTAATTCTTCATAATTATGCCTAGTTGTTTACTTAAGTTCCCAATTACTTCCCATGCTCAGATATAGGGGTCGGTGGTCGGTCTAGCGTAGAGTTCAGATTAATCAGGAAGTTGACATTACTATCGTCCAACCAGAATCGCGTTCTTTTCCTACAAAAACCGGCTTCACTTGTCGCTTGAGTAAGTCCACAATAATAACTAAATACTATATTTCATATTATAATGAAACTAACTAAATACTAGTTAGTAGTTTATACTAAAAGAAAAACAATTGTCTTTGTCTGTCGTGTATCTAAGTAAACCACTCATTATGCATAATTATGATCAGAGCGAGATGGGGAGATGGGTTCTTAACGATTTGAGTTAATTTTCGAGTTGACAATTTGGCAGAGTGTTAATGCATTTAATTGACAGGCAAAAGATTTTGCCACTTTGCCCCTCAATGATAATCCAATTTGTGCACCTCAATTGACTGCAAACTAATCGATTTACAGTCGTGTCCATTCAAGTGGAACAGCTTCCATATAACTTGATTGAAGTCTAAGTGAAATTCTGAAAATTTTTGAAAAGAAAATGTAGCATAAATGTAATCCTGGAATTTACCGTAGTTGAGCTGTTGTTCTCTTAAGCCCCATGTTGTCACAACAAATACACAATTCTAAGCACTACAAATAGCCACAATTAGGGATCTAGAGAGAATTGGGCCATAAAATGCAAATCCCGCTGCCAAGATATCCAACTTCTTTTAGAGTCTCTCTCTTCATTTTTCTTTTTTTTTTTGTTGTTGTTGTTTTTTGTATTTTTAGTGTGTTTCTGTTGAAAGCAGCAGGTTGTAGATGCACTCCACACTCCAAGCTAATCCCGTGCCTGGCCATCGTATATCGTATCTCATCTCATCTCATCTCATCTCATTCCATCCGATCCAAACCAATTTCAGTTTCAGCCAAGTCGAACAAACATTAAGTTACAAAATAAAATCTTTGGGCCATAAAATTAAAACACAGCCAAATACGTAGAAGCAGCATCCCAACGCAGTAGATAGCAACAGCAACAGATGGAGAAAGAAAGAGAGAGAGAGAGGGAGAGAGAGAGAGGGATTGAGAGAGGGAAGGTAGATGAAGGGGGGGGGGTATATACCCAGTGTGCAACACGTTAATCTCTGAGGCGCAGCTTATCAGCCAAACAAACCTGCAAGCAACCTACTTTATATGTGCATGTATCTCAATCTCCGCAGCTACAGTATCTGTATCTGTAGCTGCATCTATGTTAGCTGTATCTGTATCTATTGCAGCTGTAACTGTGGGTTGGGGCCATGCCTTAACTGAACTCAACCCAAGTCCAACTCGAACTCAATCCATTCGCTGCGCTTTGATGTCGTCTGATGCAAGCGCCCAGATAGCTGCTCTCTCTCTCTCTCTCCCCCTCTCTTTCTCTTTGTAGCACCATCTCTTTCTCAGTAGTACATATAGTGTTTTTTTTGTATTTTTTACGAGTTGGGTTCGCGTTAAAGTCCAGTGTGTCTGCTATGTGCCCATAACTCTGCATTTCATCTAACTTTTATTTGCATTTTCATCTCATTCTCTCTTTCTCTCTCTCTCTTTGTCTCTCTCTCTCTCTTTCTCTCTCTCTCTCTCTCTCTCTTTCTATTTGCCGCTGTTTCTATTTCTCTCACGTTTCTCAGAAGTTTTAAGTCAATTTGATTAGTTTAACTAAAGCCAAACAACCACTGCAAAAATTTTTTATTAGCTTTTTGCTTGATAATTCCCAAACTGAATTCATTTACTTTGAAATTTGCTACGGTAGAGTCCACTACTATTGCACAAACAGCTGAAAAGTTTTTATTTACTTAAAGTCTATTTTATGGCTCTCGATTATATAAATCAACATTTAGAAATGTTGTTACAATTTTGTGGGTAGTCTCTCGCAGTCGATTGGACTCGGCCGTAGACGTTTCACCAACTTGTTTCCATACACAATCAATATTTAATTTACATGTCAAACTAGATGTCATTGGCATTAATTAGAATTTATTGTCGCCAAGAACTGTTCGCAGTTCATTCAAACAGTTCGCAATCTCTTAAGATGTAAGCTCGTAACATTTTTCTGTATTCTTCATTATTTTTATTTACATAGAGATATCTTCCAGTTCGTCGCGTTCCGTCTTCTGGTTCGCCAGTTTTAGGGCTTTTACCACTGTAAATGTATACGATATATGCTGATATCAAATATTTATTTGAGACCGGCATTTGTCTTGCCATTTTACAGAGACAAACAAATCTGCTTGCCAAAATCTTTATAACGTTTGTCTCTTATTTTATACACATATTTGCTTTGTGGCTTTTGCTCTCTTCCTCTTCTTTTTTTTTTCTTTTCATTCAGCCATTTTCTCTTTATTTTTGTTTTGGCCATGTAAAATGGGAAGTTCTCGAAATGTTTGCACATGTCGCGTGCGGGAGAGAGAGACGGGTGAAGTTTTTATCTTAAAGATATAAAATGTGAAAAAGTATTTAAGGTATAACATTTCACAAAATAATGTTAACAGTTCCGACACGAGCCACAAACAATTTGGAGGCAGTGTGACTCTTGATGCGCCGGCAAATAAAAATATTGTTTCAAAAGCTTAAGCCTTGAGCTTCAACAGATATGTGCAAATTCTTGAAATTCTTCCTGATCTCTGCAGACTACATATAATATATATATATATATAAAGTGTTGCCTGTAAAATTAAGTATACGCCAAGTGGGCACATTATTCATCCGCCAGTATTCGAATTTATGATGGCAGCCACGAGCGGCAGAGAACGGGTTTCGCATACCCAAAAATTCTATTTTTATTTTAATTTTGTTTATTTGCCAATTATACCATATTAATATAAAACAATTTCGTGTTGTAAAAGTTGAATCGAGAAAGCAATTAATCTGATAGATCATGTTATTATTGTAGACGGCGATTACATTTATTTTTTTATGAATTTGTGAATGGAATCAACTTTAAATTATTCATAGAGCTTTCAAAATATGTTACTTAATTCTTATTTATTTGATAGAGTGCATTTTGTCGGATTGGGGCAACAACGACAATTCCATTTGATTCTTGTGTAAATATATTTATTTATGCAACTCGCTTCTGGCCAAAACTAATGCGAATGCGAATTGTTCAAAAACGAAAACCAAAATGCGAAATACGAAAAAACAAAAACAAATACAACAACAAAACAAAAAACTCGCTTGCCAATTTTATTTACTTTTATTTTATTTTGTGTTTTAATTTTATTTCTGCTGCCGCTTCCAAAAAGTGGGTCAAATATTGCGTATGACGTCGACTTTTGGGAGTCGCATTCACAGTTGGTGAATGGAGAGGGTGACGAAGAGGGGAAAAGGAGGGGGGGAGCTACGGTTTTGGGTATTCAGTTTTCAGTTTTCAGTTATGGGCATGGAATCACGTCGTTCAACCGGTTTTCACTTTCATCCACGAGAGTTGTGCTGGCTACTCCAGAGATTCAATTCAGAGATTCAGAGTGGTGTCTGTTTAGGCCAAATGAATTTGGCGGCTAATTGAAAATTCATTTAACTAAATTCCGTTTCGTAGACTCTTAACCAAAATACAAAAATCCGTGGGCTAATGTGAATTTTGTATTAATAAATTGTTCGCTTCATTAGACGCCCAAAGGGCAACTTTCTCCAGCTTCCAACTGCATCATCTTCATCTCTTGTCTGCATCTCTGGGATGGTTTTTTAATAAATTGTTTGCCCTTTAGATGCGCTTTCTTTGCATCTGCATTTTCTTTTGATATGCACACATGCATACATATGTATTTTGATTTGAATTATAAGCTAATTATGTTGTTTATGTTGTATAATATTTTGATAGCCCAAGCAAACACATGTTTTCTTGCCTTTCGCAATAAAAAGTCGCTGCTCGAGAAAAATGCTAATGAAAGGTCTTCACTTCTCCGAGTCTCCGATATCGATATTGATACGTCTCTCGGTCCATGAAGCGTGACTAAGAAGCGAATAGTGGCAATATACATAACTATATCTATATATATGTATGTACATATACATATATGATATAAGTGACTTTACCTGACAATCCATTAGCATTGGCAATTAGTTTGCATAAACAAAAACTCATTAGCGAGAATTTCAAGTACGCACTTCACATAACTCACACATCGAACAGCCTCTGTAAGAGCTCTCAACACTCAATAGAATCGCATAGATATACATTATATATACAACTGATCAACCAATAGACTGTTTTGATTGAGGAACTATAACTGAGCAGTTGTTGGGCGTGAAGATTGAGTGTGCGACGAATATGAATCAGAATCAGATCAAGAACTTTATAGTGAAAGTGCTTCCAGGCAACTTATTAACATAAACTGTTAAGCGAATGTTAAATGTTAACAGAGCAACTGGTATTTGTAGAGCCTGATATATATATATACATATGTTATATTCGTATGTATTCAGAAGCAGATCAATAGTGAAGTGAATATAGTGAAAGTGGTTCTCAGACAACTTTTTAACATTAACTGTTAAGCGAATGTTAAGTGTTAACAGAGCAACTGCTATTTGTAGAGCCTGATATATATATACATATGTTATATTCGTATGTATTCAGAAGCAGATCAATAGTGAAGTGAATATAGTGAAAGTGGTTCTCAGACAACTGATTAACATAAACTGTTAAGCGAATGTTAAGTGTTAACAGAGCAACTGATATACTGATAGAATCTGAAGTCAGTTTCATTAATATATTTATTCGTATATGGAGCCTACGTGCGTGGACTAATTATGACAAAATCATTTGATTAAAGGGGCGTGGATAGGGGCACGCGTTCACTTGACATTTTTGGAATATTTGCGTTGTTATTTTATTTTTTTATTTTGTTTTTTTCCCGAATATAGCTAATGAAATAATTTGCACTCATTGCACACTCAAAAAGAATGAAGAAACTTTTCCTTGTTCGCCACAGAGAGTTTCTAAACCCCATGAGATGAATCAGTTGTTAGCAGCAGAAGTGCTGGCAACCCTGGCTGGCATTGAATAATTAACAGAGTTGCCATAAATTGCGAAAATTACAAATCGAAATAAAAATATATTATGCTAGGCGAGAATTCATGTGAATAAAATGCAAATGACAACTGACAACAGTCGCAGATATCTCACGACTGTCATCCAAGTGTTTTTCGAATAACTCGAGAATAGCTCTGAATAGCTATTCGAATATTCTATGAGTGGATTGACGCGCCTCTCGAATGATGTATTTTTATTATTGGCCATTTTAGAGTTATGGAATTTTGATCACCTGCCTGAATAGTTGTGATAACTGAGATACTAGGTGTTCTGACAGCAGAGTTATGATTTTGTTGGCCATTCATTTTATGGCCAATAAACCATGGCCGTAGTGGACAAATTGGCAATTCAATTGACTCGCAATACGATAATCAATATGAATATTATTTGCAAAATAAATTCACAATCGAACGAATGCAAACATGCCAACAATATTTAGATTTCTTTGTAATTACTTTTTAAAAAATACGCAATAGTTGCTGATTTGGTCATATATATAGAGAGAGAGAGGGAAAGAGTTGTAGAGAGAGAGGGGTAGAATTATCTCATAGAATATAGTAGTCATTTTAGCTAAACACTATGATTTACTTTTCAATTTGCACTTTGCTTTGAATACTATGAATAGAAATGAGTCGCGTTGAGTACTTCTTGAGTTGCAGTTTGAATGCATCCTTACTAAACCATATATTAAATTTTCATTTATTTTCAGTAATATTTATTCGATGTCCGAGTCCGAGTTGAATATACCTTGTTGCACAACATGTAAATACTTGAGTGTGTTTCGCTTATCAAAACAAATGACTTAAGTGAGTGTCTTGCAAATATTTATATGTACATACCTACATATAGTGGCAGTATTCGGTTATTCAGTTGAGAGCTCCACAGAGAGCTCAACTCATCACGTGGCACGTCCTCAAGCTCAATGTCAAACTCAAACTGTCTCCATCTATTTGCCTTTACTGCCATCTCTCTCTCTCTCTCTCTCTCTCTCTCTGTCTGTCTCTCAATCAGTTGTAAAAGTGTCTCAATCTCTCGACGTCTGGCAGCTATTTATAAAGCTCAACAAAGAGGATGAAAATGCATGGGAAAGCCCTTGACGGAGGAGCTGCAGTTACTGATAAGAAGAGGAGACCTCTGGCTGAAGATTGGGGTCGAAGACTTCTTTTTGATTGAGATATCAGCTGGCAATTTGACTGTCAATCAACTCAGTGCCAACGACTTCGATTCAAAAGTTGAATGCATCCACGAATTGAGTGCACAGATTGATAAGAATGATTTCAATGTGGGAATAATGCAAATCTGTTAAAAAATATAAATTCCCCATTTTATAAAATGTTATTCTAGTTACGATTAGAAATATGTGTCACTTCTAGAAAAGCTGTCAATCAATGTCGAATCCATGTAAAAGATAAGAGATTTTCATTTCATTGTAAGCAGTTAATATATTTACTATAATAATATAATATAATATTACTATAATTTTTGTATAATTTGTATAATTGGTACAATTTATTAGGGTTTCTACTTAGGAACTAATAACAAGCTTTTTACCAACAGGAAAACGGTACATTTAGTTAGTATCCATCATTTGTGAGTTTTTGTCTTTTCTTTAATTCCATGTGATCACAGCGCTTAGTTTAGACTTAAGTACGACGAGGGGTAGCATAGGGATGCTATCTATAAGGTGTATATATGGGGGTATATAACGGTTACAGCAACGGTTATTATCACAGCACGCATTTTGGTTTTTCACTCTGAGAAGAGTCTCTCTTCTTGCACAACCACTTCCTACTCCACTTCCACTGCTTTTTCCACTTCTCCCTCTCCTTAACATTTATCGCCCTGTCCTTTTGTCGGAGCTTTCGTCGATTTCCTCTTCTCATCGATCGTCTTGTAGCCAAAGATCTCCGCATAACTTGGCACTAAATTGGGCTTAATGGATTCGCATGTGGGCGTGTTGCATGTTGCTGCTGTTGCTGCTGCTGTTGTTGTTGCTGGCGTTGTTGTTGTTGTGCTGGTTGTTGTTGTTGTCAGCAATGGTGTTGTTGCCTCACACAATGACTGTGTCTGTATCTGTGGCAGAGTTGTTGTCATCGCATCCCTAACAACAATCACATTCCCCACATTCGCTGCTGTTGCTGCCGATGTTGTTGTTGTTGCTGTTGTCAGTGTTGCTGCTGCTGCTGCTGTTGGTGTTGCTGTTGGTGTTGCGGTTGCTGTTGCTGGCATGTTGCCCCTTTCATGCTTATTGAATACATTAAACACGCTCGGATAGACAATCAAACACGAAGATTGCGGTGCTTTGTGCAACAATTCCAGAGCTGCCTCATAACTAGGCAGACCCGATACCAATGTGTACTCCGGGACGGGATCCTCCCCATCGGGATGCAATTTCAATGCCTCAATATCAACGATAGTGCACTGGGTTGAGCCTCCGTTCGCATTGTTGTGATCTAAAAATGAAAACAGAAACGGAAAACTCTTGATTAACTAAGAGAATCATAAAAGAAATAAACGTTTAATGGGGGGGAAGTGACCCAATTACAGTTGTACTTCGGAACCGATAAAGAGTTTAACCATTTTGTGGCTCAGCATGTAACAGTTTTGCCCAGTTTCAGTTTCTAGAGAGAGTTTTTACTCTTCGCCAAAATGTATTGCAAAATTTTATAAACTTTTCATGGGGCTCGTTAAAGGTTTCATTTTATTTTTACGACCCACTTTTAAGTGTGTTATATACTATCATTTAACTGAGAATTTACGTTGTTTTACTTTTATATGAATATTTTTCTTTATTTCTTTTTAAAAGTATCCCATTGAAATTAAATTATATGATAAATATAAAAAATGTTTTTTAATTGAGAGTTTATGTTGTTTTTTTATACATATTTCTTTTTTAATTTTTTGTTCACTTTCTTTGCTAGTTTCATTGAATATAAATTTTTTGATAAATATAAAAGTTATATTTTTATAATATAACTTTAAAATATTATTAAATCATGAATTTTTGCGCATTGTTTATTTTTCTAATTCACCTTCTATCTTTATTATTTAAATTCATAATAATAAATCATTTTCGGTTCTTTTTTGTTTTCAATAGATTTATTTAAATTCTTAAAAATTTATACTTGGACTTTTCGCCTTGAAAGTTGTATGAAATGAGCTTGTGCTTGTTTTCTTTCATTGTTATTAACTTGGCTGACACAGAAAGTGGCGTAAAGCGAAAACAAAAATAAAGAAGCGTAAGCAAAAATAACAAAAAAAAAAAAAGAGAAAACCTTGGGAAAGTTCTGACAAGGTTGGTCGACAGTTGACAACAAATCCGCCCTAATAAATGTGGATATAGAAATTTATAATCCGATAATGCCCGATTACTTGAGCAATACAAATATTGATCCTTCTGATTTAGTTGAGGTTCTCAACTGGGATCATCGTGATGTAACAGTTAGCAATTGAAGGCAAGTGCCCAGGTGATAATTATCAATCGGGGACGGATTAAACCATTCATAGAACTGAAGATCTTTGTTCTAGTTTTGGAAAGTTTTAGCAAACAGCACGTAGACCTCATATAGAGCCTACAGACGGACCGGTTGTATATCATGAGAACACTTGAGGCTAATCGCTAAAATAACTCAAGACACGATAATGAACTAATCAATGTAGTCTATTGGAGCGATAAGTTCCTCCACTTTGATAAGGTGTGCAGAGAATGGTTTAGTCAGATATTTGGTATTTGGCATACTGATACTTACAGTTGCGTTTCCAGGTACGAAACTGATGGTAGAGGAAGCAGGAGCATATGCAGAACACCATCGAGATGAGGATCAGGGTGAAGACAATTCCGATCCAGACCTCGTTCATGAATTTATCGTACTCCAGCTGCTGCTGCAGTTGATCCACGCTGCTGCTGTCGAGCACCACATGATTCGACGCAAAGTCGAAATCCATGTTGAGTTCGCTGGAATTGTGCGGGGATTCGTTGAGTTTGTGGTGCTTCAGTTGTATGGAATTGATGATGGTTGCTCCAATCTTCTGCAGAAACTCGTTGTTGGCCAGCGCATCCAAGGTGGTGATCGTGGGTGTGGATGCTGCTATCTCGCCGGCGTTGCGATTCTCAAGTATCTGTTGGACTACGTCGTTGCCGAAATTCTCGAAATGCAAATCGTGCGACTGTTCGTAGGGTAATGAGCCCGATAGTTCATCCATTTTGGTTTATATCTCTTAATCACGCGTATAACGATGATGCGATTATGTATCTCTCTTTCGTTTCAATTGCGGATGTACACTTTCACTCAACAATCACTAACAATTTGTTGTTTTGTATCTTTATCTGTTTGAAACGAATCTGGGTTTCGTTATAATTCGTTGCTCGCTTTCAACTCAACTCGGCGAACACATCCGTCGTTGACGACGTTTGCAAACAAACTGATTAGTGATCTGGCCGGCAGTGCTGGCCGAAGGCAGCTCTCGGCTGCGTCGCTCTAAGCGCGTCGTGCAGTTTCAACTTCACTCAAGAGCGCACAGCGTAGATCGTGAGAGAGAAGCAGAGTGAGAGCGAGTGTGAGCGTTAGCGTCAGCATGAGAACGTGCGTTTTGTTACCTGGCCAAAGATGCGCTCAAATGTGCTCGCAGCATTGTTGTTCATTTACTGCTTGGCTGCGCTTCGTTGCCAGCCGCTCTCACACTCTCACTCCCTTACTTCTCATTCGATCTGAGTTCTGCCGCCGCTGCTGCCGCTTCGACTTGTTCTTCGTCTTCTTCTTCGTGTAATGCTCGCTCGGTACGTCTTTTGTGCATGGCCAGACAATGCCTTCGAATTATGCGCCCATAATTGGCGTTACAAAGCGGCGCACATGTTGCCTGCCCGACATTGACTGTCTGTCGTCTCTCCTCTCTCACTATCGCTGTCTCTGTCGGTGCTGCAGACCCAGTTCTAGTTTAGCATCGATCTTCATTTCAGTTTGTCTTTGTGTTGAGGAGCTCTGTCTGTTCTTCGATTTCGTTTATGCCTTCTGCCCAAATGACATATCTTTCTGCATTTGTTTTCTCTGAGTAAAGAAATTATTTCTCTCTACATGCGTGTGTCTTTGTATGCGCGTGTCTGTGTGTGTACACCAGAGACCATTTTTTTTAGTAAATTTTTCTTTCCTTTTATTCTGTTGTTGGCGGGGTTTTAAATTACAGCTACGTGCAGATATCTTATTTCGGTACTCGCGAGTAATTTGTGGGCGCAGAGCGCGAAGTATTCACCTGGCAGAAGATGAGTTCAGGTACCGTGGATACGGCATAAAGAAATCCCCAAGAGTTGCGCATTTCGGGATTAATGTATTTTTCCTAATTACATGCCGATGCGCTGAGAAAAGATACATTTCTCTGCATGGCAATGCATGGGTAGTTACATTATAAGAATTTATTGTTTGGAGTGGAATGCATTCTATGGATTATATAATACCTGTAACTAACTAATTTAATAACTAACTAATCAATATAAAATAATGACATAACTATAGAGCTAGCTGTCAGATATATTCTTGCCCATATATCATTGTTTATTGGCCATTAAGCGAACCCTCAGTTTGTTATTTTTCATTAGAGGCCTGCGATAAGGAATCTCTGAGGTAATGCCTAGAGCTCAAAACATCGCAGGATAAGATCAGTTTCTCATGGAGAAGTGAAGAAGGAGATGGCGACAAATAGAGGGGGACAGCATATTAGCTAGGCGAAATGAAATTGCTTTTCAACGAGGTTCGTCAATGATAAATTTGTGTGCAATTTACAAAGGGTTGGCATCTCGTCTCTCTTCTGAGGATGTATCTACGTCTGGACCCGCTTTATGATGATGGCTTCGCTTGGCGATGGTAATGTTGATGAGCTCATCGACGGCACAAAAGAACACTCTTATCATGATCGTCTAATCTACGCGTAGCCAACGAAATGAATCAGCAAAAGAACCAAAGATCATCAACATCGTGATGACGATGATGCTGCTGCTCCTCCTCTGTGCTGGCAACGAACCCCGAGACAATTGTCTATGGCGAGGGTCAGATTAGCAAAAGATTCCTCTCCGGCTAGCAGTTTTGTGTCACAGCTAATGAAGTTTTTCCTCCTTTTCAACCTCTCTCTACCTTTACTATGTTTTTTTTTCTTTCGTTTCCAGCCCATTTAAGACAGCGGCATTTTGCGGCTAACCATATTTGAGACCCCTAGTTGGCCCTAAGCCCTATTTCTTTGTCTCGCTTCCACTCGCTTTTTTTTGCAATAATTTCTGCACAACTGTCAGACAGTTAAGACAATGCTTCTCTAATTAGGTGAGGTAAGTTACCTCAGTTTAGTGATTCCAAGGCAGTCACAGTCCCCCTACACCGACAGTCCCAAGCTTAGGTCTGAATCGAAACCCAAATGGGATACGAAGAATACGTCTAACAGTAGCTGACACTAAGAAGCGTCTTTGTTGCCGCTTTCTTTTACTGCAGCAGCGACGCGTTGACCCTTTTGCGGACCCCATTGGCCCATCATGGACTACATGTTAGTTGACCGAGTTGTTGCTGTTGGTGTTGTTGTTTGGGGCTCAAAGTGGCTTTAATTTAAGACCCTAATGAGCCATTTAGGCATTCTGCATTCTGGCTTTGTGCGCGTATTCAATGCCGACTACTGTGCTGAGCCCCACTAAAATTAATGAGTCCACGGTCAGCCAGAGGCCCCTTCACCATCCCCCGTCAACCTATGCACCTCTCTACAGTCTGTGTGGAGTTGTGAGACCCCAGCATGCGGGTGATGGCACTGATAAAGCCTCTTCATTTTTCACCGACTATGGGGTCTCTCTGCACGTACTACATTCACAACTCCAAACCAAATCCGAACTCGATCTCGCCGTCGTTGTCTTCGTCTGCTCTGCTTTGCATAATGCACCCAAAACTGGCCCCACAATTTAACACTCTTTATTAATTTTATTTATTTATTTTTTTTTCTATCTTTTTTAGGTATTTCCATTTGGTCAGCGGACTGCAGGCGTGTCAAGCTCAGCTGACATTTATAAATCGGCTTAAATTTGATCTTGAACAATTTACAGTGAAGCTTCTCTAATGTCGACTTCCTCTGCGTGGCAAGAAATGAACCTAAATCATTTGAAATATGTTTAGAATGTGACTTAATAATCTTCACAGAGTTGCCGTGAATTCTTCGCCATGGCGTGAGAAAAGACTGTGATGGAAATATACCCTGTATCCTACACCCTGTACCCTACACCCTGTACCCAACACCCTGTACCTTCAAAATTCAAAATCTGAGTTAAAGAAATTTGTGATCTTTAGGAAACTGCGCTATTTTCTTGAAATTCATTCGGAAATATAATAATAGTAAATAGTTCCATAAAATTACTTCCGTTTGCCATTAACTCTATGAGGAATCACTCTCAGTTTTTCTCACTTATATTTCGCAATGGAATTTTCACAATTTTCCCTTTGACTCTTATGTGAAAATCTTCAATCATTTTCCCCATAATTAGTTGCTCTCAATGCCAATTTCACACACTCTAATTGAGCAGTCAACTGGGAATCTTAAGATCTCTACAAAAACTATAATGACTAAGAAGAAGAAGAAGCATTACTAGATAGTATCGGGTAATACTTGGAACTCTGTGCGAGATCGATTCCTGGGGCGGAGGGTGCGCCATAAAGTCAGTTAGAGCTCGTTTCGATTTGAAGACGTCCTGCCAGGCGAAATGGAAACTGAAAGGCAACTTGGTTGGCAAAGGAGCACTGGGAACTGGGAACTGAGAGCTGAGTACTACTAGAAGCAATTGTTCCCTTTTTGGACTGAACTGGACTCATAAGCAACAGCGTGGCGGGGCGCAACAGACCAACAACTGAGCCGTGACGCCGGGAGGCAACAGCAGCAGCAACAACTACAACAATAACAATATAAAACCAACAGCAAAATGTTGCATAGGCTCTAAGGCTGAGGCAGAAGCAGAAGCAGAAACTGAGACTGAGACTGAGGCAGGTAATTGCTGGAGTCCGGAACGCAGTGATGTGAAACATTTGTCATATGGAGCGAGACGTGCCGTGAGTTGCCCTGGGAAAGTTGTCAACAATCGTTGAAGTTGCAGTTGCAGTTGCAAGTCTTGGCAAGTCGTGCCTGGCTGGCAGCCTTTAAACTGTGATATAGGTCATGCAACCCTCAAGGTTCATGCTGCATGTCGCATGCCGCATGCCACCGCATTGTCTTTGCTTTATGCCTGATGCCTTTTGTCGTCGTCATCGTCATCATATTCTCCAGCTCAATTCGTTGAAATTACGCATGGCAGAGAAAGAGGGAGAGAGTAAGAGAGAGAGAGAGAGAGAGAGCTGTGGCAAAAGTAGCCTTGTCCTGTTGCTGCGACTAGTTGCAACGTCCTATTCTATGCGGCATGCCCCACTGAGTGGCAGCTTAACAAGTGCACTTTGAGTGCCGCTTTCATTGCATGCACAATTAAAAACGCAGTTAGACAACAACTGCAACAGAAACAGAAACATAAATGGAGAGAGACAAACATATGAATACAGATAGAGACAGACAGAGAGAGAGAGACAGTCAGAGTGGGAGGTAGAGAAACAGAGATAGCTAGTGAAATGCAGACCCAAGTTGGACTGCGAAATCCCCATGACCAACCAACTCCATGTAGCCCAACACCCATTCAATGCCAATGAACCGAGCTCATAACAACACACACTCTTACACACACACACACACACACACACTCTAGTCACACACCTAGCCGAGTTCTTTACCTATTTGTTTATGGTTTTTCGCCCCGTCTGAGATAATCTTGGGCGCGTTTAGCCTCAAGTTCGTTGCGCTTGGACAGCTTAGAGTGAACCCCAGACATGGTATCGCCCCCTACCAATACCAGTACCTATACCTATACCTATACCTATACCTATACCTATACCTATACCTATACCTATACCTATACCTATACCTATACCTATACCTATACCTATACCTATACCTATACCTATACCTATACCTATACCTATACCTATACCTATACCTATACCTATACCTATACCCATACCTATACCTATCCTACCCATCTATCTATCTATATCTATGCCCTGCCACAGTACTTATGATGTTATTTCATTTTATTGTCGTTGTCGTTCTTCTTCTTGGTTGGACTGTCGTCGAGGTTGTCGTTTTGTTGGTTTATCGCTCCAAAGGTTCTCAATGCATCAATACAGCAATTGATTGAACATTATTAGCACTCAAGCATAAATATTTTCGACATTTTCCAGTCAATGCAACTCAACTGGCTTTATAAGGTTCTCCTCGACTTGAATTGTTGTAGGTGCAGTTAACCCTTTTTGGCTATAACAGAGATACCCATCAGCAGATACCACATTCGAAGACCCTTCGCTGCCAAATATGTCATCAAAATCAATTTCGATTTTTATTTGTTTGTATTCTTTCTTTTTTAGTGCGTAATTTGTGTAATTATTTTGTGGTTGTTTTTTGTGTGGGGAACTATTGTTAACATTGATTATTTAATGATAGTCAAGAATGAATATATAATATAATTTATTATAAATCTCTCAGAAAGAAAGGATCGGTTTAGTTAAAGTCTAAGTTCAATTTTACTTAAGATTGCGGAAGACAATTTATCTCCAGTTATAGTTGAGATCCAATCCCTCATAAAACAAGTCTAGCTTTTAATTGACCATAATATCCAATAAAGTAACACCCATTACTGGATAGAGCATATCTATAATTATTCTATTCCGATATTATGGCATTTTATCATTAATGTTGTAACAACGATTTAAAAGCAATTATAATTCAAGTATAGAGTGGAGACAGGGTACTTAAATCTAATCTTGGCTTCTCCATCAACACTTTATATATCTTGAACTTTGAGAGAGAATGATAAAATATGATAATGAGAAATAACGGGACTCCCTATATGGTATAATTACTGCAAATCGAATTAAAATCAGCTGTTTGTCAAGAATATTCGCGTATTATTCTCAAGAAATATTTAGTTTCAAATATATTATTTATTTCGTAATACCAAATAAAATCAATTCTGTAAGTTTATCATATTATATAGTATTATAACATGATATAATTTCATTGTCAATATACTTGGTGCACGAGCCTTCTTTGTAAAAGTGTGCTAATGCACTGACTAATGACTTAACTAATGACTTAATATTCAATTATATTAATATAAATAGCATTTATAAACCCTTTGTCTTAATGTATTGCCCATAAATAACCTGTTGTTGTGAATATATCTACTTAGCATATCATTTATATCATTTTCAAATCGGATTTTAACGATTATTACTACCAGTAATCAAGAATAAGTCAAACATTATCATACATATTCCATATTTTTCAGGCAGAAACATTAATTGATTTCTCGACTTTGCAAACTTCTGTAATTAGCTACGTAAATTACATAATCACAAGTAAGTAATATCGAAGTTAAAACTATGACTGATAGTTGGAAAATGCTAATTTTGGTAGTAGTTTTCGAAATGATTCTATCGTTTCTCGATAAATACCCATCAGAAATAGATCGATTAAACTTTATTTTCAAATATATGAGAATCTCCAAAGTTAAGCTACTGCTGATATAGTGTTTCTTAGGTATTTTGGCACCATTTTTGCATAATTTTGGCCATATCTCGAAAAATACTTATCAGAAACACCTCAAATAAAAAGCAAATTGCTTGTTTTGAGTCCTAAAGTCAATTAATGTCAAAAAATTGGAATCCAAAATTTTTTCATTTTTAATGATATTGTCAAGGGGTAGGTATGGAAAACTGGACAAAAAAGTCGAAAGATTTTAAATGCCGAAAATCGAAAATCTTTGATTGCAGCATTAATCTAGGATCAAAACCATTAACAGAAATCCAAATTTCATCAAAATCGGTTAATATTTGGCCAAGTTATGGCAGTATAAAGTTAGGTTAGGGCTTATTTATTAAAAAATTCCGGTTTCGGGTAACTTTTAGACACATTTTTGTCCATATCTCGAGATATACTCATCAGAAACACCTCAATTAAACTTCATTTTAAAAAATATGGCCATCATTATCATTTTCAGAAATTTCATAAAAATCTGTTTAATGGTGACTGAGTTGTGAATCTTCAAAGTTAAGCTACTACTTAAATAGTGCTTTTTAGGTATTTTGAGACCATTCTTACATATTTTTGGCCATATCTCGAAAAGTACTTATCAGAAACACCTCAAATAAAAAGCAAATTGCTTGTTTTGAGTCCTAAAGTCAATTAATGTCAAAAAATTGGAATCCAAAATTTTTTCATTTTTAATGATATTGTCAAGGGGTAGGTATGGAAAACTGGACAAAAAAGTCAAAAAATTTAAAATTCCGTAAATCGAAAATCTTTGAATGCAGAATTAATCTAGGATCAAAACCATTAACAGAAATCCAAATTTCATGAAAATCGGTTAATATTTGGCCAAGTTATGGCAGTATAAAGTTAGGTTAGAGCTTATTTATTAAAAAATTCCGGTTTCGGGTAACTTTTAGACACATTTTTGTCCATATCTCGAGATATACTCATCAGAAACACCTCAATTAAACTTCATTTTAAAAAATAAGGCCATCATTATCATTTTCAGAAATTTCATAAAAATCTGTTTAATGGTGACTGAGTTGTGAATCTTCAAAGTTAAGCTACTACTTAAATAGTGCTTTTTAGGTATTTTGAGACCATTTTTGCATAATTTTGGCCATATCTCGAAAAGTACTTATCAGAAACACCTCAAAAAAAAAGCAAATTGCTTGTTTTGAGTCCTAAAGTCAATTAATGTCAAAAAATTGGAATCCAAAATTTTTTCATTTTTAATGATATTGTCAAGGGGTAGGTATGGAAAACTGGACAAAAAAATCGAAAAATGTTAAATGCCGAAAATCGAAAATCTTTGAATGCAGAATTAATCTAGGATCAAAACCATTAACAGAAATCCAAATTTCATCAAAATCGGTTAATATTTGGCCAAGTTATGGCAGTATAAAGTTAGGTTAGGGCTTATTTATTAAAAAATTCCGGTTTCGGGTAACTTTTAGACACATTTTTGTCCATATCTCGAGATATACTCATCAGAAACACCTCAATTAAACTTCATTTTAAAAAATAAGGCCATCATTATCATTTTCAGAAATTTCATAAAAATCTGTTTAATGGTGACTGAGTTGTGAATCTTCAAAGTTAAGCTACTACTTAAATAGTGCTTTTTAGGTATTTTGAGACCATTTTTACATATTTTTGGCCATATCTCGAAAAGTACTTATCAGAAACACCTCAAATAAAAAGCAAATTGCTTGTTTTGAGTCCTAAAGTCAATTAATGTCAAAAAATTGGAATCCAAAATTTTTTCATTTTTAATGATATTGTCAAGGGGTAGGTATGGAAAACTGGACAAAAGAGTCGAAAAATTTTAAATGCCGAAAATCGAAAATCTTTGAATGCAGAATTAATCTAGGATCAAAACCATTAACAGAAATCCAAATTTCATAAAAATCGGTTAATATTTGGCCAAGTTATGGCAGTAAAAACTTAGGTTAGGGCTTATTTATTGAAAAATTCCGGTTTCGGGTAACTTTTAGACACATTTTTGTCCATATCTCGAGATATACTCATCAGAAACACCTCAATTAAACTTCATTTTAAAAAATATGGCCATCATTATCATTTTCAGAAATTTCATAAAAATCTGTTTAGTGGTGACTGAGATGTGAATCTTCAAAGTTAAGCTACTACTTAAATAGTGCTTTTTAGGTATTTTGAGACCATTTTTACATATTTTTGGCCATATCTCGAAAAGTACTTATCAGAAACACCTCAAATAAAAAGCAAATTGCTTGTTTTGAGTCCTAAAGTCAATTAATGTCAAAAAATTGGAATCCAAAATTTTTTAATTTTTAATGATATTGTCAAGGGGTAGGTATGGAAAACTGGACAAAAAAGTCGAAAAATTTTAAATGACGAAAATCGAAAATCTTTGAATGCAGAATTAATCTAGGATCAAAACCATTAACAGAAATCCAAATTTCATCAAAATCGGTTAATATTTGGCCAAGTTATGGCAGTATAAACTTAGGTTAGGGCTTATTTATTGAAAAATTCCGGTTTCGGGTAACTTTTAGACACATTTTTGTCCATATCTCGAGATATACTCATCAGAAACACCTCAATTAAACTTCATTTTAAAAAATATGGCCATCATTATCATTTTCAGAAATTTCATAAAAATCTGTTTAGTGGTGACTGAGATGTGAATCTTCAAAGTTAAGCTACTACTTAAATAGTGCTTTTTAGGTATTTTGAGACCATTTTTACATATTTTTGGCCATATCTCGAAAAGTACTTATCAGAAACACCTCAAATAAAAAGCAAATTGCTTGTTTTGAGTCCTAAAGTCAATTAATGTCAAAAAATTGGAATCCAAAATTTTTTAATTTTTAATGATATTGTCAAGGGGTAGGTATGGAAAACTGGACAAAAAAGTCGAAAAATTTTAAATGACGAAAATCGAAAATCTTTGAATGCAGAATTAATCTAGGATCAAAACCATTAACAGAAATCCAAATTTCATCAAAATCGGTTAATATTTGGCCAAGTTATGGCAGTATAAACTTAGGTTAGGGCTTATTTATTGAAAAATTCCGGTTTCGGGTAACTTTTAGACACATTTTTGTCCATATCTCGAGATATACTCATCAGAAACACCTCAATTAAACTTCATTTTTAAAAATATGGCCATCATTATCATTTTCAGAAATTTCATAAAAATCTGTTTAGTGGTGACTGAGTTGTAAATCTTCAAAGTTAAGCTACTACTTAAATAGTGCTTTTTAGGTATTTTGAGACCATTTTTACATATTTTTGGCCATATCTCGAAAAGTACTTATCAGAAACACCTCAAATAAAAAGCAAATTGCTTGTTTTGAGTCCTAAAGTCAATTAATGTCAAAAAATTGGAATCCAAAATTTTTTAATTTTTAATGATATTGTCAAGGGGTAGGTATGGAAAACTGGACAAAAAAGTCGAAAAATTTTAAATGACGAAAATCGAAAATCTTTAAATGCAGAATTAATCTAGGATCAAAACCATTAACAGAAATCCAAATTTCATCAAAATCGGTTAATATTTGGCCAAGTTATGGCAGTATAAACTTAGGTTAGGGCTTATTTATTGAAAAATTCCGGTTTCGGGTAACTTTTAGACACATTTTTGTCCATATCTCGAGATATACTCATCAGAAACACCTCAATTAAACTTCATTTTTAAAAATATGGCCATCATTATCATTTTCAGAAATTTCATAAAAATCTGTTTAGTGGTGACTGAGTTGTAAATCTTCAAAGTTAAGCTACTACTTAAATAGTGCTTTTTAGGTATTTTGAGACCATTTTTACATATTTTTGGCCATATCTCGAAAAGTACTTATCAGAAACACCTGAAATAAAAAGCAAATTGCTTGTTTTGAGTCCCATAATCGATTAGCTTCAAAAAATTCGAGTACAAAATTTTTTCGTTTTTGATGATATTGTCAAGGGGTATGTATGGAAAACTGGTCAAAAAAGTCAAAAAATTTAAAATTCCGTAAATCGAAAATCTTTGAATGCAGAATTAATCTAGGATCAAAACCATTAACAGAAATCCAAATTTCATCAAAATCGGTTAATATTTGGCCAAGTTATGGCAGTATAAACTTAGGTTAGGGCTTATTTATTGAAAAATTCCGGTTTCGGGTAACTTTTAGACACATTTTTGTCCATATCTCGAGATATACTCATCAGAAACACCTCAATTAAACTTCATTTTAAAAAATATGGCCATCATTATCATTTTCAGAAATTTCATAAAAATCTGTTTAGTGGTGACTGAGATGTGAATCTTCAAAGTTAAGCTACTACTTAAATAGTGCTTTTTAGGTATTTTGAGACCATTTTTACATATTTTTGGCCATATCTCGAAAAGTACTTATCAGAAACACCTCAAATAAAAAGCAAATTGCTTGTTTTGAGTCCTAAAGTCAATTAATGTCAAAAAATTGGAATCCAAAATTTTTTAATTTTTAATGATATTGTCAAGGGGTAGGTATGGAAAACTGGACAAAAAAGTCGAAAAATTTTAAATGACGAAAATCGAAAATCTTTGAATGCAGAATTAATCTAGGATCAAAACCATTAACAGAAATCCAAATTTCATCAAAATCGGTTAATATTTGGCCAAGTTATGGCAGTATAAACTTAGGTTAGGGCTTATTTATTGAAAAATTCCGGTTTCGGGTAACTTTTAGACACATTTTTGTCCATATCTCGAGATATACTCATCAGAAACACCTCAATTAAACTTCATTTTTAAAAATATGGCCATCATTATCATTTTCAGAAATTTCATAAAAATCTGTTTAGTGGTGACTGAGTTGTAAATCTTCAAAGTTAAGCTACTACTTAAATAGTGCTTTTTAGGTATTTTGAGACCATTTTTACATATTTTTGGCCATATCTCGAAAAGTACTTATCAGAAACACCTCAAATAAAAAGCAAATTGCTTGTTTTGAGTCCTAAAGTCAATTAATGTCAAAAAATTGGAATCCAAAATTTTTTCATTTTTAATGATATTGTCAAGGGGTAGGTATGGAAAACTGGACAAAAGAGTCGAAAAATTTTAAATGCCGAAAATCGAAAATCTTTGAATGCAGAATTAATCTAGGATCAAAACCATTAACAGAAATCCAAATTTCATCAAAATCGGTTAATATTTGGCCAAGTTATGGCAGTATAAAGTTAGGTTAGGGCTTATTTATTGAAAAATTCCGGTTTTGGGTAACTTTTAGACACATTTTTGTCCATATCTCGAGATATACTCATCAGAAACACCTCAATTAAACTTCATTTTAAAAAATATGGCCATCATTATCATTTTCAGAAATTTCATAAAAATCTGTTTAGTGGTGACTGAGATGTGAATCTTCAAAGTTAAGCTACTACTTAAATAGTGCTTTTTAGGTATTTTGAGACCATTTTTACATATTTTTGGCCATATCTCGAAAAGTACTTATCAGAAACACCTCAAATAAAAAGCAAATTGCTTGTTTTGAGTCCTAAAGTCAATTAATGTCAAAAAATTGGAATCCAAAATTTTTTAATTTTTAATGATATTGTCAAGGGGTAGGTATGGAAAACTGGACAAAAAAGTCGAAAAATTTTAAATGACGAAAATCGAAAATCTTTGAATGCAGAATTAATCTAGGATCAAAACCATTAACAGAAATCCAAATTTCATCAAAATCGGTTAATATTTGGCCAAGTTATGGCAGTATAAACTTAGGTTAGGGCTTATTTATTGAAAAATTCCGGTTTCGGGTAACTTTTAGACACATTTTTGTCCATATCTCGAGATATACTCATCAGAAACACCTCAATTAAACTTCATTTTTAAAAATATGGCCATCATTATCATTTTCAGAAATTTCATAAAAATCTGTTTAGTGGTGACTGAGTTGTAAATCTTCAAAGTTAAGCTACTACTTAAATAGTGCTTTTTAGGTATTTTGAGACCATTTTTACATATTTTTGGCCATATCTCGAAAAGTACTTATCAGAAACACCTCAAATAAAAAGCAAATTGCTTGTTTTGAGTCCTAAAGTCAATTAATGTCAAAAAATTGGAATCCAAAATTTTTTCATTTTTAATGATATTGTCAAGGGGTAGGTATGGAAAACTGGACAAAAGAGTCGAAAAATTTTAAATGCCGAAAATCGAAAATCTTTGAATGCAGAATTAATCTAGGATCAAAACCATTAACAGAAATCCAAATTTCATCAAAATCGGTTAATATTTGGCCAAGTTATGGCAGTATAAAGTTAGGTTAGGGCTTATTTATTAAAAAATTCCGGTTTCGGGTAACTTTTAGACACATTTTTGTCCATATCTCGAGATATACTCATCAGAAACACCTCAATTAAACTTCATTTTAAAAAATATGGCCATCATTATCATTTTCAGAAATTTCATAAAAATCTGTTTAGTGGTGACTGAGTTGTGAATCTTCAAAGTTAAGCTACTGCTTAAATAGTGCTTTTTAGGTATTTTGAGACCATTTTTACATATTTTTGGCCATATCTCGAAAAGTACTTATCAGAAACACCTGAAATAAAAAGCAAATTGCTTGTTTTGAGTCCCATAATCGATTAGCTTCAAAAAATTCGAGTACAAAATTTTTTCGTTTTTGATGATATTGTCAAGGGGTAGGTATGGAAAACTGGACAAAAAAGTCAAAAAATTTTAAATGCCGAAAATCGAAAATCTTTGAATGCAGAATTAATCTAGGATCAAAACCATTAACAGAAATCCAAATTTCATCAAAATCGGTTAATATTTGGCCAAGTTATGGCAGTATAAAGTTAGGTTAGGGCTTATTTATTGAAAAATTCCGGTTTTGGGTAACTTTTTGACAGATTTTTGTCCATATCTCGAGATATACACATCAGAAACACCTCAATTAAACTTCATTTTAAAAAATATGGCCATCATTATCATTTTCAGAAATTTCATAAAAATCTGTTTAGTGGTGACTGAGATGTGAATCTTCAAAGTTAAGCTACTACTTAAATAGTGCTTTTTAGGTATTTTGAGACCATTTTTACATATTTTTGGCCATATCTCGAAAAGTACTTATCAGAAACACCTCAAATAAAAAGCAAATTGCTTGTTTTGAGTCCTAAAGTCAATTAATGTCAAAAAATTGGAATCCAAAATTTTTTAATTTTTAATGATATTGTCAAGGGGTAGGTATGGAAAACTGGACAAAAAAGTCGAAAAATTTTAAATGACGAAAATCGAAAATCTTTGAATGCAGAATTAATCTAGGATCAAAACCATTAACAGAAATCCAAATTTCATCAAAATCGGTTAATATTTGGCCAAGTTATGGCAGTATAAACTTAGGTTAGGGCTTATTTATTGAAAAATTCCGGTTTCGGGTAACTTTTAGACACATTTTTGTCCATATCTCGAGATATACTCATCAGAAACACCTCAATTAAACTTCATTTTTAAAAATATGGCCATCATTATCATTTTCAGAAATTTCATAAAAATCTGTTTAGTGGTGACTGAGTTGTAAATCTTCAAAGTTAAGCTACTACTTAAATAGTGCTTTTTAGGTATTTTAAGACCATTTTTACATATTTTTGGCCATATCTCGAAAAGTACTTATCAGAAACACCTCAAATAAAAAGCAAATTGCTTGTTTTGAGTCCTAAAGTCAATTAATGTCAAAAAATTGGAATCCAAAATTTTTTCATTTTTAATGATATTGTCAAGGGGTAGGTATGGAAAACTGGACAAAAGAGTCGAAAAATTTTAAATGCCGAAAATCGAAAATCTTTGAATGCAGAATTAATCTAGGATCAAAACCATTAACAGAAATCCAAATTTCATCAAAATCGGTTAATATTTGGCCAAGTTATGGCAGTATAAAGTTAGGTTAGGGCTTATTTATTAAAAAATTCCGGTTTCGGGTAACTTTTAGACACATTTTTGTCCATATCTCGAGATATACTCATCAGAAACACCTCAATTAAACTTCATTTTAAAAAATATGGCCATCATTATCATTTTCAGAAATTTCATAAAAATCTGTTTAGTGGTGACTGAGTTGTGAATCTTCAAAGTTAAGCTACTGCTTAAATAGTGCTTTTTAGGTATTTTGAGACCATTTTTGCATATTTTTGGCCATATCTCGAAAAGTACTTATCAGAAACACCTGAAATAAAAAGCAAATTGCTTGTTTTGAGTCCCATAATCGATTAGCTTCAAAAAATTCGAGTACAAAATTTTTTCGTTTTTGATGATATTGTCAAGGGGTAGGTATGGAAAACTGGACAAAAAAGTCAAAAAATTTTAAATGCCGAAAATCGAAAATCTTTGAATGCAGAATTAATCTAGGATCAAAACCATTAACAGAAATCCAAATTTCATCAAAATCGGTTAATATTTGGCCAAGTTATGGCAGTATAAAGTTAGGTTAGGGCTTATTTATTGAAAAATTCCGGTTTTGGGTAACTTTTTGACAGATTTTTGTCCATATCTCGAGATATACACATCAGAAACACCTCAATTAAACTTCATTTTAAAAAATATGGCCATCATTATCATTTTCAGAAATTTCATAAAAATCTGTTTCGTGGTGACTGAGATGTGAATCTTCAAAGTTAAGCTACTACTTAAATAGTGCTTTTTAGGTATTTTGAGACCATTTTTACATATTTTTGGCCATATCTCGAAAAGTACTTATCAGAAACACCTGAAGTAAAAAGCAAATTGCTTGTTTTGAGTCCCATAATCGATTAGCGTCAAAAATTTGGAATCCAAAATTTTTTCATTTTTAATGATATTGTCAAGGGAAATATGGAAAACTGGTCAAAAAAGTCAAAAAATTTAAAATGCCGGAAATAGAAAAACTTTGAATGCAGAATTAATCTAGGATCAAAACCATTAACAGAAATCCAAATTTCATCAAAATCGATTAATATTTGGCCAAGTTATGGGAGGTCAAAGTTAGGTTAGGGCTCATTTTTGTGCATATCTCGAGATATACTCATTAGATGGTTTTTTTGGGATCTTACAATATTCTTTTAAATTTAAACATATATAGAAAAAGTAAGAGACGTTTTTAGCTAATTGTAAAGTCAATTAACCCAAATTTTAGCAGTTGGCGCCTACCTTGTTTGAGATGTGATTGACCCCAATAGGCTGTGGCGACGTCTGAAAGAAAAGTTGCGACTGGTCAATCAACGCAGAGCTGCAATATGATTGATATCGATTGGGTAATCATGGGTGGACTTAGCATGGACTAGGAGCTTATCAGTCTGGGCTTATCAACTCGGCTAATGGGCAGTTGCTGGCCATAAAGGGCGATAGGCAAGGTGTTTGGCCTTAGGTAATTCATCAAACGTACATCACGTCAAGCCTGTATGTATGTACATCAGTTGTCGCTCGATCAGTCATAAATAGAAAAAACTTTCAATTTCAAGAAGTGCAGGCAGCGTCGTGTTGTCGCCCAATTGGGATCCCATGTCATTATTGACATTACAAATGTTATTGATTGTATTCAATAGGTGGGGAGGAATATATATATATATATTTTTTTGATAGGTCTATAGTTATCTACGATCCGTTTCACTTTTCCACGGACTGATTTTCTTTTCTTTTCTTCTCATTGATACGGCCCAAGTCACGAAATTGAAAGTACATGTTAATTATTTCCACATACAACCAGACAACAATCACCTGCATTCATTCCACTTTGGCTCTTGCAACATGAAGGGGTGGGAGCGGTTAGGGGAAAGGGAGTTGAAGTCGTTGATCAATTTTCACTGATAAGCGCATTAGTTTTCGAGTGTTACAATCGTATCTCCCCCCTCAGCCCCTCCACCACCAACAATCCACTCTCTTTCTCTTTCTCCTTTGTTGAAGTTGAAATTGAAGTTGGAGTTGAAGTTGCCTGAGACTTCATGTTGACATTTCTGGCTGCCTCGTCAATGTTGCATGCAAACAATGCGCTCTTGTTTTCTTCTTCTTCTTATATATTTATATGTATGTATATGTTGCACTATATGACGATATGTCTGTCAGTCTGTCTATATATGTATTGGATTTATCTGGCTGTGGCGACAGTAGCATTACAATGCATTTACTTTCTGTTATTTCTCGGAAATTGTCGCAGTTACCGTCTTAGAGTTTAGCGTTTAAAAGGCTAAATTTAGCTAGAAAATCACATATTGTATGCAAGACAATTTATAAGTAGAAAGTTAATTCTTTTTATACTATTGCCGGACTATTTGTGAACAAACTTTACTTCCCAGAGTCTCGATAGTTTTATTGGTTGGAGAAGTTCACTTCTTGTCTAGACAAGTACTATAATTTACTGATTCTATATTATATATGTTTGTCATTGGCTTGCTCTATAATTAGTGGCGTTTTCTAGAATTTTCCGAGCAGCGTTTTCCCGCTTCTGTTCTCCACACACAATTTGCATTTGTAATGAGGTTAACAATCCTCAGCTTGCCACACGCCCATCAAGCCACAACGCCCACCTCTTTCTCACTGCTCTAATTACATGTCTTGCTTGTTATGTTCATATACGCTATACCCCCCACCCCCTTTCATTGGACACCCCTATGCTCCCCTTTCGATCTATACTATATATATGCAGCTGTTGATTTCCATGGGCAGACTACAATTAATTGCATGCCATGTTGTGGCATGTTGTTGACGCCACCTTATGAAAATAAGCGCGAGTAGCTGTGTCTTGCCCCAAGCCATACATTTGCAACACGGCGGTGGCATGCGCCCCCCCCTCCCGCCACCATCAACCATCACTTCGAGTCCAATCTGCAACAATTCAATTAAGCCAATAACTAAACCAATTTGTAATACGCTGCAGCTTTTTAGTTACAGCAACAGGGCGACGATGATGGCCAACAGAGTCTGGCTGAATTGGGGTAAGTGCCGCACCGAAGAAAAGAGACGGCCAGAGTGCGAAGAGTGCAACAAATGAGAGGGCAACAGCTAATGCCAAAGACAAAGGCAAAGGCAAAGGCAGTCGTGGCAAATCCAATTAAACTGGCGACAGTCACTAAAACAAGCAGGCCAATGATGACCTGATGAGAGAGACAGAGATAGAGAAAGAGAGAGAGAGAGAGAGAGAGAGAGAGGAAGAATGAGACAACTGCGGGTGGCCTTTGGGTGTGGGGGGTTGACATCAAAATTGAATAAAGCGCAATTTCAAATGGATGTTGCTGCAACTTGCTTGCCACCTGCTGTTGCTGCTTTTACATTTGCAAAACGAAAAGAAAAAAGCAAGTCAACTTCAAAGCAATTGCGACATAATTAAGTTGACAACAACAGCAACTCCAACAACAACAACAGCGATTGACACCACTGACCCAGTTAAAAAAAAAGCCAAGCATAAAACTGGACGCGACTTCAACTCGCAACTCGCGACTCGCGACTCTTTCATTCATGTCTCCAGCTGTGTGGCATGCAACTGACTAAGAGCCAAAACGTGTGCAGTCCTGCTCTGCTGTGCCCCACTCTCTGCCCGCGTCTCCTCAAAATTGAAAATTAAAATTGTTAGACAGCGTGTCGCGCTGTGTCGCCTGTCACTGCCACTAGTTCAACATATTAAGTATACGCAATGCCCTGCAACGTATTCGAAACTCTCGCCAATTTGCAACCGTCTCCCCATAATTGGGCCACATCGTGTGCCACATCATGGCGTGCACTTGGCAGTGCCATAAATTGACACCGAGATCAAACAGCTGAAAGTTGATTAAATGTCGAAACTAATTATGTTACTGTAAATTAAGAAAAAAAGGGGTTATTATAAACAAAAATTTTAATCTGAAATAAAATTAAAAAAAAATATACATTTAAAATTAATCAAATTTAGGCAAAACTTCGCATATGACAAACATTTACTTAATATAAAAATAGCTTTATTATTTATTTACATTATGACAGTAAATTAAAAAAAAAATTTGAAACAATTAGTTTAACTTTCGCCAAACTATGCGATTTAAAAATAAAAAATACATACATTATCATTTATTTTCTGTCAGAATATTTTGACTATTTTAAAATTAAATTTTTATTATATAATTATTTGATATGCTCAAAATTTTACATAATTTGCCTTAAGTAAATAAAGTCATTAATTTTATATATTTGGTATACCCAGTTACTACAGTCTCCACTAGAATATTTTTCACCAATTTTATTTGCATTTCGCAGCGTACTTGCAAAGTTTACTTGGCCAAACAAACCACAGAATGTCGTTCGCTTTCAAGCCGACTTACTTTTAACGGGTTTTACCAGCTGCCAGTTAGTCTGTCTGTTCGTCCATCCGTCTGTCTATCGTGCCTTGCTTTTGTTGTTGACTGCTTCTTAATTTCACACCGACGCCGCCAAGTGGCAAATGTGTTTTTGCCACACATTTCGCTTGCAACTTCAACATCAACGCCAACTCTACTGGTTGCCAGCGCCGGCAGCTATGACGACAAAATCCAATTAAAGAAATTATATTTGCACAAAAACATAAATGGGAGGAAAAATAAAACCTGGTCACATTTGCAGCAAATTGTTATTAAAACCATTAGAAAGAAACTACAAGTTGGACAAGAGATTACAGCCTGACTACAAGGAGGGGCAGAGGAGGGTAGAGGGGGAAACCTGGTGACAGTGCTCTTCAAATGTTGACGCCTCAGCCGCAGTTCGAGGTCTACTTTCAGCATCATCTTCCCTCTTCTACTCGCCCCAGATATTCTACATTTTTTTTCAGTTTTGAGTGTTTTTGTTAAGTATCTGCGATTGTTTTTAGAGGATGTGCCAGAACCGCATCAGAACCACATCCTCCACATTATCCTCAACTAGAGACGTCCACACATGTTTCACTTGAGAGATGCTTAACAAATTTCTAAACGTAATTCATATGAAAACACACACATTGCAAAAGATACAACAGCTACAAGATACTCTTAAGAGATACAAGATACTATTCGTTTGCCGCATGCTGCATAACTATGAATGAACAGAGAAAAAGGAAATAGAGTGAAGGAAGAAGAGAAAGAGAGAGAGAAAGAGAGAGAGAAAAAGAGAGAGAGAGAGAGAGAGAGAGAGAGAGAGCAGGACAAGTGGTATCTGCGCAATTTATGAAAACAAATTGCTCAAATTACCAGAGAATATATTTTCCCTCGAATGGTTTACAGTTTTCCTTTCCACTTTGTATCTTTAAGATACTTATGTGGGCGTGACAGTGTAATGAGAGCCAGAGGGCGTGCTCTGTCCCAAACTGACCACGGGAATTCCCTTAGCAATAGTTGCAGTAAAAAATAAAGACTCTCCAGATTTTAAATATATCTTTGTGATTCAGATCTGACATCATATCACTGTAAATTCAGCATTTAACACGAAATTCTCCAGAGATTATGAATCCCAAATTGTAAATACTTGAGTCAGGTATTGAGATAAGAACAGGGAAGTGCAATATCATGGATAGACGTAATCAGATGAGTAATGATAACGTCCAAAATTTAATTGTGAAATGGGTTGGCAACAAAAAAAAAATGGTAATTTGGCAATTATTTCAAATTATTTTGAAATATTTTAGAAATTTTTTAAGAAATTTAATTTAAATTTGAGATTATTTTTTTAAGTATTTTTATTAGCTGTAGTATCATAATAGCTTAACTTGTGTTATATTTACAATTGTTAATGGGCGTATATTTGTTTAATAGATAATTACAACAGCTATAAAAGACTAATGCTTTTCAAACCTCAAACCTTCCTCTTCTCTGCCCCATAGCTGACCTCAGTTTGGGTTCTGTGAAGTGACCCCAGCAATTTGATTTAAGCGGACCCCAAAACCTCATTCTGTAAAACTCGTAAAACTCTAAAATCTGGATAAAGGCGCATAAATCTAATTTGGCTTTTTGGATATTTTATGATGGCGTCCATGAAGCGGTTCATTTGAAAAAGAGAATTGCCAAATGTGTTGGCCATTTGATGTGCCTCTCCAGCCATAAGGGGATGATGATGATGATGACGGTAATGGAGATGATGATGACGCCTCGGAATATTCTATTTCACAAAATTCATTTACACACCTGTCTGTAAAATAACAAGTGCCATAATGAAAACCTTCAATCGGCTGCACAACTCTGGAATACCCTTTGAAATACTCTATGAAAATTGTTGGCCATAAAACTAAGGCACTCTATGGGCCAGCATGTAGGGTATGGGCCAAAAGTTAAAAGCCATTCAACTTGGCCAACGCAATAAAATCGTAAAATGCGAGCGCGAAAAATTCTCGAAACGCGCGCACGAAAATTATTTTATGATGCTTTTAAACTAATTTCCCGGCAAAAGAAAAGAAAACCTAACGGACAATAACAACGTGTGAAGGCACTCGAAACGAGGGCCTGGAAAAGCGGCAAATAAAACGTGGAAAATGGAAAAACTGTTGAGGGAAAGCGTTCGCACGTAAACATTTTATTTACCTGCGAGAGAAACAAAATTTTCTCGCCGAGTTTTGTGGCGAGTTTAGAGCCAATTTAATGGGCGTGTAACAGGTTAGTTTTAGCAGATCCTGTTAGTCCTGCTAGTCCTCGTAATACTCGCCAGTTATGGAGCCACTGGAACTCTGCTCATAGTTCCTCAACACGAACTAACCATAAAAACTGCAAGTTGAAAGTGGCAGAAATTCTTCTTTTTTTTTTGCAAATTTGTTGAAAGACACTTTCGCCGAGTCCTCGTCCTGTCGTCCTTATCCTGGCTGCGTGTCATCAATCTAAATTACAGTGGCTTGACATTAAAATTTGAACACCCATTAAAAAATTTCTTGTGGGGGTTTGAGTGTGTGGAGGGAGGGGTGCAGGAGACGGCATGGAAATTGGGTGACTTTTGAGACACAATAATAATAAAAATATTTTTTACGCCTTTGACATTCGGGCGACAAATTGATTTATCTGCAACATGTTGATAGAAGTGAATGTGTTTATGTGTGAGTGTGTGTGGCATGCAGCAGTTTGCAACATACTTGCAACAGCAGAGCAAATTGACATGCTTGCCATGCGGCATAATGAAGTGATCAGAGATGCCACATGCCGTTCCTTAGAATCTCTCTCTATTCATAAATTCTCTGTTGATGCCTGCTGATTTGTCATTGACAAAAGCAACCCGTCTCTGTTTAACACAATGTAAATATCTCTCTCCCTCTCTCTCTCTGTCTCTCTCTCTCTCTCTCTATCTCCCTCTATCTGCCAAGGACACAGGAGTACTTGGGTTTCAGGTAACCTGCATGAACTGCCTTTGTCTCAATCCAACCCATCTCAGCTTCCTCGATTGGCATCTCTGCCATCTCTCTTGGCTTTTGTTTTGCTCTTTTTTGAGAGTTTTCTGTATTCTCAGTTCTGCTTCTTTTTTCTGCACTCTCTGTTTGCTTTTGCAATTGTCAGTCCGCTGTAAGCGTGGGCATAATTATGCCCCTCAATCGGTTCCCAGAAATACTTCGACTTCGCCTTCGACATCGAGTTCTCTGGAAATGTGTTGCGTTCTTCTGCAGGATTCTTCAAGGTGTCAGAAGTATGTAAAAATGGAAGAGAGACAGACAAATGAGGAACAGGGAAAAGAGTAACCTTCGTTCGGCGACCTTATCGTGATTGTGAAGTTTGTTTACATTTTCGGTAGCCTGTCATTGACATATCATAACTCAGAGACACAAAATATGGACAACTCATGATTGCACTCTCTGAAAGTAAGTGTATTTCCTTGGCAAACAAGATTGTAATTTCCTGTATTATTTATTTACTTTTAAGTAGTCCCTCCCCACATTACTAGAAACTTGCTCATCATGCTGCGGAAAGTGTCCTGTTGTCAGGAATGGAGACCCTCATTCATAAATCAACGCAACCCGGACTACAACAAGCGACTTCAATTTTCGATATCTCCATGTCATATTCCCCAAACGAATTCCCAAATTTTCTTTTTTTTTTTTGCTTTTTAAGAGTGCAACCTTTAAGTGCAGTTCGAACTATTAAAAAAAAAACTGCTTCCTCATGTTGTAGTACCTCCATTCCTGCCTGGGAAATATGATAGCTGTGCCGAAGGAGCAGCTGAAGATGGAGGAAGAAACCTTATAGTGTGGGTAGTTAAGTATTTGAAAAATACTAAAAAAAAAAACCATACCATTTAAATACCAAAGTTGAGTCAGAAATTCCAATATATGTTAGTATTGGAAAAACTTGAAGCGTGTTCTAAGCATAAATATCAATTAGGCCAGATAAGGCGGAGACTAAAACGAATCGGAGCCAGAAAACAGGCTAATTGCAGTCGGGGAAAGTGTCTTTGGTGGTCCAGACGCACTGAGTCAGCCAATGGAATGGAGTGGACTGGACTGGACTGAACTGAAGTGGAGGGCAAGGAAGTCGTTAAACTGATAAGGACAAAGAGTAGAAAGAATGAAAATGTGAAAAACAAAAAACACAAAACGAAGAAAAACACAAAAAGGAAAACTGATTATAGAATGCCACCAAAGTGTCAGGTCACGTTCCACTCGGCGTGATGAGTCAGTCTCCAAGAGTGGAAAGAGAGGGGGTGAATGCGGGAAAGAGAGGTGAGAGAGCGTCTGTTATCAGCTTGATAAGCTGATGTGGCTGCTTCTACTACAAATTTGATGACGCAAGCGCTGCCAGTTTCAGTTTCAGTACGAGTTCCATTTCCATTCAGAGTTTTCCCGGTAGTTGCTGCCACTAATTTGTTGCTCACTTTGTTTGATGATGTGGCGACGACCTACAGCAAGAAGAAGTGATAAGAGGCTGAGCAGGCAACTGAGAGAAAGACAAAGAGAGAGAGAGAGAGAGAGGAGATGCTGGCGACTATTCTCGGTAGGCGGAACACTTTGAACTACGACCGGCGGCACTTTATCAGCTCCTACCTCCATCTCTTACTTAACTGCCTATAGTAGTAAGTCTGTCTCTCTCTCTCTCTCTCTCTCTCTCTCTCTCTCTCTCTCTCTCTCTGTTCGTCTGTATTCCTTATCTTGGGCATGTGCTGCACTTCTGCCGCATATTTGCATTCTTGGCCAAACAATACACTAGTTGCCCCGATTCGACTTGTGCTTGCCCAGAATTGTGGCCAAGGCAAATGTCTCCGCTTATCTCTAGGCTAATCAGTTCCGACCCTGACCTAAGTCAAGACTTGCGATATAATCTGTTTACCTTTGCTATATATGTAGTTCACATTTATCAGAGCTTAACTGGAATAAGTATGTATATATAACATATCTCCATCATATCGGTACGAGGTATATGAAGTGAAGCAGTTGAAAAATGAGAGCATATATAAAATTTTTCAAAAATAACCTAAATTTTTGCAGTTCAAGTAGATTTTTTTAATAATGTTGAACATTTATGAGTAAGGAAATAGAAGAGAATTTTCGCAGTTTTCATATATTCAGACATTACTGCTCCTAAAAATTCTTCAACACGTATATATTCTAAATCCAAAGATTCCTTTCGAATCTTTTAGTGAAACAATTTGAGTTTATGTTCGAAATCATAAACACGAACTCAGACTGATTAAAATTTCATTTCGCACTTTTACACAACTTCTGCAGCTCTGATTGGGTTCTAGTTTCCCTCTGGTTGCGATAGTTTCTCTGGGTAATATAGGTACTCTGGTTACTCTGGGTACCCTGGTTACTCTGGGTACTCTGGGAGGAGGTCGTAAAAAGTGCAGCAGCAACCGCAGCACAAAATGTCCACTGCAATGCAGTCCGCTGAAAATGTCAACGCGTTGCTTTAGGTTTTATGGCCAACACCGCAAATGGCTATGAGAATGTATCTAAACTGCATAGCCGTAGTCAGTGTATGGGACTGTGACTGTGACTGTAAGTGTAAGTGTGACTGTGTGATAGTGATAGTGAGTGTGACTGTAGCTGGGGACTGTGCCTGATTCGGGCTCTAAATTCGGTTAGGGCTAAAACGTAAAAGTTTTATGGCTGGCGCAACGCGCATGGAAGACGTTTCTGGCCAAAAGCTGAAAATCTGTTGCTGAAACTAAAGCCAAGCCGCAGTGTTGACGTCAACAGCAGCAGCTGGTGATGGTTGCGTGAGAAAACTATAAAACAAAAACTATCGCTAAGGACATCCCTTTGGGGCGTTATTTGCGCCACTCAAAGGAGACAAACAGGAAATATATCAAAAAGGTTGGGGAAAAATTGATTAAAATGTTGATTCTAGCTAAAAATATGTTATAATAAAAATACTTACTTTAATAAAACCACCTTTTAATCATAGAAATCAATAAATTTAAAAGCTGATTCTATATTTAAGAGAAAATTTAAAAAACAATAAAAATAATATAAATTTCAATAAATATTTATATTTCTTTCAACGACATCAGAAACTATGAACTTATTGTTATATATAATATATATAATATAGAGAAACTGGAAAGTTGCCAATTAAGATAATGGGATGCACATTGATTAATAAATTTATAAGTTTGAAAAAGTGTCGTTTTAGTTGCATTTGTTTTTTCTATAAAAAAAAAAATAATTTAATTTATCAATTAAGAAGACATTCTATTGCCTTAATTGGCAACTTTACAGGTTGCAATGTTTATCTATTTGTTTCCTAACTAAACACTAATTAATTCTCAGCATTCTAGATCAATTCCAAGTTCAAAGTCCGCCGAAATTCCCCCAAGATAAATTCACATATAAATATGAAATATTAGTATTATTAATATTAGATATTAACAAAAAACCATTGCTATTGTTGCCTGGCAACATCGCAATTCTTCCCATTTTCCACGCTTTAAATAGAAAATGCAATTCTAATGAATCGTTTTTTTTTTCATTTCATTTCGAAAATTAACACCTTTCGTGTCACGAGCTATCACGCGCTGTCACACGCGTCACGTCACGCTGTCAGCGCTGGCAACGTTTTTGCAGCGTAAATAAATTTTCGCCTGTAATTAATTTTGCATGCAAGTCAGACGCCAGCGACGAGACGAGACGAGACGAGAGAGATGGCAAAGCTCAGAAGCTCAACATGTAGTGTATATACATATATATTTATATATATGTATGTGTATATTTGCAGCATAGTCTTAAGTTGATTTCGGCCTTATTTTGTTGCCTGTTGTTGTTTGGTTTGTTGACAAGCAGTTCATAAAACACGCCAACGACGCACACGGCAGCTGATTGTGAATGCCGAGTGACGTTTTAACCGATGAGTTTTGATATGCCAAATGTGTCGCCAAATGATGCTCATTTCACTACCTGCTAGCTGACACCCCCTTACCACCCTTTGGGTACTTCACAATCCGTGCTATCGTCTGGCATTCGACTGTCAACTGTTGCGTTGCGCATACGCCCCGTGTGACGAGTTCAGACTGAGAGTGGCATTTGTTTCTGTATGCAAATTGGCTGGATGGGGTACGGGGGATGCCAAGAGGGGATTCGGAAGAGTGCTAAGCAGGTGATGAGCAGCATAGTGGTGTGGGGTGGGGTAGAGAGAGGGGTGGACATGCAGGGAGACAAAAACTTATGCTGCTGCAACAGATCATGAGCTGAGTTTGCATTGCATTTGTTAGTCAGCTCATTAGTGACTGACGTTGTTTTTGTTGTTGTTCATAGTTGTCATTTCGTTACTGTTGTTGTCATTGTTGTTGTTGTAGCAATATTTATTTGACATTTTTAACACTTGAGCGGAGCTGGCAATTTACCGCGATTTCTGAACTTTTGCTCTAGTATTTGCCCACTCACCAGCAATATTTACAGATTTGTTAACTTTGTTGCCTTTTATTACAGTTATTGAGATTGTTGTTGTTGTTAGTTGTTGTTATTTACTTAAGTTGAGCTTGTCAATTAGCTGACGACGTGACTAACAGACAGCTACTATTTCCATCTTCCTACCTACCTCTATGCGTCTCTCAATACATATCTCTCTCAATACATATCTCTTTCTAAGCTTGCTTTAAGATTTTACTAAAATTTTATTTTTTCTATAAAAAAATGGATTTCAATACCGATTTTATCTATTCACTACAATTCGGTTAAGGAGTGACAAAGTTATAGTTTCGCAAAGTAAAGTAAGCCAACAATTTTCCATCACAAATCGCATTTTTTTAACGTATTTTTCACTTTATTGAACAGATTTTCAAATATATTGCTCCAAATCAACTGCGATAAAGTTTTTTAAAACTATTTTAAAGCCAAAAATCGATTAGAAACAATAATTTTTGATATAAAAATTTTCACAATTTTATTTCTTGCAGATAAGAGTCCCACCTTGTGCGAGAATGACAAACATTTTTCGAAAATTTAAATTCGCCAAATACTAGACAAATTGTCATAATTTAAGTGTGACAAAAAAATAAATTTAATAAAATAAATATAATAAACTATTTTTTTGGTATCTTGTCATTATGATAAGTTAGTATATACATCACTTATGTACAATTCTTTGAAATTTCGTTTACTTTAGTGTCAATTAAAATTATTTATTTATTTAATTATTTATTATAGATACTTTTCAACCATATGTCAAAATCGATTTGTGCAATTTACTTTGATTTATATTATAAACATTCTCTTTTTGATCGATTTGTGCAAAATTGTTAGTTAAGGTCCAATGCATGGACTGCAATGCAGGCAAGCTATCGAAACTATCAAATCTACAAAAAGGACCGTCAGGATTTTGCCATCAAGACCTACCTGATACTGACAATCTGGCTGATATTGGCACTGGTGCAATGGGCACTCGTCTGCATAATGTGAGTAGCATATTTTAATAAAATATTTAAAAAATAATCTTAATTTATTTAGAGATGAACTGAGAGATTTCTTCAAGGAGTACTATGGCATCTGTTTCTTCACTTTCGGTTCGGCAATTCTGCTCTTTGGGCTCTTCATATTCGTGGAGAAGTTGCGATTTATAACGGGACTCAACTTTATCATAGCACTGCTTATAGTAAGTCTGACCTGAAGATATATCCGAATATTATATTTAGCTGATGTTTCTGAAAAGGTGGAACTGCAGATAATCTCATTGTTTGGTTTTGTGGCACGTATTTCTTGGCCTGATCTCTTCTTCTTTTATGGAGTCTGCGTCATACTGTTGTTCCTCTTCATACTACTGGGTTCCATACTACCCAGCAATGTAAGTGCATTTTATTCCATTACATAAGATACCTAAAATATGGTTTTTAATATTCTTATAGATGGATCTCACTTTGGATGTGGCCTTATTATTTATCTTCGCATTTATTTTTCTGCTTGCCGCCGTTTTCTTCTTCGTTGCCGTCTTCGTGCTTCCCAATCATGCCACGTATCCCTATCTGGTGGCACAGATCTCCATAACCCTGATGATACTATTCGTAGGTTATCCAAATTTATAATGAATTTCATCTGATGTATCCTCGTCCTTCCAGTTTGTCATGTATCATGCCCAGACCATAGCTGGCAGCAGATTTGCTGAGATGCGTTTGAACGATGCTCTGTTGGGTTCCTTGATACTCTTCCATGACTTCCTACTCATCTATTGGCTAACCTTCTTCTGGCAGTTCTACTTCAATCCGCTGACACCCAAATCATGGATGACCAGCTCCACAGATGACGATGACGACGACAATGATGATGACTTTGATATAGTTACAGCGCCAGTTACGAAAACAACAGAGCCACAAACTGGGACAACCCAGGAAACCGAAGAAACCGCCGAAACCCAAGAAACCGCCGAAACCCAAGAAACTGCCGAAACCCAGGAGACCCAGGAAACCGCGGAAACCCAGGAAACCGAAGATGGAGTAACTGAACTGACAGTCGATGATTCCTATGATGAAATAGAACCCACACACAGATCGAAGAGAAAAACAGCGGATCCTGATTATGTGATGGATGGAGTTGGATTTCCCCTGCCTCCTACGAAGGCTGATTTAACAGCAGTTGACGCTGATCAATCGGTGGCAATTGCTGATAAATCAGCCCCAATAGGAGTGGCTCGGGATTATCCAGACAGCAACTATGATGCTCCAGGCGAAACTCAGTCAGATGACCTTCGTTGGGGTCTAAGAAAACGCAGATTCTGGAGTTATTAAAGTCAAGTGCAATTATATCTATATACAATGTAATTACTAAATATGCCGTTGTTATTCATGTCATCTTAAGTGTCGTTGGCAACACTTTTAGTATCCAAATTACAGTTACCTGTTCAACGAACCTCAAGCGACTTCAAACCGACTTCAAATCAAAGCAACTCCGCCGTCCGCAAACGGTAATTACCGAAGTCATACACGTGTCGGGGGGACCTATAAAACGTACCAACTGCATGGTAATGTAATGCCCCAAGACCCTATCAGACCCTCTCCCACTCTCTCTCTCTCCCTCTCTCTCACTCTCTCTCTCTTTCTCTCTCTCTCTCTCACTCGCCTTCTCTAAGAGACAGCTTTACGAGCATATATACATTATTAGAACCTTGCCTATATCGGCTATCGTCAAGGTTGCAACCTTTACCACTACTCGAAGCATTAATACCCTGTAATTTTAGTGCTAAAAATTTAGTATTTTACTTTTCAAACCCTAAGTATTAATTAATTAATTTTTAAAAATTTAGGCTTAGAGTGGAATTCATTGATGAAATTAATATGAATTTATGATAATATTTTCTAACTGAAATCTTCTAAAAACTCTATTTGATTGAGAAAATATGATTTAAATTTTTACATAATTTTTGGGATATTAAAAATAAATATTAATGCGAAAATTTTAATGATTATTTTATTCGTTTCTCTATTCTAAGCTGAAAAAATATATAATATTTTTTTTAAATGCTATAAGAGAAAAAATGCAAATTCCCCCAAAACTATTTTTAAATTTTTTTAATTATAGAAAAATTTTAGTTTCTTAGCAATTTCCATTTAGGGTTTTTACTCTTTATCAACTGCATTTCTTTTTCCTTTGTAATATTTTCAACTTTTGTTACTGTTATGATTTATAGCTAAACATGACCGCCGCACCGAACTTAACTCAGGCTGCAAATGCAACATACAACTTGCAACGTGCAACGTGCAACGTGCAACTGCTGCTGGTGTTGATGTCGTTGTCGTTGATGTTGATGTTGCTGTTGTTGTCTATGTCAGTGCCAGGTTCCACACCCACGGGGCACACACTTCACACCCCTCACCGTCACTCTGCCAGTCACTGTCCAGAGCCTAACTGGCAGTCACTCATGACTGTGACTGTGACTGTGACTGTGACTGCGACTGTGACCTGAACCAGATACACGATGCACGATAATATAATTTATGGGCCTGTTTTGGGTTCGGGTTTTGGGGTATGTGGGGTCTTCTTGTTGTAGTACCGTTTTGCGTTATGGAATGCTTGATGTGCCGTGCTAACTCCATCTCCCTCCCTCCAATTCTGTCCCTCTCACTCACTCAGCATATGTCGCTATCTCTGTCTCTGTCGAGTCCCTTGTCGAGTCATCAACAAATCGCACATTTGAATACAAATTGCAGCATTACACGAAGTCGACGAGGCGCAGAAACCTCAACAAAAGTGTCAAATTTGACATGAAATTAAGTATTTATTATGCTCACAAGAGACAGAGAATGTCTCTCACAGAGAGAGAGCAAGAGAGAGAGAGAGAGAGAGAGAGAGAGTGAGAGAGGTGGGGAGAATTCTTGCCCACATTTCACACACGAGAATAAACAGTTTGATGGCCCCAAAAGATACTTCATCTACTTCTTGTTTTAGTTACTTTTGCATAAATATTTAATATATATATTTTTTTTTGCATTTCTCTTTTTATATTTATTATTATTCTTGACAATATTGAATTGGTTTTCTTTCTGGTTCCTTTATTTATTTATATTTAGTTGAAGTTTAGCAATCTTTATTTTATTTTTTTTGTTGCTTATAAGTTTACATTTTTGCATAGTTTTGATTTTGTTTAGTTTGCTAACTGTTTTAGTAGTTGTTGTTTTTTTTTTTTTTTTAAATATGTTTAGTAACTGCAACACTCTAAGAATCAACAGTGCTTTATCAAGAGGTGCCAGGAAATATAAAAAATAAAAACAGAAATAAAAAAATATTGAACAAATAAAAATAAAGAAATTCATAATAAATATATTAAATGAAAAAAATAAATAAAAAAAATAATAATTATAATATATTTAAGTTAACAATTAAATAAATAAGAGTATCAGAAAATATTTCTACAATTAAATTTTGAAAGAATATAACATAAAAAAAAAAAAAGCAAGCTAAAGATCATTTTAAAAATTTTTAAATAAATATAAATATAAATATATAAATAATAATTATTTTGTAGAATAAAAATAAATAAAAATGAACTACAAAAATAATTTCAAATTAAGCATATTTTTTAAGCAAACAACAGACGTCTTCATTTATTTTCCAAAAATAAATCATATCTGAAATGAAATTTATTTTTAAATAAAATAAACACATTTTAATGTTCAAATAAAATAATTTTAAAATTTATTTTAATTATTTTTAATTTTGTTTTGTTTTTTTTTAGATATATTAATTTTTTAGTAACATTTAGGCTTATATTTTAGGCAATGTTTTTGTTTTTAAATTACTTTTTACATATACATATATAATAAATAATACTCAGTCTTGGATAATACACATGATATAACAAATAACTCAAAATAATGATTAGCAAATAGAGTTCAAATAGGATCTATATTTTTATCCCCCCTCCCCCTGTTATTCCCCTAGTCCTTTGTCTTAGTAGGATGGTCCTGGGCCAAAGTTCACGCAACTATTTACAACTGACTAAGCATATATATTCATTATGATCTCTGGCGCCCAGTTTGCTATGTAAACCCCCTTCCCCCCTAACCCAACCCAACCCCTCTGTTACTGCACCCCTTCCCTGTTGTCGTCATTCTTTTGCCACTTTAGTTGCTGGGCAATCACGCGGCAACAACAACAACCAATGAGGCGCAATCATCGTCAGCAGCTGCCGCCGGCAGCAAAGTTTCTGTGGCAACTGTCGACGTGGCAGTGGCAGCATCGGCTAGCTCCAGTTGCAGGTCTCCCACCTGCCCCAACTGCTCCAACTGCTGCTCATCCGGCATGTTAATGCAAATAGCTGGTGAGGCTTTGTCCTCCAGCTGCCTTTGGCATTGCCGTGCCACAATCTGTGTCCGCATCTGTGACTGCGTCTGCGTCTGCGTCTCCTCGTCTGTTGGTGACAGTTTGCACTTTTGCAGCTTATTTGAGCAGCGCTGCAGTGCGTCCTTCTCCCAGTTGGTGACACACGCACTCTGATTATGATGATACAGCTGACGATGATGATGGTGCTGATGATGATGATGATGCACGGCCGCCAGACTGGGATATACAAACTTCATGCCATAGGCAAAATGACGCGGCTGATGATGCAATGCCTCATCGTAGCTGGGCAATCCTGTGGCAATTGTGTAGCATGGTGGCGACTCAATTTGATAGAATGCCGCCTCACCATCTCCCACACCCACACCACCCCCCGCAGCACCCTCATTGCCGTTGGGGGGCAGCTGCTGCAAGAGTCGTCGGGCATCGCAGCTGATCAGGTGATGACTGGCCCCATGTGAGCTGTAGGAGTCTCCACTGCCAGCACCATGTATCTGTGCCCGTATATCCTTGTCTGCAAGTAGATGAAAAAGAAAAAGATGGAGAGATGTGCTTAGTTTTTGGATTTGCTTTTGTTTTTTAGTACTTTGTGTTTTGTGTGTTTTTGACTTTGACTTTGACAGACGTCTCATTAGATTGTTTGTAAGTTCCCCATGTTGTAAGTTCCTAATTTAACTCACCCTCCATCCAACTTGACCCACACAAAGGACACTTGTTGTGCAACGGGGCAAGCGGTGGCAAGCGGTGGCAAGGATATAGGGGCAGGATCTGGGCATAAAATTCAATTTAGCGTAAAGGCGCAAACGCTTGAACTTTTGTGAATGAATGCCAGGACATGGAGATGGACATGGACATGGACATGAAAATGGACATGGAGTTCGAGTGGGAGTTGGAGTTGAAGTTGGAAAGGCAACCTCAGGATATTTTATTGAAAGAGATACACAGCCAAAGAACGAATAAAGCAAAATGAGAAGAAAAAACACACACATACAAAATAGTAGGTGCGAAAGGGAGCGGAAGAAAGAAAGTTTTGTGCTGACCGGAAGTGCCAGAGAGACCGAGAGAGAGAGAGAGAGGTAGACAGAGAGAGAGAGAGAAGTGGCAAAGTTTCCCCAACAATGAATACAACAAAGCGAGTGTTCGACTGACTGACGACAGCAACAACAACAATAAAAACGAGAAAACAACAACAACAACAACTAGCGCAGGATAACAACAACATGGCAGCAAGTAGGCAATAACATGCCGGAAGTGCGCGCGTAGCACACGGCAAAAACAAAAAGAGAAAAAAGAAAAGAAAATGCAAAATAAAAAATAAAAATGTTGAACAGAGACGAGCATAAAAAATGAAGAGGCAACATACACACACAACACATAAATAAATGCGAGCGAAGATGCAAAAATGCAGAAGGCATAAAAACGCTGAAAAGTATGCTACGAAATTTGAAATTGTTTCGCAGCAACTGAGGAAATTAAAGCCTGCCAAAATGACTGTCATACCAACAAAGAAAAAATCATAAAAATATAAATATATTTATAAATGTTTTCAAATTTCAGCAAGAAAGTATTCCCTTTAAAAAGAGTGCTTTTTTATACACATAGCATTCTCAATATTCCTTTGCCAACCATTTTCATTGCTGTTAAAAACATGCCACTTTTACAATTCCACTAAATAATATATATTTGGTTTACTTTATTTATTTTTATAAATTTATTGCATTTATTAAATTGAATTTAATCCATGTTGCATAAATTGTTTGCTGCGCTTTTGCCATGCGAATTGAAAGCGACGATTTCAAAAATCTCGACAATTTTTTAATTGTCAGCGAAAAGTGTTTTTCCATTCCCCCCATGTTTCCCCTATATAAAAGTATTTTTTTTTGTTACTGTGTTTTTTTCCAGCACTTTTCATTAAATTAAATTTAATTTCATTTTTCATACGTTTCAATTCTGTTTTCATTTTTTTTTTAGGTTGTTTTTGTTTTTGCAAGTGCTAGAAATTCGCATGAATAAATATTTTGGTCAAATGGTTTTCCATTAAAGCGACAACGTCACTGACTATGTGTGTGTGTGTGCGAGTGTTGGTGTGTGTGAGTGGGCAAAAGTGGGAGGGGCACTTTTAAGCCTGTTGAACAAAATTCAGCAAAAAAAAGAAAAGAAAAGAAAAGAAAGGAAAGGAAATGCTCGCATTACAAAATTAAAACAGAGCCAGAAGAGTCACAGTGCGGAGCAGTGTACTTGTAGCCATACTGTTAGCAGTCACTGTGCTCGGTGCTGGCAGCGTTCGTTGATTTATTGTTATAACTGTAGCAGCAGCTCGTATATATATATGTTTTTTATTTTGGGCAGCCCCAAAAGAACTCTCCTCTTCTCTGATCTCTTCTCTGCTCTCGTCGGCTACCATTTTGACTTTTGTTTCATTTTTTGATAGACAGACGGCAAACACGACCAACTGGGGCCAACAATGGGCGTGGCACACACACTCACACACACACACACACACACTCACACACACACTTACACACATGCAGGCAGCTTCATATTTTATGCAAGTGTTTGGCGCGTTTCCCACTGCAACATGCGAAAAAAATTGGAACTCTGAAGTAACTGTCCCTTGGCAACGTGTGGCACAGTCAGCACAGAGAGAGAGAGAGAGAGAGAGAGAGAGAGAGAGAGAGAGAGAGAGGGAAAAGAAAAAGAGAGAGTGAGAATGAGAACTGAGAAGTAACTGCAGTTTGCTGCGAGAAAAAATTAGCACGCCATTTGTTTTTGGCTTTTGTTACAGCGGTCATTTTCTCTCTCACTCTCTCTCTTTCCTTTTATTATTACTGCCAATGCGCCCAAATGTATGCAACAATTTAAATTCATTGCAATGAGCTGACGAACGAGCTGAAGCACCCAACAATTGAGCCCTGCCGACCAACTCCCTCTTCCCTCCTCAACCACTACCTCTTTTGGCGGTTGCCATCTCCTGTTTCGCTTATTTATTTTTTATCCATTTATATTCGAGTTGAGCTCTCTGTGTTTGTGTGTGTGTGTGTGTGTGTGTGTGTGTTTTTTATTATTTGTTGTGCTTTTTCATAAATGTTTGTTCATTTTTTATGGCGCGGCAAACAGTTGGCGAGCGGCTTTTCCTCATTTTTTTCACTCTCTGCCTCCACTCGCTACTCTCAGCTCTCGGTTTTCTGTTTTCTGATTTTTGTTTTTGTTGATGTTGAGGTTGTATGGCATTTTTATTACATTTAATCGGCTGGCAGGTGATTGCAATGAACGCCAATTGTTGAGTGATGCTCGAATTAAGTTCTTTTTGCCAGCAATTCATACTTTTCGGGCATTATGCGAACTTATCTGAACTTATCCGCATTTATCCGAATCCATCCGAAAGCAAAGTGAACCCTCCTAATATGATTTTTAGTAAAAATGGCAATTTAATAGTTTAACTCTTATCCTAACTTATCCGCTCTTATCCAATATTATCCCAACTTATCTAAGTTGCATTTTCTCATTTCTAATTTTTATAATTAGTTAAATAAATCAATTTGCTCTTGAAATCACATTATCCGAAATTATCCGCTTTTATCCGACTGCTTCAATTTTAGTTCCACATTAAAGCCTCCTCTGCCCACTAACAACAAGTCGCAATAACTCTTGAAAATCCATTAAAAATTGACAAAGTGTCCGTGCCAGTTGGATATTTAGTTTGCTCTCAAGTTGGCCAAGTAATGTGAGTCCTTGTGTGTTCGCCTCGTCCTGGCCAAGGATATGTCTGTGGCAACTTCTACGCTTAATTACATTTTTCAAGTCAAGTAAATTATGCACAACCTATACAACATAATAAACAGTGGGCAGTGTTACAGTTACAACTGCTCGACGTGTGCAGGAGAGTGTTTGTGCTCCAAGAGCTACTCTGGGTAGTTTGGTTCAATTTACAAGTGCCAGGACCTGTCCTGCATCGCCTGCCGCTGGCTGTTGTCCTGTTAATAAATTCAGTTGCTGCTCGCTGCTCTAATTGATAACAAGCCCAAAACTTGCTCCTCATTTGAAGCCTGCCTGACTGCCTGCGTGTGAATGTTTTCAATGTATGTGTGTGTGTGTGTATCCTTGCTTAATAAATAAACTGTAAGCGGAGTCAGAGCCAGGACATGGTAGTGGGCGAGGATGTCGATGTTGGAGGCTGAGAGGGCAGCTCGCCAGGTCGCTCGTTAAGTATTTATAAGGTAAACACACTCCAGTAAGTAGAGCGACAACGACAAAGCAGAGGAGCGGAGGGGCAGCCCTGGACGTTTGCCAGTTGGAGTAGGCGTGGCAACCGACGGAGGGATGCGGCGAAACGCAGTGCTCGCATTAAGCGCACAAAAGCGTGCTACGAAAATCGAGCAAACTTAAGCCAAAGTTGCTTAATTATAAATGACACACGTGTGTGTGTGTGAGTGTGTGTGTGGCATACACATATACACACAGATATAGACACTCTCACTAGCTGAGAGTGATGCAGCTCACACACTTGCCTATATCTATGTAGGCCAGTTTAACTAGAATTATCAAGAGGGAGAGGGGAGAGGAGAAGTTAGAGGGAGGGGAGAAGTGGGGAGATACTGAAAGAAAACGAGGCAAAAACTAAACCCAACACGACACTAACGAAACTAATTAGACGTTGAGGCGCCCCAAAAAAAAAAAGAAAAACAACTACAACAAAAAAAGGCAACAAAAAAAAGGAAAAAGCCAAAAAAAATAAAAGTGGCAACAAACACAACGCAACATATCGCTCAAAGCTCAAATTGATATTTTACGTAGTTGCGTGCATCAGAGAGAGAGAGGGAGACATATATAGAAAGAGAAAGAGAATGCAGAGAGAGAGAGAGAGAGAGTTGCCAAAGTTTTTAAGGCTCGTTAGCACGAAATTGACAGTTTGACAGTTGAGTTGGCCATACTTTAATGCCACGGCCTTTCAACTTCTGTAGCTCTTACCTCTCACTCACTTTTCCTCTCTCACTCCTTCTCACTATTGCCATCTCACTCGGTCACACTGGCATATATGTATGTGTGCCCGGGTATCTCTGTTGCTGGTTTTGGCCTAAATAAATCATTTGGCTAAATTGGTCTGCAAAAAGTTTGACACTCGAGTTGAGACTTTGTGTAAGTTGCATAGTTAGGGGAAAGCTTGTTGCGCTACCACCCCCCCCCCCACCCACCTCCCTCATTCTCTTTTTATCCCTCTCTCCCCCTTTGACTCCTACTACCCCACTAGGGAGTGTGTGTGTGAATTTGTGTCTCTAATTATGTGTAAAGTGTCTAAGCATATGATTTACTTTCTGACATTTATTTACAGCTCTCTTCAGTTGCCCCAAAGCAACAGGTTCAACTTGATTTTCCTGCAGCGTTTTCCAGCGTTTTTCCAGCAATTTTTCCTCAAATATTTTTCAACACAATTTCCACTTTTTTATAATTTTTCTTTTATATATATTTTTTTTTGCTGTTATTACAGTTCTCACATAACAAAAAATTGCCGAGATTACAGCTTTAACAGCAGGCGAAAGCTAAGCTGTTGATGCCCTGCACAATATAGGGTAGTTCACTTTTATGCACTCAGATGTAACAGCAGAAAATAAAGCTATCTTTTAGTAGCTATTTCAATGTATATGATGTGAAATTTATGAAGTTATGTTAGAAACCAAGTAACGTCAAGTTGTAGAAACTTTTACTACATCAAATTACATTGCAGGGTATCAAAAGGGTCGTCTAGGATATGTGGGTATGTTATCTGGAAATTGTGCTTATTATGCTGACATATTACTCATCGGCTTTATCATTGTCCATGCACAATTTCACGCCTTTCTCTGGAATACTGTGCCTCTCATATTATCGCAGTAATAAAAGGCACAGATGAAATGGGGAGAAGCCTGAGGAGGCGTGGCTGTGGTAGGTCAATTTAATATTATAAATATGCGGCACACACATACATATATATTTTGTGGCATCATAAAGTTGTGTATCTAAAATTACAGCACCCTGACAATTTCGAAGCGCGCCAAAATTTATGGGGACTGTCGGGCCCATAACGGCAAACGGCCCCATAACATGGCGAAAGTGCGGAGGGGAGTTGCGAAATGTGAAATGTGAAATGTGAAATGTAGGGGGCGCCTTTTGGCAGAGTATTCTGCATTTTATATTGTTTAGCCGAAAAACAGCTGGATAAATGGCCTTTGATAAGGTCCAAGCACCCAAATAACATTTTGATTAAACTTTAACATTTCCCACAGTCTCTGTCTTCTTTTCCCAATACTACATGTGTTTGCGAGGGCTTTTCGAGTACTTACTGCATTTCTTCCATGTGCGAAACTTGCGGTAGAAGTAACAGCTGAAGATGATGAAGATGAGCGAGAGCAGCACCAGCGAGGTGACCACCCCGATCCACAAATAGTTGACAATGGCATGCATGTCGGCGTCTCCAAAGATCTGCTCCCAGGTTGAACCCTCCCCAGTGTTGCCATTGGCGTTGTTCTCCCGCAGATCGGCCAGATCAAGAACCACCGAGTTGGACAACTGTTCGGTGCTGATGCTGGCCGAGGCTGGTGAGGCATCGTAGGTCGAGGAGATGGCCGCATTCCCGATCCGCTGCAGCAGCGTGTTGAACGAATGCAGTGCATCAATGTGACGCAAGTCATGGGCACTGGGAATCTCGAAGGTGATTTGATTCTGTTGCATGTGCTCGGCGATGGCAGCGGGACTCATGCTGCTGGCCGGTGCCGAGATGAACTCCGCATACAGTTCCCCGCCAGCTGCTGGTGTGCTGCTCATCGTTGTCGCCTCCTCCACAATCTGTGTATAATCCGTGCTCAACGACATGTTTTAACTTGGCTAACAAGCACACAAACACACGCACACACACACACAATTACAGTTGCTTTTGTTTTTACTTTGGTTTTTTTCAGTCGCACGTCACACGTAAACAAAGCCAAGTCCATAAATAAGCATTGGTCGCGTTCGATGTTCGAAATTTTCGATAACGTTGCCGAATCTCTAACGTGATGCGCGCTCTGCGTCCGTTCGCTTTGGCGGCTCGCTGTTGACTGAATTCGCCTCTCGCACGGCGCTCAGTAGGTAAGGAATGCACTAAGCACCAGCTGCACTCGCTTACACTCTCTCTCTCTCTCTCTCTCGCTCTCTGTGGCACTCTCGCGCTCTCAGCGGGACATTTCTATGCTCACTGCATGCAATTGACACTCGAGTGGAATTTTGAAACTCAACTGGAGTTTTTTGAGTTGAAGTTGAAAGTTGAATTGGCAATTTCTTGGCGTTGACTGAAGATTTTGTCGCATGTTATATATTTTTGTTTCACTCTTAATGTTTTTTAGCATTCTCAATGCTGACCCAGTTTAGATGTCGACATTTTTTGGTTAGACGAAAAACTTCGACCCGGTCACGTTCGTGACGTATCTCTCGGGGAATTTCGCTTTTAACTTTAAAATTTATCCCAGTTTGTTCAACGCAAAAACCCAAATTGCAACTAGCCAAAACTTTCCGCTTTTCCATCGTAATGAATGGACTTGGTTTACGAAGAAGGGGAGGCGGGTCCCCCAGTCTCAGGGCACGTGATAAGCTGCAACTTGGCCTCGGATTTATGGCCAAAACCAGAGAAACAGCAAGAAAACGGAAAGAAAAACATTGGATTTTCCTCAGAAAGTTTGTAAAACGCTGCTTTTATTTCAGCTGCTTAAAGATGGAAAATTTTTTGTAGAAAAAGCCAAAAATAACTGAAAGGCAGCCTTAGGGAAAGTGAAAGAAAATTTAGTAAAAAAAAAACCTTTAAAATATGTAAGGAACTGGGGCACTAACAATCTCTATAAGTCTGCAAGGATTCCCGTAGACACAATTCAAATCTCTGCCATTATGTGAATAGGGAGACCGCAATGCATTCTGCCCCAAAAACTGGAGCACTTGAATATGCCCTGGACCACGCCTACTGCCCATAAGGTTGACCAAATGCCGGACAAGCAAGGCTCAATGCACAAAGGTGTCCTGTAACATCCAAAAGCAAAAAAAAAACGACAAAAAGGAAAATGCAAGAAAAAAGAACGTGCTCAGAAAGTGGAACAAATGCAACCTACACTCTCTCCCTCTCTCTCTCTCTCTCTCTCTCTCTCTCTCTCTCTCTCACTCACTCTCACTCTAACTACTATTCCTTCTCAAATAATATTCTCACTCAGACTCGAATTGAGTTGCACTCAGTAACCGGTTTCTGACGGAGCACGCTATTGCGCACTCGCTGCGAGAGAGAGAGAGAGAGATTGTGTCTGTGGGTAGCTGAGAGAGCGCGGCGAATTGAGAGAATTTCCCTTGGCAGCTGTAGGACTTTCGTAAAGCAAAGACGGGCAATTTGCCAGCATTCGCCTTTGAACTGCGACCGGCTAAAGGTCACAGACGGTGTGTGGGTGTCCGCAACTCCAACTACTGCACGTTACGTTAAATGGATTCACGTATAACCAGCAACTGGTTACGTTACGGTGGGCGTGTGAGGGAGTGGAAGGCAGTAACAGGGGGGCTGACCGTGCTTTACATGGTTGTGTTGTAATTGCTGCAGGAAATTGAAATAGATGCCCGATAATATGCACTTAGCTGCAGTTACCAAAAAGTCACTCGATAAATGCATTAAAAGTTTTCGATTGCAGCCCAAAAGTTGCGTCTGTTCCTCGAGACTTACGGTCTTAGCCATGGCTAAGACTCAGTGCTGCAGGCGCAGAGTCAAACGCCGCTTATCGTTAATTAACTTTCGACTAATTTCCCCAACTAAAACATAAGTTGGAAAAACCAAAGGCTACAGGGGGAGGTTGTCCAATCCCAAACCCCCACCACATTGTCTTAGGTATAAATTCGGCATTTTAATTTATGGCCAGAGGCGTGCGAAGTTCGATGGGGGGAGAATGGGTAAATTGAAGTGAGTGAGGGAGTGGGTATAATACAGAAAGACAGAAGAGATAATTGCAGTTCCGATTTTAGTTTTACTAGATAAACTTTAAATAAATGTAAGCTTAGGGTAAATTTTAAGAAAAAGGGGGAGAAAAACGGGACAGAAGAAAAAGGATATGAGCATTTTGGGGAACCGAAGAAATAGCTAACTCTTACTTATGTGCACTATATGATATATCTTTGAATTTCATTAAATTTGTGTAATTTTATTATATTCTTAAAAAATAAAATTACTTAAAAAAAATTAAAAATATGCAGTTAAAATCACTTTTACTATGGTCCTACCTTAGCTATACAATAAATTTAATCAATTTATTTTCCTTATATGAATTTCCTTTCAAAATTCTTAAATATCTTTTCATTTTCCTCTGCTCACTTTTGATTGACATTCAAATCGCAGCACACAAATACAGAGATAGACAGAGAGAGAGAGAGAGAGACAGAGAGAGAGTAAATATAATAATAATATTGATTCATAGAATGAAAAGCAAATCATTTTATCGCAATTTCCATTGTATGCATGTTTTTCTTTCCATTTCCAATATAATATTTTCATTCTCTGCCTTTCTTCATGCTTTTCTCTCAACTTTCTTTCAGCTTAATCGAGTTGCCTGTGAATGGAAATTAAATTCACAGCACTTGACTTGTCGCATTCAATTTGCAAATTTGCAAGCTGCCTAAGAATATGGCAATGCGCCACGCCCACTATACTTAGGCCGCCCCCCACTCCGACCATCCCCATCACCATGACTGGCAGTTTTCAGCACATATGACAATAGATGCCATGTCATATTCTATCTTTTGCATCTTTGCCAAGACTGTCAAATGGAGGCTGAGATAGAGACACCGAGATAGAGAGAGAGACAGAGACAGTGAGAGAGAGAGAGAATGTGGCCAGTGAGGCAGAAAGTTAACTTTTATAAACAAATTTACACCTTTCATTTTGTGCACGTTTTTAATATATATTTTCTAAGAAAATATGTAAGCTGTCAACCTCAATGAAGGCACCTTCTGCCGTCAACAGATACAGCACAAGGAGCACATCCTTGCCCACATCCTACTTACATTATAGTGTATTAGATATACTGTGCAGTGTGTACTCACATGGCAGGTATGCAGATGCTCTGTGACACCAAACTAAAAAGTAAATTCATTAAAAATTCCATCATAAAGAACACCTAGACAGTGGAGGAGCTGAGGAGCCACAGACAGCTAGGTTGAAAGGGTTTCCCCCCTTTTGAATAGGGGGAGTGAAAGAGCATGCGGTGTGTGGGCAGAGAATAGTGCGGTGCGGTGCAGTTGCCGACAGAAGCTGATGAGAAAGTTGTATGCTTTTTACTTCAACTAACTAGAAAGCAAACCATAAAGAAAAGAGACTCGTGTGCAAGGAGTTGTAAGCTCAACTTGGAGATATCCTGGAAAGTGTGGGAACTATCAGAATAGAATTGTTATTTGACTTAAAAATATGCTGAAAAGTGTGAAAATTATCAGATTAGATATGTATATATAGTTGCTTGACTAAGTTATGCATGAAAAAAATCAAGTTAAGATATGTAAATTGAATACATATTTTTAGAAAAAAAAAAGTTTTTATATATAGTATCAGAAAGACTCCCTAAATAAGTGAGAGAAAAAGTTTCAATAAATTTTTAAAATATTACAAATAGTTAAACTAGAAATTGACTTCAAAATTAATTTGAATATTAAACCTATCTAAAAGTACTTTGCCTCTAAGTAGAATTGGAATAGAAATCTGTATAAATTTCCAATTACTTCTAAAATTTAACTGAACTCTTTTGCAACAAATTTTTGAGAGTATCTCCAACTGAAATTTCGGTTATGCCTTCCAGCATATCTAAGGTCGTTAATTTATCTGCAAATATGCAATTGTCTCTCTGTATAAATTTGACATTATTTTTTAAAAACTTTAAACCATGTTTAAAAAATTAAAGTTGTTGAATTTAAGCAGTAGAATTAAAACTGATTTTCGTTAAGGGTTAAAAATGAATTTGTAATCATACAAATAAAAATGCAAAATCCATATAAGAAAAATTGCTATAAAATTTAATAAAATATACTATAAAAAAATTCTAGTTTTAAATATTTTTCATTTCTACTTTCTGTGATATTTTCATTTTCAGTTCAATCAGACTACCCACTCTCTTCTTGGCCAAGAATTCTTTATAGGGTATGAAAAGAGAGACAAGTCAAAGTAGGCAGACACTGCACACATTCCAGCAACACTTCCACCCTCTCCACTCTCCCCTCTCTCCACTCCCCTCTATTTCCACCCACTTCACAACTATTTCCAACTCATGCTTCTGTTCTTTGATATCCTGGGAAGCGAGCTGCCATCACACTTCAGTTACACGCTCTTTAACGTGTCAACATGTCCTTTTTAGCAAAGACGACTGCAGCAGAGATACTCTGAGATACAGATAAATAGAAATAGAGATAGATATAGATATATATACATATATATATATATATATGATATAAAGGGATGTCTCTTCACTGACACACTGACATAATAAAAATATTGCGACTTTAGCCACAAATTTTCAGAGTATCTCCAACTGAAATTTCAGTTATGCCTTACAGCATATCTAAGCTCATTAATTTATCTGCAAATATGCAATTGTCTATCTGTATCTTTGTGTGTGTCTGTATCTATGTGTGTGTGTATCTGCATAATTGCCTGTGAGGCAAAAGGGATTAACATAAATCAATCAAAAGGACCACGAGGCAAAATGCCTTGTGCAATTGTGCAGAAGAAGACTCGATGAGATGCTGAAAGAAATGCACAACGCATAGTAAAAAGCAAAGGAATGCCAACAAGGATGCAGGCAGAGACGCAGGACAACAGGCAGGAGCTGGTGGCTTAAGGGCGCAGCCCGCTTGGCTGGCTAAGCAAATACAATTGCATAAGTCCTGCCAGCCTTTGTCTCACTTTCTCCCTAGCAAATATCCTCTCTTTTTCCATCTCTCTTTCTCTCTCTACATCTCTCTGTCTCTTCATGGAGTTGTATGTTTATCATATGTGCGCTTGATTAGCGCTGACAACATATGCAGGCAGCAGTTGAAGTAGAAGAAGAAGGAGAAGGAGAAGAAGAAGAAGAGCGCAGTGTTGCGGAGACAGGACGATGGCAGGCAGGATATGAGGTTGTGCTGATAGCAGGCAGGAAACTAGTCAAGCCACAAAAGGACTCGGCACTGCATAAAACTGTAAGCAAACAAACAAGTGCGCATTTCTTTAAGAGATACCCTGCAAAAATATAACAAAATGGGGTATGCTAAATATGGAGGAAATGTTCAAAATATTATTGCATAAAAAATTTGGCTCAACTTTCTGCATTATATATAAATAAAAAAAATATTAAACAAATTTCAATTTAATTATAGAAATTTACAGGGTATCTGCTCGTCGATGACTCACTCATCATCATCAATCAAGTGCCATCACAGTGTGTGTTTCTATTATGAGTCGAGCTGCATATTTTCTTTTGGGGGAAAGTGCCACAACAAATATGTTGTGTCTGAGGCAAGTTTGCCAAGCGCTAGCTGCAGCTTGCTGCATGCTGCATGTGGCATGTTGCATTATGGCCTCGCACAAAAGAGAAGAAGTGTAAGAAGCAGAAGCATAGTACCCGCTGCTTGCAGTTTAAAAGGATTTACAGCACATTGTTCCAAATACTATTTACATACAACTCTGAATAGACGCCAACAAAAAAAATAAAAAGATACAAGATACAAACTACGAGATACAAATGCAAATCTGTGGACGACTCTGCGGATTATGCAGATGCAGATAGATGTCCGTGAAATGAGCAATTTGCCGGCAACAAAGCAACCAATTCCCAACTAAGTATCAACTATATAGATATACTATATTCCAGCAATTCATTAGGTATTGTTCACTTAAAGGGATTAAATACAGGGTATAAATTGTTAGGGATTTTTCAAGAGCGTAGAAATAATTTTGGCAAAATTTAATTCAGAGATTTTCTGAGACGTGTTCTGTATTCTGAGACGAAGAAGAAGAAAATCTATAAGAAGAAGAGTATAAAATGTTTTTTGTAAAAAGTGGTTATAACTTTGTAAATACTATGCCGATAATTAATCGTAATATAATTTCAGAAAGTAATTTTTGTATCTAAACTTATCAGGCGTGTTCTCGATTCCGAATCCGAAAGAAACGTGCGATTTTACACGTTTGGTGAGAACCGCACATACCGTTGGGATACGAAATTGAAAAACAGGTCCGCATATATAATTTTTGTATATTTTCGTATATTAAATAAATGTCTTTTATTTCAGAAATCTGTTGTCTATAGGTTATCTATAACTTTAAGACCCTCCTCCATTAATAATAGTCTAGTTTTGACAAAAGTTGAGTTGAGTTGGGCAACATAGTTTATCTCCATCATTTTTAGTTTTTTGTTTCGGGGTTATATAACTCTGTAAGCATAATATTTAATTAGCTGTCGTTTATAGGACTATTCCGACTATGCCAACTATTCTGGTAATAATTCAGGCAAATTATTTATATGCCAAATTAATAGCTCTCCAGCTGGTAATGCCACTTTGCATTTGGTTTCCAGCTGCCACTGCCACAGTCACTGCCACTGTGGCATGGTATGATGGGGTAAAGGGATAACGGAGCTGGGGAGATTTAAACAATTTCCTTGGATTTCCCAAGTTGAAGCAGTCGTAATTAATCTATTTCAGTTACAGTCGAGTCAAATCGACTAGAGTGTGCGGACTGAAGTGGAGTGGAGTTGCAGAAGCCATTTCGACCTACATTAATTTCGTATTCATTGCTCGGTTGCAGCATCAGCTGTTGCCCCCCCCCCACACCACTTCTCTACGACCTATACAGCATGTGGCATGCCGCTGTATCGCGTGCCATTCGCGCATATTTCGCGCACTTGAAAAGTTTGTTTTTGGGGCTGTTGCTTATTAAGAGGCAGCTGCAATAACAAGAGACCGAAAAAGGGGAAGAGGCAGAGAGAGTGGCGAGAAATGGCCAAAAGTATTTTAGCCATAATTCAAGTACGTCTCACAAATACCAAACACTGTATCCGGATACAAAACACAACAGCAGCAGCAGCAGCAGGAAAAATACGAATAGGAATAACCGAAAGCTCTGACAGCGCGTTCTGCCTGTCTCCGGCAAGGATCACGGAGAGTAGGTCGCAGGAGGACAACAGAAGACGGAAGGCGGAAGCAAGAAGGTCGCAGGGAGGCCATGCGGTTTGTGGGCCTTTTGCTAACCGGAAACTGGCTGCACGCTTCCGTTTTCGGCCTTAAAATTAATGAGCTGACTGTATACGAAGGGGTGGTTGTAGAAGGGGGTACGCGGAGGATGGGGGTACGGTGTGGCGCCAGAGTTGCCACACAATTTTGCGCGCAAAACTAATTCCGAGCAACTTGTTACTGTTGCGCGAAACTTTTGCAAGGACCTCAAGCAGGACGACCTTCGTGGCAGTTGCTGCCGGCGCATCACGCCGCACGTATCCGCAGTTACATCTCGCTCACACTGCAGTTCTCTATATCTCTCTGTCTCTCTCTCACTATATATTTCTCTCTGTTGGAGAGAGGGCAAAAAAAAAAAAATTGTTAAGCCAACATTATTTGAGCAAAATTTTCGCTTCAAAGTTTGCTTATTGTTTACGTGCGTTGCTTCATTAAGAACTGTCAGACAAGTGCGACAGAGACAACAAACACAGCGCAAGACAGAGACAGCGGACGGGAGATAGAGAGAGACAGAGTTGTAGCAGTGCTTGAGGGGCGTTAGGTTGCCGCGAGGGTTACTCTTGACTACGGTTACAGCAACCTCTTCAGCTGAATTAGGTCAGACAGTCGTGTTGCAGTTTTCCATCAGTCGTTGATAAAGAGGTTCGGGGAGTGTGGAAAGTAGAGGGGAATGAGAGGTAATGGGGTTGAAGAGGCGCGTGTTTATTTACTTTTGATATAGATTGGATTGTTTAATAAGTGTGAGAGCAGATTAAGTTATGAAACTCGACCAACATACTACGTACACGCTGAGAACTTTTCATATTCTCACAGTTTTCTCACAGTTTCCCAGGGAACAGTCCTCCAATCTCTAAGTATGTGAGAACTTTTTAAAGTTCTCTGGGCCAAAACTTAATTAAGTACCATTATGATCATCATTATCATTCACAGCTGATTAACTGAATTGTGATTGCAGCTCATTTCGAGGTTTTTTAGGAAAATTCCGAAAAAAAATAGTCATAATAAAATACAAAAGTAAAAGTCAATCGAGAGGAATCGCTAAAAAAGCCAAAATGAGAAAAATCTAAAATAAAAGAGCGGAAATTGAATAAACAACTGAAGCAAATAAAAAAGGCATCCATGGATTTGGCCAAAAAATGCACAAAAGCAACCAAGGAATTACATTTGAAAGCGGGCCAAAATCGGGCAAATGGCCAAAAAAAAATAAAAGCAAATACAAAAAAAATACTGACGCCTGCCATTCAAAATGAAATCATTTGGGGGAATCTCCGGGCAGCAGTCAAAAGTCCAGAAATTAACATTTCCAGCAGAGTAAACAATCAGAAACGACGAGGCGCCCAAATCAGCGAAATGAAAATAAAAATCAAAGATACAAAATCAAAAAAAAAAAAAAAAAAAAAAAAAAAATAGACAGAAATCAGAAAATCAACTTAGAAATAGCAGCGAATGATAGACTAGAAAATACCCAATGAAATTTTTTGATGGGTGCTGGAAAATATGAGAGGTATTATACCATAATATGTGTGGGCTTTGAAGGTTAAATTTTGAAATTTAAATTTTGAAGAACTTTGTATTAATGCTGAGCTGGAAAAATGTATGTTCACAGATTTTTATATGAGATATTCAAACCTTGTTTTTCAACCCTACGAAATTTTCATTTGTATCTAAGTTTTAGGCACTACAATATATTATACTTCTTACTTAGATAAAAAAAAAGATTTTTGTTTATTACAAACTAAATATATAAAACAAGTTAAAAAAAAGAATAATGTTATAAGACCCTGTAACATTACCCTTTAATTACAGGGTATACAAATGCTGTGAAAATTGGTTTCGTCAACTGCGAGGGGAAGTTAAAGCAAAGCAAGGAACAGAGATGAGATACTCATTAGACAGAGGGAGGGAGAGAGGGGAGAGAGAAAGAGAAAGCTATAAAGTGAGTATTAAACAAATTTATTCGATATAATTAGAAAACTTGGCGACTTCTCAAGTAATTCGCATAATTGCTTCAAGTAACTGAGGCGGACCTGATACCGTAACTCCTAGAGGACCATGAGTGGGAGGACCCCTCCACTGCCCAAGTCATAGTTACAGTTACAGTTGAGGCTGTGGCAGCTGCCGCTGCCCTGGTGACAACTGTCTGGAGGCGCCACAAGCCAATAAAAGTTGCGCAACCAAATCGCGAAAATTCCGAATTTTGCCGTGAATAATGCGTTGAATCAACAAAATTTGCCGCAATCTGAAGAAATTAATTGAAGCACAAGACGAATCGATATCCATGGAACTACCAGGGTAACCTGAGCAGTGGTCATGGTTGAAACAGCAAGTTGGGAGAGAAGGAAATACTTTTGCTTTGTTTAGTAAGTTTTTCCATTGAAAATGCGGCAATTACTTCTGTAAATCTCAACAAAGGTTAGGCTCAACCTCAGTTTGTAGGTTATACTACGTTTCCGTTTAGAATCCTTGAGAGACCCCTAAGTGTACCTCAATAATCCGGCAATTAGGCTAAGAACACCTATATCAAATCAGGTTTGACTGTCATGCCTAGAAACTGACCTGTCACAATAACAGAAATCCTCACAAGAAACAAGTCCGATGGCAACCTACATCCCCGTTTACCCATTTGAAGTGAGGTCACGAGTGCGGGTATTACGTTGGGCAAGAACCGTGAAGCGCCAAAAGTTCCGGTACAGACTTGAAAACATAATCCCACATCCGCTGGCCACAATTTCCGGCAATATGAAAAAGCCACAACAACTTGGCCAACAACAACAACAACAACAACTTGGCCAACAAGCTCTTCGACAAAAAACAAAAGCTTCGGTGGCTCCACGTTGAGCGATAACACAAAAAGCAAAGTCCTTTAGGTCCCGACGTGGACTTGGGCAAAAATTTGTGTAAATTTGATGGCAGGATTTGCCATGGACAGCAGGAAACGTGGCTGCCAGCTAGCCAAGTTAAGGGAAGTGCCAGCAGAGGGGTGAGAAGAGAGAGAGAGGGGGAAGTGTCTCTGGTTTTCTCACTCCCTTAATAAAGCTGAACGAGCAAAAATGAAGATGCGATGGCCATAAGGATAAGGCAAGGATAAGGCCGTGCTACTTATGGCGTAACATGGCCACAATGCTGTATGACAAAAGACGGGGGAGAAGGGCAGTTTATGCAGAAAGGGAAATGAAGGGCGGGGAGGAAGGAAAGCCAAAGCAATGAGCCAATAGTCCTAGACAACAGCCAAAAAAAAAAAACAGAGAAGAGAAGAGAAAACGGCAATGGCAAAAAGCAAAGGCGTTAAAAGCCAACAACGGAGCAGATGACGAAGTAGAAGAAGAAGAAGCAGAATAGGCCAAGTCTTAGAGAAAACCTCGCTCTCTCTTTCCTTCTCTCTCTTTCTGCTCTCCTCTACTTCCCCCTCTTAGCCGATAATGATGTTATTAACATAGAAATACACATTAGCAGCCACAGTTATAGCCAAAGGGCATTAGCCGTCTTCTAGTTATGGCCAAGTTCCCTATTGGTGGGGGTAGGAATTAAGGAGTAGGGGAGTTAGCTCAACGCTGTTGGCTTAATAAAAATTAATGTTTATTTCGCGCTTTTACTTTTAATTAAAAATTGTCAGCGCCGCACAAAATTGAAAATTCAAATGCTGCAACCAAAAAATTGCCAACAATTTTCATGGCAAAACTTTTTGCAGCTAACACTAAACACTCGACATCTCTCTCTCTTTCTCCCTGTCTCTTTCTATATATCTCTCACTCTCTCTCTTCTTTTAGCCAGAAGCTGGCGCTCTTAGCTTGAAGTGTTTTGGCCATAATGCAAAGCTTTTAACATAAACTTTGCTTTGCGGCTGCTTGTCGCTCTATCTCTTTCTATCTCTAGTCATAATTCATATGCCATCTGTCTCTCTCTCTCTCTCTCTCTCTTTTTGACTTGCCACAACCCACCTCTTCTCCCTCACTCTCTCTCTCTCACACTCTGTTTCCTTTTGTATTTTCATCTATGTCGCAAATGGCAAAACTTTGCGCTTTAAATAATTGGCGAGCAAATGAGATAGAGTAACCAGCGATAGAGACAGATAGAGTGAGAAAGAGAGGGAGAGGGAGAGAGAGAGGGAGAGCGAGAGTGAGAGAGATAGAGCTGCTGCCCCGCTGCCCGTTAGTTTTAAATATTGTTGCTAATTTGCCACATTGTGCGTGAACAGCAGGAAGCGTCATGCAACAAACGGCGGCAAGTTGCGGGTGGCATGCGGCATGGGGCATAAGCGTGGGCAGCTCTGACAGAAGCAGCGGCTCAAAATTATGAGCTTGCCATATTTTTTGAAGCGCTTGCGACAATAGTTCCCCCCCCCCTTTTCACAACCACTCCTTTTCCCAACCAACCCCTCCTTCTGAGAGTCTCGCCCCGCAAAAGTTTTTCCGGAGTGGACACAACAAGAGATGAGCCCGAAGCGGCAGCTCAAGATGAAGTTGCACATAGAGATGAAGACGAAAGATGAAGATGGAGACGAAGATGGAGATGGAGATGGAGATGGAGACTAAGAAGACGAAGCTGTGAGGAAAGTGCGAAAATTACTTTGGCGAATGACAGTTTCTTATTCGTTTATTTGTTGCTTTTTTTGCCGCTAAATTAACAAGCATAACTTGAGTGAACTGCAGCTATGATGAACCGAGTAGATACCCTAGAAAAAAGTTGGGGAGATAAATATAAAAAATTATATTTCTTTAAACTTTCCTTATATTACAGATGAAGTGTTAAAAATAAAACTATATATTATACTTATAACTTTTTAAGCAAGAAACTAAAATTTATTAAGCAAAATGAAGAAAATTTACAAAAAAAAATTACATACATAAAATTATTTAATAAAGAAAATAGAAACAAAAATTATTATTAAAAATTTGTACTATATATATAGATGATTATTCCACCTAAAAAATGTAGCTAAATTTAAAATTCAATTAAGTATTAATTTAATATAATATTATTTTATATTATATTATTATTATAAATGATAAAGTAAAAAAGAAATTATTAAATATATTATTCATATATTACTAATATATAATATTTATTTATTAATTTATATTTAAATATATTATAAATATAATATTTATATAAATTATTACCACTAATTATATTCCCATTGAAAACAATTTCTTCCCTCGAAAATAACTGCAATTTAAACTCAAAATCTTTAAACATCCAAATAGGCTCAGCCTCAATCCGAGTCCGAGTCCGAATCCGATTCGGAGTTGGAGTTGGAGTCTAAATCCGCTCCAACCGAGAGCTGTTGCTGCAGTCTGACCACAGAGGAAAGCCCTGAAGCTGTGGCCTGGTCAGTGAATCAGATGTTCATCCGCTCTTGCCAGGACATGCCCTTGGGAGGGGGGGGAAAGGGCAGCAGGAACTGCCTGCTGTGTGGCCAGACAAGTGGGTGGTGGGTGGGTAGATGGAGGAACAGGAAGAGGAAGAGGTGGAGGGAACTGTTGTTATCCTTTGGCTAGATGTTGGTTAGGCCAGCAAACCGCACAACTGTTTTGGCATCTTATTATGGCCAGTTGACAGGTGGATGACAGTTTTGTGGCTGCACGCTCGACAGCTGACGACGCATGCCCCACATGCCCCAACAGCGTGCCACACTGACACACGCACTGATTCGTCTGGATGTGCGCATCCTGTGGCAAGTGAACGCAACAAAAAAAAAGAAATGCAACAAGGCAACCACAATATCCTGTCCAGGGGCATGCTTCGTTATCGATATCAATTCAACGCGGCTGGCATCGAATTACATTATGCCCCAAAGTAAATATAAATGGGAAATTTAATATGTATACATTCGCTATATAACAGTATATACATATATATATTTGAATTTATTTATTTTATTTTTTTATAATTTGTTTTAAAGTTTATTAAAAAATTGCCAACAATTTTGTCAGGCGATGAACTGTTTTTTGACTGAGAATTTTATGCAATTTGTTGACAACTGATTGGGTTGAGGGGGGGTTATCAATTTGGAGGGGGGGTAAGTGCGATGGGGAGTGCTGTGGTGGAGTTTGCTGCGCTTTAATCCCATGTGAAAACTACTTTGCAAACAGAAGCTGAAGCCTGACAACGTGGCGTGAAAACAAATTAAACGGCAAAAATATTTCGGGGAACACTTTGTATGGAAAGTCGACTGGAAAATGGCCTAAAATGTGGCGGAAAAGTCCTGTGAAAAATTTTAAATAACTTGCGGGTAACACTAAAATAAAGAAAATGCAGAGAGGTTTAAATTTAAGAGAGAAAAACAAGGATGTAAATATGTCTAAATAAAATTGAAATAAATAAAATAAAATAAAATAAAATAAAATAAAATAAAATAAAATAAAATAAAATAAAATAAAATAAAATAAAATAAAATAAAATAAAATAAAATAAAATAAAATAAAATAAAATAAAATAAAATAAAATAAAATAAAATAAAATAAAATAAAATAAAGTAAAGTAAATAATAAAATAAATGAAAATGAAATAATGCAATTTAAATATAAATAAGAACAAGTAAAAAGCAATCGAATTTACACATGTAAAAAGTAAATTCAAATTAAATAAAATTATACAAAAAAAATTAAATAACGTATAGTAAAAAAAGATAATAAAATATAAAAGCAAGAGCAATAAAATTGAAATGCAAAAAGAATTAATTTAAACTCACGAGAATTTAGAAATATTAAGTATACGTATTAAGTATACGTAGACATCAAAGCCTAGTCACTATATTAAATATGCCGTATAAAATAAACTCAGCAAATTGTTATTAAATTCATGCACATCAACTGTATGTCACACAGTGACTGGCAAAAGTCATGCAACCGATTTGTGTGGCACTCTACAGTGCCTCACGTGGCGCTCTCTTCGTGCAAATAAATTCAAGTTCAAATTTCGCCGATTGTCATTTTTTAGTTTTTTCCGTTTTTTTTTTTTTTTGAACCGTGACAGGCTTTTGCTTATTTGATTTCTCGCCGAGCACAGAGAGGAGTCTATGGAGGACATATGCAGGAATCAAAACTCCAGACAAACTGGAGGTGGGTTTCATCAGGCAGCTGGAGATAGTTGGGGGTTGTCGTCCTCATAGTCTGTGCTGTCTATCTTCATTTTGATTTCGACTCGATTTCCTGCCAAAAAACGTAAGCAGAGCAGGGGATGAGAAAGGGGGAGAGAGAGTGAGAGAGGGAGAGTGAGAGAGAGAGATACGATAGAGACTACGTCATATTGACATAAGTCAACGGATTTCACATTGGTCACGTAGTGTGGCAACTGCCACATCTGCCACGTCTGTCTGCCGCAGCTGCAAATGGCAGCATATACCTCCTCCTCCTGTCCCCCTCTTCCACATGTTTTGGCATATTTGAATTCTTTTTTATTATATTTTTTTTATTTATTTTTTTCTTTGTTTCTCACTTTTAGAAAACTTGAACATTTCGTTATGCACAACACCCAATTAAAAAGTTTTTTATCACCTCATGTCCATATGACAGTTGCCTGCCCACAGATTCCGTTTCGTATTTGAAGTATCTGCCATATATATATATGATACTATATGGTATATATAGTATCTATAAACACGTCAACTCACAACTCGCCGCATAAATATGCAAATTTTATGGCTTTTTAAATAATTCTTCTCTACGATATGTATGTGTGTATGTTTTTGAGACCCACGCTTTTCATTTTCGGAATTTTGGAATTTTCTATTTTCATGTCGCTGCTAAACGGGTTAAGAGTTTATGTGCGATCATCGATCAGGTTATAACCCCCCCCAACTCTTCTTCTTGTTCCAGCTGATTTAGTTGATGTGTTTAATGTGTGTTGTTGTTAATGTTGTTGTTGTTGTTGTTGTGTTTTGTGTTTGGAAAGTTAATCCCAAAATTGTTGTCGTCGTGTTTTTTTATGGTTTTTAGATTGGGCGTTTATGCGTTGAAGGAAATCCAATCAAGAAACATGTCTTAAATTGTTCAGATATGAACGCGTCTATATATTTAAATATTTTAATGCCACTTGGAATAGATGCTTAAATTGTGTTTATTTATTTTCTTTTTCATTAACTAATAAAATATTGAAATCATCAAAGTCAAGTGAAATTTGAAAAAATTCTCTTTGAAGTTAGGATTAATTCCTTCTCCTTGTTCCCTATAATTTGTAGAGTCCTTCTAAACAAACACTAACATGAATTATGCTGAAAATGTAAATTCAGTTGTGTTTTATGTGCTCATTTTATTCATTCCGAGGGTGCATCTCGAATTAATTTCATTTTCATGATGACGCCACCGCAAATGGTCGAAAAGTTTCTCAACAAACCAAACCCCTTTTTTTGTGTATAGGGTCCGCGTTCTTGGCCTGGTTTTAAGCAGACCTCTGAAAGGGAAACATGCCAAGTGCGTACTTTGTGGCAACACATAATTAAGCTTAATAAATTTCTAATTATCAGATGGACGCTAAGTGAAAATTGCCCAACCATTGGAAAGAGAGAGCAACATAGAGAGAGAGAGAGGGACAGAGTGGTAGAAAATGGCAGCGAGAGGTCTTAAAAAAGGGTCTAAGGGTCCGTCGAAGCTGAGGTTACCGAACACATGGTTAGGCACTGTCCTCGTCTGCCAAATTAACCCTTTCTGCTGTTGCCGGAACTTGACAACCCTAGACTCCCCGTTTGGGTCTCGGAATTGTGGACAACCCGAGGAACAATTAAAAGTGCGCTCATAAAATGCCAGTTTTTATGTGCAGGCGCAGACTGCAGTTTAAATTTGAATAAATTGTACAAAATAGCATTGAGCGACAAAGATAACATAATACAGAAACAGAGAGATATATATAGAGAAAGAGAAATAGAGTGAGAGAGAGAGAGGGCAGCTAGAGACTCTGCGCTTCCCACGTCAACAAATTTTTTATGACCTGCACAGAAATTAAAAGTTTATCTTGATTTCCCACTAAACAGTTTGATGAGCTCCAAAGCTAGCTGCAGAAAGAGACAGCGTGATCAAGTGAAAGAGAGGGAAAATTAAAGAGTGAAAGAGAGAGAGAGAGAGAGAGAGTAGTAGGGGGTTAGAGTTGACATTCTCTGCAGTCAAACTGCATAATTAGACACCCGTTGCGTCGTCAGCTTCAAGTTGTCCAGCTATGTATGCAAATCATTCCTCTCTCTCTCTGTCTCTTTCTCTTACTCTATCTCGGTCTCTTTCACTTAGTGTGCCACCTCTCACTCGCACACTGTTGTCTTCGTCGTTATTCACGCTCAGTTGACCACCTGTGAGCAACGAGAGACAACTTTGATAGAGTATTGCTAGTAAGCGTAACTAAACAAGCAAAAATTGGGGGTAGACAACAAGTAAATGCGCTACGTGCAGATACCCTGTAAAATAAAAAAACAATTAAAAGAAAACTACGGAAATTTAATTTTTATATTAACCCTTTATTTAAAAAGTATAGTACATAGAAAATTTACTTCCACTTTTGTCGAGCATACCCTCAAATGTCTAATTTTTACAGGGTATTATAGCTACACATTTTGTCATCAAGTTTTCTTAGTTCTTATCGCGTCAAGCAAATTAACATAATTGAATTAAGCAGCGATAGTTCTTTTAGTTTTTATTCTTTCTCTCCTCTCAGATAATAAAAGTTGTTGCCTATTGTTGTTGTTATCAGAGTGCGGTTGCAGTTCGGTTGCGGTGGCTGCTTGTCGCACTCACTGAAACATCATTAATTTTACATTTGATAAGCCCACAAAATTGTAAACTGTCAGTGAGGGAGGAAAGGTATAATTGCCAAAATGTCAATAGACCTGAAAAGGTTTTAAAAAACCCCCCTCCTAAAAAGTGTTAAGCGACGTGGCGAATTGATTAAGCAGGGTTGTCAACGCAGCTGATAAATGGTAATTTTTGATTTTTCTTAAATTTATGATAAAAATATGTTAAAAGCGAAAAATATAAATCATTTATTATTAAAAAACAAATTAAGCTAAAAATTATGGTTAAAATATGTTAAATATGGTAAACATGCATCATTTATTATTATAACACGTAAATAAATTTATTAAATAAAGAACACAAACAAGTAATAAATATAATAATTATTATAAGAACTTTAACTTGTAAGAATTCAAATCAAAAAATAAAAATGCCTTTTAAGCTTTGAAATGTAAATGAAATATTAAATATTTATGTTTATGGCTGCTGAAAGAGCAACTTAATTGGGCAGGTGCTGCTCAAGTGTTGGGCAAATAATACAGCTGGCAACCCTGACAACCCTGGCAAGCGATTAACACACTCAACCCACAAACAAAAGCCGAGTTGGCTTACAAGTGCACAGCCAAGTCCTAAGCTAAACAAACAGTCAACAGGAGAGAGAAAGAGAGAGAGTGAGAGAGAGCGAGGAAGAGTCAGAGATAGGTAGACAGTCGATGACGACAAAAGCTTTCGCAGCGCATGAAATTGTAATTAATTAAATTTAAAGTCAACTGCTGCTGCTGCTGCTTGGCAGACAAAGGTTAGACAACTCTGGTGGGTTGAGTGTGAAGAGTGGAGAAAGGGGGAGAGGGAGCGCGCTGTTTGGCATACATAAAGGATTAACACGAATACGAAAACAATGGGCAACAATTTGACGCTTAAACTGTTCCAAAAACCAAAGACAAAATGCAAACAACAACAAAACACACAAACAAACAGACAGCCCTCGCTGCCAGTGGGCGTGGCTGTGGCCCAAAAGTGCTTTTAACCTACTTTCGTTTCAGCAGAGACACAAATACACACATACATATACATATATAGATACACAGATAGGGGGTGTAAAACACATGTATGCATAAATAAACGCGCAGAAACCCCCCAAGTAGACGAGCAGTGACCGTCAAACCTCCTATGTTAGCTTCGAGCAGCGACTGCCAAACCTGCACTTTGCCTAGAATTGCAGAAGAAGAACAAAACAAGAGAGGACGGCAGATAAAGAACAGAGAGAGAGACGTGGACCGCACTTAGTCGCCGCTCGCTGTTGTTGTTTTCAGCAGAATTTAATCTCACTTATACACACACACACACACATACATGCATTCACCTGCAGGTGGCGTAATACACATGTATGCATAAATAAAGTCGCTAAAAATCCCCCGCGCTTAGGCGCAGTGACTCTCCAACCTGCTGCTGTAGCCTGTGCGCAGTGGCTGCCAAACTAGCACTTTGCCTAGATTCGCAGGCGAACAAAAAAAAACGAAGAGAGCGGTAGAGAGAGAGAGAGACGTGGACCGCACTTGGTCGCCGCTCGCTGTTGTTGTTTTCAGCAGAATTTAATCTCATTTACACACACACACACATATACATATTTATACATTCACACTCTCACACACACTTTCAGTACGTAATCCTTTAAATGAGTTTAGCGTCACGTTCGCACTTATGCATTAAACACGTGTTTTTGCCTCGCATTATCCTAGCCTCACACACACACACACACACACACACGCACTCCTCTTCACTCTATTCACACAGACTCATTCCCCTTCAGCTGCCCCATACCAACACTCCACCCCTCTTGCATATGCAATGCTTTTTTGCACTCGGTGCACAATTCAAAATGTCAATTGAGGCATGCGGCCATGTGGCATGTGGCAGTCCAACAGCACTTGAGTGCCACAGCAGCGCCCAGAGAAACTTCAAATTCCCCACCACTCCCCACCTCGCTACCCACTGCACCTTCTATGCTGGGCATGCTGGTGCCCTGATGCGAATCGTCGGACGTCAAACATTCACGACATGTGCTGCGGGCCGCTTCTCAGTTTAGTCCACGTCGTTGCACCTACAACAACTGCCACTGCCACTGCCACCGCCACTGGTAGTGCCACCATTACAGGCTGCCCATTGCCACTCCACACCCACCTATGTGCTGTTGCGTAAGCTTTGCCGTAGGTGGGCGTGGCCAGCACTATAGGCAGGTGGCACATACTAGAGAGGCGGCACTCAGTGCGCAACGTTGGCTCATTAAAGTGGCATATTTCACACATAGCCCCCCCCCCCCAACAACAGCAGCAACAACAACAACAACAAAGGGGGCACATCAACAACAACAACACCAACAACAGGAAAGCAAAGAAAACCAACAACAATTGAGTGCCATATATGCAGAAGCATATTTCATACCCTAACTGCAGGTAGAGGTACTTGTAAATTGTTGATCGACTTGACGTGGTTGAGTTAAAAAACAACTTAAATATTTCTAAATAAATTGCATATATTTGAAAAATGTATTAAAATTATATAAATTAAATTTAAGATTATAAAAAAAATAATTATTTGGCTTTACTTTGTTAAATTTAAAGACAAAAAAAGTAATAAATAGCTAACATGCCCTTCAATATTCATTTGTATAATAGAAAACTTATTAGAAAAATATTTTAAATATTTTGAAATTAAATTTATTACAGTGCAAAAGTTGAAAAATATTTTTAAGACGTTAAAGTCAATGAAGTTTAAATTAATAAATATAAATTTATTAAAAATATTTGACTTAAGGTGATGTTAAAAAGGTTTGAAAACTGTAATAAATAAATATATTTTTAAATAGCCAAAGGCCCTAGACGCTAGCGCTGATCTTTCATTGGATTAAAAATATATAGTTTTTAACCTATCTACATTAAACAAATAAAATAATTTTTGAATATTGTGCAATTTAATATAATGTTTCAAAATTTATTTCAAACTTTACATGAAATTTTTATTATGTTCTTATTGAAGCATGCGAATTTCCATGATTTCTCTGCAACTCTATATATTTTTCTCGCTTTTCTAAATGTTAGAGTGTATATAGATATTCTCATATACCCGCTCGACATACTCTCAGCAGTTGTTGTCCTGCATGTCCTGGCCTGAAAGTACAGTTTTGTACAGTGTCTCTCGCTTAAGTGCTGGCAATTTTAGCCTTTTGAAAAAATAAACTTGTACTCTCTGCTTCTTTCTCGCATTGTTGTTACTACTATTGTTGTAGATGCCTTTGGTTCTTCTTCTTCTTCTTGTTTTTGTTGTTGTCTTTCAACTTGTAGCCATTGTTGCTGTCATAGTGTTGTGCATTGCGTCGAGGGACGTTGCAAGAGTATGTGGCAAATTATTTTAATTGTTTGGCAAGTGCTTAGAATGCCGTCGACTTAATGGACTTTTTGAGCCTGACAGCAGTGGCAGGACAACGCCAAAGGGGGGGTTACTGCCCCATAGAGGGGTGAGGGGGGGGAGGGGCAACTGGAAGAGTTGCAGGAAGTTGGAACTGAGTTGGGCGTGTGCTGCACACTGCTAAGTAAATTAATATCAGGGGAGTTACGCTTTTCGGTTAAATTAATATTCTTCGTGTAGTTAATTTCCGAAAGAGGTTCCCTCGGCACCCCATCAAACCCCCAACAACTTTTGTGGCTCAAATTACGCACACTTCCTTGACCTTAATTGAATTGCGGTAAGAGTTGTGGTAACAAATAGTGTTAACATGGGACCACATATAAAGGAAATTTATACTAAATTATTCAAAGAATATACACAATATATGATATTCAGAGGAATTTACATAGTTTTGAAAGAAATCAAAAATCAATTTAATAATGTTGCAAAAAGTTATATAATATTAAGCTGCATTTTCCTTAACTGCTTTATTATGAAATAAATTGTGCAATACTATACATATAATTTTCATCTGATTTTTCCGTTTTTTATCAATATAATATCTACTTGCAACGCGACGTTTCGCATTCAAAGAGTTTTTATTTTCACTGCTGTCAATCAGTCTGAGTTTCTCAATGGAAAACTTTGTATACAATTTTCACATACTACCATCATATCTGTGTAAAAAAGCTCTTAAATTTACAGCAAATTAATTTCATAAGCATGGACAGACTCCATATAAAGGATAAATATTAAATGCAATTCATAATGCATGTCATAAAGTAGAACAGTGCTCGACTCGCAAATACCATGTACACAAAAGCTTGCACTTAATTGATTTCTAAAGTTTGTAGAATGGATTTTTTTAATATAGAGGTTGACTCGACTAAAACATACCAAGTATAGAACAGAGATTCCACCACCATTTTTCTTCGAAATACCTTAAGATCATCTCACTTTAAAAAAATCTAAAAAAAAAAATAATTTTAGTCTGAAACTTGCAGGGTATCAATGAACATAAATTATATGGGTTGACATGCTGTAAAAATAATAATAAATAACGCGCAAACGATGCGAATTCGATGTGAAAAGCGTTGAAGCGTGTCATTAGTGTGTGTCTGTGTGTCTATGGGTGTGTCTGTGTGTGTGTGTAAGTAGGCGTTATGCGTTGTGGGCGTGTCTATGACAATACATATAACCACATGACGTCAATCGGCAGTATATGTATATGGCCATGTCGGGATAACACATAATCGACTGATATCAACAGTGTTGGTTAACACTTCAATAAATCGATAAATGCAACAAATGTGCGTGAAAAAGCGACTGCGAGAGCGAGAGTGAGAGGGCAAGCTGTTGCCATAATTATCGAGGCATTGGCAGCACTCTAATTAAATTGCCTGCCTGCATCAAGCATTAGCGCCATATAACCGAGTAGTATGACTCAACGCTATTCCTGTCCCTCTCTCTCTCACACACACTCTTTTGTGCTCTCCATCTCTTTCTCTCCTGCACTTAAGCGCTGACACTCTGCGCGCCCAGCATTAATCGTAAAAATTGCAATCAATTGGCAAAATTTGAAATGACAGCCAGTTGGCTGACGTCCCACTCAATAGCTTGTGGAATATCGAAAAGGGTACACCGACTATGTAAAAGGGTTGGTCTCCTGATAAGCTCAGTTCGTCAGTTGACGTTGTCAATGACTTTAGCAGTCGGTGCAACTCATCCACTGCAGTGAGAGACAGAGAGTGCAAATGCCGCTCTCATCTCACGTCATGTATGGCACATTTAAATGCTGTTATACTTTGCTTACTTGTTTGCCATTCCAAGTGAATGATGATGCTCAGAGAGTGGGAGGATAAAGGAGAGAGAGAGAGTTACAGGAAAAGGGAAAGATGCAGAGAATATAAATGCAGAGGATGTAAAGAAAGCAAAGCTGCTGCTGTACCTCTGATGTTGCTATTGGTTGTTCTAGATGTACACACATACATATGTTTCTGAATGTTATATACACGCATACATATGTGCATATATGGATAAGGAACGGAATATCGCAGTCAGGTAAACGAGAAAGCAGAGACGAAAATTAAGTTGGCAAAGCGTTCAACTGCAAATAACGCCCTCAGCTGCTGACGCCCCCCAAACCGATCAGCTGTGGTTGTGGGTTACTTGGAAATGGGGAAATGGGGAGGTTGGTGGCAGTCAACTGAAGTTGCTGCACGTGACCGACAAACGCTCGACTCGCAATCTCAATTCCTATGCCAGCTCCAATACCGTAATGCCTCCCGTTGCCAGTCAGTAGTTGCAACTGCCACGTGCCGTCAACGGCAGCAGCGTTGCACCACTTGTCAGCATATGTCGAACGGGCTCAAGTGCCACTGGAAGTGGCACAGTTTCTGCTGACTGCAACTGCCTCTACTACTGCCACTGCCACTGCCACAGTGACTACTTCACTGGCTGTTGCTGCCACTGCTCAATGATTGCTTTTATGGTCACCTGTGGGTGTCATTAAAAGATATCGCAGACCTAAGCCACAACCGCAGTCGGATTCCTATCATTAAATGCAATGTGCTGTGGTCTGTCCTGTAATCGTAATTGCAACTACTGAAGGCAAAAGTATCAGAGGTCCTATGATGGTGGTATGTTGATTTTAATATAATCAAAACTACTGAACATTTTCGAATATCAAATAGTTGTTCTAGAAATATTGCTAATATATAGAGAAAATATTATAAAATAATCTAATTTTACCACATTTTTAATTCTTTATAGGGAACCCCTTTGGGGTTAGGTTCAAATTCAGTTTCTCTAACTGTAATGTTATAGGCAACTTTAATTGTTTGAACAGATTCTTCACTTAATAAAAAATTACTTTATCAAAAATCATCCTCGGTTTCCCAAAATTAATTTTCCCTATTTTGTATATACCCTAAAACATTATTTTCTGGAATTTCTACATCTACAACTGCAGCGTCATTTTTACATCTTTTTTTATTACAAAGTGTTATTGTTGTTTTTTAAGACAAGTTCTTTAATGCAGTTAAATGCAATGCAATTTTTATCTGTTGCCAAGTTTTTGCCAACGAATAGAAGAGAATAGAACGTGACGTTGGCGTTTTGCATTTGCAACTGGACTTGCATATCCTGTCGCGTATTCAGAATGCCTGGACTAGTATCCTTCCTGCTGTCCTGTCCTGTCTGCGGTGTTATCTTGTGGCTTTTTATATCAAGCTGAGAATTTTCTCATTAATTTCCACATTTTTTATTGTCATTTGCTCTGCATTTCCCTCCCTCTCTTCCATCCTAACTACCCATCACTATCCCATTCAAACTGTCCTCTGCTTTCGTTGATGTGTGTTTTGTGGTCAATATGTTGGAAGAGCATATTCACTATGTGGGATAGTTTGTTTGTAGGTTAGGCAGAGAATATACATTTTGTGATATGAATTGTTATTTATCATTACATATCCATCTATATTCATATAGAAAGAAAGAATGTTAAATTTAAGCAGCAACTAAAGGAAAATTTCGGGGCAATTTCGGGAAATTTACAGATACTATCGTAGAAAGTTCTCAGATACTTAGGAAAAAGACAGATACCGTCTGAAATCAGTTCAACAAACTGGAAATTCACACAAATTAGTGCAGAGGTCAAAGTAAAGAGTGTAAAGTGATGGCAGAGGGGGCAGCGAGGGCAAGACAAACACCAATTAAATGAACATAATGATAATGTTGTGCCGAAAAGTCATTTGGAGCTAACTAAATTACAACTTCCACTTTACATTAGCTGTCAGGAAAGCGGAACCCCCATCCGAAACCTCTCCTCCACAGCTCGGTCTTCTTCTTCTTCGTCGAGCACACACTTGAAACTACGAATCCGACCTCAACGTTAAACAACGACCTCGACCTATGGCAAGTAGAGATGCCGCGGATCGTCGTGTTGTGGAAAACGGAACTTGAAGGAAATCCACACAAATTAAAAGTCTGCTGCAGTTGCAACTAAGAACAGATGGCTACTGCAACCTAATGAAAACAAACACTTCCACAACAACAACAACAATAGCAACAATGGAGAGACAGTTACAATGCGGAACAAGTCGAAAGTTGGCGGAACAATAACAGATAAACGTGGGGATATTACTTAGAGATAATATATGATATAATATAATATAATATAATATAATATAATATAATATAATATAATATAATATAATATAATATAATATAATATAATATAATATAATATAATATAATATAATATAATATAATATAATATAATATAATATAATATATTTTTTTATAAAATTCTAGAGTGTTTTTATCAACTAATAGTTCATTAAAGTTAAGAACGATTACGAACTCAGAAATCCAGTTGATTAAAAAGTGATAAATTGTATCGTCAAAACTGTTCACAAATCGAGCATACCCTCTCTTCAACTGTATGAAGTGGCATGTATAAATACGACGGAAAATTCGTGTGTAAAGTGGATGCTGAAGTGGAAAAACTAAGGCTAAATCCATTTTGAAGTTTGGTATTCGGTTCGTCGCTTCACTTGCCTGAAGTTCAATGCACAAGTTCATGAACTTGGAACTCTCTTGGCAAAGGGTTTCACAGACGTCTCGCTGCTGACAGAGCAGTTTATAATTAGAAACCGTAAAGGCAGCTGAAAGTGAAAGAGGAAGCAGTGGTAGCAGCCCAGCAATTGCTGTAAATAGAAGAACAGCTCAAAGAGACGAATAGACAGACAGGTATGTAGACAGTTTGACTTGCTTCGAGTATATGTACGTACGTATAACAAAAAGTCAAGTGGATTTTGGCGGCCAAAGTTGCATTACCACAGAAACCTTACTCTCTCTTTAATTACTTCTCTCTTTCCATATTACTCTCTCTGCCTGCCGTCGTGCGTGGGATTTTGTATTTACGTAAGACGCAGACGGGACGAAGGACAAAAGCGCGACCAGCAGCCGCAGTCAGCTCAAGATGATGAAGATGAAGGCAAGTGTACGCGGATCCTGCGTTATTGACAGAAAACAAAAGCAAACAAATTGTCGGTGTGCAGCGGCATATGTAAATAAGGCACAAAAGAAATCAACCAAAAATGAGAAGAGCAAGAAATGAGACGCTGTGCATGAGCGACGTCGATCAAGTGATACTCTATATTGTAAGCAACTTGTTATAAAAGTAAACGTAAAATAAAGGAAAGAAATAAAGAAATATGTAGTATCATTATAGATTTTACTAGTTTACTATTGTTTTGAAAAGTGTTTATTTTTCGCATTTCGGAATTCTCTGTACTAAGTTAGGGTATATTTAATACCCATATAGCGTTCGCAACTTAACAACATTGAAACGAAATCGGTTTAAAGCACAGAAAATCCAAAAAAAAAGAAAAGAAAAACCATTCGAGAAGAAAACCTGCACAAAATCCGTGCAAGCTGAAAGAAAAACAGAAAAAGACCAAAAGAAAATATATGATATTTATACATATAAATAAGCGGTGAAGAGACGAGAGCAACAAACGATGTGAAGATGGAGCTTGTCCAATTGCCGCTGCTGCAGTCGCAGTCGCTGTCACTGCCGGAGCCGCAGCCGACGCGTCGGCCTCTGTCTCCTTCATTGTTATTGTTTTCGGCAGCTTAAGCAATATTTAAAACTGATTTAACAAGAATAAAGCCGGGCGAATGAAACAAACAAAAGCACAAACAAATTTCAACACAAGTGTGCATATGTTTATTGATATGTGTGTGTGAGAGGGTGTATGCACTTGAAACTCTTCTTATTTATCACACACTTCTTGTTTGTGCATGCGTATGTGTGTGTGTATGCGGTTAATCTTTAAAGTGTGCTGTGCGCTTCCCACACTGTTCTTATCTGTTAATGTCTCGCCTACCCCATTCCCTCTAACCAGCACCAACTCCATTCTACTGTCCCGCTCTCCAACTCTTTCGCTTTGACTGCTGTTTATATTTCGATTTAAAATTCTGGGCACGCGCCATGCATTATATTTACTATACATACATACATACATACATATGTATATAAGTATATGATATTGAGCTGAGAGTGAATATGTATTTTGGTTTCTCTTTCTGTTTGCACATCTTCTACTTCTCTGTCTCATATGCAAATAAAAGTGGAATATTATATGCAATCATATGACAAACTCTGCAGCTGTGGACAATGGACAAGCATCGTTATTAAATAAATAAACTATATCACAAATAATACTGCTCCCCCCTTCAGACCCCTCTCTCTCTCTCTACCGTTTCTCTTTTCCATATCGACAACTCCGACACTTATCAAACTCTGTGCACTGTGGGGCTGCCGTTTCAATTGATAAGCGAAGCGAAAATGTGAAATTGCAAAACTCAAAAAATATATATAGAAAACTGTGAAAATTGCCAACTGAAAAGTGAAAAACTAACAACTGCTGTTTGCAAATAAATTGCCGGAAATGCAATATAAAAATGTTTACTTGTCATAAATTGCCATTTCGGCCCGCAGGTAGGAAAAAAAAGCCAATCAAAACGCGAAACACATTAAAGTGAAGCGAAAAAAAAGTCAAGTAAAAGGAAGGATGGTGATATTGGGAAGGGGTGGAGTAAGTGGAGGGAGGCAACTAAAGAGTTGCGCCTGTCGAGGTACGTAAATGGGCAAAAGGTAAACGAAAGCGAAAAGGAAATAAGTTGAATAAAAAGTGAAGCCAAATAAGGCGAAAAACAATGACTATTTAAAAACAATGTTAAGTTTAAATACCCTGTAACGAAATGACTGAGAAATATGAGGAGTTTCCTTTTCAAAAGTCTAGTATTTTGAATGTTATGAAAATTCTGATATGGCAAATTTGAAATTAAAATAAATGAATAACTGAGATTTATTATCATAAATTTTAGTTTATTATAGTTTCCAGGAAATATCCCTCTTTTACTAACTGATTTTGATTGAATGTCGGCTCAAGTCCTGCCCGGTTCACAAATTGTTATGACAATCTCTTAACACTTTGGAAGACGTTTTATAAATCGTCGGCAATGAAGCTTTTGGCAAATAATTTTTGATGCTGTCTGTCTTTCGGTCTATTACGAAGCGCACAAGAACATGAGCCTGTATAAATCCTGTGCGTCCATCTGCATAATGCAATTTCTAGACCAGACCGTAAAAACAACACCATCCAAAAGCTTCATTTATCACATTTATCGCTGCAGGCAGCTACAGTTTCCGGCTGCACTTCCCCTAACTCCTGCATCCCCTTGAAAGTTCCGAGTTCTGAGTCAAGTTCCGAGAGCAATGCAAAAATTCTATTACAAAACTGCACAAAGTATCTCTCTCTCTCTCTCTCTCTCTCTATCTCTATCTCACTCTGCACATGACCTGCAATATGCAATGCCAGCAGACCATTAAAAATTACAATAAGAGTGACAGAGTTTGCCACAGAGAAACAGAAAAGAAGAGAGATAGAGAGGAAGAGACGAAGAGAGAGAGGGAGTGAGGGGGACACTGAGATAGATAGTTTCAGAATCTAGCATATCATGTGAGACTTGCGACATATGCGATAAATTTCCCGAAGAAAAGTGCCGAGCAAAAAGGCACTGCATCATTTTCCATTGTGCATAAAGCGGCAAAACATTTGTATGTGACTTCTATGAAATGATCGAATAGCAGTTACCCTACACGAAAATAAATAACTTATATGAAGAAATGTAACTAGCTTAGATTTTCTTCAGATTGTACTGAGTGGTAATCTTAAACTCTCTTTGAACCTACCCCATTTAGGCACATTCCGTATTTACAGGGTATGTCTAAGAAAATGATAATAATGCACATGTTTGTGAGCATTTCTTGAGATTTACAGCGTTGCCTTTAGCCTTGGCCGTAGTCCTGCAGTTTGTTACAATTTATCAATGTCCTGGCAAATGCATTTAATCCGCGTCCATAAGGATCAATGACGATAATGCGAATATACGAGTTCGGCTCTTGTTACTCGTCTGAGGTAAACATATGCAATTATCGTTTATGCCGCAATGTGGCACGTTTCGTATTCGAGATGAAAATACATCGAGTTACCGAACAGAGAAAAAAGGAATCGGTAATGGAATTGGAAATGGCATTGGAACTGGGATTGGGATTGAGTTTGGAATATTGGGGGAGTTGTCTTTAATTTGTCATGGTTTTCAGCTGCACATGCCCCCCTTTCTGATTATGTGTATTTGTGTTTGCGATGTGATAAGCACATGTTATGGTTTTTCACACTTACAACTCACAGAATGAGAGCGAAAGAGAGAGGGGTTTAAGGTGGGGTTGTCGCCTTTGATTTTGGGGGGTTTTTTTTTCGGTTGGGATTTGGGATTTGTTAGCTATCGATTTTGTTGCCCCCTTTTCGGTTGCCCAGTTGCTGTTGCTGTTGTTGTTGCTGTTGCTGTTGCGGTCGTGTTGCAACATGTTTTGCTGCTATCAGAATTATGATTAATTGATTGCCTGTCCGTTTATCGGTCGCACGGTATTGTGCCAAAGGTTACGCCCCTGCAATTTGGGTAGCGGTCAATGACCACCCTCTATCTCCACCCACTCTCTCTGTGTCTCTCTCAGCCCACGCCTTGCTAACCGCCTCCAAAGCAGTTTCCAGCGAAAAAGCATTTAAAACAATTCTGACACTTGCCAACATCTGTTGAGGTCGAGGCTGCCTCATCATGACAAGCAGCTGGAAGATGCCTCTTCTCATAGAGCCACAATGAGTCAAAAGAGAGAGATGGCAAATGTGCAACGGAATTGACAGCCACAATCAAAAACACAAGCAATATTTAATTGGCCATCGTATGAGGCAAAGTAAAAAAACGAATTTTAAATACACTTTCTTGTAAAGAAATTTTAAGTTTCAGTAACGAAGTTCCCATATAGATGGGAATTACAATCGTTTATATATTTAACCCACATTTTTAGCCATATCTCGAGAAGAATTCATTGGAAACATCTCAATTAAACTTTATTTTTAAAAATATGGCCGTCATTATCATTTTCACAAATCTCATAAAAATCGGTTTAGTGGTGACTGAGTTGTGAATCTTCAAAGTTAAGCTACTGCTTAACTGACTTTTAGGTATTTTAAGACCAATTTTTGCATATTTTTCGCCGTATCTCGAAAAGTACTTATCAGAAACACCTCAAATAAAAAGCAAATTGCTTGTTTTGGGTCCTATAGTCGATTAGCGTCAAAAAATTGGGATCATTTCATTTTTTCATTTTTGATGATATTGTCAAGGGGTAAGTATGGAAAACTGGACAAAAAAGTCGAAAAATTTTAAATGCCGAAAATCGAAAATCTTTGAATGCAGAATTAATCTAGGATCAAAACCATTAACAGAAATCCAAATTTCATCAAAATCGGCTAATATTTGGGAAAGTTATGGCAGTTCAAAGTTAGGTTAGGGATTATTTTCAGTAAAATTTCGGTTTCGGGTAACTTTTTGACACTCTTTTGTCCATATCTCGAGATATACTCATCAGAAACACCTGAATTAAACTTCATTTTAAAAAATATGGCCATCATTATCATTTTCAGAAATTTCATAAAAATCTGTTTAGTGGTGTCTGAGCTGTGAATCATCAAAGTCAAGCTACTGCTTAAATAGTGCGTCTTAGGTATTTTGAGACCATTTTTGCATATTTTTGGCCATATCTCGAAAAGTACTTATCAAAAACACCTCAAATAAAAAGCAAATTCATAGTTTTGAGTCCCATAATCGATTAGCGTCAAAAAATTGGAATCCAAAATTTTTTCATTTTTGATGATATTGTCAAGGGGTAAGTATGGAAAACTGGTCAAAAAATTCAAAAAATTAAAAATGCCGGATATAGAAAATCTTTGAATGCAGAATTAATCTAGGATCAAAACCATTAACAGAAATCCAAATTTCATCAAAATCGGCTAATATTTGGGAAAGTTATGGCAGTTCAAAGTTAGGTTAGGGATTATTTTCAGTAAAATTTCGGTTTCGGGTAACTTTTTGACACTCTTTTGTCCATATCTCGAGATATACTCATCAGAAACACTTCAAATAAACTTCATTTTAAAAAATATAATCATCATTATCATTTTCACAATTTTCATAAAAATCGGATAAGTGGTGACAGAATTGTGAATCTTCAAAGTTAAGCTACTACTTATATAGTCTTTTTTTGGTGTTTGGAGATCAATTTTTGCATATTTTTGGCCATATCTCGAAAAGTACTTATCAGAAACACCTGAAATAAAAAACAAATTGCTTGTTTTGAGTCCTAAAGTCAATTAATGTAAAAAAATTGGAATCCAAATTTTTTTCATTTTTATTGATATTGTCAAGGGGTATGTATGGAAAACTGGTCAAAAAAGTCGAAAAATTTTAATTGCCGAAAATCGAAAATCTTTGAATGCAGAATTAATCTAGGAACAAAACCATTAACAAAAATCCAAATTTCTTCAAAATCGGTTAATATCTGGCCAAGTTATGGCAGTTCAAAGTTAGGATAAAACTGTTTTTAAGGAAAATGCTGTTTTGGGTAACTTTCTGAGACATTTTTACCAAAATTTTTTTGTTTTAATCTAGCCAATACAAAATTTTTGAATGTCGTAAAAATCCCTAAGTTGTTGGAAAGTTATGATAGGATAATGTCAAGATAGGCAAATAAAAAAAAGTGGATGATAGAACCCGTAGCACATGTTTTTCCAGCATCTCAGCTAAGATGTTGTATAAGCTGTTAGGACGAATGGACTCTATATGATTGTCAATAGCAGAAGCGACTTGGTTGGAGACACCGCAAACAAGAAGGGGAAGGAATGGAATGGGGTAGCTGGAGGCTGCGGCTGCTGTGGCAGCCACATGTGCGCTCAGCAATCATTTAAATAGTTATTGCACTTTTCTGGCAACACATACACACACACACACACACACACACACACACACACACACATGTGAAACACTTACACGCACACGGCAATGCAATTAGTTTAAAAGGCCAAAAAGTAGAGAAAGAGGCAAAGAGTTCATAGAGTAGAGGGGGATACTGGGGAGGTGGGGTGTGTGGCAGTTTGACAAGCTGACAGCACAACAAACAAGGCAACAGAGAGTAGGGAAGCAAGTGGAGAGAGAGAGAGAGGTGGTTGAGTAGTGAGCGGGGCAGAGGGGCACGTAAAACGACTGCAACGAGCTGCATGGAAAAATGTCAAAGCAGAAATGAAGCCATTAAATGAACGGCAAAAGTTGCCCAAAAATGAAACAAAAAAGGCAAGAAAGAGAACAAAAAAAAACAGAGAAGAACGATTAGGGGTGTGGGGGGTGGTAGTGGAAAAAGTAGCAGAAGAAATAAAGCAAAAGGAATAAGACATAAAGAAAAGTCGGGAAGGAAACTGCAGCCACCGCCACTGGCAACACATTTAACACTCGCAGCAGTAATGCAAAGGGAGGCGGTGTGTGGCAGGTGGGAGGCGGGGGTGGCAGCGTAGGGAAGTAGTAAGTGGGTGTGGCAGTGGGTGGGGATAGACTAGGGTCTGGGGCAACAGCACACTTTTGACTGGCTCAAACGTCAGCGTCATCGCCGCATCGTCCGCAACATCATCGTCATCGCCATCGCCATCGCCATCATCGTCGTCATGATTGTGGCAGATGAAGAGAGGGCAGCAAATGGCATGGAATGGAATGAGTTCTGCTGAGATGGACTCAGATGGGATGTTGTTGGTTTGATGGGGAGTCCCGTCTGCATCGTAAACGTCAAACATCTTTCACGTATGTGCGACCCGCGCGCTGACGTTTACAGCAACCCACCAAAGAAAAAAAGAGTCACAATTGAAAAGGAACAGAGAGACAGAGAGAAATAGAGAGAGAGAGAGAGAGAGAGAGAGTGTAAGAGAAAGAAAGATAGATGAAAAGAGATAGAGATAGCGGCAGTTCCGAGTGTGATAGAGTTTAGGCGAATGCTGGTATTTTAGGTTCACAAATAGTGCCTGAGGTTAAGTCCAAATTTTAATGTGCCACAGCCCATTTTGGCCAGAGCATTAACTGCAGGCGATTGCCCGCTGCCTGTTTTAAACTGGGCTGGAGTGCTAATGGGCGTGGCTAACCAGTTGATGCCTTCTGCCAGCAGCAGTTAGCCATAATGTGAGGCAAACATAAAGCTACTTAACAGCAGCAGAAATAACAACAGCAGCAGCAACAGCATCAGCAGTCTTTCAATTAATAAGAAATTGCTTATAATTCGCAAGTAGTTAAAGCAGCAGAGAGTTGAAGTTATGGAATGGTAATGGCGAGGAAGTGGGTGGGGATGTTATGTGCTTGGTGGAATTTTGGGAAAAGTAACATGGTTGTTAATAAAAAGATAACCCACATATAGAAGAAAGTTATATATCTAGAATTATTTAGAGATTTCATTGAAATATAGAGTATTCTTAGAATTTCATTTGAAAAATGACAGACTCTTCTGACCTTCAATCTTTGATGACTGTTCCTCACAGTCTACTATTCTATTTAAAAAGTAGGTTAGGGCAGCTAACCTTCATTTTACGGTAGGTTTCTTCATATGAGTGTAGGTTCTTTCCTTACCTCTATTCCCTCTACACAGTTAACTACCTTTAGTGTAACAGTTTGTTGTCTAATTAGAGTAAAACAATTAATTAGCTGGCAGCTGTCGACAGCTTAACTGACTTTGTGGCCCAGTTAGTTAGTCCTGGATGTATGTGGGTTCAGAGATTCCTTATAGATGCACGGGAGTTCAACATAAGTAGGCGATGCAATCAATTTTCATATTCCATATGGCAGCGTTTTGGGCTGGGAATAGCGAAACTTTGAGATGAGGAGAGCAGGCCAACAAGACAAACGACTTGTGCAGCATGAAGAGGCAGCCACAGGCGGTGGCATGGTGGGGACGTAAACACGTGAGTTTGTGCAACATTTTTGCAAAGTAATTGCTCATTTTGACAGCTCTTGCAACGCCCTTGTTTGCAGTTGCCTTTTGGCCAAGACGAGACAGGGGGAGAAGCTGGTTTTTAGGGCTTTGCCAGGCTTCGGCTTGTTGCTTCCTGCCACTGGCTGTGTCAGTGGCAGTGGCAGTGGCAGTGGCACCAGCATCAACTTCAGTCTCAAACTTGCAGCAACCTGCAGCAACTTGCAGAGTTTTTTCTTCACAAGCGAGAAAGCAATAAAATCTTGTAGTTTTTTTCTTTTTTTTTGTGTTGCTGCAGATGCTGCCACTAGTGGTGGTGCTGCTGATGTTGCATGCACATGTGGCATGCCACCAGCGAGCAACGGTGACAACGACAACAATGATGACACTGACTACAGACAGTATTCTGTCACTGACAGCCTGTCAGACGACACAGGCAACTCCAAGCTGTCCCCCACTTGTTGTCAACTGTGATGCACTTGCTCCTAGTCTTCCCATTCGTCTATACCCTGTAATAGTTGGACAAACTTTAATCAAATAGGGTATATACCAAAGTGGTTATAATTTTTAGAAAGTTAAGCATGTATTTCTGGAAATTTTTAACTCTAAAATATCATTTACAAAATATTCAAAAGTGTTTAATGACAGATCTGAGATGCCTTTGAAGCTAAGAAACTGAAAACTTATATGCAGTTCATTAACAATCTATAGTTGCTGAATACATTATTTTTTCTAGGATATCTTCTCGTCGTATACCCCCTTAGTAGCGTTTTAAAAAGGTACTGGCATTGCATTGTTGCTGGACTTTTAGTGCAACTATTAAATGGCTTTCACAATTGTTGTCGATGGATTTGTTATTGTTGGCAATAAAATTAATATGCGTGTTGGGGGCAACAGTTCCGATGACATTTCAACACTGCACGTTGCATGCAACAAACTGCCACTACATGCCACACACAAGCACACATACGACATCTGTTTTGCATATCAGGCAGCGCCATTGAATGACAACTTTTTGCGTCTTTTATGGCTGCAATTGCAGTTAGATATTGTCAGATGCCCCCCTCCTGCCTCATGTCTCCATTCCCTTCCATCGATAATAAACAGAATGTATTATATTTTTACTGCAAGACATTGTCTACACACACACACACACACACACACACACACACACACACACACACACAATAGAGAAGCAATCTCACAGCTTCTTTTTCTCAATTTAAACGCATGACACAACACAAAACTGTCAATCAAAAGGAGATGATTGAGAGAGACTGAGAGTGAGAGAAATAGAGAGGGAATGTAGGGAGCGAGAGGGTAGGCATAGACTGACGGAGGGTTGAGCACTTCATTGCAATCTGTCACAATCAATTAATTGCCATAGCCAAAGAATATCAACAGAGCACATCAAACAAGAAACAAAAAGAGAACTTCAACGGCAAGGTAAACGAAGCGGTCTGCGCATCCGTCAGATACAAGATACAGATACAATTTGGAAGCTGTGAGATACACGTTCTGGCACTCGAGTGAGCCTGTGGCTTTTATCAGCACGCACGATCACTTCAAAGAGGCGAACGCAGAATCAGTGAAACGGAAGTGATTGCATTCACACCACCAACCTCAACCTCAACCTCAACCTCAACATCAACCTCAACCCCCTAACCACGAACCTCAACCCCAACCACAAACCTCAATCGCAACCTCAGCACAGCTGGCCAAGTGGAGCGGACACAGCGGCACTTCATTTGATCCACGCCCGATCTCATTTAGCAGATACTCTATGTGGTCACATGTCAGCCCCATAATTTGATCGTCTCCGACAGAGACCGAGAGTTCCTAAGGTTAACTGGAAATTACGTATACGGTTACAGTTCTCCGAGTTATTTCAGCCCTTTAATTGCAAGTGACATATTTATGGAAATGATTTTCTGATTTTTATGAAACTCAACTATAAATAGCTTGAGAATCGACTTCATATGAATTTAATGTGGGCAGTCACAGGAACTTCAAGCTACAGTTCACAATTCGACAAATATCTAGTGACTTTTCTTAAAAATCAAAAATTTATCATAAATTGAAAAAGACATGCATTTTTAAGTTTTTATTTTTTTTCTTCCAAAATATAATTTTATCAGTAATAAAATAAGCAGTTATTTTTGTAGAGTATACCTGGAAAAATATATTTTATATATTGAAGATTTGTTAAATATTTGTTATATCCTAGAAATTGCTGATTTATTTTCAAAAATTTTCAATATTTTCCTAGCTTATCAATAAAACTCTTTAATATATTTAATTTGAAAGCAAATTAAAAAAATTCTTAAAACTAAAAAAAATAAGTAACTCAATTGTTTACAATATTATCGATGTCAAATTCTCTCAGTGAACTTTCAAATATATTTAAATAAGAAATAACTTAGAAAAATGCGTTCGTAAAATTTTTAAAAATTTTCAAACATTAATTTCTTTTTAAAGCAGTCAGTAAAAATACGTTAAACTGGAAAATGAGTTTTTTTTACATAGTTTTTTTTTGTAAATTGCAATTGAAATGCATTTTCAAGTCATAAATAATATGTTGACAGTTTTGTAATTTTGGAAAGTAATCAGGCAAAGCTAATTAACAACAGACAGACGACGAAGAAGAAGCAGCAGCAACTGCAGCTGAAGACAGAGGGAAGATGAGAAAAATAAAAGGTGAAACATGTGGGGGCGTGGCAGTGCGCCCTGTAGTTATAGGTTGTTGTTGTTGGGAAAGCATTATAACAACATGTCGAGCTATGAGAAAGTCGCGGCTAATGAGAAAAATATGACACAATTGTAATTATCGCTCTCTCTATATATTTGTACATATATGTGTATGTATATTGCCAATATGACAGAGACAGAGATAGCGATAGAGATAGAGCGAGGAAGTATCTGAGTTGAGACCGAGTTGGCAAGAGGAAGCGCTGAGAGGGTCGGGGCTTGTGGCAGTGGCAGTGGCAGTGGCAGTTGCAGCATGTGTAAGATGAATGAGCATGAATTATAAACACATAAAAAAGCAACAACAACAACAGCACTGGTCAGTTATTGCTGTTGTTGTTGTTGTTACAGTTGTTGTAACTGCAGCTGACATTTCAGTTAATTTTGATGTATGTTTTGTTGGCCATGGCTCTGAATCGGGGCGTTGGCAGCGCGTTGGCAGCTAACGTAACTCGCTTAACTTCAGCCAGCTGAAAGGCAGCTAGAGTCACTATGTCTCTCTCTCTCTCTCTCTTTCTACCTCTCTCTTTCATGTGTGTGTTTTGCCATGACTATTGTTAAATCAAACGGATTTTCCACAACAACTTCCACTTGAAATAATAACCTAACAATAGCCCTGAAGTCCTGTTCCTCTGAAGCCTGAGTCTTGTACCTTGCCACAATATGTTGAGCTCATAACTTGCCACTCGTAAACTTGCTACACCTGCCGCTTAATTGAGGCACAGGTAAGAGGTAACAACCTCTACTCTCTATAAGTCTCCCTTTCTCTCTCTCTCTCTCTCTATTTTTAACTATCCCCCCCTTTCTAAGCTAAGCGCTATAAAGTGATATTAAGCGTGACGTGTTTTCTAATTAAACCCATAGAAATATAGTTAGAGACTGAGAGAGTCAGAGAGAGGAAGAGAGAGAGAGCGAGGATACCCGCCCTCGTGGCTATCAAAGAGCCGTAACTGATTAACTAAATGCGCATAAACAAGGGCTAACTAAATTGCGGTAGGGGAGGTAGTGAAGGAACCCCCGACAGCATCCCCTAATTCCAGCCTATGATCTATGTGTGAGTTTCACGACGACTCTCAAAATTGTTCATGTTTTCCTGGGAAAATTATAAAAATTCAACTCAACCCAAGAACTATGGGTGGCAACAATAATACCCTAGAGTATTCTCAGCATTACTTGCATAAAATTGCATTTTTAATATTTTGTAATGTCATCTCTCTGGATACCCTGTAATGCAGCCAAGCGCAACGCGCTGGGTGTTCAGTCTGTTTTTGGGAGGTGTTCGGCAATCAAAACCGAATGCCAATTGACCTAGTTAACAATGCGTTAAGATGGGCAAAAATTGTATGCGTTTGTCTAATAAATGAAATGGAATTTTCGTAGCTCAATATGGAAACACCATATGAGATGTATGTATGTGTGTGTGAAGAGTGTGTCTGTGTGTGTGTGAGTGTGTGTTTACAGAAATGGAAATGGGAAAATTGAATTATATCGAAATGCGAAAGCAAAATCAGAAATTTACGAGGCCAACAACAATTTCTCACACTGTTTATCATAAAAAAGGAGAGCACAAAGCAGACAGAAATCGGGGAAAGAAGCAGCTATAAGTAAAAGGAGGACAGATATGGTGGGTGTTTGGGCAGGGAGGTGGGGAGGGGAAAATTGGGAGCCGAAAAATCAGTGAGAAAGCCTGGCAAATGTTTACACAAATTACGTTGTTGGCCCAGTCCACACTTCAGATATTCCACCGCTCTCTCTCTCTTTTTCTCCCTCTCTATCTCTGCCTCTCTCTTTCTCTCTCTCTCCCTCTCTCTATCTCTATCTCTCTCACACTCTCTGATATGTATCTATGTATTTGTATGGCTACCGTATTGAAAAATAAACCAATTGCCTTCTGCATTCGATAGCAACAGAGCCTTGCAACAAGCTACTGGGAGTGACAGAGAGAGAAAGAGAGAGTGGGAGTGGGAGGGAATGTGGCAGAGACAACGACAGGACGTGTGGCAACTTCAGTTTGTCAGCCGATAATATTTTTACAGAGAAAGAGACAGAAATACACACACAAACATAGATAGACATACATTTAAATGTTACAAAATTTCTAGCTGGCAACTGTCTAAATACATATGTTAGTATTGGTATCGGTATCGATGTGTATGTGTGTATGTGTGTTGGTGTGCAGTGTTGGTAAATTCCAACAGCAATGGCCAAATACCGTATTGAAGGTGTTAAGTGGGCATGAAACAGCTGCAATGCGACGTGGACGCCAACACAATCAGCAAACAAACACACACTCACACACACACAACAACAAATCAACATACACACACACACACATACACACAAGCTGGGCACCTCCTGCTGTCTGCTGGTTAAAAAAAAAAGCTCTCAAAGGACATGTGGAAAATGTTGCCCAATTGGTAATGCTCCCACCTCTGCCTCTGCCTCCTTTCCCTCGTCCTTTGCTGCCTCGTTCTCGTAACGGCATTGATCGGTTCTCGTAACGGCCAAACAGGACATATGTAAATACCAATTTACGCTACGAAATGTCAACAACTACAATTACAACAACAACAACAACAACAAGCATGAGTAAAACAACAATAACATCAGCAACAACAACAACTGCAATAACATGGGTCTCTGTCAAAAGCCCCAGGGGTTCGACTTAACCCCTTTTTGCGACTCGGCAAACAACATTTTACCGGCTACTCCCTCTTTCTCTCTCTCTCTCTCTCTCACCTTCGCAATCTCTCTCTCTCTCTCTCTCTCTCTCTCTCACTCATACACTCTTAGTCTTTGGTCTTTCCTTTATTTAAATTAAATTTCATGTTATTCCTCTTATTTGTATTTTGTTCGGTAGGTTACATAGGCAGAGGGTCGCATTTATATTAATTTCCATATCGATCAATTCCCACTGACCGGCGACAAAAACACACACCTTTCTTTCTCTAGGCAGCTGGCACACTCCTCTCCTTTCCTCCTTTGACCGTCGCTCTCTCCCGTTGTCTCCCACATTAACCATTCTCCCAGCGGTGCTAATTGAGCATGACGTAATTAGTTTGTCCATCAGGGTTTGTTCTACTTTCCTTCTACCCTCCATCTCCCTCTCCTCCTGGCTTTGTTTTTGTTTTGATTCATATTTAATAGCCCTGGGAAATACTTTACCCGAAAATGCATTCGAAATTGCAACCACAAAAATTGATATAGGAAAATCTCTATCTGCGCAAATTGTGTGGAAAATGTGTTCAATTGATTTCATAAAAATTCAGATTTTTCAAAATTTTTGAATAGCAATAAAAGTGACGAGAACTTCTCAAATTTATAGGAGATATTGGTGAATTTTTTTCTTCTAGAATTAATTAAGAAAATCAAAAACAAATTAGATAGAGTGATACTAATTATTATTATTTTAATCAAATTTAATTCTAAAAAATATGGATTATTTCTGATTAGTAATTAATAGAGAAACTTTGCCAGAGTCATCCAGGGTTATTTTCCTTGAACCTACACTAGTTGAAAGCACATTAATTACACCAACATATTATTTTAATTACCAAAATTGTGCTCAGTTCTCCAGAAACTAAGTAAATAAATTATAATTGCATAATAAAAGTTTCTCCACTCGATGTTGGCCAGACATTTAAATTAATTTGAAGCTGTCGAGCTTCAGTTGGACCTCATGATGCTTCTTAGGTCGAGCTGGACAAGCTGCGGACCTTACAAAGTGAACCGCACTGGAGGAGCACACACATTTGTTGTGGCCAAACAAGGAGCAAAACAAATCTCTTGAACCGAGCAGCGACACCCGCAAAAAACAGCATGGAAAATCTGCTGAAAATTCCCAGAAAATGATGAAGCTCAGCCAAAGACAAGGAAATGCCCAAGAAAAACCCCATTACCGAAATGAATTTATGCACATTTCAAATGAGGGGAGGGAGATATGGGAGAGAGAGACGAGCTCTTCAGGATGACGATGTTGCGGATGTGTTCAAGTTGATGATGTTGACGGGAAAACTGCAAAAGATGAAAAACCTCAGTAAAAACAAAAAAGATGAGAAAAACAGCAACAAAAACAAAAACCGAAAACAGAGAAACAGAAAAGGAAAACTTTGCATGCTGTGAAGATGTCGGAGAGTTGCAGTTGCAGTTGCAGTTGGAGATGGAATCGTTGTCTCTGTTTGTTTTTGCTGTTGTCGAGAGTTGAATAACAAATTGCCAGAGAAAACTAACTAGACCAAATATTTATTTTTTAACACGTTAATCTCACAAATCCCCATACTCAAGTGCACCGCACACAGTTCAACTCGCCCAGAGATCTCTCATGTCTCTCTTTGTCTCTGTCTGACTGTCTGTGTAAACAATATGACACCAGATACTCTGCCAGTTACCTACCACAACCGCAATGAGTTTCTCTTTTTCCACTCCACTTTGAATGTATCTATAGTATTTATTTTTTCATATTGTATATATATATTTGTTTTTTGTATATCATTGTGACCATTGCATCGTGTCGACAACTGCGTCTCCTGCTCCGGATCCGACTGGACGCAGGAGTCTAAACAAACAAAGTGTGAGCAACAGTAGCCCAGGCTCAAGCATCGGTTAGGGGGCATCATAATCATCAGCCGCAGGCCCAACCAGACCTGTCACCACTTCAACTTCAACTTCATCTTGCCCTTGCCCAGACTCCCTCCAAGTCGCCGATTGCACTTTTTTTTCAGCTCCGCTCTGTCCTATTTCTACTCCATACTCTGCTGCTGTCATTCCCATGAAGAATCTGAAGAAAAACTGGCGACAAAATGCCAGACGAGAGTTGCCTTTTGACTAAAATAATGTCGCGCCTAAAGGCGTTGGCAGACCACAGTTCATAATATCAAAGATATTTCGCAGTCAGATTACTGAGTATAAAGAATTTCAAATGCTCTCTAAGAGTTATTTAAGTTGAAGGAAAATTCTCAAATATCTTTAGAATATTTTGAATACATTTGAAATGGTTTTTAGAGTTGAAAGAATCATTCATTCATTTTTTCTTACATTTAAAGTTGCTTCAGATAATATTTGCTTTTAATATAAGGAATTCTAGTTTTAAAAAACCACAAATTCATAGTATTAAAGATTTTTATTAATCAGTATATTGGTTATATAGAACTTCAGATACACTTGTAGTTAAAGATATAATTTTAAATATTTTTTTTTTAAAACTTTTCTTCATATAAAGTCGGCACAAAAGTTAAGGCAGAAATTTGTAGTACGAAGTTAAGGTGCCTCTTAAAAAATATTATAAATTTATATAAAATTTTATAAAATTTTTCCAAAATTTTGTAGAACTCGAATTGACTGAAAATCAGAATTTTCAAGATATTCTATTATCTTTTTTACATTTAAAATTCAACATATTTTTAGCGAACATTTTTAGAATTCCTAAAATCTTTTTATATTCCAGTCTTTACTACACCCTAAATTGTCGCTAGTGGTTAGTGTATTTGCTATGTTCGCAAATTCAAGTTGAATGTTGAAAAAAAAAAAAAATATATAGATATACATATATATATATATAAATAAAATGTGGTCTTGTTTTTGCTGAATTTTTGTGGGGCACTCGACAGGCGCTGTCTCTGCCTCTTCAGGACTGTCCAATTCAACTGTCAGTTTGAGGTCTTCCAAGTGTAAGTGGAATCCTCTGTATGTGTATGTGTGTGTGTGTATATGTGTGTGTGTGGTCCACTTGGGCGAACAGTTCAAGTGCTCAACGGTGTTGGCCCCAAAAGGCAACAACGGAAGCTACTCAGTGGGTGTTCTGGGCCCATGTTTTGTGGGTGGTCAGCAAAGAGCCTCAAGTGAAGAGAGGTGTGTGTGTGTGAGTGAGAGGTGTATTTTGTGATTGTATGTGTTGATCAATGGGCGAGCTTGTTAATTATGATAACCAGGCAGCTGCTGGGCAGAGATTAACACAATGGACAAACAGCGAAGTAAATGCGGAGCAGCGGCTAATTAGCGTTGGCCAACTAAGCGGCCTAATTTCATATTGGCCAAGCGAACAGCTGCAACTGGAGCAGCCTATGCTACATATAGTAACGGAACGAAATGGAATGGAACATAATGGAATGCCAGAGTAGAGGAGTGGACTAGGCATATCCAGCAGCGAGTGTCGGACACGAGTTTGGTTCATTAGCGCGCATTAGCGAAAACTAAATTTCCGCTTTCAGCTGATGAAGATGAAACACATGCCAAAAGCAACACAGCAACAACAACAGCAACTCAAACAACATGAACAACAACAGCTCTAAGAACAACAACAACAACAACACGAGAACCTAAAAAGGTGAACGAAACAAAGCGAAAATCCATCGAAGCGCCGCAGGTGATTTCTTTGTTTCGACCCAAAAAAAAAAAAAAAAAAAAAACACACCATAAACAAAACACGCAGCATTTTAATTAAGAGCCTCAAGTGTATTTAAATCAAAAAACAATGTGCAGAAAAACAATAATATTAAGCACAGCACAAAAAGAAGCGTGAAAGAAGCCCCTAAAAAGAGGCAACTTCAAATCGCATCATAAAGGAATATGGGATTCAAGTTCTGAGGATGAGTCTCGAAACCGAGGCCAGAGTCTCTGGCAGCTGCTGCCCCAGCTATGCCTTTGTCTGTCGTTTATGCAGAAATGTGCCCCATGGTGTCCAAGAATTTATACTCCCAGCGCCACACTGAGAGACCATACAAAGTCAAAGCGCAACACGAAATTTTGGCAAGCTGCAAAATTTAACAAATGTTTAAGTGCGCTACTTGACAGTTCTAGAGGTGTTTCAGTTTACTGAGGAAAGTTGAACCTTAATGAAACTTGATCCAGAAAGATTTCTACGAAACAAACAAGAACTGTATTCCTTTAGATTTGAAAATCGTCAGTCTGCTATAATTTTGCCGATTATCAACCGAAATTCAAGTTAAATGCCTTTTTTATAGTTTTGAGAAACACTACAAAACTGCATTCAAAGATTGTTCAATTTCATACCTCATACCAATATTACAATTTTTGGTCTTTCTTACCTTTCAAGTGCCATAATTTTGTCAATTCTCAACCGATTTTCAAGTTTGATGTCTTTTTTTCCTAGTTTTGACCAACACTACAAAACTGCATTCAAAGATTGTTCAATTTCAGACTTTCATTTTCGGACCCCTCCACAAGCCCTGGTCCATAGGCCAATATTTGAATTTTTGGTCTCTCTTACCTTCGAAGTGCCATAATTTTGTCAATTCTCAACCAATTTTCAAGTTTGATGTCTTTTTTTCCTAGTTTTGACCAACACTACAAAACTGTATTCAAAGATTGTTCAATTTCAGACTTTCATTTTCAAACCCCTCCACAAGCCCTGGTCGATAGGCCAATATTTGAATTTTTGGTCTCTCTTACCTTCGAAGTGCCATAATTTTGTCAATTCTCAACCGATTTTCAAGTTTGATGTCTTTTTTTCCTAGTTTTGACCAACACTACAAAACTGCATTCAAAGATTGTTCAATTTCAGACTTTCATTTTCGGACCCCTCCACAAGCCCTGGTCCATAGGCCAATATTCGAATTTTTGGACTTTCTTACCTTCGAAGTGCTATAATTTTGTCAATTCTCAACCGATTTTCAAGTTTGATGTCTTTTCTTCCTAGTTTTGACCAACACTACAAAGCCGCATTCAAAGATTGTTGAATTTCAGACCTTTATTTTCAGACTCCTTAACAAACCCTGGTCCACTGCCTGAAAGTATTTCCATAATTATTGAGCAGGCCCACTGTGCCACATTACAGTCTGCTGCCGTACTGCTGGCAGTTTAGTGCGACTTTTGTTGTAAGTATCGAAAAGGGGCACGAAAAATTATGGCACAAAAGTGAACTCAGCGGGAATTGTGTTGGTCTAAAGGCAAATGAAGAATGAAGTATGGAGAGTATCGAGTGAAGAATGGTCTTGTATGTGGTGGGTAAGCGGGCAGGGGAATTGTGGCACCGACAGCTCAGAGTCTGCTCAATGCTCCACAGGGCACACCTACCCACAGTCGGGTCCGTCTCCCTCTAGTTGAGATACATACATATACAGAATACACTGGGAAGATATGCCAGCTACGCACACGCGAATAACTCGCATTCACAACATGTTCTCCCTCCTCCATTCCCCCCTAAACCCAAAGTAAACCGCACCACAAGAGTCGTTGCGTGTGATGTGCGTGAAATGCAACTAAATCATGCCGCAAAATATTTCAGGGATTTGAGAAACGCATACAAACGCAATGAGGCAAGAGCTGAAAAGCAGATACCAAAACTGAAGGGCACTTCCATATCCACAAAGGAGAAGTGCCTCATGAACATGATAAAGAAGAAGACGTCGATGGCAGATGGCCAGTTGCAGGGACGGACCGACCATGTTGCATGCAGCAAGCAGCAAGCAGCATGTAGTGGTTGTTGCTGTTGTTGTTGATAACTTAAATGCCACATTTAGATACAAAATTTCAGTAAAGGCGTCGCATAAATCAAGCGGCAAGATCACCAGAGGCTGCCACACTGTGGCAGCGGAAGCCAAGGCGGGGCACTGCAATATGAGATCGCAAACGTAGAGTGGGACAACGATATTGAGGAAGTGAGAGGCAAAGAGTTGCGCTGCTCAGAATATGTCCCGTGCGTTTAATTATTGTCATTTTTATTTCAGAAAAAGGCCCCCAAAGAGTGGGAATTATGCAGGGATTGTCGACTATACGATGATGACACGGACGGGGGTTGGGGTTGGGGTTGATTTTGGCGGTTAGTATAGGGGAAATAGGGGGAGGTGACGCCTGGCAGCCGCTTAGTCACAGCTCTTTATCATCATTCGTCGCCCTCGTCGACGTCATTTGACACTTTTCTGACATTTTTATCATTTAAGTCACATTCAATTCTTTTCTGTTCTGTTTCGTTCTGTTCTGTTCTTTTCTCTTCTTTTTTTATTTATAATTTTGTTGTTTATACTCCGCCGATCGGCAGCAGACTTATGACAGATCCTCCCCCTACATATCAATCCGTAGCTGCCATAAAGAGATATTTTATTGTTGCCCAATTCAGTTTGGAGTTTTCTTCGATATATTTTTTTTCTTTTTGTATTTTTTTGGCCTTAATGAAAGTGTTGAGTTTGAGTTGTGTTTGCGCTTTTTCGGGGCATTTTAATTGTTTGTTTATAGTCAACGCGGCATTTGCTTCTGGAGGTGCTTCGTTAAGAGGGCCCCTCCACCACTTTCTCAGTCTATGATAAATTACCAGTCCGTGCAATGAAAATCCATTCAAAATACCTCCATTAAAAGCGTTATTCCCGAGGAGCTTCAAATGTGAACACGGGAAATTGATTTAAGTTGCGAACGCTGTTGAAACACGGAAAATCTATAAAACAAAACTCACAGTTATACCTTAAACAAATCTATTAAAAATAAGCGAGATGTATAGCCAAATATAGAGAGATACGAGCATCGGGGAGGAATTTCAAAATATTTCAAATTCGTTCTCGATTTTTTAATGCCCCACACTAAAAGTCAAAGCAGAACGGATCTGCTGAGAAATCGAAGGGAATTACGGGGTATTTAAAATGCAGGAACTGCACAAACAAATAATATACAATCAAATTTAAGTACCAAACAGAGTGATAGCTAGAGAAAGTGCGAAAGAGAGGGACAGCGAGTGGGAGAGAGAGAGACAGCTGTTGTATATTTGATTGAATGGTTTTTGTGTTCAGTTTACAAAGTATTCAATAGAATTGCATTGCTTTGGCTTTTTAAGAGCACTTGCTTAAATTAATGCCCAAAGAGCTTCAGTTAAAATAAGCTAATAGAGAAAGAGGAAGACTTGGATTGAGACAAAATTAAAAGAAAAACAAAGAATTGCTTTCAAAGACATATTTGTTGTTTGGTGAAAGGAAAATTAAAGAGAAACGAAAAAAATAGAATGCAATATTAAAGTAAAATCTGTAAACTTAAAATAGATACTAATCTAAAAAAAATCGACACAGTTTTGCCAAAGTTGTGTTTGTTTAAAAAAATATTAAAATGGAAAAAAGTAATTAAAGTCAAGATTTAAAGTAGCAAAAGAAATATAATACCTTTCAAAATATAGTCAGATATTCCCAAGCATTTACTCCAAAAACCAAACAAGTTTCCTCTAGATCGCTGCTGATCTCTAACCCATAGACAAACTCGTCTATTATAATTGATATGGTCATATAGATAGTAATTGTATTTGGTTCTAGGAAATACAACGGTCGTGCAAACTGCAGTGAATTATGTGCGTTTATAAATCAAATAGACTAACAACGTTGCCCACTATAATTATGGGAAATTTATAAAAAATTACATAATATTTACAAGATGTTATCAGAGCTAAGTATAGGCCAGGTCAGAAGAGCAGACGGCCCGAACAAACTCAGACAGCTGCCCCGAAGTTAACCCAGTTAATTTGTCTATTAAGCCAAACGTGGGTTGAACCTGAGAACCCGAACCCCAAAACGAGACAAAAGTTGGAGAGGAACCAACAAAAAATAAAAATAGAGAGACAGTAGTTTGAGGGAGAGTAAAAAATTTGTAAATGAGTCTAATCAGTCAGGCAAAAGGGTAAGCCTATAATTTGGTAATTACGATTACCAGGAGCTGGAAAAAATGATGGCAATAAGTCAAGAACGAATATAATACTATATGCCCGAAAAACCAGAAAAATAACAGAAAAACGGAAAAGAAGATGAAGATGAAGAGGAAGGTTGCATGTATTGCATAATTTTTGGAATATTTTGGTAAAAATGATCTGCAGTCGTAATTAGCAGTTGCCCGCTGTGAGCATGTCTGTGTTGGTTACTTTCAACACAGACTGTATCGCTCTTTCTCTGTGTCTCTCGGTGAGAGGTCTCAGGTAATTCGGGACTCAAAACGGTAGCCAGTTTCCGTTCCATAGTTCCTTATATGAAGACATCAACAGCTGTGGCAACTTTTGGCATTTTGATTTGTGGTTGCTGATGATGAACATGTTGATGATGCTGCCATGTGGCATGAGGCAGTCTGCAGCCAAAGAAAAACCAATTAAAAAGCCAACAAAGGAAGAGACAAAGGTAATCCTAGCCAGCAGATACCCTGTAAAAGCAAAACAAGACCAACTCTCAGAATATACAAGCAACCCTTTCAACTCAATTTGAAGCATGAAAAATTGTTTAGAAATATTTTGTGGCATTGCCATCAACAAAAAGCCACAACGTTGAGAGATGTCAGCAGCAGTTATAACCACACAAAAATAATATTATATATATATATATATATATATATATATATATATATATATATATATATATATATCGCATGTATACATATTGTAGCTGACAAGCTGCTCTTGTTCCCAAATATAATATATATCAGCAAATTGTAAATGGCAAAGTTCAAAGGACTCTCAACTGGCCGTGAGGAAAAACACAGAAAAGTTAACTAACAGCAACATGTGCTTGTTTCTGACCCACTTTTTTGGGGTCAACTCGGACCTTTTTCAAAAACTGTAACTGTTCCTGCTCATTTCCCTGACAGTTTCCCTAAGATTTTCCTACTCTCAAGCGCCTATGCTTTTTGGAGCACGCATTTCCACGCTTTGTCTGCCAGAATGTTGGAAAATATTTACTTGTCAGGACTCTCTCCTAAAACATATTTGTTAGACATTTTTCAAAATAATACCAAATTTAGCAGTAACTTTGACAGGGGGTGGTTGTAAAAGGGAGGGATGGGGGGGGGGGAGGTTGGCTATGCACATATGCTGTTGTTGTCGTCGTATGTCAAATTACTGTTTAACTTTTATGTTATTTTTGTCGTCCTCTTTGTGAGGTCCTGTTCCTGCGTAGGTCTCTTCAGTATATACTAGATATATACCAACAAAAAATATACATATGTACATATATATTTGGTATTTTTTGAAGCTCATTTCTATGTATGTGGGGCCAAGTTCGGCATGTGACACAAATGCGACATCAAATTGAAGTAAAAATGGAGTGGGGGGGGAACATGCCCCAAACTGTAGCTGTCTGTCTGCGTGTCTCCTCCTCCTCCGCCTTCTACTCCTAGGGAGAGTCACAATATGGCTTTTCTCTATGGCAGTGTTGTTGCATGGCATGTTACGTAATTGCAGCAATCTGTGTGGCACGCATTGGAGGTGGCAATTGCTGTGCTATTTGGCGTGCTGTGTGGCAGAGGGGGAGCTTGCCACATGTTGTAGCAACAGCTTTTAAATTGTTATTGATTGGCCGAGGCACACAGAAACTGGGCCGACAAACCATGTGACACATCCAAAAGGGGTGGGGGGAGATGGCAGAGATATCGAGTGGGGAGTATGGGGGCGGGCGGCTCGAATTGAGTCAAGTTGAGTTGAAAGGAAAGCGAAAACAAACAAATTAATATGCACATACTTATTATATTGAATATTGTGTTACCAAAATATCTGTCGGCTCAATCAAAATGTTATGTCGGCCCACATAACATAAAAACATGCCAATGTGCTACAATTCTGTTGTTATCTGGGGATCCATTTGAGATAACGGTATGAAACTTGACATACGCATTAACTAGAGTACTACAGCCTGTTTGTGGTTCTATATATTGGGCATAATAATGTTCCCAAGTAACTCGGGATACAATGGAGCAATTGTATTTAAATTGGATATAGATATCGTATTGGATTAATGAAGGAACAATTGATGGTGTTGAGTTGTGGTAGCTGCACTTTTTTGAAACTAACTGCAATTTAACTTAAACTTTTTTCACTAATTATACAAACAATTGGATAAAATAGCGTTAGTTTCTTTAAACGTCACATCTCCGCCACTATAAAAACGGCAAATTCTAAAAGACATTTATTTTTTCCCAATTTTCTACATTTCTTTGATGTCATCATTTTTTTCAACTTAAGATACGTAATTTCGTTTATTTATTTATATTTTTTATAATTAAATTTCATTGGCAAATTATTCAAAATTCATCTAATTACATATTTTATTTAAATAAATCTAAATCAATTTATTATTCAACTAATTACATATTTTATTGAAATAAATATAAACATATCTATTTTATAAATTTTAGAAAAATAATCAATTTCAAATAAATATTTATTTATATTTTACATTTACTTTTATATTAATTTTGTTATTATTACTCTCAATTTCATAAACAAAATTTTAGTTTATTTATAAAATTTACTTTTATTTTTTATTACTGTCAATTTTATAAAAATATTTGTTCTTCTTTTAAATATGTTTCATTTATTGTTAGCTGGAATATTATAAAAATATTTTCGCTATATTAAAAGTTTCTTATTTTTCGGCATTCACAATTTTATGTTAATATTTGATATTTTATATAATATAAAATTTTACTGTTTTTCTTTTCTTTTTTTTAAGCGCTCTTTAAGCATATATCATTGTTCAGACAGACTCTCCACTTATTAAAAAGATTGTTAAACAGCAAATGGCAATTTCAGTTATCAAATGCAGCTGTAATGCAGTTTCCACTCGTATTACACATGTCATATGCAGGCGGCCCAAAGGAGAAAAATGCAGTAGAAAGAGACGACAATATACTATATGAAAGAGTGGGAGAGAGAGTGAGATAGAGACTGTGCCTGACCAGGGTCACTGCAATGCACTTTTCTTATCTAATTGCGTTTAAAGTCAATAAATTAATAAATAGCAAGCAATAAATTTAGTAAAAACAAGCCATTAATAACACTTTGGTTGACACAACACCAACAACAACAACAACAACACCGAGCAGGAGTGGCGATTCCCTTGTTGCTGCCGCTGGCTGTGGCAAGTGGCAAGTGGCACGTTGGGTCAGGTCAGCCAGGCGGAGCCAATGAGTCGCCAAAAGGTCGCTGACATGACCACGAGGAGACTCTAGGGGAACTGCTGTTTTTGGGAAAATGCGCCGAAAAGTTGAAAAATTGAGCGCACAATGTTTTTGTCACCAGAAAAAAACAAAACCGAAAAAAAAATATGGAGGAGGAGTAGTAGGAAAATCAACAGCAACAACAACAACAAAGGCAACAAAAGTGACGGAAGTGCAAAAGAAAAATGAAAAGTTGTTTCAAATTCGTTGCACTTCGTTGAGCTGCAACAACGAAATTCAATTCGAATTCAAATTCAAAAATACAAATACTTCAAACTGAGAATTCACATACAGATAACCCTAGTTCCGTTGGCTGTGAAAAGCGGAAAAATCCCTCACTGAAAACTGAAGTGTGGGCGATTTGTATTGAGGCTTAACAATATACAACGAGGCAATTAATTTTAAAAACTATTTAAATCAGCGTCGACAATTGAAAAAAAATTTTATTTTTATTTGTATTTGTATTGTCGTTTTCATTTTCATTTTCATTTTTATTGTAAATTAAATTTGATGGCGACCGACGACCCGCATCATGCAACAAACAGCGTGTGCCACAAAAGCTGCCATGCAACATGCAACATGCAACATGCACACATACACAACAGTTGCAAGCAGATTCCCGACACACGCGTGCCACATTCTCAACTATTTTAAAGACCCCATTCTATATCTATCCCTTACAGTCTCACCAACTGCATACATACCTCTCTATCTGTCCCGCTCTTTTCGGGTAATTTGTTTAATTGAAAAATCGTAAAATGAAAATTTTCTACTTTTTTTTTTTTGTTGGTATTGATTTTTATGGCACTAACAATTGACAATTACGCGTATAACGGCAAATTTACGAGACAACGCACATTAAGCCTATGCTTATTACGAATTGGTTTGGGGTATGCTCGACTAGCAGTTACTACGTAACGAAACTAAAACTTGTGATATCGGAGATAGCAGAACTTAGGGAAGAAGTTCAAGTTCATACTTGGGAAGTTGATTATGTGGAAATCTGAAACTCACGTGCTACCTTTATTTCACTCATACTGCCTCGCTCTTTCTCTATCTCTCACTCTCTCTCCTTCTCTCTCCCTCACTCTATCTGCCTCTATCACTTTCTCTCTTACTTCAATGCAGTTCAAGTCTATTAGCCTAAAGCACGTAGCACGTTTTAGCCAAACTAGTCGAGTCCTTTGGGCTCATGCCTACAGCTTCCCATTTAGAGAAAGACAGAGACAGAGAGAGAAAAAGAGAAAGAGAGAGAGAGAGAGGGAGAGAGAGAGAGAGAGAGAGAGAGAGAGGGAGAGAGACTCTTGGCATAACTTGGCAGACCAAAAGGCAAACCACAAAAATGCACGACACTCAAATTTCTGTGTGTGTGTGTATTAGTGGTATGTATGTGTATGTGTGTTTGTGGTATGTGTGTGTGTGTGTATGTGAAAATGGCAGAGAATTGTTGTAGCCAAAAGTGGTGAAATGCGTACGGCAATGTTACTCTATTCTCTATTCTCTGACCTCTGTCTGTATGTGGATGAGAATAGGGAAAGCAACTGACTGACGGACTGACTGATGAACTGATGGACAGACAGCTAGACTGACAAACAGCTATAGCTAGTAAAAGTGTTTGAGAAAGAAGGAGAGAGTTAGAAAGAGACATACGCACTGCGTTTCACAGATAGAGAGAGAGAGAGAGAGAGAGAGGCATATAAATAGCATTTGGACACGCAATGGGAAATTTATGTCAGATAATGCCTTGTTTTAGTCCAAGAGCTTCACATATGTATGTATTCTGTCTGTCTATAAGAGTGTATGTGTGTGTGGTTGTGTGTGTGTGTGTGTGTGCTGATCCAGAGATAAAGTTTCAAATTAGTTTTGTGGCTGGTAATTAAATTTAATTTTTTTATTAGGCCAACCCAACCACACACACAGGCACACACTGGCACACACAGTTCAATGGGTCCTGGCCAACTTGACTGACGACTTGAGTTTTGGCTTTAACAGAAAGCTGCCAATCAACAGTCTCAGTCTAAATCGTAATATTTCGTAATTGTAATTAAGGTGTGGTTTGTTTCAACAGCAACTGTGCTTTATTAAATATGTGTTTAGAGTGCTAATAAATAATAGAAATTTAATATACATATAATTGCTGTAGCAAAACCAACAGATAAATGTTTTGAAACTATTTATTAAATTTAAATTTTAAATATTTATAATAACAATTTTTTAATTTTTCCAAATTTTTTTTTTAAATTTTTCGTAAAGAACAAAATATTTTTTTTTTTAATTTTTTAATATGCTTGTTAATATATCAACAAATTTAAGAAAACATGATTCTCAATTATAATACAAACTTTGATTTATTTTATTTACTAAGTAACTAAATATTTTAATATTCATAATTTGAAAAGTTAAATTGGAAATATCGTCATGAGTTAGCTAATTTAACTGAATAGCAACATATCATTATCATAGTCATCAAACCTCTTCTCAACTTCTCTGTTGCGCTTCCCCTCTACACCTCCACCATCTTCAACAAGTTCTGCTAATGTTTTCACATAACATTTCAGCTCCCACCTCGAGAGCATTTTGGCCACATTAGCATAATGTAAAAGCCTTGGCTCTTGCCATGTTCTTGGCCAGCACTGTATTTGGCATTGACATTGGCATTGGCTTTTGACTCTTGGCATTTGCTAAATGAAGGCGCATTTCAATTTGATCAGCATTTGATTCGTGAACTGGCAAAGAGAGCTGTCTGTCAGTTGTGTGTGGGTTGATTGACTGATTGACTAACTGCTTGATTGATTGATTGATTGATGACTCAAACAGCTGGCTAAACACAACGCAACACAACACAGCATATACATATGACAAGCCGAGTCAATTGCCAGGATAACCTCATGCTCAAAGAGGTCTTCAAGGTCGAGGCGAGGGATTCGAGGAGGTTCTGGCTAAAAGCACACGGACTGTTAGCCCAGTTAAAACTGGCAGAGCTCTGAAAAGTTGGAAAAATTCTGACAGCCAAAGCAACTCAAAGGATGAGCAGGACTCTAAAAGGTAAGCACATAAAAAACAATATCGAAAAAATTGAAAGAACGCAAAAAGAAAAACAGAGGGTAAAATGTAAAATGGGGGAAACAAAAGACTGCCTAATAAAGTCGCTAACAAATTGGGGCACATACATATCGGAGCGACAGGATATAAGCCAAAAGGATGCGCTCCAGTTTTCTTTCCCCTACCTCCCTTCAAGAACTTGGCTTATGATAAAGTGCGAAAAATTTCTGAGGTTGTGTCTGTCCTTGAGCTTGACTGGGGACCGCCAGGTAATTGAAATAAGCATGGAAATTTATAAGGCTCACAGTGAGTTTTCCGAAGGATGGGAGTGGAGGAAAAGCTTTTTACCTGTTTGTTTTCCTTGGCCTAAACTCAGAGTGGAGAGAAATATGTATGGCATGTCTATTAATTATGATTTTGGGTCTCGGCTCCCATCGCCCTACTGTGACCTCCCCCGTCTCTCTCCTGCGCCCACCTGTGCTCTCTGCCGGTGGCGCTGCTGCCTCCGTAATAAATTCAATTTAAATGAAGCGTAAAATTCAATCAGGTCGCGGTCTCGGTCTCGGTCTCGGTCGAGGTTAGTTTCGGTTACTGCTGAGGATGGAGGCACATAGCTTGCGGTTCTCTCAATTTCTTCTTTGTTTAAAGTTGGAGAGGCTACTGCGGCTGCGTCTGTGGCTTCTTAGGTGGTAAATTGTTTCGTTACCCAAAAAAATATGTACAAAAAAAAAAAAAACTAAAAAAATTTAAAATCTAAAGAAATGAAAAGCGAACAGAAAAATGATGTAGACAAAACAAAACCCTCGACAGATTCTGCGAAATTACTTGTAGAGGGCAACCAACAATAAGGAAGTCAATTTATATAAATTCTGCCCCGTCTCAGTCCCTTTTCCCCTACCGCCTTGTCCAGGCACCTCTCGCACTCACTGCGGTCTGTGGCTCAAAATGCAATTTAAGCGCTGCCCCAGACATTCTTTTGTTTCATTTCTCTCTCACTCTCCCCCTTTCTCTCTCTCTCTCTCTCTGTCTCTCTTACTGGGTTATTTTTCTTGAAGTCATTCTCAAGTGGTTTTTCTTTTGTGTTTTCCTAACATTTTCCTTTGTCCCTGTATCTGTGTGTGTGTGTGTGTATGTGTGTAATTTGAAATTGGGTAGCATATGTTTTGCGATTGCCGCAAAACCGGGACAACATTCAATCAAAATGATGTTATTTTAATTTCGAAACGGATTTGCGTAGAGAATCTTTAATAAATTGTTTTTTATATGTGTGCACTCAGTCTCATAAACTGCGGTTCTCCCTCCAACTCTCTCTCCCTCTTTCTATCTCTTCATGCTGTCTCTTTCTTGCCTGTAGCTGCGATGTGTCCTTTGCTCTAATTTTATTGATGGTGTTCCATGTGCAGTGAATTGTGCGGACATTTGTAAAATGTAATTGCAGTTGGGTTCCGCAACTCGACTTTGGACAACACGCAGATGGAGGACAGGACATTTAGTTGCCTCGTTTATTCCCCATGTATATTGCCGTACATGCACTACATGCTATAAATGCATATGTTTTGCAGGCTTCGCTTACTTTGGCCAAAAGGAAACCAGGCAAGAGACAGTGAAGGAGGTTGGGCGGAAGAACGAAAGGAGTTGGCAGTTGAATATGTGTTGAAAGCAAATTGTGAACAATTGCCTCAGGGATTAGATAAATGGAACTAGTTCTTAACTGCTAGAAATCAACTTGACTTTCATCAAGTTCAGCAAAAGAAACATAAAATAGGAACTTGTATAAAAAACACATTGACTTTGATGTAGTGGTGTATAAAGTAGGAAGAGCTAAGATAGATTATATTGCAAACTCAACACTTGTGATAAAACTGATAGAGGAATGTCAAAGAATAGAATTAGAAGTACAATTTGAAACATAGAATTATTAATTTCGAAAATTCATTAGAAAACTAAATAGTTTATAGTGAATAAATTAGAAGAGGTGGCTAATAGATAGAAGAGTAAGTTTAAAATTATTATTATTATATTTAAAATTATTATTTTCTGATTCTCTACTTTATGTTTGCGATATTCCCAATACAAAAATTTTCAATGTTTTTGCAAACTAAGCTCACTTTAAATTAGTGGAAATATTCAAAATTGAATGATTTCTATATATGCTTAAATATATTCCATTTCAAATTAATATATTTGTATTTCCCTGCTGCTAAGAGCTCTTCAAAATCCTTAAGAAAACAAAGTATTTTCTCTGAACTGTTTCGTATGCAAAATATGCCGTATAAATGTATCCATACTTAAGATCTGCATAGGGTTCTGAGGGCCGAAGGATGTGCCTGAAGGCACAGTCAATGCTAATGGCTGCAAAGCTTAAGCTTCAATTTGATAAACGTAAATCCCACAAAAAGGAAACGGAATAGGAGTACCAGAAAGCGAAGGAGTAGGAAAATGAGAAGGAGTAGGAGAAATGGAAATGGAGTAGGAATGCGAGTTGAAGTTGAGGTCGCAGAGGGAGTCATAGCTTTCCGTCAACATTTTTTGGCAAGAGAAAGCTGAAATGAAAGACAGAGTGAGAAATATAAGGAAAGAGGAAGAAAGTGTGAGAAACAGAGGAAGAAAGATAGTGAGAGAGAGAGGCTCCCCCGCTAAGCAGAAATGCCAAATCAAAAGCGTAACCCTGAGGCACAAATACGCATACATGTATATGCATATGTAGGTATATCTGTTTGTTACCTTAACATATGCGTCTACATCTCCCTCCCTCACTATCTTTCTCTCTCTTTCTATATTTATCTGTCTATCTCTCTCTCTATATATGGTATTTGCCTTGGCATTGATTTGAGCATTTGCGAAACATTTTGCGCTGCGGTTTGTTTACTTAGCTTCTTCTTCTGCTTCTCTGCATCTCTCCCAGCCATCGAAGGACAAGTGAAGCAAGGATATTGGTGCAGGGCAGAGGTAGGTTTCGAAAGGGGGAAAGGAACCGCAACTATTTAGAAAATTGAGACACCTACGGCAAGAAGGCAGCGCCACAACCAAGTCTATTAGAAGGTTGTGTTTAGAAGCTGTAAAACAAAATATTTACACGCGTTTCAACATAAAAGGACCCGCAGCACGCAATGCCAGCTGGGACACGGCATTCAGCGCCAAGGACCTGCCTGGCAGCATGGGTGTCCCTGCCCACGGGACATGCGAACGAGACATTAAAGGCAAAAAGGCTCCACTTGCCGTTAAGCAACAGCAATTTCGCCAGGCCAAAAGTTGCCAGCCAACAAGAGAAAACTGAGGAAGAGAAAAAATGAGAGAGAGAGAGGGAGACAGTGAGACAGTGAGTGCTGGTTGTGGCATGTCACGTCTGCTCGACGCTTTTAGTCTAAATAAAGGCATTTAAAAGATTTAGAGCAAATGAACCTAACCTCAAGCATTCGCTGTCTGTCAACCATAAGAGAGGGCGGGCGTGGGGTGGGCGTGGCATACACATACATACATATATATAAAAACAAAAAGGACACGCATGTCCTTGTCTGTGTCGGTGTGACACTTTTATGGCAAATTTAAGACACGCAACTTCCTCTTCTTTTTCTTCATCTACAACTTACAAACTCAACTTTAGCTGCTGCTGTCTCTGTCTCTATCTCTATCTCTGTCTCCCACTCTTTCTCTCTCTCTCACTTTGCTTTCTTTTTTACTTCGAATTAAGTTTTGCTTGATATGTTTTTTTTTGTCTACTCTTTAATTTGTGTGACTTTCAGCTGACAGTTGTATCGCGTCCTGTTTGCATGTCCTGCGACCGCATCATCATCATCATCATCCCCATCATCGCCGTCATCATCATCATCTACAACTCCGTCCTTTGGCGTGCATGTAATTGCCTTCAATTTTTTATGTCTCCCTCTTGATTTCATTTTTATTTCCATTCACATTCACATTTGGTTTTTGAGCTCCCTTTTGACTCTTAGTTCTCGTCCTTCCCTGTCCCTTTTGCTTCTTTTCAACGCATTTTTATTGACTTCCGCCTTTTCGGCAGATTTGCTGTTAATTTTTTGCGCTCGCGATTCTTATCGTCTTCCCCCTTTGCAACTTAATTAAGTTATTAAGAGTCTCCCGATTTTCCCCGTACTCTCTCTTCCTCCCACTCTCTGCCTCTTTGAGAATCGCGCCTCGGGCGCTTTATTATCATTATTATATAGAACGTATATATGCTTTTTATAGCGTTTTATGGGCCACAGAGCACCTAGATCAGGCTGCCAGATATTAAACCCTATTGAGTGCAGTTACAGCAGCATTTTAGCTAATTAAATTCTCGCTTCTTCTCACATTAACTCTCTATCTCTCTCTATACATATCTCTCTCTTTTTGTTACATATTAGCTCTCTTTCACTCTCTGTCTTCGTCGTTCGCCTCAACATCCTTTGTCGCTTTTGCAGAGACATATCATAAATTATTTTAAGTGTCTCCTCTGATAGTTATAGTCCCCTTTATGGCAATTCTCTTAATTACTTTATACATAAATAATAAATGGCCTTAATTAATTAAAAATGAATTATTTATAATTTTTGACAAATTTATGGCACTACTCCTAACACTTTTTTAAAAATCTAAAAATTTTAAAATTGTATTAAATTTTCACAATAATGATGATTATAATAATAATTATAATAATATTAAAGATATTATCAATAATAATTTGGGAAATAAATTTAAATTTTTTTTAAATATTTGCTACTGAACATGTATTTTATTTTAAACTAAATTTTTATGTGAAAAATTTCCAATATATCTTGAGAATTTTTCGATGTTTTTCTTGGTTTTTGTCTTTTGATCACTTAAATAATGTTGGATAAATTTATAGATTTTCGTCCCTTGCAAATTCCCCAAAATATCTTAACAAATTTTAGAAATTTTTTTGAATTTTTTGTTTTAACAGAAAATCTCAAGAATTCTAACCTTAAGCTATGTAATTCCCATTGGAACCTCCATTGCCCTCAAAACTTTTCCTAGATTTTGCTAGCATTATAAATTTATTGCATAATTTTTTATGTATGCAGCTCCATTTCTGAAAAAAAGAGAAAAAAATTAGTTGTCAACTAAGTGACGTAACTGCAGTCTACAGTTACCCCCGCCCACATTTGAGGCATGACGCCTACAAAAAAGTGCCAAGTTTTTTAGCCACGAAAAACTTGCGATGCAAATGAACATTTGCAATTCGCCTAGACAAAGGCATTACACGAAAAGTGTGGAGAGTCCATAAACTATTGTTATGCAAAAAAAAATATAAAAAAGAAAATGCGACTAGAGTTAATGCATAATTCAGAAATGTCCGTCAAGTTGTCATAAATGGCAAGAAAAGGCAGCCAGGGCCAAAATTAGGAGCTGAGGAAAGTGGCTGAAGGACTCTAATGAAATGCAGGAAAAAGAGACGAGCTTAGTTCACTGAGTGACTCACCGACAGACTGACGAACTGACTGAATGAATGACTCACTGACTGAAGAACCGACTGATTGACAGACTGACTGAGAGAAGCGAAGACTTTTCAGTTTCAACTTATTGCAAATGTAAATATTTTGTTTCAATTTCAGAAATGATAAAAACACAACTTTTATGCGGGCTTGCTGAAAGTACTAAAGAGGGAGAGAGCTAAGATACAGAGAGAGAGAGAGAGAGAGATTGAGAATTGTGGGTGGAGGGCTGGGAGTTTTGTTGGAAAAGTGACGGCAACATGAGACAAAACTCTCAAACGCACTCTGATACGATACGAGCACAAAATTATGAAAACTAATTATAGGGGTGCATCCCCAGACCAGCAGTAGATAGAGAGAGTAGAAGAGATAATGAGAGAGGGTGTAGAGATGGTGGGTTTTATACGTGGATTCGATGTTGAGGTGCTGCTACCGTTATGTGTAGAGTGTATAGTCATAGTTGCTGCTATCTGTGGCCGAAGCACACGCAAACGTTCAGCATAATTAACCACTTATGTTTAAACAAATTTTAAGTGCTGCCCCCAAGCTCAACTATGGGAGGGGCAGCGGGTACAGAAGCGACGTGGGAATAATCAGAGAATGCAACAGAAATGACAATAATTGAAAGCCAAATACAACGAATAAGAAATACACTATGTAAACTAAATAATAATAAAGAAATTAAGAAAACAGGATTAATAAAGTAGTTTCCAAAAAGAGGTTCAAATTAACCTAACCCCATAAGGTACCCCTATGATGAATTATGAGGATAGTCTCATCGACGTGAAGAGGCATTAAGATAAGCTTAACCTTAACCTAACTTAACCTTATACACATAGAACCCCTTATATCCTCCAGACCTTCCTCAACTGTACCCCTTATCACCTGAAGACCTGCCTCAACTGTAGCTTATTTTGAGCTTTAAGCCAACTAGCTAAGCTTCGGCTGAGCTTTAGCCAAACTTTCCCAGCTTCCACTCCGAAGTTGTGCTGTCAACCCTAAGCTGAGCAACCCAGGTGGAGTGTAGGGTATCCCCGGCGCTGTCAGGCTGCTGAGTCACAGTCTAAGGACTCAGGTCTGAGGACTGTGCAACACTGCAGCAATGCGGCGAAGTTTAAGTGAAAAACTTTTTGTTTTTTGCCGCAAAAGTTTTGCCTGCAAAATTGCAACGGCTGCCATTACAGCAACCGAGGGAAAATCACTGGGACAGGAACCGACAATGTCAGCAGGAGAGAATGAGAGGGTGACAGAGGAGAGCGAGGAGGGGAAGAGTATAAAGAGTGCGGTTTGTAAGTGGCGGTAGGAAACGGAACCAAGGAATGTTAACCAAAAAGCAAACAACGCATTGACATTGATTTTAACGTGCAACACGCCCGCTCGCTCTTACCTCTCTTTCGCTCTCTATATCCCTGTCTCTCTCTCTCTCTCTCTGTATATATATTTCTGTCTCTTTCTCTCTATATTGCTGTCTCACTTGCACTGTCTCAGTCTGTTTGCTGCTTAAGTTGGCAGCAAAGTCGAGTAATCATTAACACGCATCGCGCCACAATGAGGGGCAGTGGGCCACGCCCTTTTTGGCAGGAGCAGAGGCAGCGTTAAGCCGCTTAGCTGTTGCCTGGCTGCATGCAAAACGGAAGCACTTTGTTGTAAGGACTGCAGGACCTCAAAAAGGACATTACACTCAGCATGGCCATCAACAACAGCAACAGCCAGAAAACTACAATGTGCTTCGCACACGCAGAGAAAGACAGAGAAACAGAGCGAGAAAGAGTTAGAGACAGAGAGAGAGAGAGAGAGAGAGAGAGACAGAGATATTCGAATAGAAGTTGAATAACCGTCTAGCGAATACTTTGAATACACTCCTAGTTCGAGATAGTCCAGAGATAGTTTGCTGCATAGTCCTGGAATTGTTGGATAGTTGCAATTAAAAGCAAAGTACTTTTGTCTTTTTAAAATAGTTTCCTCTTTTGGCAAAAGTCCTACAAATCGGACCCCCCCCCCCCTCCCCAACCACCACTGCACTATTCCCGCGCTCCCTACATACCCTGGCTGGGAACTGACAAAGGCAAGCGGCAGAAATGTTGCAATTACTTTAATTATTGGCGGCAGGAAATGGGGTTGACAGACAGGCACAGTAGGAGCAGAGTAAGAAGGAGAAAAAGCAAGAGAGCGGGATAGACGCCGAAAGAGAAAAAGCGAAGGGAGGTGCATAGAAGAAAGGGAACGTGAAGTATGTAGACATTGAAAAGTAAGATAGCAAGAGGTGAGCTCAAAAAGTTTTTGGCTCCAATATTTTATAACTTTATTAATATAAAATTTTCAATTTTCTTAGATTTGTTCATAATATTTTATTTCGAAGGTAAAATAATATATTAATTTTCTTTTAAATATTTCCAATTACTTTTGTTACACACCTCGCTATCTTCACTTGGAATTCGCTGCAATCTGCACGTTTCACACGCCTCACGCCCTTCCAACCTACCCAATCCAATGCGAAAGACGAGGCAGTGGAAAGCATACCCAAAAAGCAAGTGGGGGTGGCATAAAAAGAGGGAGAGGGAGTGAAAAAAGGCAAAGGAAATGCAAGAGGAAACTAGGCGAAGCAGAAAAGTTCTTGGCTTTGATTTTTGCCAGACGTTGCATACTTTTTGGCGTTCGCGCGCTGATTTTCGCGTTTCTTCTGTTTGTTCGCACTTCGATTATTCGATTACAGTCGCTGCTGCTGCTGCTGCCACTTCACGATTTTTTGTTGAACGTCACGTAAAAAATTAGTGACCACCCGCTGTTTGTTTGTCTGCCCACCCCCCACTCAGTAGTGCCCTCCCTCCAGACACTCCCTCTATGCCAATTCTCTCCTCTCTAGAGCAATACCATTTGGGTCTGTGATCGGGCACCACCCAAGGTGTCTCAGTGCAATATGAGTTTTTGCTGGCACGCCCTGAAATTCGGAATCCCTTTCATTAGATCCCACTTCTCAAAATTGTTTGCACACGTTTTCAATGCGAATAATGAATTGAGAGAGTGAGAGAAAGAGTGAGAAAAGGAGAGAAATAATTTAAGCCTGATAAATGAATGGGCTCTCAGACAATTAACTTTTTGCCTTCAGCATTTTTTTATTATTATTTATTTTATTGAAATGCAGTTTCAACCACCGTAAAACTAGGGAAACTATGGATTCAGGAATAATCTCATAAATAACACAGTCGAATATCAAACAGGAGCTGCCATCATTAGGATAGGTAGGCGACCCGCATATGTCCCTATAGATGCGCTCTGGACATGGTAGTTTTTTGTAGGTTTTTTTCTCTATTTTGATTGCTGACAGCTACCAATAAAGAATATGAAATGGGATTGATTAAAAAAATTGAGTCGTAATTGGAAGAGGAAGCTGCGGATGAAAAGTCTTTGAGAGAAATGCTGACAGGCCAACGTCATAAGTTGTCAATCACGATCGTAATTCTTTATAATTTTCAACTGCATTCCAAAAAGTCAACTCAGAGCTCTCTCTCTCTCTCTCTATCCCTCTGTCCCTCTCTGTCCTCTTCTATCCCTTTTTAACACTGTCGTCCAAGTTTGACGTTTGCATTGTCTGAAGACGAAGACGAAGCCAATTTGTCGGGATTTTGGGGTACGAGATAAGCGGCTTACCGAGCAAACCCAATGAACGTAGAGTTTTCCTCTGTAGCCTCTGGGTTATAAATGGAAATTGCAGTCAAGACGACGACGCGTTCCTCTCTGTTTACATAACGTGATGATGGCGATGAGCATCATAATGATGACGATGATGATAATGATAATGACGTTGCAAGCAAGCGATTTTTGAAAAATCAGATTAATAACTTCGATTGCAGCCAGCAAACAGCAAACAACGTGTAAAGCAGACAGCACAAAAGAGAGAAAGAGCAGTAGGTGGAGGAAGAAGAGGAGAAAGAGGAGCTGTAGATAGGGGGATGTTAGGAGCAGTGTCGTATTTTCTCTGGTTTAACTGATAATTGGCTCACGTTCCAGGTAAATACTCAGCACATATGCTCCAAGCTCCAATCTCCAACGGGGAATTTCAACTGCAACTCCACTCGCATCAGAGTGTATGTGGGTGTGTATTTTAATTAAAAATTTTCACTGCTCTTCTACCAGTTGATTTTTCAACACACAAAAGGCAAATCGAGTCAGAAAATCTTCACATAAAATTCGATTTTCTTTTCCATATTGCCATAAGCAGAGAAAATCTTAAACTAAAAAAACTTTTCAACACGAAATCAGAAAAGCACGTAGCTTCAAGAGCAACAAGCAGTAGGTTATGATGTAGTTGCAAAGAAAATAAAAGATTTTTCAGAGAAGAAATAAATATAATTTTTGAAAAGTTTGTAGAGAGTCTAAAATAACATAAGAAAGAGAAGTTGAAACAAAATAAAGAAACAATTGTTCTATTTTTTTAGTTTCTAAATTACCGAGTTTATCAGATTTCTTATAGTCCAAACTATATATTTAAGTAAATCGAAAATAATGTTAATTTGATTAATTGAAACATAATCTTAACTAAACCCATTTAATCAGCTGAAGTAAGATGAAAATTAAATGGCTCTAGAAATAGAGCTAAATTAATGAAAATGCTGCCCAATTCATTTAAAGAGAAATTAAAGTTTTATCACCCACTTGGGATAAGAGACACACGCCAATCAATGGTCACTAGACACTGGACCTACACTCGATTGCTCCTCTGATGACCAGCATCATGAGCATGCTCATCATTGCCGGACACTCGTTGACTGATGAGCTAAGGGAGTATAGCGGGTATGACCTACCAACAAAAATTAAGAAATTAGCAGCAAAATGGAAAACAAATTAGGAAAGGGTCTACATTCCATTTTACCGAATTCGAATTCGAAATGGAAATGGAAATCAAAGAGCGCTGGTCAGTGTTGGTTATGATGGTCTTGAGCCCGCACAGATACCATTCATTGTGTTGGTCAGTCTGAGTTTGGGGATGATAAGACTTAAAGACCAAACTGCGATTCTGCGTTACAGCTGTCACATAAAAACTGACCATTGCACGAAATCAAGAAAATCAAGAAACCCAAGAAAATCCTCCCTCTCTGTGTGGAATACACACACACAGTTATCGAGAGTGTGTCAATTGTCAATCATGTTGATTTCTTTGGGGCTATAATTTAACTATCATGGTTTATACTATGCTCACTGTCGATAATGAAATGCTCATCGAAGTCCCCCTCCCCACCAACACTGCTTCTTTCACTCTCTTGCGTGGTATCTCTCTCATTCACATGTACACTAACTAACCACACTCTCCCACTGCCTCGCTCTCGCTCTATTTCTCTTTCAACTTTTGCCGAGTGTGGCAAAAATCAAATGTGTTTAGCTGATTGCTTGGGGACCTGTGTGTCAATATCTGCATGTGTATGTGTGTGTGTGTCTGTCTGTGTATTGGTTTTGCTGGGCAGTGACTATGACAAATTTTGTGCTGATGCTGCATGTAATTTCATTGATTAACTTTCCATGCTGATATTCTGCATAATTTCGTGTTCGACAACTTGTCCAAAATTGTGTTAGTACATATCCAGCGGGATTACACATATATCACAAATAATAAGAAATTGTACTTTAAGTTTAACTTACGTATAAGTAAAGTAATACTCTTTTTTCACTTTTACTTAATGCGCTTTAAGGCAGCAGTTCAGATTTTTAGTTATATAGCTAAGCAGACTGACAGCTGCTGCTCTCTCTCTCTCTTTACACTTCACGTTCTTCTTACGCCCTTTGCTAATTTACTCACACATACTACTACAACAACTTAAACCCAGCCACAAGCTTAACGCACACTTACACGTATGTAAGTGCCCCACTTTTCTCTCTGTCGCTGTTAATGCAAGTCAAGCTTTACATGCACTTAGGCATGCTAGTTAACAGGCAGGTCAGAAACTTAACTAACTCTGCTGTTAAGCAGCTGTTCTTTAACATAAGGCTCCCATAAAAACCGAAGCCCAAATGAAATTAAATTGAATTGATATCAAATCGAAATTTTGATGTGCCTCTACCGTTATTCCCTAATAGAGCTGTCGTCAGTTAAGTTTATGTACCCCTAAAATACCCCTAATTATGCCATAAAAATAGCCCATAATGTTGCAACAAAAGAAATATGAAATGTTCCTTTCATCGTTTGCTTTCTTCAACTTATCAAGCAATAATTTGATTAGATTGACGAAATGCGGAAATACTTATGAATATGATAAACTTTATGAAGGGTGATTAATCTGCAGAGTCGAACAAAAGAAATGTCATAATAAATCTTGATCAAAAATGCCTATAGAATTATGTATATATGACAAATGATGAAGTAAAACTCGTTGGTATAATAAATCAAGAAATCAAATTGCCCAATAACCCATGATATACGTATTTCGCTTGACAGCAATTAGAAAACCGAAATCATTTAATTGCAGCAACAAAGTCATAAAAATAAATTTAACGAAATTAATTGACAGGAGGGAGGGAGGCAGGGAATGATGGGGTTTACGCAAGAGAAAATTCATCAATAATCATAATCATGTCGGTTGTTTAGTAAAAATTTACATGATTTGGCCATAAATCAATCTAGTCGACTTTATATAGGGGCATCAATTGAAGCAAGTATTCAACGGAATATTTGAATATTGAATTTCAATTCGATACCGATTTCCAATACGAATTTGATTATCGAAAGAGTTGCAGAGCTTGAAGTGAATTTAACACATTTTCATGCGCCCAGCAAAAATCAATAGGGAACAGAAGTTACCGAAGCATCAGAATGCGATTTGCTAAGCCAACACCTTGTTCAGCCTAACTGTACCTGCCTCCCTTTCACACACACTCACACTCTTGCTATCTCTTTCACTGTTGAATTTTGTGCAAAATTTCGTTTGGTTTTTGTATTTTTTTTTTATTTTTGAAAAGCAGAGAGCAGCCATATTTCATTCGCTGCCAGTCAAATCGGACAAGCTAACAGACAGATGGACAAACAGTCGAAACTGTGGGAATAACTACAAATGAAAACTGAAAGATAAAACCCTATCACTACCCCCTACTCCCACAGCTACCCCTTTCTGTATACATACATATATGCACAGTGTGGCAAAACCCAATCTCATCCATCCAAAAGTAATTTAACTCCACTTCACATTCTCCAACTCCAAAAAAAAAACTTCGAACTCTCGACTTCAGCTTCCCCATGTTGCACGGGTGGCATGGGGTAGGTGCTGTGGCAATCTCTTCCCCCAACCCCCTTGTGGCTGTCACTGATTTTCCGCTTCATATTTATACATATAGTATATATACATATATACTATATACAGATATGCCATGCCTCTAGAGATACAGAATACAGTCGAGGAAAAAAGTAGAATTTGTTTATTTTTATTTATATATATATTATATGTGAGAGTATGAAGGCAGCCAGGGACAGATTTTCGTTGAATGCCTCAACGTGTATGGAAATTTATTTATTTAACATTTTTCCCTTTTATACATATTCCACGGCAGCTTCTTCTTTCTTACACGAAATGAGCCAAAATGCTGGGAATTTTCTTTTGGGAGGCCGCGACAACAACATGGCCTCCAACTCCTCCGATTCCTCCGATTCCTCCGACTCCTTCGTCTGCTCCGTCTGGTCTGGCTCATGTTATCGCCGTGCGGGATTTGTAGTTGACGTGAAAATTGTCAAAGGGCGCTTAAAGTCTTGTTGCCACCCCCTACCCTCCTCTCCTCGCATACTTCATCCCTTTATCCGTCGATTATGCGCCTGTTGTTTTTCTCCCCCCTTTTTTCAAATTAAAGAAAATATTATTTTTAGGCTTGACAGTCAAAAAAAAAACACAAAGAAGAAAGAAAAGAAAAGGATTGAAGTTGGGATTTGCTCACCTAAGTAGGGGGAATTGCCGCTGGATTTGACATGCTAATGGTTTGTTTTGGAGTCTGCCATGTCACCGAATGCACTCTCCCAAATGGAGTGGTCCATGGACACCGCCATAAGCATGTTGGCGTGTTAGGTTCTCACGCCTTGACAGATGACTTAACGGGACACGGGCATCGAAATAAATGTTGAAAATTCTCCAAAAAAAAGGGAGATTGAGGCGAGACAAATTGAGATAAATTCATATTCGACAGGATAAACTTACCTTCTTAACAGTCACTATCGAAGTGAACTAGGGGGAGAATATTGAGGGAACTCAATAGGCTTCAAAGGAGAAATAATTGTGGGTATGTCAGGGGAATTTTAGATGTAAGTTAAAGTACATAGGCATCGGTTTTCTTTAAATTCTGATATTACCAGAGGAAGGCTAAGAATTTCTCTACAAGTTTTAACAGTTTTCTGTTAAAAAATCTTTCAAAACTTTCTTATTAACATAAGTAGATTTTAAATATCAATTTGATATGATTAAACATGTAATTTTAGTAATATCGATTATAGCAATAACTTTCGATCATTATAAAATTTTCACTTACATATATTTTTTGAGTTATGAGTGAATACTGATAATATTCCCAAAATTTTTGATAGACCATATCAGTCGCAATTCATAATAAAATTTTGTTGGTCCTAGAACATAGCTGAGGAATTTCAAAAAATTATCATAGCTCTTAGCTGAGTTATGAATAGGTTAACATGAGCTATGTCCATGTTCTGTGGCAATTGTTGCCACTGCACAATCAAAACCTTCGCTGATTTCAATGTCTTGCTTTTATGAGCACTTTCAGCATTCCACACACACAATCCCCTCACTTTCCACCCCACACTGCCCCAATGAAGTACTGAGTACTCCACAATTCGTAGTCTGGCCAACACGCACTTGTTTTATCGCCCTGGCGGCAGAGTTGCAACGTATCGCAAGCAGAGCATTCCTTGCTCTCATAACAATGGGGCAGTCGAAGGATAGTCAAGGGGGGAGCTGAAAGGAGAAGCCGAAACGATGCGATAGTAGTCATGGAGCCAACACACATTTCGGTGATTTACATTGATAAAGTTAATGGAATGGAATGCGTGTGTGCTCCGATTCTGACTCTGGGTCTGACTTGCCAGCCGCCTCCACTCGACAATCTGACTCCGACTCTGGCTCCGAGTAGTTGTCAGAGAGGGAACTTGTGCAGAGAGAATTTGCATTTCTTGCGAGCGTCCCACGCCAAAAACGGAAGTTGTATACAAAGAGTTGCACTTAAAGGCAGCCCAGCAATGTTTTGGGGTCCCCACTCATGTCCAGCTTGGGGACTACTCCCTGCCAGAATGACTAAGTGGGCGGCAACAGCCTGGAAGCTTGACTTCTTACATGCACACATGCAATTTTTATGGCTTGTAAGCTGACATCGAAATGGCCCTATATTGTTGAAAGCTATTCCCAGACCTCAACCCCAACCTGCAACCTCAAGCCAACCGCACTCCAATAATACTGTATGGAGGAGATTGGGTTCGTTCCATTTTCGAATTTCTCACAATTTATACTCTTATTTTTGGGGGGCAAAATGTTTCGAAACGGAAATGAAATCCACCTAATCTAACAAATTTTCGTGCTAATTTAGGTCAAATGCGGATTTGCATAAATTTGCCGGTTACCTTCTGAGAGGTTGTTGCCAGAGTTGCCACCTTATCAGAGTCCATTAGACCGACAGCACTCGACTCCATTTGTTGTGCCTGCCAAAGTCTTGAAGGAGTAGCGGGAGAGGAACTGAGGTTCAGGGGGGGGAAAAAAGAAAAAATTATTATTTTCTCGGCATTTAAGTCATACTGACACATGACAAATTCCACAAGTACCGACATTCCCTCTCCACATCTTCCCACACCTACAACATTCTCCTACTACGTCCTCCTACACGGCTGCACAAATGTGCCGAGAGTCATTAGCCTAAACACCCAACGAAGTCATTCCGGAATGGGATCGCCAAATGGAATTTTGTCATAAATGTTGTTGTTGCTGCTCCTCGAGTTGTTGTTGCTGTTGCTGAATTTGTTGCTGGTGGTACTAGTGACATATTTTCGTGCAAAATTTCACACTCATGCATATTTAAATCGCCCCAAAAATGTATGTAAAAAGCCAACTCAGCGCAGCCTGCAAAATACCCTGTAAATTAATGATTGAACCAGTAAAAGGGGTATATATGCTGACATGACATACATTTTTATTGCACGGGTAATCATATATCTGGAAAATGTGTAACAAAAATTAGGCCTAATTGCGGTATTTATAATTTCAATTTAAGCTACAGAAAACTAATATGTTTTCTACTTCTGGTACGAGATATGTATGAAAGATTACGGAAATGTATACACTGTAATCGTTTGAAAATGAATATGTATAATAAAATAGGATTTTCTTAATAATTATCTATATACTGTGCTCCTTAAAAAACCCAGAAAATATGTAAATTATTTTGTTTATCTTTATTAAACTCGCTTTAAGAAATTGTTGAATATGAATTATAACTTTTAAGGTTGCTTTTTGAAACCCATCCCACTTACAGGGTACCCTATGCTTATCAAACTCTACTCTCCGTCCCTGTAGGTCCACTATCGGCAGCTCGGTTTTTCGCGTGAAAAGCGCTTTACTAAATAAGACCCCACATTAAAAATTACCATTGGATAGCAAACACGAAGCACAACTGCAGCTGTGATATGGCTCGGCTTTGCCCCTATTTACCCTATATCGTATACCATATATAGTATATATACTCGAATATAGATCGCTTTTGGTATTTCTGCAATTGTTGCAGCTGTCCGGCGCTCACATCAATCAAATGTTGGCGGAGGAGCATTATTTTGAAGCCACTACGAATATTTACCTAGGTTATTATATTGGCGCCTCGTTCACAAATAGGGCGTGGCAACCCACCAACTGCCATCTCTCTCTCTCTCCCCCTCTATTTCTCTCTCTTCCTCTCTCTACGAAAGTGCTGTTGATTGTAAGTGCAAAGTTGCGTGCCAGCGACGAGCTGAGCTGAGCAGAGGCTCTGGGCACACGCCTTGTTCCACGGTCGCCACACACACACACACATCAAAAGGTGTAAAAAGAGGCGTGGCCTGTGGCACGAGACCAACAAGCAAAAAAAAAAGGAGGTGAAGAAGAAGTAGAAGAAGCAGCAAGAGCAACTGAAGTGAAATAAGCGTTGACGCAACGGGGCGTCCAGTCGGCAATTTGCTTTAAATTGTTGCCATTTGTTGCCTTCAGGCCCCACTTAATGTTCCATAATAATTCTTTTGTTTAAACTGTACAAATTATAAACAATTGCAATGCGACAATTTGAAGCATGTGAGTGTGTGAAAGGCATAAAGATTCCTGGCGTGCCACGTCTGGATACAGAAAGATAAGCATTTTTTAGTTGGGATTCCTGAAGCTTAAGCTCAGATTGAGTATTTATGTAACAAAGAACTGATGGAATACTTACTTTTACTGCTTCACTTAACTTCAGTTACTACAAAAAAATATCTAGGATACTCATCATATTCTTAACTTTTATTCTCCTTTAATATTTTCAATTGAATTCCTCTGTATAATGCAGATAATCGACATATTCACTCTGCTTTTGCTTAACATTCAGGGAATCTGCTGCTCTCTCACTCTCTCACTCTCTCGCTCTCTTCCTCTTTCTTACTCGGTTGAATGCGCCCATTCATGATGGCAGTTAACCTCATCTGACCTCGACTCCTAACGATTGGCCTTCTTTCGGTATGACGGTGTGACCTACTGCACAGCCGGAGCTCGTAGCTCCAATGCAATTTCAGAATTTTCGGGTAGCGCTTTTTTATGTATGCCATGTTGTATGCAACTTAAGCGTCTTTTTACATTTCAATTTTGCAGTAAAAAACTTGCCACAGCCTGGCATATTGCACCCCCGCACCTGCTGCTGCTGCTGCGCCACATACTGCCATATGCCGTGGGTTGCCGGAGCTATAAACATATAAAAATTAATATTTTACAAGTAGCCCAAAAAACTAGCAAGTATTTCAGCAGCAGGAGACACCAACCAGCATTGTTATGGAGCACAAGTGGCAGCCACTGAGCAGTCGGAGCTGCACCACTACCCTGAGCAGGCAGAGAGTGGCAGAGAGTAACGTATCCACTGCTGTGCTCAGTGCTCAAAATCCAAATGTGTGTTTAAAAATGCATAAGCAAGAGTTCACTGTGCTGCAAAATGTAGGTGAAAGCAACTGCAGTTGCTGCACTCCCACTTAGATAAACAGTTAGCGAAAACTGGATTTTAATTAAAGTTATAAATAATAAGCACATGTTTTAGTGGGCTGCAATTGAATGGGAAGATTTTAAACTAGAGGGAGAGTAAATGTGAGCATGTTGATAAAATACTACTCTAATATATGTATGTAGTATGTTAAGTGTGAAAGTCTAGCAGAGTTCTAAAGCGCAGCACTGTACAGCATACCTAAGATTAACCCATGTTTCGTCGCTCTCTCATGAGTTGTGACCTTGCTAATGTTAAAGTCTATGCTGTACTGTTTTTCTCAAAAAACCATCAACAGCAGCTGCTATTTGAGCAGCCACTGTTAATGGCGATCAAAAGCTTGCGAGAGAGAACGTGCTTACACTGCAGGTGAGAGAGCGAGTGCAGATGACATATTGAGCTATGTTAGCGTGTGTCTAAAGCTGATGCTATGCTAGTAAAAAAGAAGCAGAGTGAACTGCTCTTAAAGTCTTCTGCTCTTAACACACTCGTCACTCAGACTGGCGCCTGTTTGGTGACAGCTCAGGCCCACCCACAGCTCAAATTGTCAATTTTTTGCAATTGTGTTGACCACAAAACAGAAATTACTTAAACCCACACTGAGACATTAAAAAAAGCAAACAATACAACACAATGAGAAAAACAAAAACCATACAAAAAGTATCAAAATTCACATAAATCGAGTCAAGAAAAGTTCTCACGCAATGCGCTTAGATTTATAGTTATCTATGTGTAGAGTATGTATAGTGTACATACTACTATATACGTACATATATACATATGTATGCACGTAGGTGCACCTGTGGTTAGACTCAAGTCCGATGGGCGTCTAAAAATGGCAATTGGCCCTTAAAACGTGGGCCACAAAACGGAGACAACAATGGAAAGAGCGAGACACGCAGACGTCTTGCGGTGCAGCATCAGGCATCATCAGTGTGAAACGAGAGAGCGATAGTGAAAGAGAGATAGAGAAAGAATGAGAGTTAGGACAAACCCCAGAAGAGGCCAAAACAACAGATGACAACAAAAGGGCCAAAAGAATAGAATAGAATAGATGAAAATAATATAATTTCTTGTTTTCCCATTTCCATTTCTATGCTCAATCGCTCTGTCTCTTTCATGTTTCAATTGTAATGTTTAGATTATGGGGTTGTAGTTCTCTCCCCATCTCTCTCTCAGTTCTCTGATGCCATTGTATTTGTTTCTGCTTAAAAATGGGTTTGACATTGTCTATGGCTAAAGTGTTGGGCCAGCGACATATTCAAAACTATCGCGTTAAACGCACGTCGATCTCTTTTGTCAGGATCGTGTTCTAAAATTGATTACAACAGTGCTCACATTCACACGCACACAATGCAAACACGCTATAAAATTTATTAGATGATTTCCCTGAATATCAAAACAATCGTATATCGTATAACACACAACAGTTTTGTACGCATGGAAGATGCTTAAATTGAACACATTTGAGACGGGAAGTATTTAATCAATTTCTTGTGAGTTTAATGCTTAGTCTTTAACTATCTATTAAAGACTGAAAATTTTAACTAAACTGAAATGATATTATCAACTTGCAGGTACGCTGACAGAAGCTGACAGCTACAAAAGCAGAAACAGTTGGCAGTTGTTGCCGCTGTTAACTTAACAGAGCTGAAAAATTTTAAATGGGCGCAGTCATTAACTAAACTGCATAACACAACTGTTGCAATAACCAAATGTCCACTTGGCCCGTCTCTAATTGCCGCCCCTCCGTCCTAGACATACCAACTGCAAACACCTCATGTTGAATATCTGGCAAAATATACAGGCATTCGCTACTTTGCAGAGCAATTAATCGACAATTTTACAGAATGACTGTTGGGAGGTGGAGTTGAGGTCGGATATGTCAGAGAGGGCACAGAGTCGTATAGTATGGTGTACAACTATGGCAGGTTGTTAACTCGGACAACACACATTTGGACAAATCCGTATTTTAGGGCTAACAACACAACAACAAGCAAGAGGAAGAGCAAACAACTTAGTCGCACATAGGAACATAGGAACATGCTAAAACAAGTCCCAAAAGGCTCAACATGGAAAACACATGCCAGGAAAAATGGAAAATCAGGTCAGTCAGCGTATAGCGTATGTATAGGGACAGGAAGATTTGGTCTGTTGTTGTCCTGTTCTTGTTGTTGTTGGAACTGGAACCAGCCGGAATCGAGATCCCAACACTATGGAACCCTGGGCTCAATGCAGTTGTAATCGTTAGAAAATTCGAACATATTTGACAGAGCGCAAAAGTAAACACTAAATGACAGGAACGAGGGGGGTTGAGGGCTGATTGAGAGCAAAGCTGGGGAGTGTGAGGTTCTGGCGGAGAGTGAGCCAGAATTTTGATACTGTCGTTGTTGTTGCAAATGTGTTTGTAGCTGTTGCTGTCAACAGGCAGCGAGTGAGAAATGAGCAGAGCCAAGAGCAAACAGAGCCAACAGCTTGTTGAGCGATAAAGCAATTAGAAGCAAAATGGGATTTTGCATTTGAAATGCAGCTACAATGACTTAACAGGACTGGGTAAGGTCTTTTGGGGTGCTGTGGAGGGTTGTGCAGCTAAGGGATGTTGGTAAATGCACAATTTTGTTTACACAAAAAGGATTTCAGTCCGACGCGCTCTTTAAGCGCCAACAAAAGCAAAGCGCACTGGCAGAGAAACATAAAGATAAGAGCACAAGAGAGAGAGGGAGGTAGTGAGGTTGAGGTTGCTAGAGAGTGAGATGGAGTTGCCTTAACTGACCTACTTCAGTGGCTTTCGGCTTTTGCTGTTGTGGCAGGAAGCACAGCTCAAGGCAGCAGCCACATCAGCAGCAGCATCATCATCAGTAGTTGTAGTAGTAGTTGCAAGAGGATGTTGCATGTCTTGCCGGATTGAGGTTTCGTCAAGGAGCTGCCTGCATTTTCATGCATTTGGCGCAGCTTGAAGTGTTGAGCCGCAACTAAGGAGTTGAAGCTATGATATGGAAGCTAAAGCAACATGAGGGATTGCCTCGTATTGCAGAAAATAAGAAAAATTCGCTTGGTTGCGTTGCAAGTTCTCATATTTGCTCGCCTCGTCGAACTTGTGAGATTTTCCACAGTCTTTCTACACACCTCCTTACCTACATACATATATCTATATGTGGGTGTTTATGTTTGTGTTTGTGTGACAGCCAATTTCTGTATAGAGTAGAGTGTGATATGCCATAAAATGAAATGAGACACTTTTGGCTCTTAACTTGGCTTCTGTGCGATAAGCAAGAAGAAGATGAAGAAGCGCAAATGAAAATATAGTATAAACTTAAAACTTGGTAAATATTTTCAGTTTAACTTCGATTACTTAAAATCTGTAAACTTCGCAAGCTGAACATTAGCTTAACAGCGCAATGTTAGCTTAGCATAAGCGGATCAAACTGCATATGTTATTTAAAATTGCTGTTAACCTAAAGAAATCCGTATTTACATAACTGCACCAACTGAAGAATATGAAATGTTAACGAAAATTTTGGCTATATTTCCAACCAACAACATTTATAAACTTGGTCTGAAGTTAGTTAGTTTTTGGTTACAAATACAGCACAGCTTTTAGTTGTCCAAATGCAAGTGGTGAGAAGGCTAAAGCTAATTCATCTAACCCACTGACAGGACTCAACTGCAGCCACTCAACCACTGTAATTTTTATTTAAAAAGCAAACAAAAACAAAAAAAAATCAACACACAGACAATGCAACAAGAAGCAAACATGCAGACAAACCCAACTAACAAAGATCCCTAATCTCGAGTAAATCCAGCGTACGGATCACAGAGTCCGAGGACATTACTGTTGTTGCTGCTGATGTTTTTGCTGTTGGTGCTTTTGTGAATTATTCGCACATATGCAAAGTTGGCAAAAAGTGCGAGGCAACAACTAGACAACAACAACAGTAACAGAGGGAGAGAGCAACAGCAGCAGAGGGCAGCAGACAGCTTCAGCTACAGCTACAGCGGCAGAATGAATGGATAGCTGGGCACAGCAACAGACAAAACAGAGAACAGACAAAGGGCGTAGAGTGCACGTATAACTTGCCAGTCTGCAGTCCCTTTCTCCCCCTCCCTTTCACCCTGTTTCAGCAGTACTCCCTCGCTCAGTACAACGGCACGACAATGACTATGCAAATTTGGTGCAGATAAGCAGCGTCCGAGAACTTCTGCACTCTCTTACTCTTGCTCTCTGTCGCTCTGCCAGCATCACGAAACTAATGCGCGCTGACATGCAAAAAAGGGTAAATGAGTGACAGGCGGACAGTGAAACGGAGTGGGACAGAGGACAGATGGAGGGAGGCAAACAAACAGCAAATGACAGAGAGACGGCAAAGACAGACAGAGCAACAAAAGGGATAACTGCCCAAACTCACACCATTTGATGGCTGTCATCTCTTTCTCACTTTCAGCAGCGACAGCAAACAGCATCCACATAGTCTATCGCTATCTCATTCGCTTGCTCTCTTCTTTGCTCTCGGCGATGTTAAATGCTATGACAATTGCTATAATTGTCAACTGTCAAATGGCATTAACAATTTGTTGCTACTGTTGTTGTTGTTGCTGTTGTTGCTCTTTGCACTTGCCCGCGCACTCAATTGTGTGCGTAGGTGTGGAAATTCGTAAATGAAAGCACACACAATGCAAATAAAAAAAGGAAGAAAATTGTGAAAAGGCAGAGGGCAAAAACGGCGAATAAGCCAACGAAAAGGGGCAAAAACTCAAAATGAAAGGGAAGCAGGAAAAAGAGGCTTAAGTGCAGCTGGTTAGACATTTGCTGTTTTGATTCCCTCAATGAGATTAGAGAGCAGCCTGAAATTAGCAGACAAAGCGCCTTTTCTTTGCCACCAGTCTACAAGCCACTCCCTGTTTAGTAGTAAATTACTACCTTTTTGTGCTGCACTCTACTACTTTTTACAGCAAGAGATAACAGACTAGGCTTACCCACTATGTTAAGTTACTATGTTACTATGTTAAGTCTCTGTTAAAGCTTTGCATAACAGCTTGCACTTTTCATAAGTAGTTTGAGATATTACATTAAATTGTAATCAGTATTTATGACTTTCATAACAAGATATAACTGTACATCCTTTAATATAAAACTACATTTACTTGCTCAGAACAAATACTACAACTACTGCCTGATGCTGTCACAGTCCAGACATGTACCGATGTTAAGTCTCTGTTATAACTTTACATATGAGCAACTTTTTATCAAAGTAGTTCAATAGATTACATAAATTATAGATATTTAGAACTTTGACAACAAGCTCTCCTTCTGTCTATATGAATCTTAAGCCTTAAAATCAGGGTAGAACTTGTGCTAAAAGTTTTTTCTTTTTTTTTTTTGGGTAACTTTTGTCGTAATACCAAAACCGAGCAATCATCGTCAAGTTGGTAACGCGTGATGACAGTTTTTGCCAGCCACTAAATGTCAAACTTTGTGACATGTCTAACGGGTAACTCCAAAACACCGAACAGAAAGAGCAAGAACACAACAGACAGAGAGGAAAAGTGTGGGGCAGATTGGGTGAGAGTGAGATGGAGACAGCTGGTGACATTTCCCTAGTCATATGTGACATTCAAGTGTCATCAAAAAGTGAACGCGTTCTGGTTTGCATTTTTATGAGAATGACAGAGAGAGATACAGAGACAGCCATAGAGAGATAGATAGAGATAGCAGGGAAAGAGATAGAGACAGAGAATCAAGTTGAGCTCCGGAATGACTCGAGTGATTTTTCTTGATTTCGTTCGTTTTGAAAGGAAAATTGAGGCAAGAGATTTTGCATAATTAAATTTGTGTGTTTCGGCAAAGTATCCAACAGATACACGACTGCACAGATACAAAGGAAAGGATCTGTGGCGCCTCAGCGAATCAGCATAAAATAATTGAAAATGTGTGCGCTCGGATCTATTTGAATAAACGCAATTTGAATGCAAAAGCACGAAGTGCAAACAAGACGACAGTTGGCCAACAGAGTCTATACATACACAGTATATAGCCAAAAGGACTCTATGGCAAGGATACGGCAGTTAGCTGGCAGAAAACAGTTCCTGCCGTCTGCAGTTGATGGATGGCTTGGTGTGGGAACTGTTTGTGATTAGAAAACGCTAATGTTAAAGTTGAGAGCAAAGGATTCCCCAAAAAAGGATTCAAATGTTAACTGAAAAGGAAAAGGAGCTGAGAATGGGACTCCCAAGAGACGGGGTTACGAAAGGTATATAAGATAAGAAAAGTGGGTTGAAGAAATGAAGGGTATATATTTAACTATGTGGTAAACCAAAAAATTACTTTTCTATCTCTTACAAAATTTTTCTATATATTTAAAATATTTTAATTTTAAAAAATTTGAAATTTTTTTTTAATATTACCCATTGATCGTCTGCCAAAGGGTAATAACTAAATGGGTTCATTAATCTTCGGCTGCTCCATCTCCTAGTGACATTAGTGTCATCATTACCATACCAATTTATAACTGGTCAGATGATTTCGCCATTTGTAAAACCCATTAGGAACCCACATATGTCAGCTCGACGAAAACCAAAAAAAAAAAAAAAGAAAAGAATAGAAAAGAAAATCATGAAATGAGAAAGAAAACATCCAGGCAATAATTGAAATGTCAGATTCGTGCTAATGACAAATGTAAAAGCCCAAAAACTCTCAAAACCAAATTAATAAATGACACAGATTTTAGCACTTTATTTGGGAAGTTGGACAAACACACACATGTGTATGCACTAAGTGTGTGTACGAAGAAGAAGAAGATGTGCCGGAGGCACTCAAGAGACAAAACTGTTATAAAAACACAAGTGACAAGTGTGGCAGACATATGGTGAGGGGATTGGAAACTGGCAACTGAGTATGTGTGGGAATGCAAGTGATGGGTACATATACATATGTAGGGGGTAAGTATAGGAAGGGGGAGTGGACCCGCACATGCCGCCGACATACAAATCCGAGATGTGGCAGAGGCAACAACCGCACAGAACTGGAATTTTGACACATTTGACAGGCGAGCCAAGAGGCACTTGGCAGCCATTTGATAGCCTCATTAGTGATGAGCCACTGTAGCAGTAGGTTCAACACACCACAGTGCACAGTGACTAAGCACAACCAGAGCTGACTTGGCTGTCAAAGTGCTCAAGGAGGTTCCAAAGGCCTTCCTGCCTTGCCTTGCCTTGCGTAACTCAAAACCGAAAGGATATCGACCGTAACGCATGAGAATTTGACACTTGCTTTGGCTTCGTTCAGCCCTCCCGCACATGTGTCCCCCTGTTCCTCCTCCTGTTACAGTCTATTAATACACAATGTGTAGAGGCCACCAAATATAAATATACTTGAGAGAGGCGTCGCCCCATATAACGAAACACGCTCCAGGGACACTAACCATAAACTGGGCAAGTCCCCCCCCCAAAAAAAAGGAAAAAGAGAAACCCCAAAAAAAAATAAAGGAGAGATGAAGCTTGACACTGCCCCAAAGCATTTAGTCATATTGAAACATTAAAAAAGTCAACACCCACATGGCTAAACTAACAAAACCAACAAACACACACACTCACTCACACACATTCAGCCAGGGATACACACCCAACACAGACCGTATGGTCAGAAACCAAGCATAATAATAAACAAGTCAAGAGGGGCTGTCAGAAAGGCAGTCAAAAGGGAGGGGGCGAGGGGAAAAGGGCTGAGTGTGGAGGGAATCAAAGCGTATGTTTCGAGGCCAAAATCATAAAATATTATGAACTAATTGAATACTCATATGCTCTAACAATGTTAGAGAATAACTCAACGAGTTGAAAAGGACGATAATTTACAGCTGATATGGCAAGGAATCGAAAACATTACTTTATAAAATAGGTAATAATATAGTAATAAATGATGTATAATATATATAATATAATATTTATTTCAGCAGAAATCTCTTGTTTAAAATTTTCACATTTTTTTTTTAACCCATATGAAACTCCATAAAAAATCATTAGAAGTCAGTATGTATATATAATATAATTATATATAGAAATCAGCATATATGTATATATAAATCAGTATATATAGTAACTAACTTTAAAAATTTTTCTTCATTAACAAAATGTTTTCATATGCAATACGATCACTGTTATCGATACCTTTGTCACAATCGTTTCTTAACATATTTCTCTTAGTTTTTTTGCCGTGATAAAGTTCGTCATCGCAGGATATATTCCCCACAATCTCAACAGGGTAGCATCGAGCAATGGCCCCCGGGCAGCCATAAAAATGTCCAAAATTGCTGTCTGTATTCATAAACACGTGTGTGTATATGTCGCTCCTTAAAGCGAAGGGACTCCATAAAGGAAAGTGCCCAAACACGCCAACGCAATGTGACCGCAATGTCACTGTGCCCCCTCTCTTTCTCTTCATCTCCCTTTCTCTCTCTCTTTAGCCAAGCAGACAACGGTTTACAGTCTGTCTATATATATCATATATATATATATATATCCATATATCCAAATATGAGTAGCGGACATGGGACATGGTTTATATGGTCAGTACATAACTTAAGCAAACTACAAGGACAACCCCAACCCTAACCTCGAATACAAGTGGAGCTCCCTCTCTCTTTCTCTCTCTCTCATCCTTGCTTACATATGTGCATTTAACATGCAAACTGCGAGTCCTGGCAAGGACTTTTAGTGCCTGTTAACGTTGCAGGAGCCGCGGGGAGCAACGCACAGGACTAGCTCTCAAATTTCCGGTCAAGCAAGCGAATCCTTACAAGGCATGGCAATAGGATATATATATATAGAGAGAGAGAGAGAGAGAGTGTGTGTGTGGAGGGAGGAAGGATTGCCTGCATTTCATATTTTGTGGGTTTCCTTTTCGCTCAACGCCCACAAAATTTCAGCTAAATTAAATTATAAATATGGCAACAAAAAGTCGCTGTGGCCAAAACAGCGCAACTCACAAATCGTAAAGTGGCCCAAAGGCATCGGCCCAGACAGGACGTTGCCAAAGGACATTGCCATTATGATTCATGGCCACATTCCCCTTCCTCTTCTTCTTCTTCTTCGGCTAGTTGTTAGTTAAACTTGAGCAGCTTTTTCGAAAAGGATGGGGAAGGAGGGGAGTTCCTTAGTTGGGAGATATTGGGATATCTGCTTACAAAGTGCGTGTCAAATTCAAGAAGCGAGTTATTCAATCCTTTTGCCTACAGCTTGTCTGCATAGTTTAGACAGCTCACTGGACAACATGTCCTTAATGTCCTTGAGCGAGAGCTCAACATTCTGTTTTGAATATGTTTTCGTTGAAGATTTGGGTTAACGATAGGCAGAGGCACCTATTGACGGCTGGAATAAAAATGCAGAGTTTAAGGACTTTAGATATTTGTAGAGATATTTGTGTGATTGATGAAGGTTCGAATGCTTTTCAATTGAATACCATTTTCCAAATGTATCTGTAATCCTTGATAACAATCAAAAAAAAAATGTATTTTTTTTTCTTCAAATTGAAAAATTAGTTAAGGGATTGAACCCAAAGAATGCTCAATGTTTTGGAAAGCTGAAAAGTAAACTAAAAATGCTTTAAGCTCTAAAATGTAAAATATTAACATAACTTTTTTCGAAAATTCGATCTCATTTTAAAACTTTTAAGTTTTCTTATTTGTTCAACCAAAACTTTTTCAATCAATTAATCTAATATCAAATGCCATTAATGACTTTTACACTTCTCAAACATCACAGAAACAAGATTAGTACCTATGCCGGTTTCCCTTTTCAAACATCCTTGTATCTCACGTAACAGTATCAAATGACCATCGAGAAACCAATAAACGAAACGGAAAACCCAAAAGCAAATCCTTAACTGTGGTTAACATCTAGTAAATCCATTAACTGGCACCCTTGGAGCGTGAAAAGGCGATGCTAACAGGAGGAGCAACCGCTGCCAACTCCCAACTCCTAACTTCCATCTTCGTTTCTGCGGAAAAAACAAAGCGAACATGGGAAAATTGTAGGGAACGTTGAAGCCATCGGACCACATCATTTCATAACACTTCCAGTTCATATAATCTATTTAACCCAAATTTAAACGTGCCGTGCGTTTCTTCTGTGTTTAATCAATTGTAAAGCAATTTTCGCAATGTTTTTCTTTTTTCATTCATTTCATTCTTTCTTTAAACGACAGCAAGGACTAAACCACTATATATATGTATATACTAGGAGAGGGGTGTGGGGGTGGTAGCACTTGTGGGTGTGTACGGATTGGTAGAGGGATTCGTTATGGCGAAATGAAATTGGCGCACTGTCTGACGACGAGTTAAGTCAGTGCACTGAGAGAAATTGGGGGTCTTAAATCTGATAAAGTGAATACAGAATTAGAAGAGATCTTTGAAAATCATTTAAAAAGGCAAACCCAATTTTAAAAAGGATTTAAGAAGTAGGTCTCTATAAATTGTCCGTAATTTGCCCTAATTCACTTTTGTTAACTGATATTTTATTATAATCTGAAAACATCTGTAAGTTTAGGAAAGCCTATATTTTAAATTTAAAGTATTTCTTAACAAAACCCTATTTTACTTAGAATTCAAAAAATCTTACTTATTCAATAATAATAGTAAACACATTTTTGCCCTTAATTTTTTGCAGTGTATTTGACAGCACATCCTTTGCTTGGTTCGCGCTGTTCTTCAATTTCTCTCACAGCCTTCGCTTCGGCCATCTATCTAACTGTTTCTGCTTCATTTCAATGGCAACTGTTTCACAGCTGATAAAAATTGGCAGATCCAAGGCAAAAAGGAAAACGCAAGCACAGTAATAGCCGACAGTATAAAGGATACAACCAGGATGTGAATGGATAGGAGGCAGCTCTACGACTTTCGCTAGGGGTACGGCTGTGCCTAATCGTCTGGGTAATTGCTGTGGCAGAGTGCTGCGTGCTGGATGTTCTCTCGCTGATCCTTATACCTGATCCCAATTGTGGGTTTTGAAAAGGACATGCGAAATATGCAACAGCAACAACAACTGCAGCTGGTAGAGGTCTCAACCCTCGGCGTGGAGTGTGGTGACCTCGTAACACCCCCGCAAAGTGACAGGCGTTAAATTTTCAATTAACTTTTGGCAAAAGGATTTGACAACGAGTGCGACGAATGTCCTGCTCGTTTAATTTGATTAATTGCTGGCAACAAACCAAAAGGAGCAATGTGACTGGAATTTTGAAGTGTATTCAGGTATTCGCAGCTGTCAGTTGAATTTGGAATTGGAATCTGAAACTGTATGTTGATTATGACCAAAGGATTATCTGTGAAGGATGAGCAGGTGCCAAGCTCCAGTGTCAAAGGTCAATGGATGGATGGATGGATGGATGGAGGTAAGTGGTTTCGAAAGGGAGAGTTATGGTTGAATGGAAATTGGATTTCTTTCAGACATGAATAGAGAGATAACTATTTTGGGATCCTGGCAGACATTCTTAAGAGCTTTTAGACCTCCCCTGCTTATGATATCAAACCCCATTTCGAGTCCATTAAAAACTGACCTCCCTTCCGCTACTGTAACCCCCACTGCCCTACCTACTCTAACCATAAGGGCATTCAGTGCAAGGACATTCGGGCAAATGGGGCGAATGCTACAACAAGGATATGCGTTCACTTTTGACCTTTGGCCCGCTGTTAGCGACACAAAGGCGGATGCCTAATTGAATTGTCGAGCTAAAAAATACAAAAAAAAGAAGAGTAGAAATTTTGGTAGAGTTCAAAGGAGCAGAAGGACACTTAAAAACATTTGATGGCTGCCCAAATTGTAGGTGGCGGTGGCGTTGGCAGTAGCAGTAGCTGTTGACTCTGGCCAGGACAATGAGTCCTGGTATCTATGTGAATGTGAATGTGCCGCAAACGGATGCCACATTCTATGTTGAAAATGAAAAGGAAGCAATAAAATTATTGTTTTTTTTTTTTTAGTTGAACTGCAAGCAGACAATTTGTAGCGCTTCCGGGTCCAGACAAGCAAACCAGCTAAAATAAATGCGGTGTCCTTCCCATTCCCGTTGCATCATTTCCAGCTTCCAGTTTCCACTCCAACGCCAGGACCAAGACAAATTCCGACCCAGAGCGAAGACAGAGCCAACAACATTAAAACAAACTATAAAATGCAATCGATCTAAAATGGTATAAACCGGAAAAGGAGCAGAAATGTGCCATTGTATTTATAATGGAAATGGGTTTTTCTATTTACTTCTATTTCTCACTCTCCCTCTATATTGTATATATCTCTCTCTGTCTCTCGGAAAAATTGCACAAACAAGCACCTACACAAGAGAAAGAGAAGTGAAAAGAGTGAAACCGGAAAAGCAACGCAGGAAATAAAGGAAAATAATACGTTTTGCAAAGAAGCAGGACTCTGTGTGCACGACAAAGGACGAAATGAAAAACTGTGATATTGATAAATGTGATATTAATGGCAAAACGTTGAGGGAATTTCAAAAAAAATAAATAAAAATAAAAAAAAATTAAATAAAAAATAAGTTGAGTTTCCACTTCGCCATTTCTTGATTCAACGCGGATAAATAAGCTCGGTTTACACGCGATTTACGGCTTCATTAATCATTCCAAGAAAAAACTTGAGATTTGCGAGGAAAACCAACATATGCCATTTGCAACTGATATAAATTAATACCAATTAAAAAGGGAATGCATTTAGATATTTTTAAATTGTTTTTAAAGAGAAGCTTTGAGAGTTTTTAGCAAAGTTAAAAACAAACCAAAAATTAAGTCGGCATATATTTGAAAATATTTACAACTTTTTTTTTAGCTCAAACAAAAATTTTTAAAAATTTTTCAATATTTTCTAAATACCATAAAGTAAGAAAAATTAAAAAAAATCATTATAAACTCTATGTAAGTTCTAAAGAAACTGTGCAAGTTTTCCACAAACCCTAACTTGAAAAATATCTAAGAATAATGATTCGGAAATATATTCAACAATTTAATACCGAAGTTATCTTCAAACTCTCATTATATAGTATGCCTTAACCAAACTATCAATAATCATAACTTGCAGATACCAAGAGTCCTACAATCCGCAATCTCTACTTTCTGCTTATGTCCACTTTCCCAGCCACAATCAGAACTAAAGTCAAACTAATCTCTACGCCAACTTCAGACTCAGATTTAATATATGAGACTTTTAGTGACCATCCTCAACGTGGCTTGGGACTTTCTCTTATCCTTGGCCATAACTCAGAGCAGTCATAATCATGTGAGATTTGCCAATGTGATTTGATTGCCTTCATATTTCTCTCATATCTGTGGAGGGCATTAAGTAAGCAAATCTCTTTGACATTCCTCGTATGTTGGCCCAAAAGCATAACTGTGTCAGCCTCCCTCTGTGTCAGCAATTTCTCTCTGAACCCACAAAAAGGTCAAAAGTTACTAAAGAAGAAGACGAAGAAACAGAGGGAAGGCCAGGAAAAAGCGTCAACTAAGTAAATCTTGGCGTTTGCCAACAATAATCTGACATAATGTTTCAATTATGCGACGTTTAGCATTATGGACGTTGCTATATGAAGATGCCCCTACCCTTCCCCGCTGCCCCCTTTCGAAAGCCACAAAACGAGCAAGAAGCAGACACAAGTTGGCTGAAGGTGGGGAGGGGCACCCCCGCTAAAGTAGCATTAGGAGCAACATTTGAAGAGCTAAGCAAATCTTACTGAAATAAACATTTTAGCATTAAATTTACATAAGAAGCGACAATGACTAACTGATGGGGTGGCATGGGCCGATTTCCGGAAACTCCGCATAAGCTAAAAACCAGAAAAGAAAAAAACTAAAGAAAGAGAGAGAAAGGGAAAGAGAGAAAGAAAAAGAAGCCTCAGCTACTTATGAGGCATTTTCATAAACAGGCAACAGACAACAGACAACAGACAAAACAGTCAAGAGTCAACTTCAGCTAAACATGAGTACGCCAGACCTCATCATAACTCCTCCCCCCCCATTCCACTAATAATCTGTACCCCAACCACCCATTACCCCTCCTCCTACACCTCCCCACACCCCCAACCAGTGGCATGATGTGCCTACATGTATTTGCATAAACATTAGCAAAACAAATTTGCACATTTGCCCGGCCAAGTTCATCGTCAGCCTCCAATTGCGCCGTCGACATATGCAAACAAACCGCAGAGCAAAACAGAACTTGCCGAAAGAGGTGCTACATGCGGTATACCCAACTAGCAGATACCCAGTACATAACAACTTTTACCTGTAATCTAAAGAAATTTAAGTCAAATTAGTTTCTTAAAAATACAATTATTCTCAAATTGTGAAATTTTCACTCTTAGTTGAGTATACCCCGCTGAAACTCATAATTACAGGGTATGCAAGGAACTGTCAAGTTGCTGCCACACAAAAAATAAGATGAAAATGAAGTTACACAACACCGCTCACAGCGGAAGTCTTTAGGCCAACGTCAAACGCAAAATGGCGGAAGCGGAAGCGGAAGTGCGTGCCTGTCACAGTCGCGCCATTGGAGTGACAGAGATAGCCAAATAGGCTAGACAGAGACAGCATCAACTAGAAGATAAATAAATGCTAAATCAGCCAAAGAAAAATAACAAAATGGTCATAATCATTTCAACATTATGTTGCTGATGATGCTGAAGATGATGACAATGACGATATAGTGTAAAAATGTCTGTCGAAGTTTTTCTTCAACTGTTTTTTCCCTTCTCCGTGTCTGCGTTTTCTTAGCAAGTTTAGCGCCATTTTCGGCACTTTTCCAGCTAAGCTGGAAAACATTTTGTGGCTCCTTGGCGCCCAGTACTCGGAACAAACGACACCAAATATGCGTTTTATTGAATTTTATGGTTCTTGACGCGACGACTTCCCCAACTGTAAACTGGATGCCAACATTTTTGGCTAGAGAGACTTGGCCAACATTTTGGCTAAGAAAAAAGGACTTGAGCTGGCCGCCAAGTGAGCGTAAAATGTGCCAAGGACTTTTGTAGTTGTCAAAGACTTTATAAGCGATTTCGCAACTACTTACAGGAAACACACCCTGTTAGAGTTGATGGGGAAACAAGTGAGAAAAATAATTGCAGGAATATGTTAAGATAATATATGCGTAGAAATAGAAGATGTTTGAAAGTCCAGAAACTATAGACAATCTATATATTTTTTTTAAATTTTCTGTTGGATATATACACTTTACTCTTTTCATAAATAATAAATAATAAGTATAGGTGCCATTTTTGAGCATCGATTTTTAATAATTTCTCATCATTAAAAAATAAAATTTTTTTTTTTAATTTTCCTAAAACCATATTCTTAATATCATTAAGTGTATATATTTGAATATCGCTAAATATTTTTCTTATCTTTAGTTTTACAAATCCATTTTTCATTTACCGAAATTTAATTTTTTTTTATAATATTTGCCAGTATCAAACAAATTAATGTTTCAGCTTTCAAACATAATATAATTTTCGGATAAAGTAAATTAAAGTCATGCCTTAAAGTCTCGTCTGGAAAAGGAAACCCCAAAAACTAATTAGCCAAGGCAAGAAACCCAAGTGGTTGTAAATGTTGGACAGATTTTCGAAATGATTTTCATTGCAAGTGTGGTGAAGTTGGTTTGTGAAACATACATATAAAATATATGTATATATGTATGCTATCTATGATTTACACTATATATATATAGAGACAATTAATCAACGCCTCGACACCAACACAGATGGAAGGATAGGCAACTCAGAAGGACGCTGAGCAGCTAAATAAATTCAGAATCCTTTCGACAGCTGACCTCTCTGAACCTAAACCAACAACAACAATAATAACAAATAGAATAATAATAATAATAATAATAATATCACAAACTGTTGGGAGATGCATAAAATTTCAATTTTGTGTAGCGCAAACAGGCCGAGTTGTGGGAAGGTCCTGGAAATCAAATCAGAGCCTTTGGCAAAATTTAATTGCGTTTAACCTGAAATCAAATTTTGAGCAGACTACCCAAGAAGGATGCCAGTCTTAAGATTCAATCAATGTGCCCAGCCACAGCCAAGGCAGCCCAAGGAATAAAACTTGTAGAAAGAGAGAGAGAGAGAGAGCAAGAGGAGCAGGATAAACAACAACAAATCAAAAAGGCTCATGTTTATCTTAATATGGGAATACAATTTTTTCTCACACATACAGATTGATGGAAAAAAGGATAATAAAATTCGCTCTGGCAAAGCCCAAAGGCAACAAAATAAACAACAACATGCTCGACTGGCTGCAGTCTTCCAGCCAAGATAGTTTCAGGATACTAAACGGAAAAAGGCTTAGACAACACACACAAACACACACACACACACACAGACAATGCAAGTGTATCTGTGTTGCAATGATTTTGATTTCGATTTTGATTGTGGCATTGATTTGAGTGTAGTGTAGTGGTGGCAGCATCGATGGATCTATAGTTTGGGGGCGAATACATCTCGAAACGTTTAACACAATCAGGACACACACTCGACTCTCAACGTATCCTGTCCCTTCGGCCTTTTATTATTTACGTTTATTTTGATTACATTTGCCGGCTTCAAGTCCCAACTTTTGCTGGCCAGAAATTCACACTTCATTTGGAGCCGAGAGGAAAACGTGCCCAAGGGACCAGACGCCAACTTATGGTCGTTGCCTAATCCTCCCAGCCCCCTTGTTCGTCCTTTTGCTTGTGACCTGCTAACCCTTTTCTAAATCATCGACTAATTTGCTTGCGGCCAACAAACATTGGAAATGTTATTTTTTGTTTTCTCTATCTTATACACGTTTTTATGGGCACACCGAGACACAAAAAATTAGCCGCCTTATCAACAGGTGCAGACAGACCCCTAAACAGCTGTAACCCAAACCTCTAACCCAATCCCAAAATCGTAACCTTTGTTTGTCATATTTCGTTCCAGGTAAAAGCCACACATAAAAAATAGAAACCCATTGCCGATTCCGTGTATTTCTATTATTACTACCCTTTATGGGGCTCAACTTTAACCCAAACCCGAACGTGATGCTTATCGAGGTTCAGTTTGCCTTCCCTCAACCGCAACCTTAGTTGTTTTCCTAGTTATTCCTTTTCGAATCATTTCTTAAAGGCATATCATAAAATTTTTTATTAATAAATGTGCACACGCCTGTCAAAATCTAATGGATTTAATTTTCCACTAAGGTATGCGGTGATTAGAATCTGAAGATTGACAATTTGTAGAATTGCTTTATGACAGGTTAGGAATAGGACTCAGATGCCTTGCAGATGATGCTGTGGACTCGATGAGTCACTGTTCTGGGATACTTTATAGCAGATGCTGTTGTAACTGGTGGCAGATGTTAAGCACAAGTTTTTTAAGTTGTATTCCAAGAACTTAAGTTGAAAGAAACTACAATATATTTTAAGTGTTATGCGCAGTGTTATACATTTTTGAAGTTAAAACTTATGTGCTTTTAGTGAATAGCTAAAGTTGACAAAATTTCCATTCACTCTTGTTGCAAACTGTTATACAAAACTGTTAAACAATATTATTATGCAAAACTGTTATACATAACTGTTATACATAACTGTTGAACAAATCTGTTTTACCAAACTGTTATACAAACTGTTATACATAACTGTTATACAAATCTGTTATATCAAACTGTTATACATACTGTTATATACACAACTGCCGAAATTGACAGCTTGCATTTAATCGTATAACAATTGGACAAACAGTATATTGCTCTAAAAGCATTTTATATACTATTCTATCAAGTGTTATACAGCCATTAAAAATCAATTAGCAGCGTATAAATCACGTTAGTTCTCTCCACTACAGCACCAATTAAAATTAATTTTATTCAATCGAAACGAAATCCCAGTGGGTTCCACACTTATTTCTTTTGTGCTCCCATACAACTCCAAACTCCAACTGAAGCTCTCCTGCTTGTCGTCTGCTTGGAACTCGTCTCTGTGGCTTAAGGAGCGATTATTTAATTTCAGCTATTAATGCTGTGACTCCCCAGACGACAGTTGCCAGCGCCAGTTGCCAGTTGCCTGTCTCCATACTCCAGGAGCATCCCAGTTAGTCAATGCTTATTGATGTTTAGTTGTTGCCACAGTCGAAGCCGTTGCCGTTTCCAATTCTCCGTGCAGCTCTGTGGCATTATTTCACTTGCGTTTCCGCTTTTAGCTTTTGTTTACTTTTACGCTTGCCACACAAAAGCCCCAAAGCCCCAAAACACCGCACTTCCCTCCTCTCTGCGTTTTAGCCATAAGTAAGCCCTAGCCACAGACGGTCGAACCACACAATAAACCCACCCGACCACCGCATTGAACAAGCCCCACTATGTATTCCTATTTGCTGTTGGTTTAGTGCCAACAATAATGGGGTATGCCAGACTAATAGTCTCAAGAGTTGCCAACATATGTTTGCAGATTAAGTTTGCAATTGAGAGAAGTAAATTCTATTACAGGATATCCTCGCGTTGTGTACACTCCGAACAATTTTCGATTTGTAGCTTGTTTGGTATTTGTATTTGGTGTTTTTCTTATGGCTTTTGGTTTTTCTTTTCTCGTTTTTCCAACGTTTTCCCCCCAACAGCGAATCCCTTGACAATGCAATAAATTGCGCAAAAATTGGAAAAATAGAATTTTAGCCGCAACAGAACGCAATGTCAGTAACGACAACAACAGCAACAGCAACAGCAACAACAACAACAATAAAAAAAAATAACAACAAACAAGGAGCAACAAGGACAACAAACGCGTCCTGCGGCTTGTTTTCTCTTTTCGATTTCCTTTTGCTTATTTCTTAGTTTTTCTTTTCTTTTTCTTTTCAATTTTTTTTGGTTTGGTTTGTCGCACGCAATGCTTAGCAGCCAGGCATGTCCTTTTGCTCCTGCCTGGCGGTATCCCCAAATAACAACAGCAACAACAACAACAACAGCAACAACAACAGCAACAACAACAACTACAATAAAGGAAATCAAGTGCTAAGCTTCCCACAACGCAATCAATTGATTTCTATTGTTTTGTTAAAATGTCCTCCCAGCGTCTCCCCGCAAAAACAGTCCCCGCCCCGCCTTCGTCCTTGCTGCCCAACTCCTGACGCCCCAAACACTTCTAACGCTTCCATACAAATATTTTGCTCTATTTGCTGCTCTATAGCCATCTCTCCCTCTTTTACTCTATCACTGCCATTACTTTTCTCCCTCTTTCTCACTCTCACTCTCTCTCTATCTCTCTCTTTCTTTCTCTCCCTCTCTCTCTCTCTCTCTCCATTTTGGTATTTTTATATAAATTGCTTTGTTGTGGTCTTTATTGAAATTTTTGAGGTTACTTTTGTGATTGTTGCTTTTGGCCAGCTTCCAGTTGCCTCCCTCTCTCTCTCTCTCTAACCACTCCCCCCTCTCATCACTCTCCATAAAAAAAATATATATATATAGCTAAAATAACAACAACAAAATTTAGTCGAAGCTGATCCTAAATAAAACTGTGCATCAGTTTTTTTTTTTTTTGTTTATTTGTTGATTTTACTTCGTCGTCCATTTTGCATTTTATTTTTACGTTATTTTGTTTTGTTTCGTGTTTTTTTTTCGTCCAACCTTTTCCTAGTTTTTCTCCACTTGTTTTCATTTGCCGAAATATTCATGAGTTACGTTTTCAGTAAATGAAAAACGCTCTTTGGGGATTTATTTCGATGGGCGCACATAGTCGCTCTCAGCGGTACCTATGAATGCTCCATAATTTATAGGTTCGACCCATAGGACCTCTTCGACATCCCTCATCCTGTCTACGTCTGTGCACATGCATATTTGTATTTGTACAACATTTAACAAGTTTGAAATGAATACGAAATATAACAGTTACAGAATTTCAATAAAAGCAGCTATATTTAGTTAAAAAAAAAGCTAGATTTCAAGCAGCTATAACTTCGACCAAACCCAACCAATTTTCAAGTTGAAAATCATTTTGTATAGAATATAGCTTCCTTAACTCATTTATTTATATAATATAGGATTATAAATAAGTTAGTTAAGAAATCTCTTTGTTATAAAAAAAAGTATTTATATCTTTTAAGCTGCCTTTTCTATTGCGATTTCCGCTGTCAAATCTAAAAAAAAGACATCAACTGGAAGAGACAACAATGATGATTACAAGCAGTAAAATATCAAATAGAGTCGTAACTGTAGTTCGTACTCCCCCAAAACCCAAAATATTTCAATTGAATCGAATGTTTTGAATAATAACTCACAAAGACGCAACATTACGACGATTATGAAAATAAAGAAGACATCGATTCGGTTGAAAAGAGCGAGACAAATGCCGAAAATGCTGAGACAAAGCAACAAAGAGGACACAAAAAGGACACGCCAAAGAAGAAGACATCGCTGTAGAAGATGCCTACAAAATATCATGATTATGGCAAATTTTCGGTTCCTTTTGTGGAATTTGGGAATTGCGCTTTTCTATAGATGAGGTCTTCCTTTTTTTTCGAATTGTCCTTTTGTTGGCTGCATTGACAATCATCGACTGCAAAATCTCGAATGTCATGGCCAGGGAGGAGGAGGTTGCTCTTTTATGAGTTGATCTCCTGTGCGACTCCTGTGGCTCGCACTTAGGTAGGTAGGACGACAGATCCCTAAACTGTAGGCAGGTTTCACAAATTAGAGGCTGCCCGGCGTGCACCCGAACAGAGAATGAAAGCAGCATGTCCTTATAGCACTCGCCAAGGGCGGTCTCAAATTGTCCTGCGTCCTGCGTCCTGTGTCCTGCCGGCAACGGCATGCGTTTTATCTCTGCTGACCAGTTTTATGGTTGACGCGAGCATCTTGCGATTTGTGACTTTGTGTACGTTTTGTGCTGCCGACAGAATCGCAGCTGCCCTCGTCCTGACGTCTTACTCCCAATCCCTATAGCACTGACAGCTTCCCTGGTAGCATTTCCCCAGAATCCAAACCTTTTGCGTAATGTTTGTTTTTTATACAGCTACATTCACATATATTTCTTACTGCTGTAGGTGCTTGCTAATTGGGTTTATTGTCAATATTGGATAAGATTATTTTGCTTGGCAGCTGCCCCAGTCACATACCCTAGATATATGTATACCCTGTAAACCTCTACGAGAGTCTGCTTAAGATGCTCTCCTTGCGCTGTAATTTATAGTTGTTATCCTTTCTCTGACTTTCCTCTATCCCCAGAAAAAGAGAACATTATTTAAATTGTTAAGCAGACAATCTTCCTCTATTTGTAACCCCCTCTTACGCTCTCCTGCCCCATCTCCTCTGGCCACACACACACACACACTGTCTCTCTGGAAACAGGTCTGGCGCCAGGAAACCAGGCACCAAGTCTCCGCTCCTGCTTGTCATAATTTAAATCGCATCCACGCTTAAGCCCCGGCTAAAAATATGGTAAACTATTGCCCGATTGCCAGCGAGGCAGCCATAATTTTCCAGTGAAAACGCATGGAAATGAGCATTAGACCAAGGAAAAAAAGGGTTTTTCAACCAATTTCACGATTATGCAGCAATGTGCCACCAGCTCCTGCTGCTCCTACTCCCATTCCTGCCTCCGTTACCCTTGCCCTGCTTAGCTCTCCTCTGTGCATACCAAATCAGATATGAGCTGTTTACCTGTTGATGTGGCGGTTGCAGGCATATGGTGACCTACGGGTTCCAACAGCCAGCGGGGGAAACTGTTGAGGTCGCGAGCCTTGGGGTGCTGCTGCCGGAAGGTTGCGACAATGTTGAACGCTAATTGAGAAACATTCTTTGGCACAGCTAATATGGTCACATATTAACACTGCCCCACAAAACTCAGTTACTTGGCAGACAAGTTGAGGTAACTTGGGAAAGCAAAGAAAAACATATTGGAAATGTGAAAAATGTAAGCAAATTTGAAAGAAACCCATCAAAAAGTGCATTATCAAATATATATATTTATATATAATATTTTTTAGCAATAAAAATATTTCAAGATATTTATTCAAAAATTTGAAATTTTTATAGATATTTATTTATAACTTAAATATTAATTCTGAGTACAAAATTAATGAATTTCATATTTAGACGATATTCCAAATTCAATTACAAGTATCCAAAATACTTACCCCAATTGCCTGTAGCACAGTGTAATGCATTCAATATGCAACGTTGCACGCGTTGCTCTGCTGCCACACGTGTCCCCATAAAAAACCAACCGAAAATTTCGAAATATGAAAATATGAAACAACAACAAAAAAAAAACTTGTTGAAAAATCCCTAAATCTCTGCTTGGATCCTCTCATTTGCGGCGCCCTATGACAGTTTTATGGACCCTGGCCCCTGCTCCTGTCCCCGCTTCTGCCACGCCCCCAGGCTAGTTTCGTTAAAATGCAAGAAAAGAACAACAAGCAACAATTTATAATTATGCATAATTTAATTTTATTATCATATGCATTTTCCGTAAGGCATTTTCCACTTTTCAATAGCAATGAGAATTTCTTGGAAGACGCACAGCGGAAGCCACTGGCGACAGGCGGCGCCGCTACTTTCCCTTTCCCCCCCCGCCTCACTCTATCCCCCTCTCACTTTAACAGCAGCTATCTCGCTCACACAATACAACATGTTTTGTTGTCATTTGATAACAATTTATGCATTCTTCAGTTTTAGTGGTAATTTGATTTTGATTTGGGAATTTTAATTAATAATCATGTTGGCGAGAGGCGCCTGCCTCCATATGTGATCAGGGGCAGAAGAGGGGGAAGCTTAGAGTGTTGAAGAGGGGGGAGCTGGGGAGTGCGAGTTGAGGTACCGCATATTAAAATCAAAATCAAGCTAAAAAAAAAACGACCATAATAATTTAATGGCTTTTAGAACATTTAATTGGGCAGATACAGATACAGTTCGTTATGAAACGAAAAGCTTTTTGAAATATATATATATATATAATGTGGAGGGAGGTGGGTTGGTATGGGAGGGGAGGATAACTCAGGTGTGGCCCGTTTATGAGTTTGATTATTTTTAATGAGACCTACGCTTGATGAGGGTTACCCGAGTCCCATATAATTAACAGGGGAAGCTGCTGATGGCAAATGTTGTGTGAACTGATCAAAAGAAACTGAAAATATATTTAAAAAAAAAAATTAAAATAGATTTTATATTAAATATATATATTGTAGAAATTGGAAAGTAACTCTTCGATCTATGGACTTACTTCTACCAAGAATTTCCATTCGAATAGTCACTCTCTTGCTCTTTTTCCATCTCATTCTGCTTGAAGATCCTTTTGAGGTCTTCGCTAAAGAAAGCGGAACTCACGTCTAGGATTACAATAATCTGATCGCCAGTGCAGAAATAATGCTAAAGGACTCAATTAGTGTGAGCTCGAGTGCAGCTAAAGAATTTCGGCTACTGGCGGAAATTGGCAAAAAGGATCAATTTTCTGCGAAAGGACTTTGAAGCGAAGCGCACACTTTAACAGGATGAGCCGAGTTTAAGCAAATGAATGGACAATGGAGGCAGACAAAAGGGCAAAAAGGAAAATCATGATGCATCTCGGCTAAAGACTGAAGTAGGCCAGCAGACAAAAGATCTGGCCAAATGGTCAGTTGGCCAAGTGAACCACAAAAGGCAAACGGAGGCAGCAGCTGGCACAGCATTTGCCAGAAATGAGATGGGCTCAAAATGCAACAACAAGGATATATATGAGGAAAAATTGGAGAGTTGAGCTCCAGTTGCAGCTCCTTCTGGCCACGTTAATACCATTTAGCCGAGTAATGGCAAATCGAGGCGTGTAAAGTGCTTGGCGAATGCAATAAATGTGCAACACAGCTGCAAGTCCAAACATGTTGTGTCCTGTCGAGCGATGTCCAGTTGCCAACATCGCCGTCAACGCCCGCTGCCTGAGACATGTCCTTTTTTTTCTTTCTTTTCGGCAATGTATTTAGCGAACAATTTCATGGCAGGCAACAAAGTGGGAAACAGTTCAATTTCGGCTGTTGACACTTTCAGCTGTCCTGCAGCTCCTGCAGGTCCTGGTGCTAATATGCTAAACAGCAGGTTACCAACAGCATCAGCAGCAGCAGCACCAACGCAGAACTGAAAAAGGACGAAAAACTCTTGCTGTCAGCAGAGTTTGAAAAGTTGCTAACAATTATCCCTCCCTCTCTTCTCACTCCACCCCCACTGTGCAGCATTTTCAACTGTGGGAAAGTTGATCCCCTGGAAACATAAAAAATCTGTAGAGCAGAAAACTTGTAAACACTTGACCCACATGCCGCATAAAACGATATCAACAAACAGTCGAAAACAATCGAAACTTGTGCTGTAATCGATACCCGCGAGGGGATGAACAGCAGATCCTTTTTGAAACTGATCCTGTCTGACGATTTTCTGCTACATTGCCTGCATTGAAAGGAAAAACACAATAAAATTAGATAAGATGCTGCAGCTGAGAGCAAACCCCAAGGATACATGAAATTGGGCTTGCGTCTCGGATTTCAAATCAAAATATGAAGGCAGCAGCAGATGATTGAAAAGTTGTTTAATAATCCCTGAACATTCTAATAAATATTATTTTCATTTGAAACTGTATAATTGTACTTACCTCAACTTTTCTAAAAACTCAATTTTTTCCCGACTAAAAATTTTTCATTATTTTCGTTTTTGTTGTACCGGTTCTATATTTAATAAACAAAGTTTTCCAAAAAAAAAAAAAAAAAAAATTATTTTCGTTTGCCAGCTCAAAACTATTGCATACTTTTCTGGTTAAGATGTTTTTGGAAAATTTATATTGTGTAGCAAAAATTGATATAATCTAGTAGGTTTAGTTGGCAAAGTTTGCTTTCAACATTTGGCATGTAAGCTGGTCACTTCAAATGTTGCAGTTGCTCCTCGACAGTCACTAAGGTTTATACCAGATATTTTTTCAAGTGTTTTAAGGAATTTAAAATATAATAGAATTCTTTGCCGAAGCCCAACTTTTTAGATTCGACCAGACAAGTCGTACAGGTAACATTTATAACCGCCATGTACCTCTAAAAATATAGCAAAGCCCAATCTTATAGAGTATAGATAAATCCGGGAATATCACAATTATCCATCTGGTCGACATGGGACGTCGAAAGTCTAAGCGAAAGCCAATGAAGAAGCGCAAATTTCCGGGCAAACTCGATCAGATCTTCGTGTGTCCTTTTTGTGGCCGTGAACGATCCTGTGATACTAAACTGTAAGTGCCATTCTATTCCGATCTTAATCATTTTTTCATGACTATAACTATAATATCATGCAGTGATAGAATACGTAAGGTCGGCTTCATACAATGCTCCATCTGTAAGGAATCGTTTAAAACACAAATAATAAGTCTATCGGAGCCGATTGATGTCTATAATGATTGGATCGATGCCTGTGAATCATTGAATTAGTAATAATGAGTCGTAATTATTGTATTATCAAGATGTTGTAAATATATTATTGCAGGATTACAAACTTTGATTTTTAAGTCAATTGTGCAAATTGATTGAAATAAGTTTAAAAATGTAGATATCCGAAATTCATTAGCATACTTCTTAGCGTTTCATTAACCATCACTGAAATTGCATAGCCTACTTTCGTGTGGTTCAAAGCATGTATCATGTCTACAGTTTTTTTTTTTATTATATCCTTAGATGTCATTCATTATCCTTCAATTCATTCCGACAGTTGTTGTTATATCCAAAATATAGAGAAATTTCCAAAAAGTTTAATCAATTTCCATTGATTTTTCAAATGTTATTAGATAACAAAAAAGAATATCATGTTGGATTTACTCATGAATTTTCCATGGATTTCTATTCAATGGATTTAAATTCAATTCAATTTCGAGAATAACTCCCAAAAATTCGACTTGAAATTTTTGTAGGCTTAATTTTGGTACTTCATTTGATGCTGTAAAGTGAAAGCTGCCAAAGGACACCCAACCCAAACCGACCTTCGAGTTATCCTCTATTTTGCGACACATCAAATTTCTAAGTCTATACACTTACCAACTGTGACATAAATTTAAGTCACATTTGGAATATGTATCAGGTGTTAACCTCAAAACTGTGACCCAAATTCGGAGTCTGATAATATTTGCACAGTTGTTGAAAATTTGGCAAAATCTAATGTTCTGCAACGTATAAAAGCGAGCAGCACTTTCACAGACAGTATCAAACTCATTTGAATTAACATTTGATTAAAACATGCTTTCCAACAAATTTCTAATTATGGGCTTAGGTAAGTTGTTATATCCTGATATATTTATAAGACAAGTTTTAATACTAAATCATCAAATCGCTTGGATACAGCTCTCTTCGCTGTCATCATTGCCGCATCTGGCGAAGAAATCAGCGATCGCCGCTTCCGCTGGGCCGGCTCTGAGGATCAGCTCCCTGAGAATGCGGAGGAGGAAGAGTTCGAGGAGGAAGGTGATCAAGAGGAGGGAGATGATGCTGAGGACGATGATGAGGATGGCAATGAGGAAGCGCAGCAAGAAGATGACAACGGTAATGCCGAAGAGGAGGATGAAGACGACGAAGAGGATAACGACAAGGACAGCCAAAGCGAGGAGAACGCTTAAAGCAACCTTAAGTTACACAAATATCAAATATTCTTTGCAACGTTATCCTTATCCTAATTATGTAAATCTAAATCAGAAGCAAATGAATAAATTAATTAATTGTTGACATATTTTGATAAATTGAAGTAGATTCGAGTTTTGTTAGTAACTGAATGTGGGGACCACAAAAGTGTGTGTAAGTATAATTAATTTAATTTAACATAATTAAATTTATGTATAATTCAATTTTAATATGGTTTACATACAGTTATTTATTTATAGTTTAATAGATATTTGTATTATGCATTTAAATATATTTTAGATATATTTAAACTATGACTAAAAGTAAATTTCACATAATTATGCCATTGTTTTTAATAATTTAATTTAATTTAATTATACTCGATTACATGCCTTCTCTATTTTTGTTATCATTTTATTATTCTTTTTTTCTTTTTGCATTGGAATGATAGACAAGCAACTAAATGTGATTCAGAAACGAAACAGTTGAAAAAAAATCTCACGAAAAAACACTTAACACAGAAATCATGTTTATCAATTACTAGACGGTTGCTTTATCGTTATTATAAGAGGTTCCTTGAGGTCTTCCCATTATCTCCGTGCATCAATTGCTCTTCCATTGCTTCCGATACTGCCATTTTCTTTGTCTCTACGGCAAGAGAGATCTTTTATGTATATATATATAAATATATATAGATATAATATTTATATTGATGTTGGAATCTGGATTATTGTTATTGTTGCTGCTGCAGTTGCCCTTTCTTGTATGCGTTGGCGTTGCGTTTCAGAGTCTTGTTTTCTCACCGTGCATCCTTCCACCCGTCCCTCCCATCATCATTATCGTCAGCATCATCATCACACATTGCTATCGGTGCCCACGGCTCCAGTAAATGAGAAGGGTTGCGCATTATTGACGATTCCCGCCCGATCATTTGTTGGGGGGCCCGCATTGTTGCCGAATCCCGTTTGTTGTGCTGCCGCCGCACGCATATCATCAGCGGATGCCCTGGGAAAATTGAAATCGAGAAAGTTAAGATCGTGAGTGAAATATGTTTGTAAATAAAAAATTAAAAATCGAATGGGAAATCATAGGGGTTGATGTGCTAAAACTAAGGAAACGTGCATTGCCAAGGATCAAACAATGAATTTTTATAGAGAAATCAAACATACGCCACGTGGGCCAAAGCAAAGTTGAGAGAAAATAACAATCAGCTAATAGATAATACGCTATATAGTAGTTCTAGAAATCAAGACAGAGAATGTGGAATTAGAAAATTGTTGTAGCTACTTCTAAACAAGCATAGATTTTTTGGATTTTACAAAAGTTTTATGTAGTTGGATTTTATCGGGATATATAAGTTAAAAACAATTTTATGAAATTATTTCAACTACATAAATCTAATGAACATAAGAAAGAGAAACAAAAGGTGGACAAATTTCGGTAAATTGCCTTGAAATTAGCGTACTTATTGCTGGTTGGCGGTTGATGCAGCAGTTGGTAGTAGAAGTTGGTAGTAGTTTTGGTAGTTGGCTGGAGGCAGAACAAATTGGCAATAACTGGACTGTCTGGGTCAGTTTGTTGTACAATTCATGAGCATATTGATTGATTATTGCATTGTATTCAGTTATAAACAAACACATATTATAATTTTTAGTGTTGCGTTCAAATAGGATTCAACCAATTGCAAGCTAGGACTCTCTGTGAGAGTGTGTGTGGGTGTGTGTGTGTGTTTTGGATGCCAATATGGATCCGTAATTAGGAGAAGAGATTCACATTTTCAGTTTGATAATGTTTGCGAGTATTTCAATAGTTTATATTATTTAAATGAATGGAATGCACTGTGTAAGTTAAATATTAGTCGACTAAATCAATTAGTGAACATTTCTGGTATCTATGTATATTTCTACATAATGTCTATGTTCTAAATATAGAATATGCTTGCAATATCGTGAGCAATCAATTGTAAACAAAACAATTAACATTTAACATTGATATTGATATTGGTATTGATATTGGTATTGATATTCAAGCAAAGCAATTTAATTAGTTAATGCTATTCGATTTGTTTAACATATTGCTCTCTACGATTCATTCCCATATCGCTATCGAATTCATTATCAGTGTTTCGATTACTTTACTTCTGTTTCCTTTTCATTTTAATAATATTCTTGCAGGTAATTTGTGTACTTTTGCCGTGTGGAAGCTGCTGTTATTTATAACTATAATAATTTCATTTCATTTCATTACCGAATTGTTTATTGTTTTTGCTAGCTTGATATCTCCTCCTCTCTTACTAAAAATAACTTGTATATATCTTTATATACATTTTTGTTAATATGCATTTTCAATTTATGTATTTGTTTTTTTTTTAACAACACCGTCACTCGACAAAAAGGACATTTAAAAATTGTGAAAAAGGACGACAAATGACCAAACATTTTGCAACAATTTACGTTTCGTTTTTCGTATTTTTTTTAACAACAATTATGAAAAATGTGTCTTTCCCTTCATTTCGACTTCTTCCATTCTTCTTTGTTCAATTGGTGGGGTGTTTGTTTTGCTTTATTTTGTTAATTAATTATCAGTTTGTAATTGGAACGAACACTAAAAACTATGCGCCCATAAAATATTTGTTTCTCATTATCTGATCATGATATTTCACTGTCTACTCCCCTCTGTGTGTATGTTATGGTGAGCGTGTCTGTGTGTGTTTCAATTACTATTTCATATAGTTTTGTTTTGTTTAGTTCTGTTTGTTTTTGTGTTTGGCAGTTTACGCTTTTTGTTGGCGCATTTATGTTGGACGCCAAACATCGGGATCTTCCATGAGAGTGATATGTTGATCGCCGCCCATTTGCATTTGGCCGCCCGCCTGGACGCCACCCATTTGTGTGGGCGATGTGGCCGCAGCGGCCATGTCCTCGCGCGAAGCTCTAATGTTGTTATTTGGATTTGTTGTGTTATTGCGTTATGCGTTTTTATATTGTTGGTTACATTTGTAAGCGTAAGCACGTGAAGGATAAAGAGAGAATATTGTTTGTCAATTAGCATTTAGTGCTTGCATTCAAATCAATTCAATTCAATCATTTCTTGCTTAGTACTCCTCTCCATAGACTAGGAACTAGCCAACTAAGTGGATGATAGCTTGATAATCGCAAGAAATATACTTACTTTTTGCCTAACGCCATCATGCCGTAAACAACGCCGGTGGCAAGAATCAATCCACTGCCAAACACGCTGGCCAAACCAGGACACAAAATGATGGGCGGCACAGCCAATCTGCAACGGATGGAAACACTTGATTAGCAGAGATTTCAAGGACACTCAATGTATACTTACGCGCAGTAGAGACCTGCTCTGTAAAACAAGGGTTTGGCTTCCAATTTGGTTGCCACCATATCCACCTGCTCAATGCAGGGAAAACAACAGGGCGCTTCCAGCGCCATCACAATGAACCCGGCGACCATTTGAAGAACCCCGGAAACAAAACATGACACACTTAGTATCAGCAGTGAGACGATGTTCCATAGACCAAAAAGTATGGCAACTGTAACAAGAAATAGTTCAAATTAGTTCAGTCGTTGGTTGAATAAACTCCACTTTTTTGCGTTAACAGTGGCAGATTTACATCGTTTTCTGCCTTAACAGTGCCAAACTCTGTTAGGTCAACGAGAGTCATGTCTAACATAACATTCCAGAGCTCTCTTTAGGGAGTAGAGGTATTCTGTTAATAACAGTACACACCCTGTTCGCGAAATCTCCACTTCGGCAACATACATATCAAGTTAACAGCATTTAGATTACATTCCAACAGAAACGCTGCTTTAGGGGCGTCTCTGCCCTGTCCCAACATAGATATTTGTTAGCATGGGCATTAAATTAATCTAGACAAATCATTTTTTGGAGATCTGTGCTCCAAATTTTGGAATCAAAACGCGTATAATGACTATCACTTGAACCGCAATCTAATCGACAGAAAAAAGTTGACTCATCCATGTGCCACTAAATTGGCCACAAGGTTACGTTATTTTATTTGTTATAAAATAAACAAAAAGCATGCATGACGATAACATAACATAATAAATAAAAAGGAACTCAACACAGATCGTATACAGAGCGTAACAAAAGAGAGAACACACTTGTACAAATTGGAGCATTTCATGGAGAGTCAAATGAATGAAGAACAACTGTTTGTCTGTCTGTCTAGTGTATCTTTTTGTGGTTTCTATAAGCGAATGGTCTTCATGGGAGGAGATAAGTATGGAAGGAAGTTATGCCAAACAATAAGTTCATGTGTTACATTTAAATATTTTATCAGCTGAAAGGGGAATCAACTGATATCATCACCACGTTGGGTATATTGTGTGTCAGGTAAACAAATATAAATACTTGTTAATTAAGATAGTTCTCATACTAGGCAGTTGTAGATCATTCTCGAAATGATTAGGTAACATTAAGACGCTCTTTACATAAATCCTAGGGTATTTGTAATGCTGTAAGCTGATATATTAGTCGAGGTTATTGCGGTGATTCGCATGCACCCATTATTATTTAGAAGGAAAATAATAATCATAGTTGAAGTAAGAAAAGAAGCCACAACAGTGAATGTTGCATGCCGCAATCATTTTAACTTAAATAAATAACGATACCTTACGAACTATAAAGTTATTTATTAAGCTGACTTAGAATCTGTGTTTATAAACTATTGGCAGTGTCAATGACCTTGCTGATTTTATAGCAGTGTAAACATAGGGTCGAGTGTCATGGCAACAGGGCAAGAGAAACTAAAGAACAATGCAAAGGCATTAGCATGAAATGTAATACGCAGATTCTAACAGAGCACAGAGAGCGGGAGAGAGAGTGTGTGGGCGTATACTCACACACACACAACTAAAGACAGTCGAAGAAAGAGAGCAATTGTTAGTGATAAAACTACATATAAATACAGCAAGGCGTGCAAAATTGATGGCAATTTAATGATAAAACAAACTGAACATTAAGTTGTGGCAAAAGAAAATCATGTAAACTTGACACAGAAAGCGACATACTCATACCTGTCTTTTTCACACTCACACACATGCACATGTCTGTCTCCATTCAAACATTTCTGTATCCTTTGTAACATATTTCCTTTTGTCTTTATCAATGTCAGACCGGAGAGAGACTCTCTCTCTCTCTATCTTTCTCTCTTTAAGCGAACGGACGAGTGTGCGAGTGAGAGCGAGTATGCGTGCTCTGTTGTGTCTTGTCTTTGTTGTTCTTGCTGCTGCTGCTGTTGGTGTTGTTGTTGTTGTTATTGTGGGTGTATTGGCAGCCAAAACACACACAAATACAAACCCAAATAAACACACACTTGCGCACACGCATGCACTTGGTACGAACAGCAGATAACGTGTGAAGAACACATAAGCATAATAAATACAAAATAAAAATCGATGCAAGTAACAACTGCAAACGCTGTATTGCATAAATATGCACATAAACCCATCCATATACATATCCATATCCATATAAAGCGAACTATATACTCACAGAAGGCTGCAACGATGCCCAGCAAACGACTTCCATATTTGAGATACCAGGGCGCTTCTGGTCCAGCAGCAGGATCTATGGGCTGTTGGTTTGGCCGCGCCATCATACCGACCATTTTGTCCACCAGCGACTACACATAAGAACATTAGACTCATATTATTATTCACTCGCATTATTGCAACTAGTATTATTCACTCAATTCTATATTTTCGAATGTAATTTGTGACGCGGCCGCTTCTACAACACACACACGCATATATATATACACACACGCATGCTATCACTGCGAGTTCCATTACGCACACATGTACGTTTTCACGTCAGCAAAAGCTTCTGCCGCGTTCAAAATTTGTGTTTTGTTTGAATTCATTTGTCGAATATCTGAGTCCGTAAACATGATTACCTACCATTTTGATAAGCTACTATTTGCACTTAAACTAGATGATTAGAAACACAATATTAAATATTATATACACTTTTCCGACCAACGAAAAAACGCTGAAGAGAATGAAGTGCAGAATAATTCCGATAAAACTGCTAATCGATATGTTAAGACGGCCCTGCTAACTTGCTCAGCATTCTCAGTTTAACAGAATTGCTCCACACTAATTTGGTATGCTCATTCAATAACATTTAGCTATTAATCGGATTTTATAGCACTGCAATATTTACTATACAATTAATTTGAACTACAATATTATTCAAAATTTGAAAATTTGCTGAAAAGATATTTAAAAACTTTTTAAAATGAAACTCAGTTGTCTGCGGTCTGTTGGGAGTACAAATGAAAATTTAATACAGTTTTATTGCCAGTAATATTTAAATTAATTTGTTTATGAATTTTGAAAAATACTATTGTCGTTCGATATACTTTGAATTTTGAATTGGAAATGCAAATTTGGAACCGGAGTTATACTAGATAATGTATTGATGATGATCTTTTGGGGCCGAAAAATCTTAAATCTACGGCAAGTTTAGAATTTATGTATGTATGATGTTGATTTTATATTTGAGCTGAATTTATGATTTTACTTAGGGATACTCAATAATGTTATTGGTTTTGGTGACGGATGTTTAAAAAATTAAATTCTTGGTAAACGGTTTCAATGGTATCAGGATAAAAATTTAAGTATTTTCGTTGCATTTGTTTTAGGAATTTCATTGGTTTTGCGTAATTTTTCATCTATTGCTTGTCTTGCTATATTTTTGATATTCACTTGAAATTTCGATTGATTTTTGTTTTGGGCGGCAGAGAAATATATAATGAAATTTATAATTTGATTTTAAGATATCAAAAATAAGATAAAACGAAAGTTTTTGAAATGATATTAAATTTCATTTTACATTTCTCTGACGAGCTGAACAGCTCTAATACATTACAATATATTGCTGTCAGTATTTATCAAATTAAAAAAGAAAATTATATTTGAAGACTTTCATTAAAAGAATTTAAAATAAAAAGCTACTGTCTTCAATTCAACAATATGGCTTATGAAAAAGCTTTAAAAGTCAATTTATGAAAATTATTATTACTTGACGAATTGTAGATATAAAAATAAATCGTTTTTAAAGACCAGTCTATAGACAGCATTTGGGAAAAGTTTACAATTCTGGTAAAATTAAATCTCATGGAAGTTCGTATATTTTTAAATGTGGAGCGCGCTATAAATTTGAGATAAACCTGTCTCTGATTTTTTTTCCCTCCGCTTAACTCTTACGTTCTGATTATTTCTCACATATCTAATTAGATTTATGACAGGGGAACAATATCAGAGGATCTCTTTCCTTTGAAATGTATTAAAAGGTTTCCTATAAAAAACACTTCTGATTTGAATAATGGTGTGAATATAGTATAATGTGTGTGGCGTTATGTAATAATAGTGGTAATTGTAATTGTAGTTGTAGTAGCTAGCCTTTTTGTTAAGATCACAATTGTGCTAAGAAATACTATATCACAATTAATTATTTACACTCGATTATTATTATTTTATAGTATCATTATCATTTTGTTTTTTTTTTTTTGTTTCTCCTTCTGCATCTTAGTTTGGTGTGGTTGGCGGGGTGGCGAGTAAGGGGGAAGGAGGAGTAGGGGCAGTAAAATGACCCAGAAAAGTCAATTGAAATATTTCGTTATCGCCATTTTATACATATAGTATATGCCACATATACTTTAGTTTACTTTGTTTATCATCGTTTCCTCGTTGATTGTTCAGTTATTATATTATAAAAGTTGTGGTTCATTTTAAGAACGAATTCTACAATTACGAAATTGTATTTAGAAATCAGAACGTTGGGCATTTTAAAGCTACGCTTTCTTGGATTTTCTTATCTCAAATATCTCACTTAGTTGAAACTTTTTACTTTTCTTGCACACTCTCCACTTATAAGAAATTAAGCAATCTAATTTAATAATATATATTTATATATATATCCATATCCGTATATCATCATATTGCAGCTGTTCTTTTGCTTCAGCTTGTATTCCTCTCTTCAAATTTAGCATGAAATTTCTTTTTCCTGTTTTAAGTATTTGACTCGATCTATCATTATCTCTCGGAAGACACTTACTAAGTCTCGATATAATAGATTTTCACTCATCTCTAATCATAATTTGTTATTTGTATGAAAATTTGTTGATTTTGAACAGATATTTTCTGAATGTTGTTAAAAGAAAAAAATGATTAAAAAATGCAAATTATAGCGCGCTCAGAAAAGTGGGACAATTTTTAAATCATGTTGCTGTCTAAAGTAAATACTGGCCTTAAATGACTTAGAAAATGCAAATAGAAATTGCGAGAATTTGTGTTTGGGCTGTAGGAATTTTGGAAATTGTAGAACTTGTCACAGAAATTTTGGCTTTAGCAAAATACATTTGCTATAAAGTTTTTGGTAAATGAGAAATTTGTCCACGAATTGAAACTGGGCGTGAAATTCAATGGCCCTGGCTGCATTTGCTGATGTTGTGGTGGTCCTTGTTGAAACAATTGTTGCTGCTGCTGCTGCTGTTGCTGCAGCATTGGTTGATGGGATTGGGCACGTTTCAGGATCCGCAAATTTGTGCCCGAGGCCATACGCTCGAGCTTATGTAGAGTATCAGTGTCGGCTGACATGTTGTTGCTGGCGTTATTGTTGTTGTTGCTGTTGCCAGCAGCAGCAGCAGCAACAGTTGCTGCCATTGGAGAATTGAGTGAAACCGAAGCTGGACGTGGACGTGGTTGTTCTTGCTGCTGCTGTTGCTTCGATTGTGTTGTCTTTTGAGCTGCTGCAGCTGCTGTTAACATTGCAATCAGATCCATACCGGTTGTGGGAGTGGCTTGCTTCCGTTGCTGCTGCTGCTGCTGTGAATGATGTTGTGGTTTGGTTAAAATGCTTTTGACCACCATTTGCTGATGTTGTTGCTGTTGTTGCTGTTGCTGATTGCTTTGCTTATCACATTGCGATTTGGTGCGCAAACGTTGCTGTTGCTGTTGTTGTTGCTTTTGTGCCTTGGCCGCCTTCAACTGCTGCTGCTTCTCCATGCGTATCAAATCAAACGAGCTGACAATCTGCAATCACTTTTCCCATCAGCAACTGTTCACAATCTTTCAGAATTGATTAGAGTACTTACCTTCTCATTACTTGCCGGCTGCTGCTGGGCATCATTTTGGCTCTGGCTATGGAACAGTTGACGTTTGCTGGTTGCCATTGGGTTGCCAGTTACTGTTGTGGCACCAACAGTTGTTGCTGCGGTTGTTGGTATTATATTGCTGCCTGCAGTAACATTCAGTTGCTTACTATTGTTGTTGTTATTGGTGTTGCTGTTGTTGTTGGCATTTCGTTTATTGTTGCTGCCATTGGAATTATTGCTGGCACCTCCAGGTGCTGCCCCATTCACTTTACCATTGAGATTATTCAATTTAACGCCATCCAAATCCCCCATCGATTTGTGTCGCTGTCGTCGCGAGGATACGCGTTGCTGTTGCTGATCCTTTTTGCAGCTGCCATTGCTCAACATCATCGTGGTGGGCGATGCTATGGCGTTGGGACTCTGGTGGCCATTGCCCTTACGATGCTCGTTCACCCACCTCTTGAGGCGCTTCACGAATGGTATGATCATAAAGAATGAATTGGAGTTCTTGCCCAGCTTGGCCTTCGATATGGCATCGTTTTTGTTCACCGGCAACGCATCAATCCGAAACCATTCACAGCACTTGATCTCGTTACGGGTGCGCGGAGCAAATGGTGTGTCCAGCGGTATGTTGCGCACAATATACAGCCGTGTATATTGATAGTTGATAAAAGCCTCAATATAATCATCCGCATCAATAGTGTCCGTAATGTCAAAGCCAGTCTCCTCATATACCTAAAGAAGGTATAAGCAATAATTTAAAACTCCTACTATTCTATGGATAGGAATGCCGTAATTACCTCTCTAGTGGCACAGTGTGCGGGATCCTCGTGCTCGTTGATTTTACCCTTGGGAAATCCCCAAGAGTTGCGAGCAAAATATGATTGCACCAGCAGACAATGATTGAGATCCTCCGATACAAGTATGGCCCCATATGTGGGCACTGATAGCTTATAGTTCTTCCAATCCTCCAGTATCTGATCGACATGACCAAAATGCTTGTTCAGAAAAGGAATGTGCTGCACAAACAAATATTAAACACTTGATTTTAATTGAAATGAAATCAATAATTTTGTTTGTACCTGAAAGACTTGCATGGCAAATTGCTTGATGCCCACAACGGGCAACTTTCGTTTCTGTGGCTGTGCTGCTGCATCCTCAGGAGCACAGAAGAAGTCCAAGTAAAACCAATAGGCCAGCTCAATTTGAAAGCAAATGCGTATTAGATTATTTAGCTCCATGTCCGGCACATTGATGATAAATCGGCTGGCCAGATCGTCGAGTATATCGGACGGAATTTTCGATTTCTCTGGCAATTTAATGCTGGACGATTTAATAGCAGTTGTCTTTGCCGCTGTGGCTGTCGAGGATGCTGTTGGTAGAGTCGCATCCTCTGTGGAGGAACAGGAGCTTCCATAGCTGTTGGCCGTTAAGGAGTTGCTGGATGTGCTTGCGTTCGTTGTTGATGATATGGATGAGTTGAGGCGTTGCTTTTGTGCGCTGTTTGCATGTTGTCTTTGCAGTTGCTGCTGTTGCTTATGTTGTTGTTGTTGTTGTTGCTGCTGCTGCTGCGTCTTCTTCTCGATAGCAATGGGCGCACTGCTGCCAGTGGGCGTGGGCGTAATGGCAATTGCAGTTGCTGCTGATGTTGTTGTTGTTGTTGTCGTAAATACGGCGCCCGTTTTTAGCAACTGATTTAAAATATCGTTATCAGTTTCGTTATCAGAGTGTCGTTGTTGTTGTTTCTGCTTCTCTTGCTGTCGCACTTTGATTGCTGCTGTTGTTTTTGTTGTTGTTCTTGGTGTTGCTGCTGCTGGCAATTTCTGATTGGCATTGTTGTTGCTGTTAATGTTGTTGATGTTGAGCACCTTTTGCAGAGCCAGCGATGTTAGCATAGCCAAGTTATTCACTTAAAAATGATATACAATAGTAATTATATATAAATATTTTGATAATAAACATGACACATTACTATTTATGTCGCCATAAACTTAAACTCTCTCTCTCTTACCACAATCATCTACGCAGCTGATATCGATTCTGAATACTCTTATTGGTTCTAACTATCGATAGTTATGATAATAACTGTGACTAATACCACACCTATCGAGCATAACATTTATCCAATTGGTCTCATCGATAACATCAACTCATGTAATCAAAAACCTAGAGTTGACCTTCAATTTCTTTCTGCTACCATCTTGTCTGCTGCTTCTATTTCAAATGATCACAGAAAACAAGAGAGATAGAGAGAGAGCACCTTGAAAATAAAAACTGCTGATTAATCATTGATAGTACGTGACTGTTCATATATACACACATATGTACATATGTGTATATAAACAAATGCCTGCATGTGTGCGTATAGCTGGGCCAATGATCTGCCAATTGCGCAACAACAAACCATGAAAACAAAACACACATAACAAAACTAATTCTCATAATTACAAATACTATTGCAGCTGCCACTCTCGTTGTGTTATGGCCTCTAAAAACAATCATCTGTGGGCGGGCGGCAACGAGAAGAGAGTACGAGGAGAGCTGTTGCGGAGCCTCAGTTCAGCGACCCGCAGTCGAGAGCGCTGCATGCGATTGCGCCTGCAACTACTGAGCGTGTGGAAAACTACTGAGGCGGAGAGATAAAAATACTAATAATAATGCAATGCCAAAGAGTGATTGAGGTGGAGAATCCAACAACTGCATACATATGTACGTAACTCTGCACTCTTCACTCTCTCTCTTTCTCTCATGCCTACTACTGTAATTGCCAATACTTTGTTTTTCGACTTTTGAAAAGGAATGGGCACATTGTTACTGTAAAAGTATTGGGTAACTAACCGTTATCATTTTGATTGTTGTTGTTGTTGTTCTGCCTTACTTTGCATGCAGAAAGCGCTGCGTTGGTGTTAAACGTTCTGCTTGTTGTTGCAGTTGCCAATAGTGCTGCAGTCGTAGTGCGTTTTTGGTGCTGACTGCGCTGTGACGTCGACGTGGAGGCAATGGCAGCGGAGGAGGCTGATGCGACGACGGCGGTATTTAGAATTGGAGCAATTTCCATAATAGTTTGTATTTTCTTTTGTAATTATCCGTTTTCCGATTGTTGCAATAATACACTGTGTTTGGATTTTTGATTATATGTATATGGTTTACAATAGTTTCTAATTTATAATGTTTATTGGATTTTCGTTCACGTTTATTTCATACTCAGTCTTTGCCTTCCCCTTCTCAGCTTATTTGTCACGTATTTTTACAATATCGCGGATCGCGTTTTAGTATCAATTGTTGTTGGATTCGTAAATATGGCTGCCAATCGTCGAATGTTGCTGTAGTGGATAATAGTTGTTGTTGTTGTTTTTGTCCCTCCTTCTGCCTGACGAATTTCAATTTCCAATGCAGTTCCAGTACTTGATGTTTTCTGTCTCTGTATTTGTTAATGTTGCATGCATTTCTTGCTCTTCTTGCGCTTCGTTTAGTGTTTGCTGTTGTTGTTCCGTGGCAATCAACATTATCTGTATTTGTTTTTGTTTTTGTTTTGTTTGTGTTGTAAGCCATCCACAATTAATTGTGTCGCTAAACAGAAACAAAGTCTCCACTACTCTCCACTCGACATACGTACGCACACAACCAAACTTGTTTTTTCTCACGTACTTTCTAAAAAAAATGAGGCTGCCTGTGTATGTGGATGCGAGAGTATGTGTGTGTGGTTTTTGCGTCACTCGTATTTATTGCTTTATTCACTCTATTTACTGATATTCATATGCATGCGTAATTTAAATAAATTTATATTTATTTTGCACTTAAACTTATCAATAATTTTGCACTATTTAATAGCTTATTAACTTTTTATTTGGAAAATGCTTCCTCGTCGCACATATACATGTGAATGTCGCACAAAATATAACCAGCAATTGGCCTCAGTAAAATACCAGCAATTGACAGCAGAGCAATATTATCGATAGTTTCAGTTTGTACATGCGACTCAAGCGAACGGTCACACATCTACTTATCGAGTATTTTTCCATAATTATGTTAAATAATTATCGGTGTGTTATCGATGATAGCTGCAGAAACGTCTGCCTCTATCTATCACAACGGGAGAATATTGTTGAAAGAAATATTGTGAAAAACTGTGTTTATCGTGCTAAAATATGTGCAATTCCATTCTTTAATAATGTTTAATGCACTGCTACAATGCTCTGCATTGTTAAGAAAGTGTAAACATACGCGAAAACAATAAGCAAGTATAGGAAAATCAAAATTTTCATCAGATTGTTCGATTTTTCAACAAAGCACAAACATACTTGGGCTGGTGCAAGAGTCTGGTTGTTTGCGCAAGAAATTGCCAGCTGAAAACGTGAATACCAAAATATTTGGCACAAATGTCGCATTAAGCCAGCAGCAAAATTGCATTTTCTAACATATCCGCCTGCACCTGGTTTCCGTGGACGTGCTTTGGATCTGTGGATAACAGAGACGCAAAGGTATTAGGATTACACTTAGAGATGACACTTTGAGATAATTTGGTCAACACTAACTTTAATCACATACAATGAACATACATTTTAAAATGTAATCATTAACCAGTAAATCGATAAAATTAAATCAGTGACATCAGTTGTAAATGTGCCTAAAATATTTTACAAATCTTGTAAATATATCAGTGCGTGCGTGACTCTAGTACAAGGGCGGTTACTCACGCACTCATCTCTAACATATTACATAGCATGCGATTGCATGTGTGTGGGTGTCAGCGAAACGCTAAGAAGGCAAAGTCAAAGTTTTTGCTTTTAATTTCTCACTATCAATTCTCTATATTTTGTTTTATATTTATTTGATCATGTTTAGATAGACGCCGTGTGGGGTTGGGCTTCCGCCCCGCTGCGCTTAGCGGCGAACAGAATGGGCGATCCTTTGCTGCCGGGCTCAACCGGCTTAGGCAGTGGCGCTGTCGCCACCGCCACCGCTGGTTCGGGCTCCACAGGAACTGGCCTAGGTACCGGTGGCAATGGCGGTGCCGAACGTCCACCATCGCCGGCTCGTCTCACTCACACATCGGAGAAACATCCCAAAGTAACACTCACCGAGCTGAATATGCTGCGAAGGCACCGAGAGCTCTGCGATGTGGTCCTCAATGTGGGTGGACGCAAGATCTTTGCCCACCGTGTCATATTGAGCGCGTGCAGCTCCTATTTTTGTGCCATGTTCACCGGCGAGCTGGAGGAGTCACGTCAAACGGAGGTCACCATACGCGACATCGATGAGAATGCCATGGAGCTGCTGATTGACTTTTGCTACACGGCTCACATCATTGTGGAGGAGTCCAATGTGCAGACACTGCTGCCAGCCGCCTGTTTGCTGCAGTTGGTCGAAATCCAAGACATCTGCTGTGAGTTCCTCAAGCGTCAACTCGATCCGACCAACTGCTTGGGTATACGCGCCTTCGCCGATACCCATTCCTGCCGCGAGCTACTCCGCATTGCCGACAAATTCACTCAGCACAACTTCCAGGAGGTCATGGAGAGCGAGGAGTTTCTGCTGTTGCCCGTCGGCCAGCTGGTGGATATCATTTGCAGTGATGAGCTCAATGTACGCAGCGAGGAGCAGGTCTTTAATGCAGTCATGTCCTGGCTCAAGTACAATGTCGCCGAGCGGCGCCAGCATTTGGCACAAGTGAGTCTAAGCATGTCCCATATTTAACTCCAATGTAACTCCAATACTAAACGGTATTCCATTTTCAGGTATTGCAACACGTGCGATTGCCACTGCTTACGCCCAAGTTCCTTGTTGGCACTGTGGGCTCTGATCTCTTGGTGCGCTCGGATGAGGCGTGCCGCGATCTGGTCGATGAGGCCAAGAATTATCTGCTGCTGCCGCAGGAACGTCCACTGATGCAGGGCCCGCGCACCCGTCCACGCAAGCCAACACGACGCGGCGAGGTATTGTTTGCCGTCGGCGGTTGGTGCTCCGGCGATGCCATTGCCTCCGTTGAACGCTTCGATCCCCAGACTAATGACTGGAAAATGGTGGCACCCATGAGCAAGCGACGCTGCGGCGTTGGCGTTGCCGTTCTCAATGATCTTCTCTATGCTGTCGGCGGTCACGACGGCCAAAGCTACTTGAATAGTATTGAACGCTACGATCCGCAGACTAATCAATGGTCCTGCGATGTGGCTCCCACTACATCCTGTCGGACCAGTGTCGGTGTGGCTGTCCTGGATGGTTTTCTCTATGCTGTAGGTGGCCAGGATGGTGTGCAGTGTCTAAATCATGTAGAGCGTTATGATCCCAAGGAGAACAAATGGTCCAAAGTGGCCCCAATGACCACTCGACGTCTTGGAGTTGCCGTTGCTGTGCTTAGTGGCCATCTATATGCCATAGGTGGTTCCGATGGCCAATGTCCGCTCAATACAGTGGAGCGCTATGATCCCAGGTGAGTCCGATGTCAGCATAGATTCTGTAAAATCATCACTTAATCATCCTCTCACAGGCAAAACAAATGGGTTGCCGTGAATCCCATGTCTACCCGTCGTAAGCATCTCGGCTGCGCCGTATTCAATAATTATATTTATGCCGTTGGCGGTCGGGATGATTGCATGGAACTATCCTCAGCTGAACGCTATAATCCACACACCAACACCTGGAGTCCCATTGTGGCAATGACTTCCCGACGCAGTGGAGTATGTTTTACATTCATTCATTGCTTGAAATGATTATTTGAAGTTTATTGGTTGTTATTTGCTTTTAAATTTCAGGTGGGATTGGCTGTGGTCAATGGCCAACTCTATGCTGTGGGTGGATTCGATGGCTCTGCCTATTTGAAGACCATTGAGGTGTACGATCCCGAGACGAATCAATGGCGATTGTGCGGTTGTATGAACTACCGGCGACTAGGTGGCGGCGTTGGGGTTATGCGTGCACCCCAGACTGAGAATTATATGTGGTGCGATAATAACTTTAGACAGAATAACCTATAAAAAAACCCTCCATATATACTTTACATACATTTTTCCATATTTCTCATAACTAACTAAACATTATTAATGTTTCTTTGTATTCATCACAAACATACAACAACAACAAAAAATTATAAACAAAATCGCAGGATACGCAAGGATTCTGTCGTCTGATGGGAGCCAAAGCCGACGTCGTCAGCGCTGCCATCACATACGTTGCCGCCGCCGCATTTCTACTAACAGCAACAAATACAGACAGACTGACGGACTGACAGATATAGAGAGTATAGTAGTTGCTGTTAACTGCTAATAAATCGAAGCCAAATTTATGTCGAGCGATTGAAAGTGCATAATAAGCCTAAAACATTAGAGATCTAATTGTAAAATTATGAATTAATTGTTAATTGTTTCTCATTTTGTAGCATGTTAATAGAAGGAAAGGAAGAATCACAGATAAATAACTAAATGTTTGTTGTGTCGCGTGTTTTTAACAAATATGCCTAGCGTTAGATTATTAATAACAAACACTCATACACATATGCACACACACAGGCAACTATATATAAATATATAGAGTTTAAGCTAAAACATAATGTACTGTACTAATTGATTAAGTTATTTACAAATAACTAAATATTAAACCTTACAAATCGATCAAGAAACTAGAAGAAGAACTCTGTTGGCTAAAATTTCATGCAAATTTCTAACATGCCTTTTCCCTCCTCTTCATCTACTACCAACCTACAAACATACCATATTTATAATAAAACATACAAGGAGTTCTCGAAAAAAGCATTAAAAACAAATATTTTATAAATTAAGTTAAGTTCTAAAAAAAAAAATTCTTGAAAAACTAAGAAAATTATTCGAAAACCACAAATGTATTAGAATTAAAAAGGGTTATTTCACAAAGTAATATGATTTAAATAGTTTGTGCATAAAGCTCCAAAATTATATATTGCATGGATAACAAAATGGACCGAAAATTTTATTACTAACATATAGTTGTGGAAAAACCACGTATCAAGTTTAAAAAATGAGTTACACAAATACAATGAATTTTTGCGAAAATTTAAGAATAATGTATCATAATACTTTTAATCCCAACAAAACAATCAAAAATATTAAAATAATATTAAAAAATTAAGTAAATTGATCAATTACAAAAGCTAGTTTGATTTAGTTGAGCGTTCGTGCATTTTATTTATTAATTTTTACATATTTTTTGTTTAATTGCGAAATTTAGTTTTAAAACGTCAAAAAAATATTTATTTATCCCGAATTAATATTATTATATATAGTTTGTTAACTTGGCAGCGAATTTCAAGTTTGCTCTCACATTAGAATAAGAATAGCATTTAAACATATATAGAGAAACATAATTTATATATTAGCTTTAAAATAACACAAATCGAATCAAAACAAAAGAGTAAATAACTTATCTGCACAGTAAATAATAAATAATATCGTAATATGTTCGATAAGAATCTGAATACATAAATACAAGATAATTTAAATATAGCAAAACCATAAGAAATGCATTTTATTTAAAAAAATTGAAATTGAAAAAAAATGTAGAAAATGGACATTTTTCAAAAAACAAAATAGTTTCGAACCTTTGATAACCCATAACTAATTCAAAAAAAATGTTCAATTGCAACTTAATTTGGAAAGTCAATTTCTGGAATCTGAATATATTTAAATCACTTAATATTTTAGAAAATATGGCCAAAAGGTGAAAAAATTAAAAAGAATTGGCAATTTTCAAAAAAAAAAAAATACTATGGAAAATTTAATAACCCATAACTTTTCAAAAAAGGTTCAATTATAACTTTTTTGAAAGAGTTATGGGTTGTTAAGTTTCCAAAGAATTTTGCTTTTTAAAAAATGCCAATTTTTATAAATTTTTTCACCTTTATGACCATATTTTCTAAAATATTGATTCAAATCGACTTCGGTAAAGTGATTTATATATATTCAGATGCCAGAAATGTACTTTGATAAATAAAGTTGCAATTGTGATATATATATATTGAGATGCCAGAAAAGTACTTTCCAATTTAAGTTGTAATTGAACCTTTTTTGAAAAGTTATCGGTTATTAAATTTTCCATAGTATTTTTTTTTTTTTTTTTGAAAATTGCCAATTTTTTTTAATTTTTTCACCTTTTGGCCATATTTTCTAAAATATTGATTCAAATCGACTTCGGTTAAGTGATTTATATATATTCAAATGCGAGAAATGTACTTTTACAAATAAAGTTGCAATTGAACCTTTTTGAAAGAGTTATGGGTTATTAAAGTTTCCAAAGAATTTTGCTTTTTAAAAAATGCCAATTTTTATTAATTTTTTCACCTTTTTGGCCATATTTTCTAAAATATTGGTTATTAAAATATGGATTATTAAAGTTTCCAAAGAATTTTGCATTATAAAAAAAGCCAATTTTTTTAATTTTTTCACCTTTTTGGCCATATTTTCTAAAATATTGATTCAAATCGACTTCGGTTAAGTGATTTATATATATTCAAATGCGAGAAATGTACTTTTCCAAATAAAGTTGCAATTGAACCTTTTTGAAAGAGTTATGGGTTATTAAAGTTTCCAAAGAATTTTGCATTATAAAAAAAGCCAATTTTTTTAATTTTTTCACCTTTTTGGCCATATTTTCTAAAATATTGATTCAAATCGACCTCGGTTAAGTGATTTATATATATTCAAATGCGAGAAATGTACTTTTACAAATAAAGTTGCAATTGAACCTTTTTGAAAGAGTTATGGGTTATTAAAGTTTCCAAAGAATTTTGCTTTTTTAAAATGCCAATTTTTATTAATTTTTTCACTTTTTTGGACATATTTTCTAAAATATTGATTCAAATCGACTTCGGTAAAGTGATTTATATTAACTGAGATGCCAGAAAATTACTTTCCAAATTAAGTTGTAAGTGAACCATTTTTGAAAGAGTTATGGGTTATTAAAGTTTCCAAAGAATTTTGCTTTTTTAAAATGCCAATTTTTATTAATTTTTTCACTTTTTTGGACATATTTTCTAAAATATTGATTCAAATCGACTTCGGTAAAGTGATTTATATTAACTGAGATGCCAGAAAATTACTTTCCAAATTAAGTTGCAATTGAACCATTTTTGAAAGAGTTATGGGTTATTAAAGTTTCCAAAGAATTTTGCTTTTTTAAAAATGCCAATTTTTTTATTTTTTCACCTTTTTGAACATATTTTCTAAAATATTTATTCAAATCGACTTCGGTAAAGTGATTTATATATATTCAGATGCCAGAAGTGTACTTTTACAAATAAAGTTGCAGTTGAACCCTTTTTGAATGAGTTATGGGTTATTAAAGTTTCCAAAGAATTTTGCATTTTTAAAAATGGCAATTTTTTTAATTTTTTCACCTTTTGGCCATATTTTCTAAAATATTGATTGAAATCGACTTCGGTAAAGTGATTTATATATATTCAGATGCCAGAAATATATTTTCCAAATTAAGTTGCAGTTGAACCTTTTTTGAAAGAGTTATGAGTTATTAAAGTTTCAAAAGAATTTTGCTTTGTTCAAAATGCCCATTTTTTAATTTTTCACCTTTTTGGCCATATTTTCTAAAATATTGATTCAAATCGACTTCGGTAAAGTGATATATATAAATTGAGATGCCAGAAATTTACTATCCAAATTAAGTTGCAGTTGAACCTTTTTTGAAAGAGTTATGGGTTATTAAAGTTTCCAAAGAATTTTGCTTTTAAAAAATGTAAATTTTTTTTTAAATTTTTTTCACGTTTTTGGCCATATTTTCTAAAATATTGATTCAAATCGACTTCGGTAAAGTGTCTTATATATATTGAGATACCAGAAATTTATTTTCCAAATTAAGTTGCAGTTGAACCTTTTTTGAAAGAGTTATGGGTTATTAAAGTTTCCAAAGAATTTTGCTTTTTAAAAATGCCAATATTTTCTAAAATATTGATTCAAATCGACTTCGGTAAAGTAATTTATATATATTCAGATGCCAGAAATTTACTTTCTAAATTAAGTTGCAGTTGAACCTGTTTTGAAAGAGTTATGGGTTATTAAAGTTTCCAAAGAATTTTGCTTTTTAAAATATGCCAATTTTTTTAATTTCTCACATTTTAGGCCATATTTTAAAATATTGATTCAAATCGACTAAGGTAAAGTAATTTATATATATTGAGATGTCAGAAAAGTATTTTTCAAATTAAGTTGCAGTTGAACCTTTTTTGAAAGAGTTATGGGTTATTAAAGTTTCCAAAGAATTTTGCTTCTTAAAATATTCCAATTTTTTTAATTTTTTCACATTTTTGGCCATATTTTCTAAAATATTGATTCAAATCGACTTTGGTAAAGTGATATATATATATTGAGATGCCAGAAAAGTATTTTTCAAATTAAGTTGCAGTTGAACCTTTTTTGAAAGAGTTATGGGTTATTAAAGTTTCCAAAGAATTTTGCTTTTTAAAACATGCCAATTTTTTTAATTTTTCACATTTTAGGCCATATTTTAAAATATTGATTCAAATCGACTTCGGTAAAGTGATTTATATATATTCAGATGCCAGAAAATTACTTTCCAAATTAAGTTGCAGTTGAACCATTTTTGAAAGAGTTATGGGTTATTAAACTTTCCAAAGAATTTTGCTTTTTTAAAATGCCAATTTTTATTAATTTTTTCACGTTTTTGGTCATATTTTCTAAAATATTCATTCAAATCGACTTCGGAAAAGTGATTTTTATTAATTGAGAGGCCAGAAAATTAATTTCCAAATTAAGTTGTAATTGAACATTTTTTGAAAGAGTTATGGGTTATTAAACTTTCCAAAGAATTTTGCTTTTTTAAAATGCCAATTTTTATTAATTTTTTCACGTTTTTGGTCATATTTTCTAAAATATTTATTCAAATCGACTTCGGTAAAGTGATTTATATTAATTGAGATGCCAGAAAATTACTTTCCAAATTAAGTTGCAATTGAACCATTTTTGAAAGAGTTATGGTTTATTAAACTTTCCAAAGAATTTTGCTTTTTTAAAAATGCCAATTTTTATTAATTTTTTCATTTTTTTGGCCATATTTTCTAAAATATTGATTCAAATCGACTTTGGTAATGTGATATAAATATATTCAGGTGCCAGAAATTTACTTTCCAAATTAAGTTGGAATTGAACCATTTTTGAAAGAGTTATGGGTTATTAAAGTTTCCAAGGAATTTTGCTTTTTTAAAATGCCAATTTTTATTAATTTTTTCACTTTTTTGGACATATTTTCTAAAATATTGATTCAAATCGACTTCGGTAAAGTGATTTATATTAACTGAGATGCCAGAAAAATACTTTCCAAATTAAGTTGGAATTGAACCATTTTTGAAAGAGTTATGGGTTATTAAAGTTTCCAAAGAATTTTGCTTTTTTAAAATGCCAATTTTTATTAATTTTTTCACTTTTTTGGACATATTTTCTAAAATATTGATTCAAATCGACTTCGGTAAAGTGATTTATATTAATTGAGAGGCCAGAAAATTACTTTCCAAATTAAGTTGGAATTGAACCATTTTTGAAAGAGTTATGGGTTATTAAAGTTTTCAAAGAATTTTGCTTTTTTAAAATGCCAATTTTTATTAATTTTTTCACTTTTTTGGACATATTTTCTAAAATATTGATTCGAATCGACTTTGGTAAAGTGATTTATATTAATTGAGAGGCCAGAAAATTACTTTCCAAATTAAGTTGCAATTGAACCATTTTTGAAAGAGTTATGGGTTATTAAAGTTTCCAAAGAATTTTGCTTTTTTAAAATGTCAATTTTTATTAATTTTTTCACTTTTTTGGACATATTTTCTAAAATATTGATTTAAATCGACTTCGGTAAAGTGATTTATATTAATTGAGAGGCCAGAAAATTACTTTCCAAATTAAGTTGGAATTGAATCATTTTTGAAAGAGTTATGGGTTATTAAAACTGCCAAAGAATTTTGCTTTTTTAAAATGCCAATTTTTATTAATTTTTTCACTTTTTTGGACATATTTTCTAAAATATTGATTTAAATCGACTTCGGTAAAATGATTTATATTAACTGAGATACCAGAAAATTACTTTCCAAATTAAGTTGGAATTGAACCATTTTTGAAAGAGTTATGGGTTATTAAAATTTTTCAAAGAATTTTGCTTTTTTAAAATGCCAATTTTTATTAATTTTTTCACTTTTTTGGACATATTTTCTAAAATATTGATTCAAATCGACTTCGGTAAAGTGATTTATATTAACTGAGATGCCAGAAAAATACTTTCCAAATTAAGTTGAAATTGAACCATTTTTGAAAGAGTTATGGGTTATTAAATTTTCCAAAGAATTTTGCTTTTTTAAAATGCCAATTTTTATTAATTTTTTCACTTTTTTGGACATATTTTCTAAAATATTGATTCAAATCGACTTCGGTAAAGTGATTTATATTAATTGAGAGGCCAGAAAATTACTTTCCAAATTAAGTTGCAATTGAACCATTTTTGAAAGAGTTATGGGTTATTAAAGTTTCCAAAGAATTTTGCTTTTTTAAAATGCCAATTTTTATTATTTTTTTCACTTTTTTGGACATATTTTCTAAAATATTGATTCAAATCGACTTCGGTAAAGTGATTTATATTAATTGAGAGGCCAGAAAATTACTTTCCAAATTAAGTTGGAATTGAATCATTTTTGAAAGAGTTATGGGTTATTAAAACTTCCAAAGAATTTTGCTTTTTTAAAATGCCAATTTTTATTAATTTTTTCACTTTTTTGGACATATTTTCTAAAATATTGATTTAAACCGACTTCGGTAAAGTGATTTATATTAACTGAGATACCAAAAAAATACTATCAAAATTAAGTTGGAATTGAACCATTTTTGAAAGAGTTATGGGTTATTAAAGTTTCCAAAGAATTTTGCTTTTTTAAAATGCCAATTTTTATTATTTTTTTCACTTTTTTGGACATATTTTCTAAAATATTGATTCAAATCGACTTCGGTAAAGTGATTTATATTAATTGAGAGGCCAGAAAATTACTTTCCAAATTAAGTTGCAATTGAACCATTTTTGAAAGAGTTATGGGTTATTAAAGTTTCCAAAGAATTTTGCTTTTTTAAAATGCCAATTTTTATTAATTTTTTCACTTTTTTGGACATATTTTCTAAAATATTGATTTAAATCGACTTCGGTAAAGTGATTTATATTAACTAAGATACCAAAAAAATACTATCAAAATTAAGTTGGAATTGAACCATTTTTGAAAGAGTTATGGGTTATTAAAGTTTCCAAAGAATTTTGCTTTTTTAAAATGCCAATTTTTATTAATTTTTTCACTTTTTTGGACATATTTTCTAAAATATTGATTCAAATCGACTTCGGTAAAGTGATTTATATTAATTGAGAGGCCAGAAAATTAATTTCCAAATAAAGTTGCAATTGAACCATTTTTGAAAGAGTTATGGGTTATTAAAGTTTCCAAAGAATTTTGCTTTTTTAAAATGCCAATTTTTATTAATTTTTTCACTTTTTTGGACATATTTTCTAAAATATTGATTCAAATCGACTTCGGTAAAGTGATTTATATTAATTGAGAAGCCAGAAAATTACTTTCCAAATTAAGTTGGAATTGAACCATTTTTGAAAGAGTTATGGGTTATTAAAATTTTTCAAAGAATTTTGCTTTTTTAAATTGCCAATTTTTATTAATTTTTTCACTTTTTTGGACATATTTTCTAAAATATTGATTCGAATCGACTTCGGTAAAGTGATTTATATTAACTGAGATACCAGAAAAATACTATCAAAATTAAGTTGGAATTGAACCATTTTTGAAAGAGTTATGGGTTATTAAAGTTTCCAAAGAATTTTGCTTTTTTAAAATGCCAATTTTTATTAATTTTTTCACTTTTTTGGACATATTTTCTAAAATATTGATTCAAATCGACTTCGGTAAAGTGATTTATATTAACTGAGATACCAGAAAAATACTATCAAAATTAAGTTGGAATTGAACCATTTTTGAAAGAGTTATGGGTTATTAAAGTTTCCAAAGAATTTTGCTTTTTTAAAATGCCAATTTTTATTAATTTTTTCACTTTTTTGGACATATTTTCTAAAATATTGATTCAAATCGACTTCGGTAAAGTGATTTATATTAATTAAGAGGCCAGAAAAATACTATCAAAATTAAGTTGGAATTGAACCATTTTTGAAAGAGTTATGGGTTATTAAAGTTTCCAAAGAATTTTGCTTTTTTAAAATGCCAATTTTTATTAATTTTTTCACTTTTTTGGACATATTTTCTAAAATATTGATTCAAATCGACTTCGGTAAAGTGATTTATATTAATTGAGAGGCCAGAAAATTACTTTCCAAATTAAGTTGGAATTGAACAATTTTTGAAAGAGTTATGGGTTATTAAAGTTTCCAAAGAATTTTGCTTTTTTAAAATGCCAATTTTTATTAATTTTTTCACTTTTTTGGACATATTTTCTAAAATATTGATTCAAATCGACTTCGGTAAAGTGATTTATATTAATTGAGAGGCCAGAAAATTACTTTCCAAATTAAGTTGGAATTGAACAATTTTTGAAAGAGTTATGGGTTATTAAAGTTTCCAAAGAATTTTGCTTTTTTAAAATGCCAATTTTTATTAATTTTTTCACTTTTTTGGACATATTTTCTAAAATATTGATTCAAATCGACTTCGGTAAAGTGATTTATATTAATTGAGAGGCCAGAAAATTACTTTCCAAATTAAGTTGGAATTGAACCATTTTTGAAAGAGTTATGGGTTATTAAAGTTTCCAAAGAATTTAGCTTTTTTAAAATGCCAATTTTTATTAATTTTTTCACTTTTTTGGACATATTTTCTAAAATATTGATTCAAATCGACTTCGGTAAAGTGATTTATATTAACTGAGATGACAGAAAAATACTATCCAAATTAAGTTGGAATTGAACCATTTTTGAAAGAGTTATGGGTTATTAAAGTTTCTAAAGAATTTTGCTTTTTTAAAATGCCAATTTTTATTAATTTTTTCACTTTTTTGGACATATTTTCTAAAATATTGATTCGAATCGACTTTGGTAAAGTGATTTATATTAATTGAGAGGCCAGAAAATTACTTTCCAAATTAAGTTGGAATTGAACCATTTTTGAAAGAGTTATGGGTTATTAAAGTTTCCAAAGAATTTTGCTTTTTTAAAATGCCAATTTTTATTATTTTTTTCACTTTTTGGACATATTTTCTAAAATATTGATTCAAATCGACTTCGGTAAAGTGATTTATATTAATTGAGAGGCCAGAAAATTACTTTCCAAATTAAGTTGGAATTGAATCATTTTTGAAAGAGTTATGGGTTATTAAAACTTCCAAAGAATTTTGCTTTTTTAAAATGCCAATTTTTATTAATTTTTTCACTTTTTTGGACATATTTTCTAAAATATTGATTTAAATCGACTTCGGTAAAGTGATTTATATTAACTGAGATACCAAAAAAATACTATCAAAATTAAGTTGGAATTGAACCATTTTTGAAAGAGTTATGGGTTATTAAAGTTTCCAAAGAATTTTGCTTTTTTAAAATGCCAATTTTTATTAATTTTTCACTTTTTTGGACATATTTTCTAAAATATTGATTCAAATCGACTTCGGTAAAGTGATTTATATTAACTGAGATGCCAGAAAAATACTTTCCAAATTAAGTTGCAATTGAACCATTTTTGAAAGAGTTATGGGTTATTAAAGTTTCCAAAGAATTTTGCTTTTTTAAAATGCCAATTTTTATTAATTTTTTCACTTTTTTGGACATATTTTCTAAAATATTGATTCAAATCGACTTCGGTAAAGTGATTTATATTAATTGAGAGGCCAGAAAATTACTTTCCAAATTAAGTTGGAATTGAACCATTTTTGAAAGAGTTATGGGTTATTAAAGTTTTCAAAGAATTTTGCTTTTTTAAAATGCCAATTTTTATTAATTTTTTCACTTTTTTTGACATATTTTATAAAATATTGATTCGAATCGACTTTGGTAAAGTGATTTATATTAATTAAGAGGCCAGAAAATTACTTTCCAAATTAAGTTGGAATTGAACCATTTTGAAAGAGTTATGGGTTATTAAAGTTTCCAAAGAATTTTGCTTTTTTAAAATGCCAATTTTTATTAATTTTTTCACTTTTTGGACATATTTTCTAAAATATTGATTCAAATCGACTTCGGTAAAGTGATTTATATTAACTGAGATACCAGAAAAATACTATCAAAATTAAGTTGCAATTGAACCATTTTTGAAAGAGTTATGGGTTATTAAAGTTTCCAAAGAATTTTGCTTTTTTAAAATGCCAATTTTTATTAATTTTTTCACTTTTTTGGACATATTTTCTAAAATATTGATTTAAATCGACTTCGGTAAAGTGATTTATATTAACTGAGATACCAGAAAAATACTATCAAAATTAAGTTGCAATTGAACCATTTTTGAAAGAGTTATGGGTTATTAAAGTTTACTAAGAATTTTGCTTTTTTAAAATGCCAATATATTTTCTAAAATATTGATTCAAATCGACTTCGGTAAAGCGATTTATATTAATTGAGAGGCCAGAAAACTACTTTCCAAATTAAGTTGCAATTGAATCATTTTTGAAAGAGTTATGGGTTATTAAAGTTTCCAAAGAATTTTGCTTTTTTAAAATGCCAATTTTTATTAATTTTTTCACTTTTTTGGACATATTTTCTAAAATATTGATTTAAATCGACTTCGGTAAAGTGATTTATATTAACTGAGATACCAGAAAATTACTTTCCAAATTAAGTTGGAATTGAACCATTTTTGAAAGAGTTATGGGTTATTAAAGTTTTCAAAGAATTTTGCTTTTTTAAAATGCCAATTTTTATTAATTTTTTCACTTTTTTTGACATATTTTCTAAAATATTGATTCAAATCGACTTCGGTAAAGTGATTTATATTAACTGAGATACCAGAAAAATACTATCAAAATTAAGTTGCAATTGAACCATTTTTGAAAGAGTTATGGGTTATTAAAGTTTCCAAAGAATTTTGCTTTTTTAAAATGCCAATTTTTATTAATTTTTTCACTTTTTTGGACATATTTTCTAAAATATTGATTCAAATCGACTTCGGTAAAGTGATTTATATTAATTGAGAGGCCAGAAAATTACTATCAAAATTAACTTGGAATTAAACCATTTTTGAAAGAGTTATGGGTTATTAAAGTTTCCAAAGAATTTTGCTTTTTTAAAATGCCAATTTTTATTAATTTTTTCACTTTTTTGGACATATTTTCTAAAATATTGATTCAAATCGACTTCGGTAAAGTGATTTATATTAACTGAGATACCAGAAAACTACTTTCCAAATTAAGTTGGAATTGAACCATTTTTGAAAGAGTTATGGGTTATTAAAGTTTCCAAAGAATTTTGCTTTTTTAAAATGCCAATTTTTATTAATTTTTTCACTTTTTTGGACATATTTTCTAAAATATTGATTCAAATCGACTTCGGTAAAGTGATTTATATTAATTGAGAGGCCAGAAAACTACTTTCCAAATTAAGTTGGAATTGAATCATTTTTGAAAGAGTTATGGGTTATTAAAGTTTCCAAAGAATTTTGCTTTTTTAAAATGCCAATTTTTATTAATTTTTTCACTTTTTTGGACATATTTTCTAAAATATTGATTCAAATCGACTTCGGTAAAGTGATTTATATTAACTGAGATACCAGAAAAATACTTTCCAAATTAAGTTGCAATTGAACCATTTTTGAAAGAGTTATGGGTTATTAAAGTTTTCAAAGAATTTTGCTTTTTTAAAATGCCAATTTTTATTAATTTTTTCACTTTTTTTGACATATTTTATAAAATATTGATTCGAATCGACTTTGGTAAAGTGATTTATATTAATTAAGAGGCCAGAAAATTACTTTCCAAATTAAGTTGGAATTGAACCATTTTTGAAAGAGTTATGGGCTATTAAAGTTTCCAAAGAATTTTGCTTTTTTAAAATGCCAATTTTTATTAATTTTTTCACTTTTTTGGACATATTTTCTAAAATATTGATTCAAATCGACTTCGGTAAAGTGATTTATATTAACTGACATGCCAGAAAAATACTGTCAAAATTAAGTTGGAATTGAACCATTTTTGAAAGAGTTATGGGTTATTAAAGTTTCCAAAGAATTTTGCTTTTTTAAAATGCCAATTTTTATTAATTTTTTCACTTTTTTGGACATATTTTCTAAAATATTGATTCAAATCGACTTCGGTAAAGTGATTTATATTAACTGAGATACCAGAAAAATACTGTCAAAATTAAGTTGGAATTGAACCATTTTTGAAAGAGTTATGGGTTATTAAAGTTTCCAAAGAATTTTGCTTTTTAAAATGCCAATTTTTATTAATTTTTTCACTTTTTTGGACATATTTTCTAAAATATTGATTCAAATCGACTTCGGTAAAGTGATTTATATTAACTGAGATGCCAGAAAAATACTTTCCAAATTAAGTTACAATTGAACCATTTTTGAAAGAGTTATGGGTTATTAAAGTTTCCAAAGAATTTTGCTTTTTAAAATGCCAATTTTTATTAATTTTTTCACTTTTTTGGACATATTTTCTAAAATATTGATTCAAATCGACTTCGGTAAAGTGATTTATATTAATTGAGAGGCCAGAAAATTACTTTCCAAATTAAGTTGGAATTGAACCATTTTTGAAAGAGTTATGGGTTATTAAAGTTTCCAAAGAATTTTGCTTTTTTAAAATGCCAATTTTTATTAATTTTTTCACTTTTTGGACATATTTTCTAAAATATTGGTTCAAATCGACTTCGGTAAAGTGATTTATATTAACTGAGAGGCCAGAAAAATACTTTCTAAATTAAGTTGCAATTGAACCATTTTTGAAAGAGTTATGGGTTATTAAAGTTTCCAAAGAATTTTGCTTTTTTAAAATGCCAATTTTTATTAATTTTTTCACTTTTTTGGACATATTTTCTAAAATATTGATTTAAATCGACTTCGGTAAAGTGATTTATATTAACTGAGATACCAGAAAAATACTATCAAAATTAAGTTGCAATTGAACCATTTTTGAAAGAGTTATGGGTTATTAAAGTTTCCAAAGAATTTTGCTTTTTTAAAATGCCAATTTTTATTAATTTTTTCACTTTTTTGGACATATTTTCTAAAATATTGATTCAAATCGACTTCGGTAAAGTGATTTATATTAACTGAGATGCCAGAAAATTACTTTCCAAATTAAGTTGGAATTGAACCATTTTTGAAAGAGTTATGGGTTATTAAAGTTTCCAAAGAATTTTGCTTTTTTAAAATGCCAATTTTTATTAATTTTTTCACTTTTTTGGACATATTTTCTATTCTTTCTATATTGCAAATTAAGTTGCAATTGAACCATTTTTGAAAGAGTTATGGGTTATTAAAGTTTCCAAAGAATTTTGCTTTTTTAAAATGCCAATTTTTATTAATTTTTTCACTTTTTTTGACATATTTTATAAAATATTGATTCGAATCGACTTTGGTAAAGTGATTTATATTAATTAAGAGGCCAGAAAATTACTTTCCAAATTAAGTTGGAATTGAACCATTTTTGAAAGAGTTATGGGCTATTAAAGTTTCCAAAGAATTTTGCTTTTTTAAAATGCCAATTTTTATTAATTTTTTCACTTTTTTGGACATATTTTCTAAAATATTGATTCAAATCGACTTCGGTAAAGTGATTTATATTAACTGACATGCCAGAAAAATACTGTCAAAATTAAGTTGGAATTGAACCATTTTTGAAAGAGTTATGGGTTATTAAAGTTTCCAAAGAATTTTGCTTTTTTAAAATGCCAATTTTTATTAATTTTTTCACTTTTTTGGACATATTTTCTAAAATATTGATTCAAATCGACTTCGGTAAAGTGATTTATATTAACTGAGATACCAGAAAAATACTGTCAAAATTAAGTTGGAATTGAACCATTTTTGAAAGAGTTATGGGTTATTAAAGTTTCCAAAGAATTTTGCTTTTTTAAAATGCCAATTTTTATTAATTTTTTCACTTTTTTGGACATATTTTCTAAAATATTGATTCAAATCGACTTCGGTAAAGTGATTTATATTAACTGAGATGCCAGAAAAATACTTTCCAAATTAAGTTACAATTGAACCATTTTTGAAAGAGTTATGGGTTATTAAAGTTTCCAAAGAATTTTGCTTTTTTAAAATGCCAATTTTTATTAATTTTTTCACTTTTTTGGACATATTTTCTAAAATATTGATTCAAATCGACTTCGGTAAAGTGATTTATATTAATTGAGAGGCCAGAAAATTACTTTCCAAATTAAGTTGGAATTGAACCATTTTTGAAAGAGTTATGGGTTATTAAAGTTTCCAAAGAATTTTGCTTTTTTAAAATGCCAATTTTTATTAATTTTTTCACTTTTTTGGACATATTTTCTAAAATATTGGTTCAAATCGACTTCGGTAAAGTGATTTATATTAACTGAGAGGCCAGAAAAATACTTTCCAAATTAAGTTGCAATTGAACCATTTTTGAAAGAGTTATGGGTTATTAAAGTTTCCAAAGAATTTTGCTTTTTTAAAATGCCAATTTTTATTAATTTTTTCACTTTTTTGGACATATTTTCTAAAATATTGATTTAAATCGACTTCGGTAAAGTGATTTATATTAACTGAGATACCAGAAAAATACTATCAAAATTAAGTTGCAATTGAACCATTTTTGAAAGAGTTATGGGTTATTAAAGTTTCCAAAGAATTTTGCTTTTTTAAAATGCCAATTTTTATTAATTTTTTCACTTTTTTGGACATATTTTCTAAAATATTGATTCAAATCGACTTCGGTAAAGTGATTTATATTAACTGAGATGCCAGAAAATTACTTTCCAAATTAAGTTGGAATTGAACCATTTTTGAAAGAGTTATGGGTTATTAAAGTTTCCAAAGAATTTTGCTTTTTTAAAATGCCAATTTTTATTAATTTTTTCACTTTTTTGGACATATTTTCTAAAATATTGATTCAAATCGACTTCGGTAAAGTGATTTATATTAACTGAGATGCCAGAAAAATACTTTCCAAATTAAGTTGGAATTGAACCATTTTTGAAAGAGTTATGGGTTATTAAAGTTTCCAAAGAATTTTGCTTTTTTAAAATGCCAATTTTTATTAATTTTTTCACTTTTTGGACATATTTTCTAAAATATTGATTTAAATCGACTTCGGTAAAGTGATTTATATTAACTGAGATGCCAGAAAAATACTGTCCAAATTAAGTTGCAATTGAACCATTTTTGAAAGAGTTATGGGTTATTAAATTTTCCAAAGAATTTTGCTTTTTTAAAATGCCAATTTTTATTAATTTTTTCACTTTTTTGGACATATTTTCTAAAATATTGATTCAAATCGACTTCGGTAAAGTGATTTATATTAATTGAGAGGCCAGAAAATTACTTTCCAAATTAAGTTGCAATTGAACCATTTTTGAAAGAGTTATGGGTTATTAAAGTTTCCAAAGAATTTTGCTTTTTTAAAATGCCAATTTTTATTAATTTTTTCACTTTTTTGGACATATTTTCTAAAATATTGATTTAAATCGACTTCGGTAAAATGATTTATATTAACTGATATACCGGAAAATTAGTTTCCAAATTAAGTTGGAATTGAACCATTTTTGAAAGAGTTATGGGTTATTAAAGTTTCCAAAGAATTTTGCTTTTTTAAAATGCCAATTTTTATTAATTTTTTCACTTTTTTGGACATATTTTCTAAAATATTGTTTCAAATCGACTTCGGTAAAGTGATTTATATTAACTGAGATGCCAGAAAAATACTTTCCAAATTAAGTTGGAATTGAACCATTTTTGAAAGAGTTATGGGTTATTAAAGTTTCCAAAGAATTTTGCTTTTTTAAAATGCCAATTTTTATTAATTTTTTCACTTTTTTGGACATATTTTCTAAAATATTGATTCAAATCGACTTCGGTAAAGTGATTTATATTAACTGAGATGCCAGAAAAATACTTTCCAAATTAAGTTGAAATTGAACCATTTTTGAAAGAGTTATGGGTTATTAAAGTTTCCAAAGAATTTTGCTTTTTTAAAATGCCAATTTTTATTAATTTTTTCACTTTTTTGGACATATTTTCTAAAATATTGATTCAAATCGACTTCGGTAAAGTGATTTATATTAATTGAGAGGCCAGAAAATTACTTTCCAAATTAAGTTGCAATTGAACCATTTTTGAAAGAGTTATGGGTTATTAAAGTTTCCAAAGAATTTTGCTTTTTTAAAATGCCAATTTTTATTAATTTTTTCACTTTTTTGGACATATTTTCTAAAATATTGATTTAAATCGACTTCGGTAAAATGATTTATATTAATTAAGAGGTCAGAAAATTACTTTCCAAATTAAGTTGGAATTGAACCATTTTTGAAAGAGTTATGGGTTATTAAAGTTTCCAAAGAATTTTGCTTTTTTAAAATGCCAATTTTTATTAATTTTTTCACTTTTTTGGACATATTTTCTAAAATATTGATTCAAATCGACTTCGGTAAAGTGATTTATATTAATTGAGAGGCCAGAAAATTACTTTCCAAATTAAGTTGGAATTGAACCATTTTTGAAAGAGTTATGGGTTATTAAAGTTTCCAAAGAATTTTTCTTTTTTAAAATGCCAATTTTTATTAATTTTTTCACTTTTTTGGACATATTTTCTAAAATATTGATTTAAATCGACTTCGGTAAAGTGATTTATATTAATTGAGAGGCCAGAAAAATACTTTCCAAATTAAGTTGGAATTGAACCATTTTTGAAAGAGTTATGGGTTATTAAAGTTTTCAAAGAATTTTGCTTTTTTAAAATGCCAATTTTTATTAATTTTTTCACTTTTTTTGACATATTTTATAAAATATTGATTCGAATCGACTTTGGTAAAGTGATTTATATTAATTAAGAGGCCAGAAAATTACTTTCCAAATTAAGTTGGAATTGAACCATTTTTGAAAGAGTTATGGGCTATTAAAGTTTCCAAAGAATTTTGCTTTTTTAAAATGCCAATTTTTATTAATTTTTTCACTTTTTTGGACATATTTTCTAAAATATTGATTCAAATCGACTTCGGTAAAGTGATTTATATTAACTGAGATACCAGAAAAATACTATCAAAATTAAGTTGGAATTGAACCATTTTTGAAAGAGTTATGGGTTACTAAAGTTTCCAAAGAATTTTGCTTTTTTAAAATGCCAATTTTTATTAATTTTTGCACTTTTTTGGACATATTTTCTAAAATATTGATTCAAATCGACTTCGGTAAAGTGATTTATATTAACTGAGAGGCCAGAAAAATACTTTCCAAATTAAGTTGCAATTGAACCATTTTTGAAAGAGTTATGGGTTATTAAAGTTTCCAAAGAATTTTGCTTTTTAAAAATGCCAATTTTTATTAATTTTTTCACTTTTTTGGACATATTTTCTAAAATATTGATTTAAATCGACTTCGGTAAAGTGATTTATATTAACTGAGATACCAGAAAAATACTGTCAAAATTAAGTTGCAATTGAACCATTTTTGAAAGAGTTATGGGTTATTAAAGTTTTCAAAGAATTTTGCTTTTTTAAAATGCCAATTTTTATTAATTTTTTCACTTTTTTGGACATATTTTCTAAAATATTGATTCAAATCGACTTCGGTAAAGAGATTTATATTAAGTGAGAGGCCAGAAAAATACTTTCCAAATTAAGTTGCAATTGAACCATTTTTGAAAGAGTTATGGGTTATTAAAGTTTTCAAAGAATTTTGCTTTTTTAAAATGCCAATTTTTATTAATTTTTTCACTTTTTTGGACATATTTTCTAAAATATTGATTCAAATCGACTTCGGTAAAGAGATTTATATTAAGTGAGAGGCCAGAAAATCGACTTCGGTAAAGTGATTTATATTAACTGAGATACCAGAAAAATACTATCAAAATTAAGTTGGAATTGAACCATTTTTGAAAGAGTTATGGGTTATTAAAGTTTCCAAAGAATTTTGCTTTTTTAAAATGCCAATTTTTATTAATTTTTTCACTTTTTTGGACATATTTTCTAAAATATTGATTAAAATCGACTTCGGTAAAGTGATTTATATTAACTGAGATACCAGAAAAATACTATCAAAATTAAGTTGGAATTGAACCATTTTTGAAAGAGTTATGGGTTATTAAAGTTTCCAAAGAATTTTGCTTTTTTAAAATGCCAATTTTTATTAATTTTTTCACTTTTTTGGACATATTTTCTAAAATATTGATTCAAATCGACTTCGGTAAAGTGATTTATATTAATTGAAAGGCCAGAAAACTACTTTCCAAATTAAGTTGGAATTGAATTATTTTGAAAGAGTTATGGGTTATTAAAGTTTCCAAAGAATTTTGCTTTTTTAAAATGCCAATTTTTATTAATTTTTTCACTTTTTTGGACATATTTTCTAAAATATTGATTTAAATCGACTTCGGTAAAGTGATTTATATTAACTGAGATACCAGAAAAATACTATCAAAATAAAGTTGGAATTGAACCATTTTTGAAAGAGTTATGGGTTATTAAAGTTTCCAAAGAATTTTGCTTTTTTAAAATGCCAATTTTTATTAATTTTTTCACTTTTTTGGACATATTTTCTAAAATATTGATTCAAATCGACTTCGGTAAAGTGATTTATATTAACTGAGAGGCCAGAAAAATACTTTCCAAATTAAGTTGCATTTGGAACCATTTTTGAAAGAGTTATGGGTTATTAAAGTTTCCAAAGAATTTTGCTTTTTTAAAATGCCAATTTTTATTAATTTTTTCACTTTTTTGGACATATTTTCTAAAATATTGATTTAAATCGACTTCGGTAAAGTGATTTATATTAACTGAGATACCAGAAAAATACTATCAAAATTAAGTTGCAATTGAACCATTTTTGAAAGAGTTATGGGTTATTAAAGTTTCCAAATAATTTTGCTTTTTTAAAATGCCAATTTTTATTAATTTTTTCACTTTTTTGGACATATTTTCTAAAATATTGATTCAAATCGACTTCGGTAAAGTGATTTATATTAATTGAGAGGCCAGAAAACTACTTTCCAAATTAAGTTGGAATTGAATTATTTTTGAAAGAGTTATGGGTTATTAAAGTTTCCAAAGAATTTTGCTTTTTTAAAATGCCAATTTTTATTAATTTTTTCACTTTTTTGGACATATTTTCTAAAATATTGATTTAAATCGACTTCGGTAAAGTGATTTATATTAACTGAGATACCAGAAAAATACTATCAAAATTAAGTTGGAATTGAACCATTTTTGAAAGAGTTATGGGTTATTAAAGTTTCCAAAGAATTTTGCTTTTTTAAAAATACTTTCCAAATTAAGTTGCAATTGAACCATTTTTGAAAGAGTTATGGGTTATTAAAGTTTCCAAAGAATTTTGCTTTTTTAAAATGCCAATTTTTATTAATTTTTTCACTTTTTTGGACATATTTTCTAAAATATTGATTTAAATCGACTTCGGTAAAGTGATTTATATTAACTGAGATACCAGAAAAATACTATCAAAATTAAGTTGGAATTGAACCATTTTTGAAAGAGTTATGGGTTATTAAAGTTTCCAAAGAATTTTGCTTTTTTAAAATGCCAATTTTTATTAATTTTTTCACTTTTTTGGACATATTTTCTAAAATATTGATTTAAATCGACTTCAGTAAAGTGATTTATATTAACTGAGATACCAGAAAAATACTATCAAAATTAAGTTGGAATTGAACCATTTTTGAAAGAGTTATGGGTTATTAAAGTTTCCAAAGAATTTTGCTTTTTTAAAATGCCAATTTTTATTAATTTTTTCACTTTTTTGGACATATTTTCTAAAATATTGATTCAAATCGACTTCGGTAAAGTGATTTATATTAATTGAAAGGCCAGAAAACTACTTTCCAAATTAAGTTGGAATTGAATTATTTTTGAAAGAGTTATGGGTTATTAAAGTTTCCAAAGAATTTTGCTTTTTTAAAATGCCAATTTTTATTAATTTTTTCACTTTTTTGGACATATTTTCTAAAATATTGATTTAAATCGACTTCGGTAAAGTGATTTATATTAACTGAGATACCAGAAAAATACTATCAAAATTAAGTTGGAATTGAACCATTTTTGAAAGAGTTATGGGTTATTAAAGTTTCCAAAGAATTTTGCTTTTTTAAAATGCCAATTTTTATTAATTTTTTCACTTTTTTGGACATATTTTCTAAAATATTGATTCAAATCGACTTCGGTAAAGTGATTTATATTAACTGAGAGGCCAGAAAAATACTTTCCAAATTAAGTTGCAATTGAACCATTTTTGAAAGAGTTATGGGTTATTAAAGTTTCCAAAGAATTTTGCTTTTTTAAAATGCCAATTTTTATTAATTTTTTCACTTTTTTGGACATATTTTCTAAAATATTGATTTAAATCGACTTCGGTAAAGTGATTTATATTAACTGAGATACCAGAAAAATACTATCAAAATTAAGTTGCAATTGAACCATTTTTGAAAGAGTTATGGGTTATTAAAGTTTCCAAAGAATTTTGCTTTTTTAAAATGCCAATTTTTATTAATTTTTTCACTTTTTTGGACATATTTTCTAAAATATTGATTTAAATCGACTTCGGTAAAGTGATTTATATTAATTGAGAGGCCAGAAAACTACTTTCCAAATTAAGTTGGAATTGAATTATTTTTGAAAGAGTTATGGGTTATTAAAGTTTCCAAAGAATTTTGCTTTTTTAAAATGCCAATTTTTATTAATTTTTTCACTTTTTTGGACATATTTTCTAAAATATTGATTTAAATCGACTTCGGTAAAGTGATTTATATTAACTGAGATACCAGAAAAATACTATCAAAATTAAGTTGGAATTGAACCATTTTTGAAAGAGTTATGGGTTATTAAAGTTTCCAAAGAATTTTGCTTTTTTAAAATGCCAATTTTTATTAATTTTTTCACTTTTTTGGACATATTTTCTAAAATATTGATTCAAATCGACTTCGGTAAAGTGATTTATATTAACTGAGATACCAGAAAAATACTATCAAAATTAAGTTGCAATTGAACCATTTTTGAAAGAGTTATGGGTTATTAAAGTTTCCAAAGAATTTTGCTTTTTTAAAATGCCAATTTTTATTAATTTTTTCACTTTTTTTGGACATATTTTCTAAAATATTGATTTAAATCGACTTCGGTAAAGTGATTTATATTAACTGAGATACCAGAAAAATACTATCAAAATTAAGTTGCAATTGAACCATTTTTGAAAGAGTTATGGGTTATTAAAGTTTCCAAAGAATTTTGCTTTTTTAAAATGCCAATTTTTATTAATTTTTTCACTTTTTTGGACATATTTTCTAAAATATTGATTCAAATCGACTTCGGTAAAGTGATTTATATTAATTGAGAGGCCAGAAAACTACTTTCCAAATTAAGTTGGAATTGAATTATTTTTGAAAGAGTTATGGGTTATTAAAGTTTCCAAAGAATTTTGCTTTTTTAAAATGCCAATTTTTATTAATTTTTCACTTTTTTGGACATATTTTCTAAAATATTGATTTAAATCGACTTCGGTAAAGTGATTTATATTAACTGAGATACCAGAAAAATACTATCAAAATTAAGTTGCAATTGAACCATTTTTGAAAGAGTTATGGGTTATTAAAGTTTCCAAAGAATTTTGCTTTTTTAAAATGCCAATTTTTATTAATTTTTTCACTTTTTTGGACATATTTTCTAAAATATTGATTCAAATCGACTTCGGTAAAGTGATTTATATTAATTGAGAGGCCAGAAAATTACTTTCCAAATTAAGTTGGAATTGAACCATTTTTGAAAGAGTTATGGGTTATTAAAGTTTTCAAAGAATTTTGCTTTTTTAAAATGCCAATTTTTATTAATTTTTCACTTTTTTTGACATATTTTATAAAATATTGATTCGAATCGACTTTGGTAAAGTGATTTATATTAATTAAGAGGCCAGAAAATTACTTTCCAAATTAAGTTGGAATTGAACCATTTTTGAAAGAGTTATGGGCTATTAAAGTTTCCAAAGAATTTTGCTTTTTAAAATGCCAATTTTTATTAATTTTTTCACTTTTTTGGACATATTTTCTAAAATATTGATTCAAATCGACTTCGGTAAAGTGATTTATATTAACTGAGATACCAGAAAAATACTATCAAAATTAAGTTGCAATTGAACCATTTTTGAAAGAGTTATGGGTTATTAAAGTTTCCAAAGAATTTAGCTTTTTTAAAATGCCAATTTTTATTAATTTTTTCACTTTTTTGGACATATTTTCTAAAATATTGATTCAAATCGACTTCGGTAAAGTGATTTATATTAACTGAGAGGCCAGAAAAATACTTTCCAAATTAAGTTGCAATTGAACCATTTTTGAAAGAGTTATGGGTTATTAAAGTTTCCAAAGAATTTTGCTTTTTAAAATGCCAATTTTTATTAATTTTTTCACTTTTTTGACAAATTTTCTAAAATATTGATTTAAATCGACTTCGGTAAAGTGATTTATATTAACTGAGATACCAGAAAAATACTGTCAAAATTAAGTTGCAATTGAACCATTTTTGAAAGAGTTATGGGTTATTAAAGTTTCCAAAGAATTTTGCTTTTTTAAAATGCCAATTTTTATTAATTTTTTCACTTTTTTGGACATATTTTCTAAAATATTGATTCAAATCGACTTCGGTAAAGTGATTTATATTAACTGAGATGCCAGAAAACTACTTTCCAAATTAAGTTGGAATTGAATCATTTTGAAAGAGTTATGGGTTATTAAAGTTTCCAAAGAATTTTGCTTTTTTAAAATGCCAATTTTTATTAATTTTTTCACTTTTTTGGACATATTTTCTAAAATATTGATTCAAATCGACTTCGGTAAAGTGATTTATATTAACTGAGATACCAGAAAAATACTATCAAAATTAAGTTGCAATTGAACCATTTTTGAAAGAGTTATGGGTTATTAAAGTTTCCAAAGAATTTTGCTTTTTTAAAATGCCAATTTTTATTAATTTTTTCACTTTTTTGGACATATTTTCTAAAATATTGATTCAAATCGACTTTGGTAAAGTGATTTATATTAATTGAGAGGCCAGAAAATTACTTTCCAAATTAAGTTGGAATTGAACCATTTTTGAAAGAGTTATGGGTTATTAAAGTTTTCAAAGAATTTTGCTTTTTTAAAATGCCAATTTTTATTAATTTTTTCACTTTTTTGGACATATTTTCTAAAATATTGATTCAAATCGACTTCGGTAAAGTGATTTATATTAACTGAGATACCAGAAAAATACTATCAAAATTAAGTTGCAATTGAACCATTTTTGAAAGAGTTATGGGTTATTAAAGTTTCCAAAGAATTTAGCTTTTTTAAAATGCCAATTTTTATTAATTTTTTCACTTTTTTGGACATATTTTCTAAAATATTGATTCAAATCGACTTCGGTAAAGTGATTTATATTAACTGAGATACCAGAAAAATACTTTCCAAATTAAGTTGCAATTGAACCATTTTTGAAAGAGTTATGGGTTATTAAAGTTTCCAAAGAATTTTGCTTTTTTAAAAGGCCAATTTTTATTAATTTTTTCACTTTTTTTGACAAATTTTCTAAAATATTGATTTAAATCGACTTCGGTAAAGTGATTTATATTAACTGAGATACCAGAAAAATACTGTCAAAATTAAGTTGCAATTGAACCATTTTTGAAAGAGTTATGGGTTATTAAAGTTTCCAAAGAATTTTGCTTTTTTAAAATGCCAATTTTTATTAATTTTTTCACTTTTTTGGACATATTTTCTAAAATATTGATTCAAATCGACTTCGGTAAAGTGATTTATATTAACTGAGATGCCAGAAAAATACTTTCCAAATTAAGTTGGAATTGAATCATTTTTGAAAGAGTTATGGGTTATTAAAGTTTCCAAAGAATTTTGCTTTTTTAAAATGCCAATTTTTATTAATTTTTTCACTTTTTTGGACATATTTTCTAAAATATTGATTCAAATCGACTTCGGTAAAGTGATTTATATTAACTGAGATACCAGAAAAATACTATCAAAATTAAGTTGCAATTGAACCATTTTTGAAAGAGTTATGGGTTATTAAAGTTTCCAAAGAATTTTGCTTTTTTAAAATGCCAATTTTTATTAATTTTTCACTTTTTTGGACATATTTTCTAAAATATTGATTCAAATCGACTTCGGTAAAGTGATTTATATTAATTGAGAGGCCAGAAAATTACTTTCCAAATTAAGTTGGAATTGAACCATTTTTGAAAGAGTTATGGGTTATTAAAGTTTTCAAAGAATTTTGCTTTTTTAAAATGCCAATTTTTATTAATTTTTTCACTTTTTTTGACATATTTTATAAAATATTGATTCGAATCGACTTTGGTAAAGTGATTTATATTAATTAAGAGGCCAGAAAATTACTTTCCAAATTAAGTTGGAATTGAACCATTTTTGAAAGAGTTATGGGCTATTAAAGTTTCCAAAGAATTTTGCTTTTTTAAAATGCCAATTTTTATTAATTTTTTCACTTTTTTGGACATATTTTCTAAAATATTGATTCAAATCGACTTCGGTAAAGTGATTTATATTAACTGAGATACCAGAAAAATACTATCAAAATTAAGTTGCAATTGAACCATTTTTGAAAGAGTTATGGGTTATTAAAGTTTCCAAAGAATTTAGCTTTTTTTAAAATGCCAATTTTTATTAATTTTTTCACTTTTTGGACATATTTTCTAAAATATTGATTCAAATCGACTTCGGTAAAGTGATTTATATTAACTGAGAGGCCAGAAAAATACTTTCCAAATTAAGTTGCAATTGAACCATTTTTGAAAGAGTTATGGGTTATTAAAGTTTCCAAAGAATTTTGCTTTTTTAAAATGCCAATTTTTATTAATTTTTTCACTTTTTTTGACAAATTTTCTAAAATATTGATTTAAATCGACTTCGGTAAAGTGATTTATATTAACTGAGATACCAGAAAAATACTGTCAAAATTAAGTTGCAATTGAACCATTTTTGAAAGAGTTATGGGTTATTAAAGTTTCCAAAGAATTTTGCTTTTTTAAAATGCCAATTTTTATTAATTTTTTCACTTTTTGGACATATTTTCTAAAATATTGATTCAAATCGACTTCGGTAAAGTGATTTATATTAATTAAGAGGCCAGAAAATTTCTTTCCAAATTAAGTTGGAATTGAACCATTTTTGAAAGAGTTATGGGCTATTAAAGTTTCCAAAGAATTTTGCTTTTTTAAAATGCCAATTTTTATTAATTTTTTCACTTTTTTGGACATATTTTCTAAAATATTGATTCAAATCGACTTCGGTAAAGTGATTTATATTAACTGAGAGGCCAGAAAAATACTTTCCAAATTAAGTTGCAATTGAACCATTTTTGAAAGAGTTATGGGTTATTAAAGTTTCCAAAGAATTTTGCTTTTTTAAAATGCCAATTTTTATTAATTTTTTCACTTTTTGGACATATTTTCTAAAATATTGATTTAAATCGACTTCGGTAAAGTGATTTATATTAACTGAGATACCAGAAAAATACTATCAAAATTAAGTTGCAATTGAACCATTTTTGAAAGAGTTATGGGTTATTAAAGTTTCCAAAGAATTTTGCTTTTTTAAAATGCCAATTTTTATTAATTTTTTCACTTTTTTGGACATATTTTCTAAAATATTGATTTAAATCGACTTCGGTAAAGTGATTTATATTAACTGAGATACCAGAAAAATACTGTCAAAATTAAGTTGCAATTGAACCATTTTTGAAAGAGTTATGGGTTATTAAAGTTTCCAAAGAATTTTGCTTTTTAAAATGCCAATTTTTATTAATTTTTTCACTTTTTTGGACATATTTTCTAAAATATTGATTCAAATCGACTTCGGTAAAGTGATTTATATTAACTGAGAGGCCAGAAAAATACTTTCCAAATTAAGTTGCAATTGAACCATTTTTGAAAGAGTTATGGGTTATTAAAGTTTCCAAAGAATTTTGCTTTTTAAAATGCCAATTTTTATTAATTTTTTCACTTTTTTGGACATATTTTCTAAAATATTGATTCAAATCGACTTCGGTAAAGTGATTTATATTAACTGAGATACCAGAAAAATACTGTCAAAATTAAGTTGCAATTGAACCATTTTTGAAAGAGTTATGGGTTATTAAAGTTTCCAAAGAATTTTGCTTTTTTAAAATGCCAATTTTTATTAATTTTTTCACTTTTTTGGACATATTTTCTAAAATATTGATTCAAATCGACTTCGGTAAAGTGATTTATATTAACTGAGATGCCAGAAAAATACTTTCCAAATTAAGTTGGAATTGAATCATTTTTGAAAGAGTTATGGGTTATTAAAGTTTCCAAAGAATTTTGCTTTTTTAAAATGCCAATTTTTATTAATTTTTTCACTTTTTTGGACATATTTTCTAAAATATTGATTCAAATCGACTTCGGTAAAGTGATTTATATTAATTAAGAGGCCAGAAAATTTCTTTCCAAATTAAGTTGGAATTGAACCATTTTTGAAAGAGTTATGGGCTATTAAAGTTTCCAAAGAATTTTGCTTTTTTAAAATGCCAATTTTTATTAATTTTTTCACTTTTTTGGACATATTTTCTAAAATATTGATTTAAATCGACTTCGGTAAAGTGATTTATATTAACTGAGATACCAGAAAAATACTATCAAAATTAAGTTGCAATTGAACCATTTTTGAAAGAGTTATGGGTTATTAAAGTTTCCAAAGAATTTTGCTTTTTAAAATGCCAATTTTTATTAATTTTTTCACTTTTTTGGACATATTTTCTAAAATATTGATTTAAATCGACTTCGGTAAAGTGATTTATATTAACTGAGATACCAGAAAAATACTATCAAAATTAAGTTGGAATTGAACCATTTTTGAAAGAGTTATGGGTTATTAAAGTTTCCAAAGAATTTTGCTTTTTTAAAATGCCAATTTTTATTAATTTTTTCACTTTTTTGGACATATTTTCTAAAATATTGATTCAAATCGACTCCGGTACAGTGATTTATATTAACTGAGATGCCAGAAAAATACTTTCCAAATTAAGTTGGAATTGAACCATTTTTGAAAGAGTTATGGGTTATTAAAGTTTCCAAAGAATTTTGCTTTTTTAAAATGCCAATTTTTATTAATTTTTTCACTTTTTTGGACATATTTTCTAAAATATTGATTCAAATCGACTTCGGTAAAGAGATTTATATTAATTGAGAGGCCAGAAAAATACTTTCCAAATTAAGTTGCAATTGAACCATTTTTGAAAGAGTTATGGGTTATTAAAGTTTTCAAAGAATTTTGCTTTTTTAAAATGCCAATTTTTATTAATTTTTTCACTTTTTTTGACATATTTTATAAAATATTGATTCGAATCGACTTTGGTAAAGTGATTTATATTAATTAAGAGGCCAGAAAATTTCTTTCCAAATTAAGTTGGAATTGAACCATTTTTGAAAGAGTTATGGGCTATTAAAGTTTCCAAAGAATTTTGCTTTTTTAAAATGCCAATTTTTATTAATTTTTTCACTTTTTTGGACATATTTTCTAAAATATTGATTCAAATCGACTTCGGTAAAGTGATTTATATTAACTGAGATACCAGAAAAATACTATCAAAATTAAGTTGCAATTGAACCATTTTTGAAAGAGTTATGGGTTATTAAAGTTTCCAAAGAATTTTGCTTTTTTAAAATGCCAATTTTTATTAATTTTTGCACTTTTTTGGACATATTTTCTAAAATATTGATTCAAATCGACTTCGGTAAAGTGATTTATATTAATTGAGAGGCCAGAAAACTACTTTCCAAATTAAGTTGGAATTGAATTATTTTTGAAAGAGTTATGGGTTATTAAAGTTTCCAAAGAATTTTGCTTTTTTAAAATGCTAATTTTTATTAATTTTTTCACTTTTTTGGACATATTTTCTAAAATATTGATTTAAATCGACTTCGGTAAAGTGATTTATATTAACTGAGATACCAGAAAAATACTATCAAAATTAAGTTGGAATTGAACCATTTTTGAAAGAGTTATGGGTTATTAAAGTTTCCAAAGAATTTTGCTTTTTTAAAATGCCAATTTTTATTAATTTTTTCACTTTTTTGGACATATTTTCTAAAATATTGATTCAAATCGACTTCGGTAAAGTGATTTATATTAACTGAGATACCAGAAAAATACTATCAAAATTAAGTTGCAATTGAACCATTTTTGAAAGAGTTATGGGTTATTAAAGTTTCCAAAGAATTTTGCTTTTTTAAAATGCCAATTTTTATTAATTTTTTCACTTTTTTGGACATATTTTCTAAAATATTGATTCAAATCGACTTCGGTAAAGTGATTTATATTAATTGAGAGGCCAGAAAATTACTTTCCAAATTAAGTTGGAATTGAACCATTTTTGAAAGAGTTATGGGTTATTAAAGTTTTCAAAGAATTTTGCTTTTTTAAAATGCCAATTTTTATTAATTTTTTCACTTTTTTGGACATATTTTCTAAAATATTGATTCAAATCGACTTCGGTAAAGTGATTTATATTAATTAAGAGGCCAGAAAATTACTTTCCAAATTAAGTTGGAATTGAATCATTTTTGAAAGAGTTATGGGTTATTAAAGTTTCCAAAGAATTTTGCTTTTTTAAAATGCCAATTTTTATTAATTTTTTCACTTTTTTGGACATATTTTCTAAAATATTGATTCAAATCGACTTCGGTAAAGTGATTTATATTAACTGAGATACCAGAAAAATACTATCAAAATTAAGTTGCAATTGAACCATTTTTGAAAGAGTTATGGGTTATTAAAGTTTCCAAAGAATTTTGCTTTTTTAAAATGCCAATTTTTATTAATTTTTTCACTTTTTTGGACATATTTTCTAAAATATTGATTCAAATCGACTTCGGTAAAGTGATTTATATTAATTGAGAGGCCAGAAAACTACTTTCCAAATTAAGTTGGAATTGAATCATTTTTGAAAGAGTTATGGGTTATTAAAGTTTCCAAAGAATTTTGCTTTTTTAAAATGCCAATTTTTATTAATTTTTTCACTTTTTTGGACGTATTTTCTAAAATATTGATTTAAATCGACTTCGGTAAAGTGATTTATATTAACTGAGATACCAGAAAAATACTATCAAAATTTAGTTGGAATTGAACCATTTTTGAAAGAGTTATGGGTTATTAAAGTTTCCAAAGAATTTTGCTTTTTTAAAATGCCAATTTTTATTAATTTTTTCACTTTTTTGGACATATTTTCTAAAATATTGATTCAAATCGACTTCGGTAAAGTGATTTATATTAACTGAGATACCAGAAAAATACTTTCCAAATTAAGTTGGAATTGAACCATTTTTGAAAGAGTTATTTTTTATTAATTTTTTCACTTTTTTGGACATATTTTCTAAAATATTGATTCAAATCGACTTCGGTAAAGTGATTTATATTAACTGAGAGGCCAGAAAAATACTTTCCAAATTAAGTTGCAATTGAACCATTTTTGAAAGAGTTATGGGTTATTAAAGTTTCCAAAGAATTTTGCTTTTTTAAAATGCCAATTTTTATTAATTTTTTCACTTTTTTGGACATATTTTCTAAAATATTGATTTAAATCGACTTCGGTAAAGTGATTTATATTAACTGAGATACCAGAAAAATACTATCAAAATTAAGTTGCAATTGAACCATTTTTGAAATAGTTATGGGTTATTAAAGTTTCCAAAGAATTTTGCTTTTTTAAAATGCCAATTTTTATTAATTTTTTCACTTTTTTGGACATATTTTCTAAAATATTGATTCAAATCGACTTCGGTAAAGTGATTTATATTAATTGAGAGGCCAGAAAACTACTTTCCAAATTAAGTTGGAATTGAATCATTTTTGAAAGAGTTATGGGTTATTAAAGTTTCCAAAGAATTTTGCTTTTTTAAAATGCCAATTTTTATTAATTTTTTCACTTTTTTGGACATATTTTCTAAAATATTGATTTAAATCGACTTCGGTAAAGTGATTTATATTAACTGAGATACCAGAAAAATACTATCAAAATTAAGTTGCAATTGAACCATTTTTGAAAGAGTTATGGGTTATTAAAGTTTCCAAAGAATTTTGCTTTTTTAAAATGCCAATTTTTATTAATTTTTTCACTTTTTTGGACATATTTTCTAAAATATTGATTCAAATCGACTTCGGTAAAGTGATTTATATTAATTGAGAGGCCAGAAAATTACTTTCCAAATTAAGTTGGAATTGAATCATTTTTGAAAGAGTTATGGGTTATTAAAGTTTCCAAAGAATTTTGCTTTTTTAAAATGCCAATTTTTATTAATTTTTTCACTTTTTTGGACATATTTTCTAAAATATTGATTTAAATCGACTTCGGTAAAGTGATTTATATTAACTGAGATACCAGAAAAATACTATCAAAATTAAGTTGCAATTGAACCATTTTTGAAATAGTTATGGGTTATTAAAGTTTCCAAAGAATTTTGCTTTTTTAAAATGCCAATTTTTATTAATTTTTTCACTTTTTTGGACATATTTTCTAAAATATTGATTCAAATCGACTTCGGTAAAGTGATTTATATTAATTGAGAGGCCAGAAAACTACTTTCCAAATTAAGTTGGAATTGAATCATTTTTGAAAGAGTTATGGGTTATTAAAGTTTCCAAAGAATTTTGCTTTTTTAAAATGCCAATTTTTATTAATTTTTTCACTTTTTTGGACATATTTTCTAAAATATTGATTTAAATCGACTTCGGTAAAGTGATTTATATTAACTGAGATACCAGAAAAATACTATCAAAATTAAGTTGGAATTGAACCATTTTTGAAAGAGTTATGGGTTATTAAAGTTTCCAAAGAATTTTGCTTTTTAAAATGCCAATTTTTATTAATTTTTTCACTTTTTTGGACATATTTTCTAAAATATTGATTCAAATCGACTTCGGTAAAGTGATTTATATTAACTGAGATACCAGAAAAATACTATCAAAATTAAGTTGCAATTGAACCATTTTTGAAAGAGTTATGGGTTATTAAAGTTTCCAAAGAATTTTGCTTTTTTAAAATGCCAATTTTTATTAATTTTTTCACTTTTTTGGACATATTTTCTAAAATATTGATTCAAATCGACTTCGGTAAAGTGATTTATATTAATTGAGAGGCCAGAAAATTACTTTCCAAATTAAGTTGGAATTGAATCATTTTTGAAAGAGTTATGGGTTATTAAAGTTTCCAAAGAATTTTGCTTTTTTAAAATGCCAATTTTTATTAATTTTTTCACTTTTTTGGACATATTTTCTAAAATATTGATTCAAATCGACTTCGGTAAAGTGATTTATATTAACTGAGATACCAGAAAAATACTATCAAAATTAAGTTGCAATTGAACCATTTTTGAAAGAGTTATGGGTTATTAAAGTTTCCAAAGAATTTTCCTTTTTTAAAATGCCAATTTTTATTAATTTTTTCACTTTTTTGGACATATTTTCTAAAATATTGATTCAAATCGACTTCGGTAAAGTGATTTATATTAATTGAGAGGCCAGAAAACTACTTTCCAAATTAAGTTGGAATTGAATCATTTTTGAAAGAGTTATGGGTTATTAAAGTTTCCAAAGAATTTTGCTTTTTTAAAAATGCTAATTTTTATTAACTTTTCACTTTTTTGGACATATTTTCTAAAATATTGATTCGAATCGACTTTGTTTAAGTTATTTATATTAATTAAGAGGCCAGAAAATTACTTTCCAAATTAAGTTGGAATTGAACCATTTTTGAAAGAGTTATGGGTTATTAAAGTTTTCAAAGAATTTTGCTTTTTTAAAATGCCAATTTTTATTAATTTTTTCACTTTTTTGGACATATTTTCTAAAATATTGATTCAAATCGACTTCGGTAAAGTGATTTATATTAACTGAAATGCCAAAAAAATACTTTCCAAATTAAGTTGGAATTGAACCATTTTTGAAAGAGTTATGGGTTATTAAAGTTTTCAAAGAATTTTGCTTTTTTAAAATGCCAATTTTTATTAATTTTTTCACTTTTTTGGACATATTTTCTAAAATATTGATTCGAATCGACTTTGGTAAAGTGATTTATATTAATTAAGAGGCCAGAAAATTACTTTCCAAATTAAGTTGCAATTGAACCATTTTTGAAAGAGTTATGGGTTATTAAAGTTTCCAAAGAATTTTGCTTTTTTAAAATGCCAATTTTTATTAATTTTTTCACTTTTTTGGACATATTTTCTAAAATATTGATTCAAATCGACTTCGGTAAAGTGATTTATATTAACTGAGATGCCAGAAAATTACTTTCCAAATTAAGTTGGAATTGAACCATTTTTGAAAGAGTTATGGGTTATTAAAGTTTCCAAAGAATTTTGCTTTTTTAAAATGCCAATTTTTATTAATTTTTTCACTTTTTTGGACATATTTTCTAAAATATTGATTCAAATCGACTTCGGTAAAGTGATTTATATTAATTGAGAGGCCAGAAAACTACTTTCCAAATTAAGTTGCAATTGAACCATTTTTGAAAGAGTTATGGGTTATTAAAGTTTCCAAAGAATTTTGCTTTTTTAAAATGCCAATTTTTATTAATTTTTTCACTTTTTTGGACATATTTTCTAAAATATTGATTCGAATCAACTTTGGTAAAGTGATTTATATTAATTAAGAGGCCAGAAAATTACTTTCCAAATTAAGTTGGAATTGAACCATTTTTGAAAGAGTTATGGGTTATTAAAGTTTCCAAAGAATTTTGCTTTTTTAAAATGCCAATTTTTATTAATTTTTTCACTTTTTTGGACATATTTTCTAAAATATTGATTCAAATCGACTTCGGTAAAGTGATTTATATTAACTGAGATACCAGAAAAATACTATCAAAATTAAGTTGGAATTGAACCATTTTTGAAAGAGTTATGGGTTATTAAAGTTTCCAAAGAATTTTGCTTTTTTAAAATGCCAATTTTTATTAATTTTTTCACTTTTTTGGACATATTTTCTAAAATATTGATTCAAATCGACTTCGGTAAAGTGATTTATATTAACTGAGATACCAGAAAAATACTATCAAAATTAAGTTGGAATTGAACCATTTTTGAAAGAGTTATGGGTTATTAAAGTTTCCAAAGAATTTTGCTTTTTTAAAATGCCAATTTTTATTAATTTTTTCACTTTTTTGGACATATTTTCTAAAATATTGATTCAAATCGACTTCGGTAAAGTGATTTATATTAACTGAGATACCAGAAAAATACTATCAAAATTAAGTTGGAATTGAACCATTTTTGAAAGAGTTATGGGTTATTAAAGTTTCCAAAGAATTTTGCTTTTTTAAAATGCCAATTTTTATTAATTTTTTCACTTTTTTGGACATATTTTCTAAAATATTGATTCAAATCGACTTCGGTAAAGTGATTTATATTAATTGAGAGGCCAGAAAAATACTTTCCAAATTAAGTTGCAATTGAACCATTTTTGAAAGAGTTATGGGTTATTAAATTTTCCAAAGAATTTTGCTTTTTTAAAATGCCAATTTTTATTAATTTTTTCACTTTTTTGGACATATTTTCTAAAATATTGATTCAAATCGACTTCGGTAAAGTGATTTATATTAACTGAAATGCCAGAAAAATACTTTTCAAATTAAGTTGGAATTGAACCATTTTTGAAAGAGTTATGGGTTATTAAAGTTTTCAAAGAATTTTGCTTTTTTAAAATGCCAATTTTTATTAATTTTTTCACTTTTTTGGACATATTTTCTAAAATATTGATTCGAATCGACTTTGGTAAAGTGATTTATATTAATTAAGAGGTCAGAAAATTACTTTCCAAATTAAGTTGGAATTGAACCATTTTTGAAAGAGTTATGGGTTATTAAAGTTTCCAAAGAATTTTGCTTTTTTAAAATGCCAATTTTTATTAATTTTTTCACTTTTTTGGACATATTTTCTAAAATATTGATTCAAATCGACTTCGGTAAAGTCATTTATATTAATTGAGAGGCCAGAAAACTAGTTTCCAAATTAAGTTGCAATTGAACCATTTTTGAAAGAGTTATGGGTTATTAAAGTTTCCAAAGAATTTTGCTTTTTTAAAATGCCAATTTTTATTAATTTTTTCACTTTTTTGGACATATTTTCTAAAATATTGATTCAAATCGACTTCGGTAAAGTGATTTATATTAACTGAGATACCAGAAAAATACTATCCAAATTAAGTTTCAATTGAACCATTTTTGAAAGAGTTATGGGTTATTAAAGTTTCCAAAGAATTTTGCTTTTTTAAAATGCCAATTTTTATTAATTTTTTCACTTTTTGGACATATTTTCTAAAATATTGATTCGAATCAACTTTGGTAAAGTGATTTATATTAATTAAGAGGCCAGAAAATTACTTTCCAAATTAAGTTGGAATTGAACCATTTTTGAAAGAGTTATGGGTTATTAAAGTTTCCAAAGAATTTTGCTTTTTTAAAATGCCAATTTTTATTAATTTTTTCACTTTTTTGGACATATTTTCTAAAATATTGATTCAAATCGACTTCGGTAAAGTGATTTATATTAATTGAGAGGCCAGAAAACTACTTTCCAAATTAAGTTGCAATTGAACCATTTTTGAAAGAGTTATGGGTTATTAAAGTTTCCAAAGAATTTTGCTTTTTTAAAATGCCAATTTTTATTAATTTTTTCACTTTTTTGGACATATTTTCTAAAATATTGATTCAAATCGACTTCGGTAAAGTGATTTATATTAATTGAGAGGCCAGAAAACTACTTTCCAAATTAAGTTGCAATTGAACCATTTTTGAAAGAGTTATGGGTTATTAAAGTTTCCAAAGAATTTTGCTTTTTTAAAATGCCAATTTTTATTAATTTTTTCACTTTTTTGGACATATTTTCTAAAATATTGATTCAAATCGACTTCGGTAAAGTGATTTATATTAACTGAGATACCAGAAAAATACTATCAAAATTAAGTTGGAATTGAACCATTTTTGAAAGAGTTATGGGTTATTAAAGTTTCCAAAGAATTTTGCTTTTTAAAATGCCAATTTTTATTAATTTTTTCACTTTTTTGGACATATTTTCTAAAATATTGATTCAAATCGACTTCGGTAAAGTGATTTATATTAATTGAGAGGCCAGAAAAATACTTTCCAAATTAAGTTGCAATTGAACCATTTTTGAAAGAGTTATGGGTTAATAAATTTTCCAAAGAATTTTTTTTTTAAAATGCCAATTTTTATTAATTTTTTCACTTTTTTGGACATATTTTCTAAAATATTGATTCAAATCGACTTCGGTAAAGTGATTTATATTAACTGAAATGCCAGAAAAATACTTTTCAAATTAAGTTGGAATTGAACCATTTTTGAAAGAGTTATGGGTTATTAAAGTTTTCAAAGAATTTTGCTTTTTTAAAATGCCAATTTTTATTAATTTTTTCACTTTTTTGGACATATTTTCTAAAATATTGATTCGAATCGACTTTGGTAAAGTGATTTATATTAATTAAGAGGTCAGAAAATTACTTTCCAAATTAAGTTGGAATTGAACCATTTTTGAAAGAGTTATGGGTTATTAAAGTTTCCAAAGAATTTTGCTTTTTAAAATGCCAATTTTTATTAATTTTTTCACTTTTTGGACATATTTTCTAAAATATTGATTCAAATCGACTTCGGTAAAGTCATTTATATTAATTGAGAGGCCAGAAAACTAGTTTCCAAATTAAGTTGCAATTGAACCATTTTTGAAAGAGTTATGGGTTATTAAAGTTTCCAAAGAATTTTGCTTTTTTAAAATGCCAATTTTTATTAATTTTTTCACTTTTTTGGACATATTTTCTAAAATATTGATTCAAATCGACTTCGGTAAAGTGATTTATATTAACTGAGATACCAGAAAAATACTATCCAAATTAAGTTTCAATTGAACCATTTTTGAAAGAGTTATGGGTTATTAAAGTTTCCAAAGAATTTTGCTTTTTTAAAATGCCAATTTTTATTAATTTTTTCACTTTTTTGGACATATTTTCTAAAATATTGATTCGAATCAACTTTGGTAAAGTGATTTATATTAATTAAGAGGCCAGAAAATTACTTTCCAAATTAAGTTGGAATTGAACCATTTTTGAAAGAGTTATGGGTTATTAAAGTTTCCAAAGAATTTTGCTTTTTTAAAATGCCAATTTTTATTAATTTTTTCACTTTTTTGGACATATTTTCTAAAATATTGATTCAAATCGACTTCGGTAAAGTGATTTATATTAATTGAGAGGCCAGAAAACTACTTTCCAAATTAAGTTGCAATTGAACCATTTTTGAAAGAGTTGGGTTATTAAAGTTTCCAAAGAATTTTGCTTTTTTAAAATGCCAATTTTTATTAATTTTTTCACTTTTTTGGACATATTTTCTAAAATATTGATTCAAATCGACTTCGGTAAAGTGATTTATATTAACTGAGATACCAGAAAAATACTATCCAAATTAAGTTTCAATTGAACCATTTTTGAAAGAGTTATGGGTTATTAAAGTTTCCAAAGAATTTTGCTTTTTTAAAATGCCAATTTTTATTAATTTTTTCACTTTTTTGGACATATTTTCTAAAATATTGATTCAAATCGACTTCGGTAAAGTGATTTATATTAACTGAGATACCAGAAAAATACTATCAAAATTAAGTTGGAATTGAACCATTTTTGAAAGAGTTATGGGTTATTAAAGTTTCCAAAGAATTTTGCTTTTTTAAAATGCCAATTTTTATTAATTTTTTCACTTTTTTGGACATATTTTCTAAAATATTGATTCAAATCGACTTCGGTAAAGTGATTTATATTAACTGAGATACCAGAAAAATACTATCAAAATTAAGTTGGAATTGAACCATTTTTGAAAGAGTTATGGGTTATTAAAGTTTCCAAAGAATTTTGCTTTTTTAAAATGCCAATTTTTATTAATTTTTTCACTTTTTTGGACATATTTTCTAAAATATTGATTCAAATCGACTTCGGTAAAGTGATTTATATTAACTGAGATACCAGAAAAATACTATCAAAATTAAGTTGGAATTGAACCATTTTTGAAAGAGTTATGGGTTATTAAAGTTTCCAAAGAATTTTGCTTTTTTAAAATGCCAATTTTTATTAATTTTTTCACTTTTTTGGACATATTTTCTAAAATATTGATTCAAATCGACTTCGGTAAAGTGATTTATATTAATTGAGAGGCCAGAAAAATACTTTCCAAATTAAGTTGCAATTGAACCATTTTTGAAAGAGTTATGGGTTATTAAATTTTCCAAAGAATTTTGCTTTTTTAAAATGCCAATTTTTATTAATTTTTTCACTTTTTTGGACATATTTTCTAAAATATTGATTCAAATCGACTTCGGTAAAGTGATTTATATTAACTGAAATGCCAGAAAAATACTTTTCAAATTAAGTTGGAATTGAACCATTTTTGAAAGAGTTATGGGTTATTAAAGTTTTCAAAGAATTTTGCTTTTTTAAAATGCCAATTTTTATTAATTTTTTCACTTTTTTGGACATATTTTCTAAAATATTGATTCGAATCGACTTTGGTAAAGTGATTTATATTAATTAAGAGGTCAGAAAATTACTTTCCAAATTAAGTTGGAATTGAACCATTTTTGAAAGAGTTATGGGTTATTAAAGTTTCCAAAGAATTTTGCTTTTTTAAAATGCCAATTTTTATTAATTTTTTCACTTTTTTGGACATATTTTCTAAAATATTGATTCAAATCGACTTCGGTAAAGTCATTTATATTAATTGAGAGGCCAGAAAACTAGTTTCCAAATTAAGTTGCAATTGAACCATTTTTGAAAGAGTTATGGGTTATTAAAGTTTCCAAAGAATTTTGCTTTTTTAAAATGCCAATTTTTATTAATTTTTTCACTTTTTTGGACATATTTTCTAAAATATTGATTCAAATCGACTTCGGTAAAGTGATTTATATTAACTGAGATACCAGAAAAATACTATCAAAATTAAGTTGGAATTGAACCATTTTTGAAAGAGTTATGGGTTATTAAAGTTTCCAAAGAATTTTGCTTTTTTAAAATGCCAATTTTTATTAATTTTTTCACTTTTTTGGACATATTTTCTAAAATATTGATTCAAATCGACTTCGGTAAAGTGATTTATATTAACTGAGATAGCAGAAAAATATTATCAAAATTAAGTTGGAATTGAACCATTTTTGAAAGAGTTATGGGTTATTAAAGTTTCCAAAGAATTTTGCTTTTTTAAAATGCCAATTTTTATTAATTTTTTCACTTTTTTGGACATATTTTCTAAAATATTGATTCAAATCGACTTCGGTAAAGTGATTTATATTAACTGAGATACCAGAAAAATACTATCAAAATTAAGTTGGAATTGAACCATTTTTGAAAGAGTTATGGGTTATTAAAGTTTCCAAAGAATTTTGCTTTTTCAAAATGCCAATTTTTATTAATTTTTTCACTTTTTTGGACATATTTTCTAAAATATTGATTCAAATCGACTTCGGTAAAGTGATTTATATTAATTGAGAGGCCAGAAAATTACTTTTCAAATTAAGTTGGAATTGAACAATTTTTGAAAGAGTTATGGGTTATTAAAGTTTCCAAAGAATTTTGCTTTTTTAAAATGCCAATTTTTATTAATTTTTTCACTTTTTTGGACATATTTTCTAAAATATTGATTCAAATCGACTTCGGTAAAGTGATTTATATTAACTGAGATGCCAGAAAATTACTATCCAAATTAAGTTTTAATTGAACCATTTTTGAAAGAGTTATGGGTTATTAAAGTTTCCAAAGAATTTTGCTTTTTTAAAATGCCAATTACTTTCCAAATTAAGTTGGAATTGAACCATTTTTGAAAGAGTTATGGGTTATTAAAGTTTCCAAAGAATTTTGCTTATTTAAAATGCCAATTTTTATTAATTTTTTCACTTTTTTGGACATATTTTCTAAAATATTGATTCAAATCGACTTCGGTAAAGTGATTTATATTAATTGAGAGGCCAGAAAACTACTTTCCAAATTAAGTTGCAATTGAACCATTTTTGAAAGAGTTATGGGTTATTAAAGTTTCCAAAGAATTTTGCTTTTTTAAAATGCCAATTTTTATTAATTTTTTCACTTTTTTGGACATATTTTCTAAAATATTGATTCAAATCGACTTCGGTAAAGTGATTTATATTAACTGAGATACCAGAAAAATACTATCAAAATTAAGTTGGAATTGAACCATTTTTGAAAGAGTTATGGGTTATTAAAGTTTCCAAAGAATTTTGCTTTTTTAAAATGCCAATTTTTATTAATTTTTTCACTTTTTTGGACATATTTTCTAAAATATTGATTCAAATCGACTTCGGTAAAGTGATTTATATTAACTGAGATAGCAGAAAAATATTATCAAAATTAAGTTGGAATTGAACCATTTTTGAAAGAGTTATGGGTTATTAAAGTTTCCAAAGAATTTTGCTTTTTTAAAATGCCAATTTTTATTAATTTTTTCACTTTTTTGGACATATTTTCTAAAATATTGATTCAAATCGACTTCGGTAAAGTGATTTATATTAACTGAGATACCAGAAAAATACTATCAAAATTAAGTTGGAATTGAACCATTTTTGAAAGAGTTATGGGTTATTAAAGTTTCCAAAGAATTTTGCTTTTTAAAAATGCCAATTTTTATTAATTTTTTCACTTTTTTGGACATATTTTCTAAAATATTGATTCAAATCGACTTCGGTAAAGTGATTTATATTAATTGAGAGGCCAGAAAATTACTTTTCAAATTAAGTTGGAATTGAACAATTTTTGAAAGAGTTATGGGTTATTAAAGTTTCCAAAGAATTTTGCTTTTTTAAAATGCCAATTTTTATTAATTTTTTCACTTTTTTGGACATATTTTCTAAAATATTGATTCAAATCGACTTCGGTAAAGTGATTTATATTAACTGAGATGCCAGAAAATTACTATCCAAATTAAGTTTCAATTGAACCATTTTTGAAAGAGTTATGGGTTATTAAAGTTTCCAAAGAATTTTGCTTTTTTAAAATGCCAATTACTTTCCAAATTAAGTTGGAATTGAACCATTTTTGAAAGAGTTATGGGTTATTAAAGTTTCCAAAGAATTTTGCTTATTTAAAATGCCAATTTTTATTAATTTTTTCACTTTTTTGGACATATTTTCTAAAATATTGATTCGAATCGACTTTGGTAAAGTGATTTATATTAATTAAGAGGCCAGAAAATTACTTTCCAAATTAAGTTGGAATTGAACAATTTTTGAAAGAGTTATGGGTTATTAAAGTTTCCAAAGAATTTTGCTTTTTTAAAATGCCAATTTTTATTAATTTTTTCAGTTTTTTGGACATATTTTCTAAAATATTGATTCAAATCGACTTCGGTAAAGTGATTTATATTAATTGAGAGGCAAGAAAACTACTTTCCAAATTAAGTTGGAATTGAACCATTTTTGAAAGAGTTATGGGTTATTAAAGTTTCCAAAGAATTTTGCTTTTTTAAAATGCCAATTTTTATTAATTTTTTCACTTTTTTGGACATATTTTCTAAAATATTGATTCAAATCGACTTCGGTAAAGTGATTTATATTAACTGAGATACCAGAAAAATACTATCAAAATTAAGTTGGAATTGAACCATTTTTGAAAGAGTTATGGGTTATTAAAGTTTCCAAAGAATTTTGCTTTTTTAAAATGCCAATTTTTATTAATTTTTGCACTTTTTTGGACATATTTTCTAAAATATTGATTCAAATCGACTTCGGTAAAGTGATTTATATTAACTGAGATGCCAGAAAAATACTATCCAAATTAAGTTTCAATTGAACCATTTTTGAAAGAGTTATGGGTTATTAAAGTTTCCAAAGAATTTTGCTTTTTTAAAATGCCAATTTTTATTAATTTTTTCACTTTTTTGGACATATTTTCTAAAATATTGATTCAAATCGACTTCGGTAAAGTGATTTATATTAATTGAGAGGCCAGAAAATTACTTTCCAAATTAAGTTGCAATTGAACCATTTTTGAAAGAGTTATGGGTTATTAAAGTTTCCAAAGAATTTTGCTTTTTTAAAATGCCAATTTTTATTAATTTTTTCACTTTTTTGGACATATTTTCTAAAATATTGATTCGAATCGACTTTGGTAAAGTGATTTATATTAATTAAGAGGCCAGAAAATTACTTTCCAAATTAAGTTGGAATTGAACCATTTTTGAAAGAGTTATGGGTTATTAAAGTTTCCAAAGAATTTTGCTTTTTTAAAATGCCAATTTTTATTAATTTTTTCACTTTTTTGGACATATTTTCTAAAATATTGATTTAAATCGACTTCGGTAAAGTGATTTATATTAATTGAGAGGCCAGAAAACTACTTTCCAAATTAAGTTGGAATTGAACCATTTTTGAAAGAGTTATGGGTTATTAAAGTTTCCAAAGAATTTTGCTTTTTTAAAATGCCAATTTTTATTAATTTTTGGACATATTTTCTAAAATATTGATTCAAATCGACTTCGGTAAAGTGATTTATATTAATTGAGAGGCCAGAAAACTATTTTCCAAATTAAGTTGGAATTGAACCATTTTGAAAGAGTTATGGGTTATTAAAGTTTCCAAGGAATTTTGCTTTTTTAAAATGCCAATTTTTATTAATTTTTTCACTTTTTGGACATATTTTCTAAAATATTGATTCAAATCGACTTCGGTAAAGTGATTTATATTAACTGAGATACCAGAAAAATACTATCAAAATTAAGTTGCAATTGAACCATTTTTGAAAGAGTTATGGGTTATTAAAGTTTCCAAAGAATTTTGCTTTTTAAAATGCCAATTTTTATTAATTTTTTCACTTTTTTGGACATATTTTCTAAAATATTGATTCAAATCGACTTCGGTAAAGTGATTTATATTAATTGAGAGGCCAGAAAATTACTTTCCAAATTAAGTTGGAATTGAACAATTTTTGAAAGAGTTATGGGTTATTAAAGTTTCCAAAGAATTTTGCTTTTTTAAAATGCCAATTTTTATTAATTTTTCACTTTTTTGGACATATTTTCTAAAATATTGATTCGAATCGACTTTGGTAAAGTGATTTATATTAATTAAGAGGCCAGAAAATTACTTTCCAAATTAAGTTGGAATTGAACCATTTTTGAAAGAGTTATGGGTTATTAAAGTTTCCAAAGAATTTTGCTTTTTTTAAAATGCCAATTTTTATTAATTTTTTCACTTTTTTGGACATATTTTCTAAAATATTGATTCAAATCGACTTCGGTAAAGTGATTTATATTAATTGAGAGGCCAGAAAATTACTTTCCAAATTAAGTTGGAATTGAACCATTTTTGAAAGAGTTATGGGTTATTAAAGTTTCCAAAGAATTTTGCTTTTTAAAATGCCAATTTTTATTAATTTTTTCACTTTTTTGGACATATTTTCTAAAATATTGATTCAAATCGACTTCGGTAAAGTGATTTATATTAATTGAGAGGCAAGAAAACTACTTTTCAAATTAAGTTGGAATTGAACCATTTTTGAAAGAGTTATGGGTTATTAAAGTTTCCAAAGAATTTTGCTTTTTTAAAATGCCAATTTTTATTAATTTTTTCACTTTTTTGGACATATTTTCTAAAATATTGATTCAAATCGACTTCGGTAAAGTGATTTATATTAATTGAGAGGCCAGAAAATTACTTTCCAAATTAAGTTGGAATTGAACAATTTTTGAAAGAGTTATGGGTTATTAAAGTTTCCAAAGAATTTTGCTTTTTTAAAATGCCAATTTTTATTAATTTTTTCACTTTTTTGGACATATTTTCTAAAATATTGATTCAAATCGACTTCGGTAAAGTGATTTATATTAACTGAGATGCCAGAAAAATACTTTCCAAATTAAGTTGGAATTGAACCATTTTTGAAAGAGTTATGGGTTATTAAAGTTTCCAAAGAATTTTGCTTTTTTAAAATGCCAATTTTTATTAATTTTTTCACTTTTTTGGACATATTTTCTAAAATATTGATTCAAATCGACTTCGGTAAAGTGATTTATATTAACTGAGATACCAGAAAAATACTGTCAAAATTAAGTTGCCATTGAACCATTTTTGAAAGAGTTATGGGTTATTAAAGTTTCCAAAGAATTTTGCTTTTTTAAAATGCCAATTTTTATTAATTTTTTCACTTTTTTGGACATATTTTCTAAAATATTGATTCAAATCGACTTCGGTAAAGTGATTTATATTAATTGAGAGGCAAGAAAACTACTTTTCAAATTAAGTTGGAATTGAACCATTTTTGAAAGAGTTATGGGTTATTAAAGTTTCCAAAGAATTTTGCTTTTTTAAAATGCCAATTTTTATTAATTTTTTCACTTTTTTGGACATATTTTCTAAAATATTGATTCAAATCGACTTCGGTAAAGTGATTTATATTAATTGAGAGGCCAGAAAATTACTTTCCAAATTAAGTTGGAATTGAACAATTTTTGAAAGAGTTATGGGTTATTAAAGTTTCCAAAGAATTTTGCTTTTTTAAAATGCCAATTTTTATTAATTTTTTCACTTTTTTGGACATATTTTCTAAAATATTGATTCAAATCGACTTCGGTAAAGTGATTTATATTAATTGAGAGGCCAGAAAACTACTTTCCAAATTAAGTTGGAATTGAACCATTTTTGAAAGAGTTATGGGTTATTAAAGTTTCCAAGGAATTTTGCTTTTTTAAAATGCCAATTTTTATTAATTTTTTCACTTTTTTGGACATATTTTCTAAAATATTGATTCAAATCGACTTCGGTAAAGTGATTTATATTAACTGAGATGCCAGAAAAATACTTTCCAAATTAAGTTGGAATTGAACCATTTTTGAAAGAGTTATGGGTTATTAAAGTTTCCAAAGAATTTTGCTTTTTTAAAATGCCAATTTTTATTAATTTTTTCACTTTTTTGGACATATTTTCTAAAATATTGATTCAAATCGACTTCGGTAAAGTGATTTATATTAACTGAGATACCAGAAAAATACTGTCAAAATTAAGTTGCCATTGAACCATTTTTGAAAGAGTTATGGGTTATTAAAGTTTCCAAGGAATTTTGCTTTTTTAAAATGCCAATTTTTATTAATTTTTTCACTTTTTGGACATATTTTCTAAAATATTGATTCAAATCGACTTCGGTAAAGTGATTTATATTAACTGAGATGCCAGAAAAAAAATTAAGTTGGAATTGAACCATTTTTGAAAGAGTTATGGGTTATTAAAGTTTCCAAAGAATTTTGCTTTTTTAAAATGCCAATTTTTATTAATTTTTTCACTTTTTTGGACATATTTTCTAAAATATTGATTCAAATCGACTTCGGTAAAGTGATTTATATTAACTGAGATACCAGAAAAATACTGTCAAAATTAAGTTGCCATTGAACCATTTTTGAAAGAGTTATGGGTTATTAAAGTTTCCAAAGAATTTTGCTTTTTTAAAATGCCAATTTTTATTAATTTTTTCACTTTTTTGGACATATTTTCTAAAATATTGATTCAAATCGACTTCGGTAAAGTGATTTATATTAATTGAGAGGCCAGAAAATTACTTTCCAAATTAAGTTAGAATTGAACCATTTTTGAAAGAGTTATGGGTTATTAAAGTTTCCAAAGAATTTTGCTTTTTTAAAATGCCAATTTTTATTAATTTTTTCACTTTTTTGGACATATTTTCTAAAATATTGATTCAAATCGACTTCGGTAAAGTGATTTATATTAATTGAGAGGCCAGAAAATTACTTTCCAAATTAAGTTGGAATTGAACAATGTTTGAAAGAGTTATGGGTTATTAAAGTTTCCAAAGAATTTTGCTTTTTTAAAATGCCAATTTTTATTAATTTTTTCACTTTTTTGGACATATTTTCTAAAATATTGATTCAAATCGACTTCGGTAAAGTGATTTATATTAATTGAGAGGCCAGAAAACTACTTTCCAAATTAAGTTGGAATTGAACCATTTTTGAAAGAGTTATGGGTTATTAAAGTTTCCAAGGAATTTTGCTTTTTTAAAATGCCAATTTTTATTAATTTTTTCACTTTTTTGGACATATTTTCTAAAATATTGATTCAAATCGACTTCGGTAAAGTGATTTATATTAACTGAGATGCCAGAAAAATACTTTCCAAATTAAGTTGGAATTGAACCATTTTTGAAAGAGTTATGGGTTATTAAAGTTACCAAAGAATTTTGCTTTTTTAAAATGCCAATTTTTATTAATTTTTTCACTTTTTTGGACATATTTTCTAAAATATTGATTCAAATCGACTTCGGTAAAGTGATTTATATTAACTGAGATACCAGAAAAATACTATCAAAATTAAGTTGCAATTGAACCATTTTTGAAAGAGTTATGGGTTATTAAAGTTTCCAAAGAATTTTGCTTTTTTAAAATGCCAATTTTTATTAATTTTTTCACTTTTTTGGACATATTTTCTAAAATATTGATTCAAATCGACTTCGGTAAAGTGATTTATATTAATTGAGAGGCCAGAAAATTACTTTCCAAATTAAGTTGGAATTGAACAATTTTTGAAAGAGTTATGGGTTATTAAAGTTTCCAAAGAATTTTGCTTTTTTAAAATGCCAATTTTTATTAATTTTTTCACTTTTTTGGACATATTTTCTAAAATATTGATTCAAATCGACTTCGGTAAAGTGATTTATATTAATTGAGAGGCCAGAAAATTACTTTCCAAATTAAGTTGGAATTGAACAATTTTTGAAAGAGTTATGGGTTATTAAAGTTTCCAAAGAATTTTGCTTTTTTAAAATGCCAATTTTTATTAATTTTTTCACTTTTTGGACATATTTTCTAAAATATTGATTCAAATCGACTTCGGTAAAGTGATTTATATTAACTGAGATACCAGAAAAATACTATCAAAATTAAGTTGGAATTGAACCATTTTTGAAAGAGTTATGGGTTATTAAAGTTTCCAAAGAATTTTGCTTTTTTAAAATGCCAATTTTTATTAATTTTTTCACTTTTTTGGACATATTTTCTAAAATATTGATTCAAATCGACTTCGGTAAAGTGATTTATATTAATTGAGAGGCAAGAAAACTACTTTTCAAATTAAGTTGGAATTGAACCATTTTTGAAAGAGTTATGGGTTATTAAAGTTTCCAAAGAATTTTGCTTTTTTAAAATGCCAATTTTTATTAATTTTTTCACTTTTTTGGACATATTTTCTAAAATATTGATTCAAATCGACTTCGGTAAAGTGATTTATATTAACTGAGATACCAGAAAAATACTGTCAAAATTAAGTTGCCATTGAACCATTTTTGAAAGAGTTATGGGTTATTAAAGTTTCCAAAGAATTTTGCTTTTTTAAAATGCCAATTTTTATTAATTTTTTCACTTTTTTGGACATATTTTCTAAAATATTGATTCAAATCGACTTCGGTAAAGTGATTTATATTAACTGAGATACCAGAAAAATACTATCAAAATTAAGTTGGAATTGAACCATTTTTGAAAGAGTTATGGGTTATTAAAGTTTCCAAAGAATTTTGCTTTTTTAAAATGCCAATTTTTATTAATTTTTTCACTTTTTTGGACATATTTTCTAAAATATTGATTCAAATCGACTTCGGTAAAGTGATTTATATTAACTGAGATACCAGAAAAATACTATCAAAATTAAGTTGGAATTGAACCATTTTTGAAAGAGTTATGGGTTATTAAAGTTTCCAAAGAATTTTGCTTTTTTAAAATGCCAATTTTTATTAATTTTTTCACTTTTTTGGACATATTTTCTAAAATATTGATTCAAATCGACTTCGGTAAAGTGATTTATATTAACTGAGATACCAGAAAAATACTATCAAAATTAAGTTGCAATTGAACCATTTTTGAAAGAGTTATGGGTTATTAAAGTTTCCAAAGAATTTTGCTTTTTTAAAATGCCAACTTTTATTAATTTTTTCACTTTTTTGGACATATTTTCTAAAATATTGATTCAAATCGACTTCGGTAAAGTGATTTATATTAATTGAGAGGCAAGAAAACTACTTTTCAAATTAAGTTGGAATTGAACCATTTTTGAAAGAGTTATGGGTTATTAAAGTTTCCAAAGAATTTTGCTTTTTTAAAATGCCAATTTTTATTAATTTTTTCACTTTTTTGGACATATTTTCTAAAATATTGATTCAAATCGACTTCGGTAAAGTGATTTATATTAACTGAGAGGCCAGAAAAATACTTTCCAAATTAAGTTGGAATTGAACAATTTTTGAAAGAGTTATGGGTTATTAAAGTTTCCAAAGAATTTTGCTTTTTTAAAATGCCAATTTTTATTAATTTTTTCACTTTTTTGGACATATTTTCTAAAATATTGATTCAAATCGACTTCGGTAAAGTGATTTATATTAACTGAGATGCCAGAAAAATACTTTCCAAATTAAGTTGGAATTGAACCATTTTTGAAAGAGTTATGGGTTATTAAAGTTTCCAAAGAATTTTGCTTTTTTAAAATGCCAATTTTTATTAATTTTTTCACTTTTTTGGACATATTTTCTAAAATATTGATTCAAATCGACTTCGGTAAAGTGATTTATATTAACTGAGATACCAGAAAAATACTATCAAAATTAAGTTGCAATTGAACCATTTTTGAAAGAGTTATGGGTTATTAAAGTTTCCAAAGAATTTTGCTTTTTTAAAATGCCAATTTTTATTAATTTTTTCACTTTTTTGGACATATTTTCTAAAATATTGATTCAAATCGACTTCGGTAAAGTGATTTATATTAATTGAGAGGCCAGAAAATTACTTTCCAAATTAAGTTAGAATTGAACCATTTTTGAAAGAGTTATGGGTTATTAAAGTTTCCAAAGAATTTTGCTTTTTTAAAATGCCAATTTTTATTAATTTTTTCACTTTTTTGGACATATTTTCTAAAATATTGATTCAAATCGACTTTGGTAAAGTGATTTATATTATTTAAGAGGCCAGAAAATTACTTTCCAAATTAAGTTGGAATTGAACCATTTTTGAAAGAGTTATGGGTTATTAAAGTTTCCAAAGAATTTTGCTTTTTTAAAATGCCAATTTTTATTAATTTTTTCACTTTTTTGGATATATTTTCAAAAATATTGATTCAAATCGACTTCGGTAAAGTGATTTATATTAATTGAGAGGCGAGAAAACTACTTTTCAAATTAAGTTGGAATTGAACCATTTTTGAAAGAGTTATGGGTTATTAAAGTTTCCAAAGAATTTTGCTTTTTTAAAATGCCAATTTTTATTAATTTTTTCACTTTTTTGGACATATTTTCTAAAATATTGATTCAAATCGACTTCGGTAAAGTGATTTATATTAACTGAGATACCAGAAAAATACTATCAAAATTAAGTTGCAATTGAACCATTTTTGAAAGAGTTATGGGTTATTAAAGTTTCCAAAGAATTTTGCTTTTTTAAAATGCCAATTTTTATTAATTTTTTCACTTTTTTGGACATATTTTCTAAAATATTGATTCAAATCGACTTCGGTAAAGTGATTTATATTAATTGAGAGGCCAGAAAATTACTTTCCAAATTAAGTTGGAATTGAACCATTTTTGAAAGAGTTATGGGTTATTAAAGTTTCCAAAGAATTTTGCTTTTTTAAAATGCCAATTTTTATTAATTTTTTCACTTTTTTGGACATTTTTTCTAAAATATTGATTCAAATCGACTTCGGTAAAGTGATTTATATTAATTGAGAGGCCAGAAAATTACTTTCCAAATTAAGTTGGAATTGAACAATTTTTGAAAGAGTTATGGGTTATTAAAGTTTCCAAAGAATTTTGCTTTTTTAAAATGCCAATTTTTATTAATTTTTTCACTTTTTTGGACATATTTTCTAAAATATTGATTCAAATCGACTTCGGTAAAGTGATTTATATTAATTGAGAGGCGAGAAAACTACTTTTCAAATTAAGTTGGAATTGAACCATTTTTGAAAGAGTTATGGGTTATTAAAGTTTCCAAAGAATTTTGCTTTTTTAAAATGCCAATTTTTATTAATTTTTTCACTTTTTTGGACATATTTTCTAAAATATTGATTCAAATCGACTTCGGTAAAGTGATTTATATTAACTGAGATACCAGAAAAATACTATCAAAATTAAGTTGCAAATGAACCATTTTTGAAAGAGTTATGGGTTATTAAAGTTTCCAAAGAATTTTGCTTTTTTAAAATGCCAATTTTTATTAATTTTTTCACTTTTTTGGACATATTTTCTAAAATATTGATTCAAATCGACTTCGGTAAAGTGATTTATATTAATTGAGAGGCCAGAAAATTACTTTCCAAATTAAGTTGGAATTGAACAATTTTTGAAAGAGTTATGGGTTATTAAAGTTTCCAAAGAATTTTGCTTTTTTAAAATGCCAATTTTTATTAATTTTTTCACTTTTTTGGACATATTTTCTAAAATATTGATTCAAATCGACTTCGGTAAAGTGATTTATATTAACTGAGATACCAGAAAAATACTATCAAAATTAAGTTGCAAATGAACCATTTTTGAAAGAGTTATGGGTTATTAAAGTTTCCAAAGAATTTTGCTTTTTTAAAATGCCAATTTTTATTAATTTTTTCACTTTTTGGACATATTTTCTAAAATATTGATTCAAATCGACTTCGGTAAAGTGATTTATATTAACTGAGATGCCAGAAAAATACTATCAAAATTAAGTTGCAATTGAACTATTTTTGAAAGAGTTATGGGTTATTAAAGTTTCCAAAGAATTTTGCTTTTTAAAATGCCAATTTTTATTAATTTTTTCCTTTTTTGGACATATTTTCTAAAATATTGATTCAAATCGACTTCGGTAAAGTGATTTATATTAATTGAGAGGCCAGAAAATTACTTTCCAAATTAAGTTGGAATTGAACCATTTTTGAAAGAGTTATGGGTTATTAAAGTTTCCAAAGAATTTTGCTTTTTTAAAATGCCAATTTTTATTAATTTTTTCCCTTTTTTGGACATATTTTCTAAAATATTGATTCAAATCGACTTCGGTAAAGTGATTTATATTAATTGAGAGGCGAGAAAACTACTTTTCAAATTAAGTTGGAATTGAACCATTTTTGAAAGAGTTATGGGTTATTAAAGTTTCCAAAGAATTTTGCTTTTTTAAAATGCCAATTTTTATTAATTTTTTCACTTTTTTGGACATATTTTCTAAAATATTGATTCAAATCGACTTCGGTAAAGTAATTTATTTTAATTGAGAGGCCAGAAAATTACTTTTCAAATTAAGTTGGAATTGAACAATTTTTGAAAGAGTTATGGGTTATTAAAGTTTCCAAAGAATTTTGCTTTTTTAAAATGCCAATTTTTATTATTTTTTAACTTTTTGGACATATTTTCTAAAATATTGATTCAAATCGACTTCGGTAAAGTGATTTATATTAATTGAGAGGCCAGAAAATTACTTTCCAAATTAAGTTGGAATTGAACCATTTTTGAAAGAGTTATGGGTTATTAAAGTTTCCAAAGAATTTTGCTTTTTTAAAATGCCAATTTTTATTAATTTTTTCACTTTTTTGGACATATTTTCTAAAATATTGATTCAAATCGACTTCGGTAAAGTGATTTATATTAATTGAGAGGCCAGAAAATTACTTTCCAAATTAAGTTGGAATTGAACAATTTTTGAAAGAGTTATGGGTTATTAAAGTTTCCAAAGAATTTTGCTTTTTAAAATGCCAATTTTTATTAATTTTTTCACTTTTTTGGACATATTTTCTAAAATATTGATTCAAATCGACTTCGGTAAAGTGATTTATATTAATTGAGAGGCGAGAAAACTACTTTTCAAATTAAGTTGGAATTGAACCATTTTTGAAAGAGTTATGGGTTATTAAAGTTTCCAAAGAATTTTGCTTTTTTAAAATGCCAATTTTTATTAAGTTGGAATTGAACCATTTTTGAAAGAGTTATGGGTTATTAAAGTTTCCAAAGAATTTTGCTTTTTTAAAATGCCAATTTTTATTAAGTTGGAATTGAACCATTTTTGAAAGAGTTATGGGTTATTAAAGTTTCCAAAGAATTTTGCTTTTTTAAAATGCCAATTTTTATTAATTTTTTCACTTTTTTGGACATATTTTCTAAAATATTGATTCAAATCGACTTCGGTAAAGTGATTTATATTAACTGAGATACCAGAAAAATACTATCAAAATTAAGTTGCAATTGAACCATTTTTGAAAGAGTTATGGGTTATTAAAGTTTCCAAAGAATTTTGCTTTTTTAAAATGCCAATTTTTATTAATTTTTTCACTTTTTTGGACATATTTTCTAAAATATTGATTCAAATCGACTTCGGTAAAGTGATTTATATTAATTGAGAGGCCAGAAAATTACTTTCCAAATTAAGTTGGAATTGAACAATTTTTGAAAGAGTTATGGGTTATTAAAGTTTCCAAAGAATTTTTCTTTTTTAAAATGCCAACTTTTATTAATTTTTTCACTTTTTTGGACATATTTTCTAAACTATTGATTCAAATCGACTTCGGTAAAGTGATTTATATTAACTGAGATGCCAGAAAAATACTTTCCAAATTAAGTTGGAATTGAACCATTTTTGAAAGAGTTATGGGTTATTAAAGTTTCCAAAGAATTTTGCTTTTTTAAAAATGCCAATTTTTATTAATTTTTTCACTTTTTTGGACATATTTTCTAAAATATTGATTCGAATCGACTTTGGTAAAGTGATTTATATTAACTGAGATGCCAGAAAAATACTTTCCAAATTAAGTTGCAATTGAACCATTTTTGAAAGAGTTATGGGTTATTAAAGTTTCCAAAGAATTTTGCTTTTTTAAAATGCCAATTTTTATTAATTTTTTCACTTTTTTGGACATATTTTCTAAAATATTGATTCAAATCGACTTTGGTAAAGTGATTTATATTAATTAAGAGGCCAGAAAATTACTTTCCAAATTAAGTTGGAATTGAACCATTTTTGAAAGAGTTATGGGTTATTAAAGTTTCCAAAGAATTTTGCTTTTTTAAAATGCCAATTTTTATTAATTTTTTCACTTTTTTGGACATATTTTCTAAAATATTGATTCAAATCGACTTCGGTAAAGTGATTTATATTAATTGAGAGGCCAGAAAATTACTTTCCAAATTAAGTTAGAATTGAACCATTTTTGAAAGAGTTATGGTTTATTAAAGTTTCCAAAGAATTTTGCTTTTTTAAAATGCCAATTTTTATTAATTTTTTCACTTTTTTGGACATATTTTCTAAAATATTGATTCAAATCGACTTTGGTAAAGTGATTTATATTAATTAAGAGGCCAGAAAATTACTTTCCAAATTAAGTTGGAATTGAACCATTTTTGAAAGAGTTATGGGTTATTAAAGTTTCCAAAGAATTTTGCTTTTTTAAAATGCAAATTTTTATTAATTTTTTCACTTTTTTGGACATATTTTCTAAAATATTGATTCGAATCGACTTTGGTAAAGTGATTTATATTAATTAAGAGGCCAGAAAATTACTTTCCAAATTAAGTTGGAATTGAACCATTTTTGAAAGAGTTATGGGTTATTAAAGTTTCCAAAGAATTTTGCTTTTTAAAATATGCCAATTTTTTTAATTTTCCACCTTTTTGGACATATTTTCTAAAATATTGATTCAAATCGACTTCGGTAAAGTGATTTATATATATTCAAATGCCAGAAATTTACTTTTCAACTTAAGTTGCAGTTGAACCTTTTTTGAAAGAGTTATGGGTTATTAAAGTTTCCAAAGAATTTTGCTTTTTTAAAATGCCAATTTTTATTAATTTTTTCACTTTTTTGGACATATTTTCTAAAATATTGATTCAAATCGACTTCGGTAAAGTGATTTATATTAACTGAGATGCCAGAAAAATACTATCAAAATTAAGTTGGAATTGAACCTTTTTTTTAAAGAGTTATGGGTTATTAAAGTTTCCAAAGAATTTTGCTTTTTAAAATGCCAATTTTTATTAATTTTTTCACTTTTTTGGACATATTTTCTAAAATATTGATTCAAATCGACTTTGGTAAAGTGATTTATATTAATTAAGAGGCCAGAAAATTACTTTCCAAATTAAGTTGGAATTGAACCATTTTTGAAAGAGTTATGGGTTATTAAAGTTTCCAAAGAATTTTGCTTTTTTAAAATGCCAATTTTTATTAATTTTTTCACTTTTTTGGACATATTTTCTAAAATATTGATTCAAATCGACTTCGGTAAAGTGATTTATATTAATTGAGAGGCGAGAAAACTACTTTTCAAATTAAGTTGGAATTGAACCATTTTTGAAAGAGTTATGGGTTATTAAAGTTTCCAAAGAATTTTGCTTTTTTAAAATGCCAATTTTTATTAATTTTTTCACTTTTTTGGACATATTTTCTAAAATATTGATTCAAATCGACTTCGGTAAAGTGATTTATATTAATTGAGAGGCCAGAAAATTACTTTCCAAATTAAGTTGGAATTGAACAATTTTTGAAAGAGTTATGGGTTATTAAAGTTTCCAAAGAATTTTGCTTTTTTAAAATGCCAATTTTTATTAATTTTTTCACTTTTTTGGACATATTTTCTAAAATATTGATTCAAATCGACTTCGGTAAAGTGATTTATATTAATTGAGAGGCCAGAAAATTACTTTCCAAATTAAGTTGGAATTGAACCATTTTGAAAGAGTTATGGGTTATTAAAGTTTCCAAAGAATTTTGCTTTTTTAAAATGCCAATTTTTATTAATTTTTTCACTTTTTTGGACATATTTTCTAAAATATTGATTCAAATCGACTTCGGTAAAGTGATTTATATTAATTGAGAGGCCAGAAAATTACTTTCCAAATTAAGTTGGAATTGAACAATTTTTGAAAGAGTTATGGGTTATTAAAGTTTCCAAAGAATTTTGCTTTTTTAAAATGCCAATTTTTATTAATTTTTTCACTTTTTTGGACATATTTTCTAAAATATTGATTCAAATCGACTTCGGTAAAGTGATTTATATTAATTGAGAGGCGAGAAAACTACTTTTCAAATTAAGTTGGAATTGAACAATTTTTGAAAGAGTTATGGGTTATTAAAGTTTCCAAAGAATTTTGCTTTTTTAAAATGCCAATTTTTATTAATTTTTTCACTTTTTTGGACATATTTTCTAAAATATTGATTCAAATCGACTTCGGTAAAGTGATTTATATTAACTGAGATGCCAGAAAAATACTATCAAAATTAAGTTGCAATTGAACCATTTTTGAAAGAGTTATGGGTTATTAAAGTTTCCAAAGAATTTTGCTTTTTTAAAATGCCAATTTTTATTAATTTTTTCACTTTTTTGGACATATTTTCTAAAATATTGATTCAAATCGACTTCGGTAAAGTGATTTATATTAATTGAGAGGCCAGAAAATTACTTTCCAAATTAAGTTGGAATTGAACAATTTTTGAAAGAGTTATGGGTTATTAAAGTTTCCAAAGAATTTTGCTTTTTTAAAATGCCAACTTTTATTAATTTTTTCACTTTTTTGGACATATTTTCTAAACTATTGATTCAAATCGACTTCGGTAAAGTGATTTATATTAACTGAGATACCAGAAAAATACTATCAAAATTAAGTTGCAATTGAACCATTTTTGAAAGAGTTATGGGTTATTAAAGTTTCCAAAGAATTTTGCTTTTTTAAAAATGCCAATTTTTATTAATTTTTTCACTTTTTTGGACATATTTTCTAAAATATTGATTCGAATCGACTTTGGTAAAGTGATTTATATTAACTGAGATGCCAGAAAAATACTTTCCAAATTAAGTTGCAATTGAACCATTTTTGAAAGAGTTATGGGTTATTAAAGTTTCCAAAGAATTTTGCTTTTTTAAAATGCCAATTTTTATTAATTTTTTCACTTTTTTGGACATATTTTCTAAAATATTGATTCGAATCGACTTTGGTAAAGTGATTTATATTAATTAAGAGGCCAGAAAATTACTTTCCAAATTAAGTTGGAATTGAACCATTTTGAAAGAGTTATGGGTTATTAAAGTTTCCAAAGAATTTTGCTTTTTAAAATATGCCAATTTTTTTAATTTTCCACCTTTTTGGACATATTTTCTAAAATATTGATTCAAATCGACTTCGGTAAAGTGATTTATATATATTCAAATGCCAGAAATTTACTTTTCAACTTAAGTTGCAGTTGAACCTTTTTTGAAAGAGTTATGGGTTATTAAAGTTTCCAAAGAATTTTGCTTTTTTAAAATGCCAATTTTTATTAATTTTTTCACTTTTTTGGACATATTTTCTAAAATATTGATTCAAATCGACTTCGGTAAAGTGATTTATATTAATTGAGAGGCCAGAAAATTACTTTCCAAATTAAGTTGGAATTGAACCATTTTTGAAAGAGTTATGGGTTATTAAAGTTTCCAAAGAATTTTGCTTTTTTAAAATGCCAATTTTTATTAATTTTTTCACTTTTTTGGACATATTTTCTAAAATATTGATTCAAATCGACTTCGGTAAAGTGATTTATATTAATTGAGAGGCGAGAAAACTACTTTTCAAATTAAGTTGGAATTGAACCATTTTTGAAAGAGTTATGGGTTATTAAAGTTTCCAAAGAATTTTGCTTTTTTAAAATGCCAATTTTTATTAATTTTTTTACTTTTTTGGACATATTTTCTAAAATATTGATTCAAATCGACTTCGGTAAAGTGATTTATATTAACTGAGATACCAGAAAAATACTATCAAAATTAAGTTGCAATTGAACCATTTTTGAAAGAGTTATGGGTTATTAAAGTTTCCAAAGAATTTTGCTTTTTTAAAATGCCAATTTTTATTAATTTTTTCACTTTTTTGGACATATTTTCTAAAATATTGATTCAAATCGACTTCGGTAAAGTGATTTATATTAATTGAGAGGCCAGAAAATTACTTTCCAAATTAAGTTGGAATTGAACAATTTTTGAAAGAGTTATGGGTTATTAAACTTTCCAAAGAATTTTGCTTTTTTAAAATGCCAATTTTTATTAATTTTTTCATTTTTTTGGACATATTTTCTAAAATATTGATTCAAATCGACTTCGGTAAAGTGATTTATATTAACTGAGATGCCAGAAAAATACTATCAAAATTAAGTTGCAATTGAACCATTTTTGAAAGAGTTATGGGTTATTAAAGTTTCCAAAGAATTTTGCTTTTTTAAAATGCCAATTTTTATTAATTTTTTCACTTTTTTGGACATATTTTCTAAAATATTGATTCAAATCGACTTCGGTAAAGTGATTTATATTAATTGAGAGGCCAGAAAATTACTTTCCAAATTAAGTTGGAATTGAACAATTTTTGAAAGAGTTATGGGTTATTAAAGTTTCCAAAGAATTTTGCTTTTTTAAAATGCCAACTTTTATTAATTTTTTCACTTTTTTGGACATATTTTCTAAACTATTAATTCAAATCGACTTCGGTAAAGTGATTTATATTAACTGAGATGCCAGAAAAATACTTTCCAAATTAAGTTGGAATTGAACCATTTTTGAAAGAGTTATGGGTTATTAAAGTTTCCAAAGAATTTTGCTTTTTCAAAATGCCAATTTTTATTAATTTTTTCACTTTTTTGGACATATTTTCTAAAATATTGATTCGAATCGACTTTGGTAAAGTGATTTATATTAACTGAGATGCCAGAAAAATACTTTTCAAATTAAGTTGGAATTGAACCATTTTTGAAAGAGTTATGGGTTATTAAAGTTTCCAAAGAATTTTGCTTTTTTAAAATGCCAATTTTTATTAATTTTTTCACTTTTTTGGACATATTTTCTAAAATATTGATTCGAATCGACTTTGGTAAAGTGATTTATATTAATTAAGAGGCCAGAAAATTACTTTCCAAATTAAGTTGGAATTGAACCATTTTTGAAAGAGTTATGGGTTATTAAAGTTTCCAAAGAATTTTGCTTTTTAAAATATGCCAATTTTTTTAATTTTCCACCTTTTTGGACAAATTTTCTAAAATATTGATTCAAATCGACTTCGGTAAAGTGATTTATATATATTCAAATGCCAGAAATTTACTTTTCAACTTAAGTTGCAGTTGAACCTTTTTTGAAAGAGTTATGGGTTATTAAAGTTTCCAAAGAATTTTGCTTTTTTAAAATGCCAATTTTTATTAATTTTTTCACTTTTTTGGACATATTTTCTAAAATATTGATTCAAATCGACTTCGGTAAAGTGATTTATATTAACTGAGATGCCAGAAAAATACTATCAAAATTAAGTTGGAATTGAACCTTTTTTTTTAAAGAGTTATGGGTTATTAAAGTTTCCAAAGAATTTTGCTTTTTAAAATATGCCAATTTTTTTAATTTTTCACCTTTTAGGCCATATATTCTAAAAGATTAATTCAAATCGACTTCAGTAAAGTGATTTATATTAATTGAGATGCCAGAAAGATACTTTCCAAAGTAAGTTGCCATTGAACATTTCTTGAAAGAGTTATGGGTTATTAAAGTTTCCAAAGAATTTTGCTTTTAAAAATTTGCTAATTTTTTTAATTTTTTCACCTTTTAGGACATATTTTCTAAAATATTGATTCAAATCGACTTCGGTAAAGTGATTTATATTTACTGAGATTCCAGAAAATTAATTTCCAAATTAAGTTGCAGTTGAACCTTTTTCGAAAGAGTTATGGGTTATTAAAGTTTCCAAAGAATTTTGCTTTTAAAAATTTGCTAATTTTTTTAATTTTTTCACCTTTTAGGACATATTTTCTAAAATATTGATTCAAATCGACTTCGGTAAAGTGATTTATATTTACTGAGATTCCAGAAAATTAATTTCCAAATTAAGTTGCAGTTGAACCATTTTTCGAAAGAGTTATGGGTTATTAAAGTTTCCAAAGAATTTTGCTTTTTTAAAATGCCAATTTTTATTAATTTTTTCACTTTTTTGGACATATTTTCTAAAATATTGATTCAAATCGACTTCGGTAAAGTGATTTATATTAACTGAGATGCCAGAAAAATACTATCCAAATTAAGTTGGAATTGAACCATTTTTGAAAGAGTTATGGGTTATTAAACTTTCCAAAGAATTTTGCTTTTTTAAAATGCCAATTTTTATTAATTTTTTCACTTTTTTGGACATATTTTCTAAAATATTGATTCAAATCGACTTCGGTAAAGTGATTTATATTAATTGAGAGGCCAGAAAATTACTTTCCAAATTAAGTTGGAATTGAACAATTTTTGAAAGAGTTATGGGTTATTAAAGTTTCCAAAGAATTTTGCTTTTTTAAAATGCCAATTTTTATTAATTTTTTCACTTTTTTGGACATATTTTCTAAAATATTGATTCGAATCGACTTTGGTAAAGTGATTTATATTAATTGAGAGGCCAGAAAATTACTTTCCAAATTAAGTTGGAATTGAACCATTTTTGAAAGAGTTATGGGTTATTAAAGTTTCCAAAGAATTTTGCTTTTTAAAATATGCCAATTTTTATTAATTTTCCACCTTTTTGGACATATTTTCTAAAATATTGATTCAAATCGACTTCGGTAAAGTGATTTATATATATTCAAATGCCAGAAATTTACTTTTCAACTTAAGTTGCAGTTGAACCTTTTTTGAAAGAGTTATGGGTTATTAAAGTTTCCAAAGAATTTTGCTTTTTTAAAATGCCAATTTTTATTAATTTTTTCACTTTTTTGGACATATTTTCTAAAATATTGATTCAAATCGACTTCGGTAAAGTGATTTCTATTAATTAAGATGTCAGAAATTGCTTTTCCAAATAAAGTTGCAATTATACCTTTTTTGAAAGAGTTATGGGTTTTTAAACTTTCCAAAGAATTTTGCCTTTTAAAATATGCTAATTTTTTAATTTTTTCCCTTCTTTGGACATATTTTCTAAAATATTGATTCAAATCGACTTCGGTAAACTGATTTATATTAACTGAGATGCAAGAAAAATACTATCCAAATTAAGTTGGAATTGAACCATTTTTGAAAGAGTTATGGGTTATTAAACTTTCCAAAGAATTTTGCTTTTTTAAAATGCCAATTTTTATTAATTTTTTCACTTTTTTGGACATATTTTCTAAAATATTGATTCAAATCGACTTCGGTAAAGTGATTTATATTTACTGAGATTCCAGAAAATTAATTTCCAAATTAAGTTGCAGTTGAACCTTTTTCGAAAGAGTTATGGGTTATTAAAGTTTCCAAAGAATTTTGCTTTTTTAAAATGCCAATTTTTATTAATTTTTTCACTTTTTTGGACATATTTTCTAAAATATTGATTCAAATCGACTTCGGTAAAGTGATTTCTATTAATTAAGATGTCAGAAATTGCTTTTCCAAATAAAGTTGCAATTATACCTTTTTTGAAAGAGTTATGGGTTTTTAAACTTTCCAAAGAATTTTGCCTTTTAAAATATGCTAATTTTTTAATTTTTTCCCTTTTTTGGACATATTTTCTAAAATATTGATTCAAATCGACTTCGGTAAACTGATTTATATTAACTGAGATGCAAGAAAAATACTATCCAAATTAAGTTGGAATTGAACCATTTTTGAAAGAGTTATGGGTTATTAAAGTTTCCAAAGAATTTTGCTTTTTAAAATATGCCAATTTTTTTAATTTTTCACCTTTTAGGCCATATATTCTAAAAGATTAATTCAAATCGACTTCAGTAAAGTGATTTATATTAATTGAGATGCCAGAAAGATACTTTCCAAAGTAAGTTGCCATTGAACATTTCTTGAAAGAGTTATGGGTTATTAAAGTTTCCAAAGAATTTTGCTTTTAAAAATTTGCTAATTTTTTTAATTTTTTCACCTTTTAGGACATATTTTCTAAAATATTGATTCAAATCGACTTCGGTAAAGTGATTTATATTTACTGAGATTCCAGAAAATTAATTTCCAAATTAAGTTGCAGTTGAACCTTTTTCGAAAGAGTTATGGGTTATTAAAGTTTCCAAAGAATTTTGCTTTTAAAAATTTGCTAATTTTTTTAATTTTTTCACCTTTTAGGACATATTTTCTAAAATATTGATTCAAATCGACTTCGGTAAAGTGATTTATATTTACTGAGATTCCAGAAAATTAATTTCCAAATTAAGTTGCAGTTGAACCATTTTTCGAAAGAGTTATGGGTTATTAAACTTTCCAAAGAATTTTGCTTTTTAAAATGCCAATTTTTATTAATTTTTTCACTTTTTTGGACATATTTTCTAAAATATTGATTCGAATCGACTTTGGTAAAGTGATTTATATTAATTGAGAGGCCAGAAAATTACTTTCCAAATTAAGTTGGAATTGAACCATTTTTGAAAGAGTTATGGGTTATTAAAGTTTCCAAAGAATTTTGCTTTTTAAAATATGCCAATTTTTATTAATTTTCCACCTTTTTGGACATATTTTCTAAAATATTGATTCAAATCGACTTCGGTAAAGTGATTTATATATATTCAAATGCCAGAAATTTACTTTTCAACTTAAGTTGCAGTTGAACCTTTTTTGAAAGAGTTATGGGTTATTAAAGTTTCCAAAGAATTTTGCTTTTTTAAAATGCCAATTTTTATTAATTTTTTCACTTTTTTGGACATATTTTCTAAAATATTGATTCAAATCGACTTCGGTAAAGTGATTTCTATTAATTAAGATGTCAGAAATTGCTTTTCCAAATAAAGTTGCAATTATACCTTTTTTGAAAGAGTTATGGGTTTTTAAACTTTCCAAAGAATTTTGCCTTTTAAAATATGCTAATTTTTTAATTTTTTCCCTTCTTTGGACATATTTTCTAAAATATTGATTCAAATCGACTTCGGTAAACTGATTTATATTAACTGAGATGCAAGAAAAATACTATCCAAATTAAGTTGGAATTGAACCATTTTTGAAAGAGTTATGGGTTATTAAACTTTCCAAAGAATTTTGCTTTTTTAAAATGCCAATTTTTATTAATTTTTTCACTTTTTTGGACATATTTTCTAAAATATTGATTCAAATCGACTTCGGTAAAGTGATTTATATTTACTGAGATTCCAGAAAATTAATTTCCAAATTAAGTTGCAGTTGAACCTTTTTCGAAAGAGTTATGGGTTATTAAAGTTTCCAAAGAATTTTGCTTTTTTAAAATGCCAATTTTTATTAATTTTTTCACTTTTTTGGACATATTTTCTAAAATATTGATTCAAATCGACTTTGGTAAAGTGATTTCTATTAATTAAGATGTCAGAAATTGCTTTTCCAAATAAAGTTGCAATTATACCTTTTTTGAAAGAGTTATGGGTTTTTAAACTTTCCAAAGAATTTTGCCTTTTAAAATATGCTAATTTTTTAATTTTTTCCCTTTTTTGGACATATTTTCTAAAATATTGATTCAAATCGACTTCGGTAAACTGATTTATATTAACTGAGATGCAAGAAAAATACTATCCAAATTAAGTTGGAATTGAACCATTTTTGAAAGAGTTATGGGTTATTAAAGTTTCCAAAGAATTTTGCTTTTTAAAATATGCCAATTTTTTTAATTTTTCACCTTTTAGGCCATATATTCTAAAAGATTAATTCAAATCGACTTCAGTAAAGTGATTTATATTAATTGAGATGCCAGAAAGATACTTTCCAAAGTAAGTTGCCATTGAACATTTCTTGAAAGAGTTATGGGTTATTAAAGTTTCCAAAGAATTTTGCTTTTAAAAATTTGCTAATTTTTTTAATTTTTTCACCTTTTAGGACATATTTTCTAAAATATTGATTCAAATCGACTTCGGTAAAGTGATTTATATTTACTGAGATTCCAGAAAATTAATTTCCAAATTAAGTTGCAGTTGAACCTTTTTCGAAAGAGTTATGGGTTATTAAAGTTTCCAAAGAATTTTGCTTTTAAAAATTTGCTAATTTTTTTAATTTTTTCACCTTTTAGGACATATTTTCTAAAATATTGATTCAAATCGACTTCGGTAAAGTGATTTATATTTACTGAGATTCCAGAAAATTAATTTCCAAATTAAGTTGCAGTTGAACCATTTTTCGAAAGAGTTATGGGTTATTAAACTTTCCAAAGAATTTTGCTTTTTTAAAATGCCAATTTTTATTAATTTTTTCACTTTTTTGGACATATTTTCTAAAATATTGATTCGAATCGACTTTGGTAAAGTGATTTATATTAATTGAGAGGCCAGAAAATTACTTTCCAAATTAAGTTGGAATTGAACCATTTTTGAAAGAGTTATGGGTTATTAAAGTTTCCAAAGAATTTTGCTTTTTAAAATATGCCAATTTTTATTAATTTTCCACCTTTTTGGACATATTTTCTAAAATATTGATTCAAATCGACTTCGGTAAAGTGATTTATATATATTCAAATGCCAGAAATTTACTTTTCAACTTAAGTTGCAGTTGAACCTTTTTTGAAAGAGTTATGGGTTATTAAAGTTTCCAAAGAATTTTGCTTTTTTAAAATGCCAATTTTTATTAATTTTTTCACTTTTTTGGACATATTTTCTAAAATATTGATTCAAATCGACTTCGGTAAAGTGATTTCTATTAATTAAGATGTCAGAAATTGCTTTTCCAAATAAAGTTGCAATTATACCTTTTTTGAAAGAGTTATGGGTTTTTAAACTTTCCAAAGAATTTTGCCTTTTAAAATATGCTAATTTTTTAATTTTTTCCCTTTTTTGGACATATTTTCTAAAATATTGATTCAAATCGACTTCGGTAAACTGATTTATATTAACTGAGATGCAAGAAAAATACTATCCAAATTAAGTTGGAATTGAACCATTTTTGAAAGAGTTATGGGTTATTAAACTTTCCAAAGAATTTTGCTTTTTTAAAATGCCAATTTTTATTAATTTTTTCACTTTTTTGGACATATTTTCTAAAATATTGATTCAAATCGACTTCGGTAAAGTGATTTATATTAATTAAGAGGCCAGAAAATTACTTTCCAAATTAAGTTGGAATTGAACCATTTTTGAAAGAGTTATGGGTTATTAAAGTTTCCAAAGAATTTTGCTTTTTTAAAATGCCAATTTTTATTAATTTTTTCACTTTTTTGGACATATTTTCTAAAATATTGATTCGAATCGACTTTGGTAAAGTGATTTATATTAATTGAGAGGCCAGAAAATTACTTTCCAAATTAAGTTGGAATTGAACCATTTTTGAAAGAGTTATGGGTTATTAAAGTTTCCAAAGAATTTTGCTTTTTAAAATATGCCAATTTTTATTAATTTTCCACTTTTTTGGACATATTTTCTAAAATATTGATTCAAATCGACTTTGGTAAAGTGATTTATATTAATTAAGAGGCCAGAAAATTACTTTTCAACTTAAGTTGCAGTTGAACCTTTTTTGAAAGAGTTATGGGTTATTAAAGTTTCCAAAGAATTTTGCTTTTTTAAAATGCCAATTTTTATTAATTTTTTCACTTTTTTGGACTTATTTTCTAAAATATTGATTCAAATCGACTTCGGTAAAGTGATTTATATATATTGAGATGCCAAAAAAGTACTTTTCAAATTAAGTTGCAGTTAAACTTTTTTTAAAGAGTTATGGGTTATAAAACTTTCCAAAGAATTTTGCTTTTTTAAAAATGCTAATTTTTATTAACTTTTCACTTTTTTGGACATATTTTCTAAAATATTGATGCAAATCGACTTCGGTAAAGTGATTTCTATTAATTAAGATGTCAGAAATTGCTTTTCCAAATTAAGTTGCAATTATACCTTTTTTGAAAGAGTTATGGGTTTTTAAACTTTCCAAAGAATTTTGCCTTTTAAAATATGCTAATTTTTTAATTTTTTCACTTTTTTGGACATATTTTCTAAAATATTGATGCAAATCGACTTCGGTAAAGTGATTTATATTTACTGAGATTCCAGATATTTATTTTCTAAATTAAGTTGCAGTTGAACCTTTTTTTTAAAGAGTTATGGGTTATTAAAGTTTCCAAAGAATTTTGCTTTTTAAAATATGCCAATTTTTTTAATTTTTCACCTTTTAGGCCATATATTCTAAAATATTAATTCAAATCGACTTCAGTAAAGTGATTTATATTAATTGAGATGCCAGAAAGATACTTTCCAAATTAAGTTGCCATTGAACATTTCTTGAAAGAGTTATGGGTTATTAAAGTTTCCAAAGAATTTTGCTTTTAAAAATTTGCTAATTTTTTTAATTTTTTCACCTTTTAGGACATATTTTCTAAAATATTGATTCAAATCGACTTCGGTAAAGTGATTTATATTTACTGAGATTCCAGAAAATTAATTTCCAAATTAAGTTGCAGTTGAACCTTTTTCGAAAGAGTTATGGGTTATTAAAGTTTCCAAAGAATTTTGCTTTTTAAAATATTCCAATATATTTTAATATTTTCACCTTTTAGGCCATATTTTCTAAATTATTTATTCAAATCGACTTCAGTAAAGTTGTTTATATTAATTGAGATGCCAGAAAAGTACTTTCCAAATTAAGTTGCCATTGAACATTTCTTGAAAGAGTTATGGGTTATTAAAGTTTCCAAAGAATTTTGCTTTTAAAAATTTGCTAATTTTTTTAATTTTTTCACCTTTAAGGACATATTTTCTAAAATATTGATTCAAATCGACTTCGGTAAAGTGATTTATATTTACTGAGATTCCAGAAAATTAATTTCCAAATTAAGTTGCAGTTGAACCTTTTTCGAAAGAGTTATGGGTTATTAAAGTTTCCAAAGAATTTTGCTTTTAAAAATTTGCTAATTTTTTTAATTTTTTCACCTTTTAGGACATATTTTCTAAAATATTGATTCAAATCGACTTCGGTAAAGTGATTTATATTTACTGAGATTCCAGAAAATTAATTTCCAAATTAAGTTGCAGTTGAACCTTTTTCGAAAGAGTTATGGGTTATTAAAGTTTCCAAAGAATTTTGCATTTTAATAAATGCCAATTTTTATTAATTTTTTCACCTTTTTGGCCATATTTTCTAAAATATTGGTGCAAATCGACTTCGGTAAAGTGATATATATATATTCAGATGCCAGAAAATTACTTTACAAATTAAGTTGCAATTGAATCTTTTTTAAAAGAGTTATGGGTTTTTAAAGTTTCAAAAGTATTTTGCTTTGTAAAATATGCCAATTTTCTTTAATTTTTTCACCTTTTAGGCCATATTTTCTAAAATATTGATTCCAATATTGCCAATTTTTGGCCACATTTTCTAAAATATTGATTTAAATCGACTTCGGTAAAGTGATTTATATATAACAGTTTTATATATAGAAATATATAAATTCTTAAATAATTATTACATATAATAGACAACTTAATTTCTTAACATTCTAAGAGGGTATTTCTCTCTAACAACTGTTAAACATAAATACAAATTATTGATCAAACCCTTATTTCTGGTTGCTAGGTAGTATATCCTTGGACCCATGTAACTCCAGCACTCGTAATATACCTTTCAACCAATAATCATTGTAAAGAAAATCCAATTCAAGTTTAATTTTTGTAAGGATGGAATATATTTTCAAAAAGGAGCGACGCACGTTTGGCACTCGTGTCCATTTCGAGGACAAGGATGAGGTTATATTCAGCGAGAACTCCAATCCGGAGTTGGTCAAGAGTTACATATTAAAGAATCCCGTTGATCGGGTTACACAATATGCGGGGCAGACCTCGTTGAGTGTGGCAAATACGGAGCGTGCCACTTACAAGAGCACGGGCATCACCCACAATGAGGGAGGTTGGCCGAAGGACATCAATATGCACGATCCGGAGCAGACGGTGCGCTATAAGCGTAAGATTGAGAAGGACGAGAATTACATAACCCAAGTAATGAATCTGACCAAACCGATGGAGCACTACATCCATCAGAATAATGCTGTCAACATCTATGAGAATTATTTTGAGAATATGGATCCGGCGCCATTGCCCGAACCCTGTAAATCTCGTACCGTGAATGTGTATAGGGATCCCAATCCGATAAAGGTTCCCGTGAAGCATCTGTCCTGGTCACCCGATGGTGGCATCAAAATGGCCGTCAGCCATTGCGACATGAAGTTCCAGGGTGACAAAACGGGACAACGTTGTAATTCGTACATCTGGGAGGTGGAGAATCCCAACGAGCCGTTCCTAACGCTGGAACCAAAGGTGCCTTGTGTCTGCCTGGAGTACAATCAGAAGGATCCGACCAGCCTGGTCAGTGGCATGTACAATGGACAGGTGGCTGCCTGGGACACCCGTCATGGCAAGTATCCGGTGATGATAAGTGAACGCGAGGTCTGTCATCGCGATCCCGTCAATTCCGTGCTCTGGAACAATTCCAAGAGTGGCACGGAATTCTTCTCCGGCGGCTCCGATGGCCAGGTGCTCTGGTGGGACACACGTAAGATGACAGAGCCGTTGGATCGCCTGCTTATGGATCCTGTCAAGAGTGATGAGCAGGAACTGTCACGTTCCTATGGCATCTCTGTGCTGGAATACGAGACAACGATTCCAACCCGATTCATGGCCGGCACGGAAATGGGTATGCTCTTCTCCTGCAACCGCAAGGGCAAAACACCCACAGAGAAGATTCAAATACGGATGATGTGCCATTTAGGACCGGTGTTCGCCATCACTCGGAATCCGGCCTTTGTCAAGAACTTCCTGACTGTGGGCGATTGGAGTGCTCGCATCTGGTCAGAGGATTGCCGTGAGAGCTCAATTATTTGGACCAAGAGCAGCTCCTCAATGCTGACAGACGGTGCCTGGAGCTATACCAAGTATACTTTTTGTGTATATCCAGTGGATACTCCAATTGAAGTTGCTCTTCTTTCCACTCTTAGGGTCTCCCAGTTCTTCATAACGCGCATGGATGGCGTGCTGGATACATGGGATCTGTTGCAGCAACAGAATGAGCCTGTGCTCACTGTGAAGGTTTGTGACGAACCCCTTTACTGTGTCCGCACCAACGAGAATGGGAAGTTTGTAAGCTGCGGCAGCAAACTGGGCGCCACTTTTCTTATAGAAGTCTCCGACAATATGATCATGTCGTCCAAGAATGATAAGCCACTGCTGACTGCGGCAAGTGCCAACAACATGATACCTCCTCCTTCACAGAAAATTCATTATACGTGTAATTTTAGATGTTTGAGCGCGAAAATCGTCGTGAGAAGATCTTGGAGGCAAAATCTAGAGAGAGCAAGCTCAAGATTAAGGCAAATCATGGTCAGGAGCAGGCTGACATGACCATGCTCAATGGCAAGGTGAACATGGCGCCATTTGCCAGTGCCTGTGAACAGGCAGCTACTGAATACTTTGCTGCTGTGGAGCAGGAGCGTCTGCGTCGACTGCCCGGAGGCAAGCGTAGGTGAACGGTTACGAAATTTTAGTGTTTCTGCTCATATCTTTAATTTATATATTTTTAATTACAGAGGATGCGGAGGAGGCTGATCTGTCCGAAGCGGAGAGTTCAAAAATATAGATATTAGTTTGCATCATAAGAACCAGATATATTTGCACTGTTAAAATTTAAAAGATTTGAAACTGTTAAACACATGTAACAACTAACGTTTCTTACGTTGCCCAACACTATTTGTGAGTGCTCAGCAATATCGATAAGTAGTGGTGGCTGAACGATTACCATAGTACGAGCAATCGATTGACGCTGTAGCACACAGATTTCAGTCGTCAGCGTGAGCAAGTGTTTGGCTGATAAACCTTTTAGTAAAAGTTGAATATAAACGTAAGTGCATTACTTGTAAAATGAATACCAACAAATTTAAATAAGTATCGAACAATAGTTGTGAGTTGTATGCGTAATTAGCGTGGCATACGTGGCAATAATTCAAATGTGGCGCGTTTTAAGGGTAGCGCACAATGTGTTGCACGTTGGCCTGCGCCTGTGGGCCAAGTGGCCTACGTGACTCAGAAACACTTATCAATGGCGCAACAACAGCTGCTTCAAAAGTTCACTGACCAATTTCAGTGCAGCCAGAGAGCAACCCCAGAGTCAGACATCATTTGAAAAGACACCAGTAACTGTCTCAGTTGATATTTTACTTTGTATGTAAATACGACGACACACGGCACACGTGCGTTCCCATTAAATAATCTACACAGGAACAACAACAATAATAACAACAATAACAAAGTGAACGTATTTTATCGGACGGAACTGAAAACACTTTGAAAAGTGCAGTGAGTAACAAACCTTGGCGCGTTTGCAAAACGAAAAAATTCATTCTAAAGTGAAGGTGAAACTCAAATGGTTCTGATTCATTACAATTACTTAATTTGTGTATATTATATTTGTTAATTGTTTCTTTGTGGTTATGTGTTATTCTCACTTTGCGCTGAATACTTCATGACAGTTTTTGAAAGACCAGTCCAGACGACGAGCCTCTGCTTCATTTGCACGTTACATTTCCATTTCCACTTCCATGTTGTTCGTCACGTAGGCCGCCCGTAGTAAAAGTAATACCCCTTTGCTAGTGAGTGCAGAGGGTAGTTTAGTGAAGATGCACAAAGTGGAGCAAGTGCAACATTAGATAAACAATAAATAAAAGTAATAGTAACGTATGGTTTTATATGCTACATGATTATATGATTAAATAATGCATTTTTATTAAAATAAAAATTAAATAAATTTAATACAATCAACATATTAATTTCAAAAATATAAAAACATACTTTCAAAGAGTCTTAAACAGCTACGCATTAGCATTTCAATTTGTCAAATAGAAATAGAGTATCTCAACGTTGACCATACCCGACCTGCTTTGCATACGGAGAACGCATTTACCTGCTTATCGCTTAATTTGCTAAATATAAACCTGCTTTGTTTGCCGACATCTTTAACGACCTTCGTCTTCCTCTTCTTACAGTTCTCGCACTCAAAGAGAGATCAATATGTTGGACCTCGTCCAACCCAGCGAGCAGCTTCAGAGCAGCAGCAACAACAGCAGCGATGTTGTCGTCATACGTGCCCGACCAAAGAAGGTCTTCAAGCCGAAGGCGCGTATTAATCGCATACCACAGGAGCTCCTGGATGATCCAGTGTTGCAGCGGGCAATCGATCGGTTGCCATCGAACTACAACTTTGAGCTGCACAAGACGATCTGGCGCATCAAGGAGACGAAGGCGAAACGGGTGGCTTTGCAGCTGCCGGAGGGTCTGCTCATGTATGCGATGGTCATAAGCGATATCATTGAGCGCTTCACCAGCGCCGACACCGTCATTATGGGCGATGTCACTTATGGTGCCTGCTGTGTGGATGACTACACGGCTCAGGCATTGGGCGCCGATCTGTTGGTGCATTATGGACACAGTTGCCTCATTCCCGTCGATCAGACGTGTGGCATCAAGGTGCTGTACATCTTTGTGGACATCAAGATAGATCCGTTGCATTTCCTGGACTCGGTGAAGCTCAACTTCAAACCCGATGTGGGACAAATAGCCCTGGTTAGCACCATACAGTTTGTGACCACACTGCAGGCGGCATCCACTGAGCTGAAGGCAGCCGGGTATGATGTGCTCGTGCCTCAGGCCAAGCCTCTCAGTCCAGGTGAGATCCTGGGCTGTACGTCGCCACAACTGCCGGAGACGACCAAAATGATAATCTATTTGGGCGACGGGCGTTTCCATCTGGAGTCCGCCATGATCGCCAATCCTCTGCTGAAGGCCTACAAATACGATCCTTATGAGAAGAAGTTCACCGTTGAGCATTACGATCATGCAGCCATGCAAGGTTTACGACATTCGGCTGTGCAACGGGCTAAGCAGGCACAACGTATTGGCATCATATTGGGGACACTTGGCAGACAGGGCAGCTCTCGGGTGCATCGGTTCTTGGAGAAGCGTCTGCATGCCAAAGGCATTGAGACCACAACTATACTGCTGTCAGAGATCTTTCCACAGAAGCTCGCTCTCTTCGGGGACATCGATGCCTTCGTGCAGATCGCCTGTCCACGTCTCTCCATCGACTGGGGATCGGCATTTGAGCAGCCGCTGCTGAATCCCTACGAATTGTCTGTGGTGCTGGGCGATGTGGAATGGACGCCCGACAATGCCTCACCCCGCAACAATGCCTACCCCATGGACTTTTATGCCAGCGGCAGCCTAGGTCCCTGGACGCCCAATTTCAAGCCTCCCGCTTTAGGTGAATGTGAGAATCGTCCTTCCGCGGACTGTTGTGGGCGCTGTACGCGTGCCGAACTGGAGAAGGATGACACTGGCAAGGCGGCGGCATTAGCAGATATACTCGATTTCAAGAAAGGATAACCCGGAGTCTGGATATCCTTTAGATTCTCTGAAGCGTGACTTACGACGAAAGTGATGTTAGTTTTGTAGGCGAACGCACAGCCAAAATGTTATTTACCTACTAATTTAAGTTAGTACAAATTCTTGATTTAGTTACTCTTAGTTGCACTCACTAATTTACTAAACACTTGTGTTCATCCCATTTCCATTTCTCCGCAATTTAGTTAAAACAATGAAATGAGAGGAGACGAGGCCTCTTTTCAGAACAAGCTAAATTTCATAAAATATAATTAAGTTTTGAATTTGCACTTCCAAATGCAAAAGAGAACAAATTGTTTAACAAGATATTAAATTATGTATATCTTTTATAAGAAAAATGCAATTCTGTGTATTCATTATCCCAACGGTATCATACTTGATTTCTTTCATAAATAGTTTAAGAATTTATTTTTCAACATAAAAATATACGTACAAATACGATCACGTATGGGGATTAGAAGCACTTATACAAATATAATAATCATATTTTTGAATTATTATTATAATAGTTTTCGATTTTGGGTAAAAATCAAATCGAAGTGCTTTATTTTTATGTTTTTGGAGAAGCATAGAATTTGAAGAAAATTGTCTACAAATATCTATTTGTTCGATCGCTAGATCGTATGTATATATAGTTGTTTATTTGTAGTTTACCCACTTAATATTAAGAGTAACTTAACTTTAGTTATCGGTAAGTATTAGATATATACTATAGTATATACGTATATGCTGACTGTAGGCTTCTATCTGTATGCACTTAAGTTTTCAGATTGGGACACATATCATGATTCCGATATCCGATATATATGTATCTTTAAACTTGTAGGTAGGTGTATTCGTTTCTAGCTTTGCTTCCTGCAACATCACATGATTTCTGTTTCTATATATTTGTATTTGTAGATGTGTTTGTTGTAAATAGAGTTTTGTATTCGTATTATTTAATTTTTTAAATTTTTAGATTTTTATTTTTCGTAACATTCCAGGGCTTAAAACTTGTTCAACTTATTAACGAATGTAGCACCAAAATAGCAGCTGATAATCTTCTGTTCTATCGTCGTACACTTAAAAACTATAAGTTATTTTCTTAAATTAACAAAATTCAAAAGTCGTACATTTGTCAAATAACATTTTAAAATAAGTGCCATTTTTATTGTTTTGCTTTTTGCTGGCAGTTTCGATTTGCATTCCATTCATTTCCCGGGACAGATGATCTGGAGGAATCACAACCAATGTGATGCACACAAATTCTCGCCTTTTTCACGATGAGATTATCAACATAGAAAGTCTAAACAATCAAGCCAGTCTACAACATTAAACTAGACGAATCAGAGAGTTTACTTAAAATGTAAATATGTTATGTCTGTGGTTAAAACTTTATCACTTTGCTTTCTGCTCAAACAAATCTTTCTTTAATACTCCCAATATATTTATAATTCTCCTCTCTTTTTATTAACATTTAACGTACACAATAAAATTCTGAATATTTCTATACCCCCGCTCGCTATCTCTGTCTCTCCCTGTCTAAAAATATGTATGTATCTCTTTTTTCTCTCTCTCTCCCCCCCTCTAAGCTCACGCTCTCACTTTTCCCTCCCCGCATTGGTCTGTTTTCCACAAGTTTGCCTTTCATTCCCTGTACCACAACTGTACATCGAAATATTGGTTTTGTACAAACAAATTGGCATGTTTTTGGTTTCGTTGTCACGGGCCTTACAATGAGAAGTATTTCAGGAATTGTGCTGGTGGCACGGGTTGAGCCAGCGCCAGTTGACCACCCGCCTCCTCGACCCGCTGCTTGTAGTCGGGACTCTGGTCGACAATGCACGGATGACCGTCGGACGGCCAAAAGAGGCAGCAGCAGGAGCGGCAGAGTGCCAGCACTTCGGCATATTGGTAGTCATCGGTGACGCCGTAGGTGCGTCGAAGCTGATGATAGATCTGTTTCCAGTCTTTCTTTTCGCCCATAAGCTTGATCTTGTCCAGATCGAGTATGGTGTTGATCTGTCGTTGATTGAAGTGGAATCGGGTGAGCTCACGCCAGATGCGCTGCTCCGATACCAGCTTAGCCATTGTGTCCCATGCCTCGGCGGCCGACTCCAGATCCCGATGATCCGCAATACACAAGATAATCTCACGCACACATTCCTCGGGCAGCTCATGCAGCTTGGGGCGTGCCTCCGGATCGGGTTCCCGTATCTCAATCTGGCTGGCCACGCGCTGAATACGCTTGATTCTGGCCACATGCTCCTGCCACAGATACGGACTGCCCAATGGCTTGCCCCAACACTTCTGATTCTCCTGGTTAACAATGTGCTCCAGCTTCAGGGCCAATCCACGCAGCACATTCGGATGCTGTTGGCTGTCATGGACTATAGGAGAATCAGAGTTTAAATAGATCTTAGGATGCATCACCACTACCATCTACTCACCATGTGAGGCCACCTCCTCGACCATCTGGAGAAGCTGCCGCTGTGCTCCGCCAGGCAGGCTGGCGATTCCCTTGTTGGACACCAGCACCAGGAATGCACAGATGTAGTGAAATCGCTTGCGATCACGCACGGATCGACGAAAATCCAAACGTTTCACTGCCTCGCTTAACCCATTAAATCCGGCTATTTCACGCGTGCAACGTATGGTTATATGATAATGCGGTGGCATGCTACCGCCCTGCTCCGCATCCTCCAAGTCGCTGCTCCCACTACCTTCGCCAATCTCCACGCAGCTGCCCTCCGAACTGTGACTGTAAGCGAGAGGCGAATACAGAGATAATAGATTATTACAGATTACAGGGTATCAACTCAGTCGGTCCGCCCATCGTTCACCCTTCGAACCGCAGTCGGAAATGCTCGCTTTTCACCTTGACTTGGAAAACAGCACATAATTAGACTTGGAATTACCACACAACAAATTCGGAAGTGATTGCAATTGCTTTGCACAACTGTCGTAACTCCCCCTGGCACAACCCCCTCTTAACCTAACCGCTCACTCCTATCCCACGCTGACCACCGAATCTACCAGTTGAACAAGTTTTTCTCTTTCATTTGCAGAGTTGTATTTGTTTCTTTCATTTGATGTTTTCGTAAACTGCTTTTTAAGAGGCGGAAGCTTTTCAACGGATTTTCCATCAGATATTTAATTCAGAGCTTAGCTTGGAGGAGCACGATATTTTTCAAACGTTTCTTCTTCCAGAAAATCCCAATCTTAGGACCATTTTTTTTTAATTTTTGGCCATATTTTCTAAAATTTTGGAGCAAATCACTTCATGTAAAGTTTCTTATGCTTATTTTGATGCCCTAAATTGATTGGCCACAAAAAATTCTATTCGAAATTTTTTACGATTTCAAGTATTTTTGCAAGAATTTAGCATGCAAAAATGGGATCATAATGATTGCCAAATGCAAAAATTTTGAAAATCGGCTGATATTTTACAACATTATGTTACTTAAAAGATAAGAAAATTGCATTTACCTAGAAAAATAGGAACTAAGTGTAACAATTGTTTAATGTGACTATTTTAGGGATTATATCTAAGAGGATTACATGAAGCAAGCTAATTAAATTAAAAGTTGATAACCAAAGTTGCCAACTGGCCAGTAAATCAATCGATATGCCTTGACCATATTTAGAATGCGGCTCTAACGCTTTTCCAACCAGGACGAGGCCATGTCCTTCGGCGACTGCATTTCAAATTGCCAACGAACTAGGTCAATTTTTTTGCAATGTGCCCAAGAGACTCGCCCTTTCTCTTGGAGAGACCAGGAAGAAAGAGAGAGTTTATATATTATTTAGGAGAATAGGGGGAGTGTCGATGTCGTATATGTTGTATTTTGAATTTGGAAGTAAATCTGTTATTATCTACATTCTTAAAATAAATACTTATGCATTTGTAAACCCTACACTTAACTGTATTTAAGTTTATATCGTAAATGAAAAGTGGCAACTCTTTGGGCCCCGCCTTGTCAAAGGCGGTGAGGCTGCAATAAGTTTAATAATAGCAACTGAAACAAAGAAAATTGTTATTGTTGTTGTTGTTGCTGTTGCTGTTGTCGTCTGCAGTCAACAGACTCCAGCCACAAATTCAAGTCAGCCGACCATGTCGAGTTGGCAGAGTTGGAGCAAGAGACGAAGAGAGGGAAATACAAACATATGTATGTACATACATACATAGAGTGAGGAGGGCGACGACCACGTGATTCATACATAAATCAGTCAACGACGTCATTATGAAGCGTTCATTTACCTTTCTAGGCAGCCAAATTTAACTAAATCCAATGGGATGGCATCCAAATTGGGTGTAAGATCCAAGCGACCCTTGCCCATGTTGCTTCACAGTTCCGAATGCAGTTCGTTTCTCTATTTTTAAGTGGCTGTGCGACCTTTCCCGACATAAATTATGGTCGAATCGGACGTAGAGTCACGGATTTTGAATCGAATTGAATCGAGTTGTAACATAGTCTAATTATAGAGGAAGTTGGAAGCGATCACGTGTCGTTGTCGCTCTCTAAATGCAACAACCGCTAGACCAAATCTATAAATAACATATGTAAATTTATAGGTTCAATTTTGGTTTTAGAGTTTTTTTTTTTTGGATATATGCGCAAAAACTTGTGCTATTACGATAATGAGTGAGTGAAAAACGCTTACGATAAAGAAAAACACGATATAAAAGTAAGTGTAATGGAAAACTTATTAATGCCCGCAATTACACTGTACAAAAAAGTTTTGGGCTTGATAAAGAAAGCTAAACAGACATAATAAAGCTTAAGCAATTTCTAAATACTTTACGTTAATTTAAAATAATAATTTATTTGTTCTACCAATATTAAGTGTCTAGCTAAATCTGTCATCTAAATCTGACAATCCCCAAAAACACCTCACCTTACATTTTGATTAGTCATTGTCTTTAAACCTCATTTTGTTGTCTAGTGTATAAAATCATTTTCAACGCATTTCCATTGAGTGCACTCGACTTTTCTTTGTTGTTGCTTGTGTTGTAAGTGTAGAAAGAAATGAAGGCAATTGAGAGTCGTATCAAAAGGCCAACAAATGTTCAGTGGCGAGTGCAGTGAAAGTGGGTCCGCATCCCCAACACCAACCCCATTTGCGAAGCGAGATTCCCATCAGTAACCACATCCAAGTCCATGTCCATGTTCATGTCCGTATCCACGTAATGCACTTTGATTTTTGCTTTTGCTTTTTATGCAATTTTCGGCTATTTTTAATTATAATTTTTTATTTCGTGCAATCGGAAAATCAAAAATTCAGTTTTTAATTACAAAAGTCGAAGCACTTAACACAGTTGCAAAAGCTTCCACATTTTTGATGCCGCGAGGCATTTCAAATTACGTATATGGGTTGATATATATTATTATATAATAATCGAAAGTATTTCGATTGAGGTTATGCATGAACGATATTTCTAAACAGTCATTGCACTAGAGCAAGTGCCTAACAAGCACCTCTGATACTTTTATAAATTTTTAATTTTTTGGGAAAGTTTTGAGCAAGAGTTTTCCTTGCCTCGTACCATCCATTAAAGCTGTCCAAGTTGTGTGGCGATAAGAGTGGGAGAGAACCCTGAGCATTGGGTGCCGTTACATGCCAAAAACACTCCCACTCTTTACAATACTTTCGCCTAAACTTGACCGAGTTACGAGCCATGTTAATGTGCGGTTTGCTTTTTGTGCAAGGTTAAGGGGTGTAAATAAACCTCAGCTTGTCCTTCCGCTGGTCACATTATATCATAGAGTTTCTATATACTCATACATATCTAGAAACCTATCTAAGTATATATGGAGTTTATTTTGTAGCTAAACTTATACACAGAGATTTCTTCTTCCGTGTTTTACTGTCATATATAGGGTGGGATGAGTGCTATGACAAATGTGCCGAAAATAGTGTCCCTTGTTCCAATCCCTATGGAATTCCTCTACTTTATGACACGTCAAAATAATCACTTAGCAATGACTTTTTTCTCGGGGCCTTGCTCTATTTCAAGTGATTCGAACCAAAAACGAACAACAAAAAAAGGCTTCAGATTGCTTTAAGATTGAAATGGAAAACATGAAAAGCAGTTATAATAAAAGTTTATACTGCTTTTCATGGACTATTATTGCGATTTCTTTGCTGGCAATCAATCAAATGGGCGCGTCGAAACTCTCCCTACCTCTTTTTATAGTGAATCTATCTGCCGCCACTTTCACGCTCATTTACAGTGAGTCACCCTAATGATCATAGACAGACAGACCTGCCATTTAAAATAACAGCTGTACCTGGTACTATCTGCAGTTACAGCTTAAACTCTATAGTTAGTTGTATTATAATACTTTCCGTAATTATTTCGACTAATTAAAGTCAAATTTTTGTTAATGTAGACATAAGCGCACGATATGAAGAAATTACACTACAAAAAAAAAAAAAAAATAATGTTTCAAAATTTTTCATTTCGTCAGAGGCTTTGTTTGTAATCTTTTGTTAAAATTGGAAAAGTGAAGGTGAAGTGTGGACTATGAAGGGCAACTAACGGTATATTATATCTGATTTGCCAATAACATACAATTATAACTGATAAAGAGCTGTAGAGGAATGAATCAGCTTCCTAAAAGACACTATAGTTCCGCTGACCTTGACCTCTTCAAAAGATTTCTGGCTTATCTTATCGATCAACTATGATTTGACTTCAATTTTAGAGAATATAATTTCAGTAGGCTGACCCAGTTAAGACTTATGAACTCATTTACATCAATTTCGAAAGAAACACATCTCATAATAATTTCTATTGTTTGAGCTTGAGACGAATATGTAAAGACGCAATTCAAAGCGATTATCGAATAAAGTTTTGTCATCATCCGATGTTTCGATTGTTTCTCAAAGATTGGTATTGTCCCTCCTGTTGATAACAATAGTGAGGGAAGAGGAAGAGTCGACTCACCGTTTGCGTTTGCCGCCACCGCATTCGAGCACTTTTTTGCGTTCCCATCCCTCCTCGGTCTTCACCCAGGCCTCGCCAGGTGACCGAAAATCTTTGGAAATGAACGCCATCTGTGGTTTGTTGTTGTGCTTTTGCTTATTTTCTTTTAAGTTGACTTTCTGTTAGTCACTGTTTTATTATTTATTTAATTCGTATTTATGTTGTTGTTATTCTGTATGATTAATGTTAATGTGGACGGCGATTTCACGGCTGCAAATGTAAGAGATAATTTTTCTTTTTGTGAAATTTCAAAATTTTATGCAATTCCTCAATTGCTGCTACTAAAATTTGATGCGCATTTTCCCAGTTTCTACACAAGTCGCACTCCCTACACCCTTTCGCAAAATCATTACTTTCGTTTAAATCAAGTGATCGATTTTGCACATACACACAAAGCAACTAACTAACACTTTAGTTTTTCTAATCTTTTAATCAAACTTAGCTTCATTTTATCTTTATTGTTTGCTGGTAGCTGTAAAACTTTTCAATAGAAGAGTATAAAAACGCTGAACAAGTTCGTTGAGCTGCGGAATCAAAACAAAATGAAAACGAGCCAAATAAAGGCAAAGCAATAGAGTCAGAGAGCAACAAATTGCAGAGAGCAAGTTGAAAAAAGAGAGCGCGCAATACCAGCTGTTCGTTGTGTGCTTTGATGAGCATTGGTTCATGAAAGAGGGAGAAGGTTTTAACTGTTTGGCGCTCAAGTGGAGCACGATTTGTGCGTTGTTTTGTTGTCTCTCCTCGTGTGTCGTGTGTTTCTGTGTTGTGCATGTGAGTTTGTGTCTGTGAGTACGTATGTATGTACATACACTCATACATATGATAGCTTGTGTATGCTGTAGGTACACAGCTGATTTCTGCAATTACGCGTTTGTTTTGCTTTTGTTGTTGTTTTGTTATACATTTTTTTCAGCTTGGCTGTTTAAACACACATCCAAATTTTTATATCAACATTTGAGCTTAGATTTACATTTATTTCCTCAATTAAGTAATTTCAATTCACACACACTTATTGGCAGTACATATGCTAACTGTATTTCAATAGAAAGTAATACTTAGCGTAATAAGCAGTTATTTTCTATTAGTTGAAGCTCAAGGGGTATTTTTCTCGAATAATTTAATTATTTATTCAGTTTACGCACTTTGTATATTGGCTGGTCTAGTTGTAGATTGATTTCCACGCTGCTATTGCTTAGCAGTGGCAGGGCAGAATTTCAGCTACCACTTAGTAAAAATTATAGCACTCGGCGGAACACAATTCACAAACGCTGGCGCACAGCTCCACTAACTCCACGAACTGCTTCAGCTAGCGCGATTTACGTTGCACTCGAACCCCAAGACGGAAGACAACTATGTTGCCTAGAAGCAAATGTTGCTCAACACTGCACGAACTGTAATGCGCTATTCAAAAGTTCGGCAACATGTTGGCTCACATTTGAAAGCTTAACCGTAAATACAAAATATTTTCGAAGGTTTATAGTTTTATAGTTTTAATATAATTTGATATTATATATCTTTTAATTATTTTATTTTGTTTGTTCGGCTAAATAACTGACTGTTTTATAGTTATAATTCAGCAGTTTTGGCAACTACATTACTAGCAATATGTTGCTCTACATTGATGTTTTTACAGATATCGATACCAATAATCGGACATTCGATATATCCATATCAGTACTTCAGTACATCACTAGCTCATGCGAGATTTCATAAGTTTTGCGGAAAAGAGTTCAGTCACTGAAGAAAACTAGAAGCCAAACGGGAAATAAAATTGACCCAATCGAATTGTTTAATAATGTCGGCATCGGTAAAAACACCCAAAATCAAATACGGAGAAACTGCGCCAAAGCTAGACAAAGCCCAGCTGCAGTTTATGAAAATTATCGAGGAGCAGAACTTTGAGCGTGTCCAGAAACTGAAGCGCGTGCGACGCAATAACCTATTAACAGCCGGTGCTCTGGGACTCTCTGTGGTGGCCATTTACGGTTATTCAATCTTCTCAGTGCAGCAGGAGAAGTTCCTCGACGATTTCGAGGAACCCAAGAAGGTGACTACCAACTAAAGTCCGTTGGTTCATCACATCCATTTGCTGTTATCGTTAATCGATAGTCTTCTAGTCGTTAAGTGTTTTATTTCAACTAATTTTCATAGGCAACTTTAACTAAAACAAAACAATGTGAGTAAGAAGCAATTTCTTGTGATCATTTATGTTAATTTTGGCTATTTATGTTAATCTATACAGATGTCGCAGGCCACTGCTCGCATCCTCAACAGCGGCATGCGCCTGCCACCTTTGCCCAGCATTCGGGAACTCGTGAAACTGTATAAGCTGCAGGCCATGAAGCAGCTCAGTCAGAACTTCCTCATGGATGAGCGTCTCACGGATAAAATTGTCAAGTCAGCGGGTCGCATTGACCATCGGGATATTGTACTGGAGGTTGGTCCCGGTCCAGGTGGCATAACACGTTCCATACTGCGTCGTCAACCGGCACGTCTGATCCTCGTCGAGAAGGATCCCCGTTTCACGGAAACCCTCCAGCTACTCCGTGAGTGTGCCCGGCCACTGGACATGCAAGTGGACATCTATCACGCAGACATACTGCGCTTCAACATCGAGCAGCACATACCCGACACCGCACAACGCATCCATCTGATTGGCAACCTGCCATTCGCGATCTCGACGCGGCTGCTCATCAATTGGTATGCTGACCTGGCAGCCAGACGCGGAGCATTCCGACGGAGTGATACCTGCATGACACTCACCTTCCAGAAAGAGGTGGCCGAACGTATTTGCGCCGATCTGGGCAGTGAGCAGCGTTGTCGTCTCTCGGTCATGTCCCAGATCTGGTCGCAGCCAACCCTCAAGTTCATCATACCGGGAAAAGCGTTTGTGCCCAAGCCGCAGGTGGACGTGGGTGTCGTCAAGGTGATGCCATTGAAAGAACCGAAAACCCGGCTGCCCTTTGGCCTGGTGGAACGTGTCGTCCGTCACATCTTCAGCATGCGACAGAAGTACTGTCGCCGTGGCTACAGCACTCTCTTCCCGCCGGAGCAACGTGACGAGACCACCTACCAGCTCTTCCAACAGGCCGATGTCGAGGACACGCTGCGTCCCTTTGAGTTGTCCGTCGCAGAGTGCCTTCGCCTGGCTGATGTCTATGCCGGTCACGTCGCCGCAAATCCCGAAGTCGCAAGCTACGACTACCGTGGCCCCAAGCAGTGCCTGGACTGAGGTCAAGATCACTTCATTATAAACAGAGTTTGTTTCATTATATATTGTAAAAAGTGTATTACGTAAGATTCTATATAAAAAATTGTAAGCCAACTCTGTGCGAGTTTTGTAAATATCTTATAAAAATGTTAGAGGTTGTTCTCCGGTCGGATTAGTTTACGGAATGTTAAAAGAGATTCGAGTTGAACTGTTTTCGCTAAGGCACTTTGGTACTTGGATTAGCACTTGGTTCAGTGGCCCAAGTTGAAGTATATGCGCAGAAGCAGGAGTGCCCCTACGGCCAGGAGAGAGCCTTGCAGCCCGTTGGCTCCATTGCAACGATGATCGAGGAAGCAGAAACAGAAGGTGGTGTCCGCGAAGTAGTCTCGCCTTACGTCGTGCTCCTTGATCGTGTGATTGACGTAGTGCGCCAGACGGACGTCCTTTGCTGCCGGCCGACAGCCTTCGTATTTGTCCGCGGGTATATCGCTGCGGAAGCTCAGAGCACTGAGGCAGTCACGGGTAATAGTCTCCTCGGATCCACGGCGTTCTGTCACCTTCACGCAGACGTCGTTGCTCTCGGGACACTGCTCGCCCAGGAATCCGATGCCGCGCCAATTGAACTTCTCGGCACATCCGGGCGTTGCGGACGTACAGCGATAGCACCAAATGGCAGCACCTGCAAAATTAATGTTAATTTTATCAATGATTTTGCCACTTGATCTCCTCTCCATGTTGTTGTTGCAGCTTCTTCCTCTTCTTCATGTCTTGTTTACTTTTGATGACGAATCAGTGACATACCTTCATGTATTAAGGCTGCCATAATGAGCATAATGGTTATTGACGTCTGTGCTTTCATTATAAGTTTAGATGCTGCAATAAATGCAATGGTTTAATATAGAAAAGTAATAAAATTAGTTCACTTTTGTCACGGTAAACAACGCCCAAGAAGAATACTAATGATGACAGACACTTATCGATATTAGTTGTAGTCGAGCGTGAATGTATCGACATTTCGCCATGGAGGGCACAATTTCAGTGTTGGTATACAATAGAATTGTTAAACACTGGTGGTTGGCGGGTGGATTTAAACGTAGGTCTTGCCACCGACTCAGAAGTGAAAGGTTTCAACTTGATGCCTTTATTTAGTAAAAGTAAAAGCCAAAACACAGATAAACGAACATCATTCATATTATTGACATCTTGTTTAGCAACCCAATTTCGTAGATTTTGTGTGAATCAGCAAAAAACAATCAGAAAAAGGTCGCCAATAACTAAACTTAGCGTTGTTTGTTTATTAAAGATAAATTATGCAGCTATTTACTGCCTATTTCCGACACACATATTATGATTTTGGAGTTTCCTGGCCAACAGTCATGTATATTTATAGAGCTGCAAATATTTAACATGCAAAACAGCCACAAATCGAGGGAACAATAAACTTTTGCTCGTATTTGGTGATCGCTTTTAGAGTATTTCTTATTTGCGTTAATGTGTGGAATGTGCGATGTTTGCCAAATGGCCAAGATGAATCAGTCGACGGAATCAGTCGAGAGTTAAGGCGGCACTGCTTGCTAATTAAACAAATGCCCAAAAATGCGAATCGTGAATGCGCGTAAGACCAGTGAATATTTCAATATTGAATCGTCACGCAAAAAGAAAGATGTTCAAATAAGGCAATGACGAAACGAAATATATTTCTTCTTCTCGAATTTACTATGGGGAGACAGCTATATAAATATGAATAAATAAACTCCATTTTTTTTTTTTGCTTTGTATTTTCTTTTAAGTTATTCTTATGTTTTATGCTAAGATACTATCAAATTTTATACAGTTAGTCACATTTGCAAATATCGCATACAATGTTTTTTGAATAAATCAAAATATATATTAAATATTTACACACTATATAGAATGAGTTATTTTGTTACAGATAGGTTCACACATGAGTTATATGATAAGAAATTAGGGTTTTTACAACGAATTATGCAAATGTTTTGTTTGTGTGTTTCTTGTGTTTTCTTGGTGTTTGTTTTGAACATTGTTTTTGTTATTTACAAATTGGATTGGACAATAAATAAATTATGCCTGCTAAATGAATCATTCACACCGAAAAAAAAAAACATAAACAAATAAAACTAACTAATACAATCTCAATCTCACACACGCATACAACTAAGAATACATTTTATGTAAAATCACGTTTTGAATATTGTGTTTCCCCCCCCCCCTGCGTCACCACCCATTTTGTAGATGTATCCTAAACGGAGACAACAAACTCCTTGCCGGTTTTGAAGTCGACGCACTTGAACTGCGGACAGCACTTGGGGAAGCTCCAGTTGAGGTCACTGGGCAGCTCCTCGCACCCGGGCATCTCGATATAGGGACAGGTCTCGATATTGATCTGACGCGCCTCAATGTCGCACGTCATGGCGGCACAGATGCCCTTCGGCTTGTATTCCTTGTCGGGCAGCATGAATCGTCTGGTCAGCTTATCGAAGCATTTGCCTGGCTGTGCTGTAAATACAAAGAGAATACAATGAGATAGAGTATAAACATATACATATATAACGTATATATATATGTATGTGAATCAGTTAAAGCGGAAGTTGTTTTTGCTTTATTACAGCTGCCTGCAATAATTTCGCCTTTATATTTAGATTTATGCACAAGGAAGTTTTAGCTACGGACTATGCGAAATCTCATTTGTATACCACATCAACTTTTATAAATAGCTGTAAGTATTTACTTTCAAAATGATCTTTATTTTTGGATCTTGGTTTGCCGCATGACTTGACGCAAAATGACTTAAGCCACGAACTTGACAAAAGACTCAAGGCACGAACTTGACAAGTCATGCCATTCTCAATTGGAACTCTCAATCGATATAAGAGTATGCAGACAAATATAAACATCTACATACATACATACATATATAGAGTTAACAATCTTTAGCTTTCAAGTGGCAATTGCAAAACAATTGTCTGACATTTATTTATAACAATTTGCCAACGGCTTTTTGGCTGAGGGGCTCCGATCTCCGAGCTCCGTTTTCTTATTTTGATTAATGGCATTCCCTATTATTCCCGCCATTCAGTTCGTTGTCGTCGGTATAAGCTCAAAGACTTTGTACATTAATTTTGAATTATTTCTCTCGAGTCGAGAATTCTTTTTTTTTCTTTTTTGATATTATTATTATTTTTATCTTCACTTCTGCTTTGTTTTCTTTCTGTGCAACTTAATTGAGCGCGCCTCGGCGATAAAGAAATTCCGCGTGAACTCATCGCCTATTTTTAAGCGCGAGCGTTAATTAGTCAGACTTTTCGCCACTATATTTGAGACGACCTTCAGATTAGCAACAATAATAACAACAACAACAAATATATTTAAAATTAAACAAACAGAAAACAAAACTATTTTATCACGATCTGCGACATTTTTGTAACGCAAAATCCGCATAGCTATGCAAATATATATTAAAAAAAACACACCAAAAAATATAGAAAAATACAAAAACAACAAAAAAAAATCAGCACATTTCTTATGCTAATTTTTGGCAAATGCGAAAAAACCCAAAAACCGAAATTCGTTTAAAACGCAAAACAACAAATCAAAAAATTTGTTGCTTGTTATTGTTAAGAGATTTGACGTCAGCGAAACAAGAGATAAATCAAAGAAAGAGCGACACAATAAAAAATGTCAAATGACATTTAATCTGATGTCTGCCGTCTGAATTCTGACGTCTACCGTAAACAGTTGCGAGTCAAATTAAAAGTATAGCATAACAACTCGTTGGCAGCCTACGTACCCAAAACCGAGATACACTTTTATATGAGATTCTCGATTAACCCCAAAATCGCAGTATATGGCAAAGCTATGCATGGAAGAGCGACTATCCTCCAACCTGTTCCATAAATCAATCTGGGAAACTGCTTTTAGCTTTATGCGCTTTTTATTGTTGCTGCCAAAGGTCGTTTCTGACTTGGTTTACGACTGAAATTAATTAAAAACTCAATTAAAAAGTTTCCACTTAACATCAAGCATATGTACATATCAACGATCTGCGGACAACTACCTCACAAATCACCGCATTATTGATTATCGATAAACCTATCGAAACTGTAATTGGAGCATCTCCTTAGGCTAATCACATATTCACTTGAGTATTTTATGAATACTAACCAGAATTAACAATGGCGGGCTGAGAGTAAACTGCAGCTTCGGCAACGCAGGCAAGGCAGGCGATTAACGCGAATGCAACACAAACTTTTTCCGCGTACATTTTGCTTGTTATGTATTGTTTTTGAATATTATTAATGAGTTTTGCTAATTGTTTGAGATTTTATTTATTCAATGAGTTTTCCACTGGATTGTAAACAGACGTAAATTATTTGCTTTTGGTTTTTTCAGCTTGGAGCTTTATGTTAGATGTGGAGCTTTGCACTGGACACTTGACAGTCAGTAACTGAGGCATCAGCAGCCACTCACGCTTATATTTAAATGGCGCGGCTCCAGTGAGCGGACTTATGCTCTCTCACACACACACACACACACACTCACAGTCACTGTCACAAATCGAGGGCTACGATCTCGACTTAATCGCGCTCTCGCTCTCGCTCTCTTTACCTGGTGCAAAGCACATGTTTTCTTTTCGATGGCGTTGTTTGCTTGCTTCGCCTCTTGGGTTATTCCGAGCCTAACACGCACCATAAATCTTAACGGCACTCACAAACACACATACGCATACATAACTATATAAAACATACATACATAAGTAAATCAACACACATACACATATGGTTTGCCGGCGAAATGCTATTTTTTCGCACTCTCCGCTTGCATTACCCATCATTACCTGTCAGTATTCTGTTGTCTCTCCCACGCTTCTAGCCATTTCTCGCTATTGTTCTGCAATATTTTTATTATCTTTGCAGTTTGAGTAATTAATTGTTTAACTATCAAATCCGCTCTTCGTGCTTTGTGTGGGCGTGGCTAACAACTTGCCGCGTGCTTATAAAAATGTATACACCCAACTTAGGTAAGCTTGGTACTTGGATTAGTCAGCGTTCGAGTTAAGAATTCATATTGTTTCAATGAATTTAGGGTATGTTCTTAAGAGGATGAGAAATTGTCAGATTCCATTTTGTGTTGTTTGCGTTAAATTGTTTGCGGTGGCATAGAGAGAGCTTGATGAGAAGCTGCCACTGGAATACTGGAATGCGTACCAGCGCATAGAGGGTACGAGAAAAGACAGTGCTTATTATCCCACATCGACTGACGCCAAGTTGACGCCGCTGGCCGTCAGGGGGCGTACCGCTTAATGGAAACTAGTCGCCTGCTGCCTGTTTTTAGTTTCATTGCATACCAGACAATAAATGCCAAATATGTGTAGACGGCATTGCCCGTGCCTAAACACCGATACTACAAATAGTCATACAAAGAGTGTAGAAAAATTAATGTAATTATATATATTACTTATTGCTATTTAAATTTCTATTTATAATTATTTATTATTATAATACTTGAAATTGCTGGAATCGTTGTGACTTACGTAACCCAATTGTTGCGTATATAGTTTTGATTAAAGTCTTTTGGTTTGTTGTTATTTAGGGGTTCGTTCTCACTTGATTGCGTCTTGGAGCCAAGCTTAACCGCAATCACTCCCCGCCAACCGTTTATACCCGTTAAACCCGTTTCAAGCCCCGATACGCATGTCACACTTGCAGCAAACAACTGTCGAACTGTCGCCTCGCGTCGTACGACAGGCGAGATTCCAAACAGCGCTGTGGCTGCGCAGCCGACAACGAATACGGACACGAAGACGAACACGAACACGAATCCGATAACACCGTTGACCGTGTGACGTCAATTTTGTTGTTTTGATCATGTTGTTGCTGTTATTGTTTGGTTTGTTTGGTTGTGTTTGACGCTGCTTCTTGACATTGCCTTGGCCTGGCGAGACTGAGACTGAGACTGGAACTGAGACTGAGACTGAGACTGAAACCGAATTCATTTAGCGGCGCACGCTGGAATTTATTAATTATGACCGGGTACAGCATTTTAGCACAGTTGAGCGGGACGATTGGGGGCCTGGGCTGATGGGGGATGCTATCGACAGCTATGCTAAAAATTCCATTCGAAGCAACCGTTTTTATTTTAAGCTGATTTATGGTTTATTCGTTTTAATGTTATTGCTCATTTTTGGACTACGTGCCGATACCCAATGTAACTAAAAAAAAAAAAATCAGATAAATAAAAACCACAACACAAAACCAGAGAAATAAGCTACAAAAAAAAAAAAAAAAAAAAAAAAAAATAAAAGGCAATTTGATAAATATTTATAGACTTAAGGTTTTTGTTTTGACGTGACGCATAATTAGCAATAAATTAAACAATTCTTCGCTAACAGTAGCATGTTTTTGATACACAGACATCCTTCCCTCCCTCCCTCCACTGTCTCTTCTCCCAATTCTTCGTTGTGTACTTAATAAACAATTAATCGCTAATTAATTTCGTTGGACGTGTGTCGCATTCGCATTGAGATCGAAGTCATCTTCCATATTGGAAATATTGGCACGCAGTGCCCTAAGTAGCAATACTGGAAGCACAAGATGTCGTGGAAGTCAAATTAATCGATTTTGAAATGGCGTGCTATAGTTGGGATTGGGTTTTCGGTATTCCCCAGAATTGTATGAGGCGAAAGAAATTTCTTTTAATGCCACATCGGTGCAGACTTCATAAATTAATTTAAGGCACATTTGCATATTTTACACATCGTTTTTATCACACAACAAAAAAAAAAAAAAAAAAAAAAAAATCCATGGAAAAAAGTAAATCCGTAAGCGAAACGTTTGGCGAATAGAAGCTATCAGTCTATATGGCAGAAACTGGCGCCAAAGAAATTGCCAATAATCGATCAAGTGGTTTGAGTGGTTTTGTTTATCATTTTTTATCTTTTTTTTGTTTTTGTTTTTGTTTTTTGCCCACCTCCCCCCGTCGTTGCTTTGAATCCAGCTGCGACTGTAGATCCAGCCTCCAGTCTCTGCGCCATGTGCTAATCGCACCATGGAGTCGTTGCGTGAAGTTTTTATTACACGTCGCCGCCGATATCGTTGGCTACCGTCCAGACCGGTCCGATCCGGACAGATGCTATGATATTTGCGTATGAGTGTCGTTGTTCTTTTTGTTGTATGAATCTATTTCCCGGTCGAAATGGTCACTAATTATGCAGGAATTTAAGATGCGGGGACGTCTGGCAGTCGCCACGATAAATTCTGCGAATTCGACAATAATTTTGATTTTTTTTTTGCTTAGCATTTATAATATTTATGAATTTATTGATTTAGATATGACTAAGAACCATACATCTCCAACTGCATCTAGTTTACTTTACTTCTCATATCATAATCCCATGTTTCAAATTACATAATGGCAGACATTTTGTTCTATTCGAAATTTTTTGGTTAAAATAGTAAATTTTTTGTTTTAAAAATTCAAATTTTACTTATTGACATTTTTATAAAAAATGGATAACTACAATACGATACAGACAGTTGATCAAATCGTGCAATTGTTGAGGCATTTCAATCAACCGTTGGAACTAGTGAAACTATCGCAACTTTTGAATTACTACTCTGTGGAAGGAACGAACTATGAAGCAGAATTAAGTAGAGCATTACAACTTGGAGTGCGCTCTGGACTTATAAAAAAATGTTATGGGTTTTACTTTGCTTCCACACATTTTGAGGATATATTCCAAACGTTGCGCTCGGAATAACATCAAGTTTACCGATAAGTTCCTCAATCTGAATCGATAATTAGTTCCTCTTTTTAATGGTGATGGTATTAACCTCAAATGGCATGTAACAATAAATACTGATATCGATAAGAGTGAAATACATGCAATCCTCTTTGTAGAACAATTTGGCGGGAGCTTAAATTTTTTATATCTCAGCCGATTGCCGTTTGTCGAAATTTGCATATTACGGTCGAGCTAATTTGTTAATTTATCTTATCCATAGTGGCTAATGGCTCTAGTATCTGTGCTCTGCCCACGCGTTGCGTTTTAGAACCTACACGCTCCACAGCCAAAAATCACTTAGCAGGGCAACAAATTGAAAGAAAAAATAAATAAAAAAAACACCTGGGCAAACAAAAGGAATGTACAATTAAAATAAATTAACTGTAAAATAATGGAAATTAACATTACATTTATCATATGCACAATATCAGAGGGTAATCAATTCATTTGCCAAAATCTGTTTTTTTTTTTGCCTCGATTTTTTCAATATGTATATTTTGTTTTGTGTTTCGGATTGTGTTTTCGGGTTAAACCCAGAGAGCAGCAGGCCAGGCATCTCTTACCTTGTCCTACCCAAGCTAAACAATAAGCCAAATTCAAACTAGTTCAAAACAAAAAGCAAAAAGAAAAAGAAATGAAATAAATGCCGGCGACGCAGTGACGCCGTCGACTTTCACGATCCGGCCTGGGTTTTGAATTTCAAATATATGACGTGGATGAAGCCAGACAAATAGATGTTTATCCCAAAATCGTCGATTATATGTACATACTCACATACATATATACATATCTTTTATCCACAGTCCCACATGAAATCCGCACAGTATCAATTTTAATTAGTCGACTTTGGCCGAAAAACAAAAGCAAATCAAAACATAAACAGCAGGCAAGGCCGAAGAATTTGAATCTGGCTGAACGTTAGGAATTCCCCTGCTGCTGGTTTTTAAATGTTTATCATATTTTTTTTTTTTCTTATTTTGCTTTTTGTTTATGCTATGTTTGTTTTCATTCCGAGTCTGAGCATAATTTGCATTTGGGTTTATTGTGCCTGCTCCGGTTTTTGAAAGTAGGAAAATTTTGCAAAAAAGTTAAATATATCATTAATTAAATTTGTATAATAATATCATATACTGATAATAAAGAAGAAAAAGAATCACTTTTATAGTTGATATATTCAATTAGTTGATAAATTTCTTGTTAATCAATATTAGCAAATTGTTATTCATGTATTTTTAATATTTCAATTTGTTTGTTGTCATGTGTACTATCGTGAGTATCGCGTAGCCACCACTGTGAATGGCATGTGGAATATATCGATACTGTTGCGAGTGCCAGTAATCGATAATTACCGACAGCCGTCTATCTAATTTTACGCGAGCCAGCATGTTTGTTGCGTGATTTTATTGAATCTTGGATTTAAAAGAAAGCCATTGGAATCGAGCACAGACATTGCCAGAATTCAACAGATGCCGTATTTGCTGCCACGGCGATGGCAGAGGTCAAAGACTGGCGACCATTTATTTATGGCGGCCTGGCATCCATAACAGCCGAGTTTGGTAAGTTAATAAGACTATCGCTCCCTCCCTCTTCACACTCTTCTCGCTCACTCGTTCACGTTTAGCGGCAATGATTTGTGAATTTCTACGAAATATGAGAGCGAAAGCGCTCGAAAGAGCGAGAAGTGAAAGAGAGTGGACTTGGTGTCGCAACTATAAATCGGCGATGTAAACAAACTGTTGTGTGTATGGAAAATGGAATTATAACACATGTATGTATTTCAGGAACTTTTCCAATCGACACAACAAAGACCCGCCTACAGATTCAAGGACAGAAAATCGATCAAACCTTCTCACAGTTGCGGTACCGTGGCATGACCGATGCATTTGTTAAGATTTCGAGAGAGGAGGGACTGAGAGCACTATACTCTGGGTAAGGGGTAAGGGATAACCCCAAGCTGACCCATATACATACATACATATACATATGTATATGTATATGTATGTAAACCACCCACCACTGCATCATTTGATGATTGATAAGCTGGCGTATATTCATAGTCACCTTTGCCCCTGTGCCTTGATAAGAGCGCGCAAGCAACCCCTTTCCTTTAGACTTTGCTTCTCGTCGAGAACTGCGATAATGGCAGATATCAGCTAACGTAATTTATTTGTTGGGCTTGCAGCATTTGGCCAGCGGTACTGCGGCAAGCAACCTACGGCACTATCAAGTTCGGCACCTACTACACCCTCAAGAAGCTGGCCAATGAGCGGGGCTTGCTCACGGACGAGGATGGCAGCGAACGGGTCTGGAGCAATATCATTTGTGCAGCTGGGGCTGGCGCAATATCGTCGGCTATTGCCAATCCCACGGATGTGCTAAAGGTTCGGATGCAGGTGCACGGCAAGGGCACAGCGCAGCTTGGCCTGCTCGGCTGCTTCCGCGAGATTTACAAATTCGAGGGAGTGCGAGGATTGTGGCGAGGTGTGGGTCCTACGGCGCAGCGAGCTGTGGTCATAGCATCCGTGGAGTTGCCTGTCTACGATTTCTGTAAATTGCAACTGATGAGCGCTTTCGGGGATCATGTTGCCAATCACTTTATGTAAGCCAAATTGGTGCATACATTGTCTGAACTTTCCCATTATCCCTATGTGTCCTTTTGCAGTTCCAGCTTTATTGCCAGTTTGGGCAGTGCCGTTGCCTCAACGCCCATCGATGTGATACGGGTAAGTTAAATTTAACAGTGTATTTAAAATAGTTTTTTTTAAATATTTTGATTTACTTCGGCAGACGCGTCTGATGAACCAGAGAAACGTGACCATGATGAATGGAGGCTTGGCAACAGCAACGGCCACGGCAGCTCCGGCAAAACTGTACAGTGGAAGTCTCGATTGTGCCGTACAAACGATACGGAATGAAGGCATATTTGCACTCTACAAGGGATTCATACCGACCTGGGTTCGCATGGGTCCCTGGAATATAATATTCTTCATAACGTACGAGCAGCTAAAGAAGTACTAGGAATCATTTGTCGGTGGGACAGCAAGTAGAACGTTTATTCAGCATTTGAAGCCAAAAAAAAAAGAAAGATTTATTTTATAATATCCTAGATGATCTAGTTGACGTTCAGCTAAGAAACATTCACATACATACATAGTTGAAAATGTTTGAAAATCTAGGCAGGGAGCTGACACTTAAGTGCCTCAGTTGGCCTCGCTATTTAATAGCCAAGGTCTAATCTCCTTACCATCTAGAGACCAAATCTAATGGAAAGTTCGAAATAATGTTGGTATTGATGTTAAAAGTATTTTGTAATTGATCTATTGAGTCCTTGAACTGGGAGACTTGCTTCGAAAGAACTCTTGGTTGCCTGCAACCAGCATTTGTCATATTCTTATCTTAGGTGCATTTAATTTATGAACAAAGTGTGACAGCAGTTAGGTTATCTACACATCCTTTATCACGACTAACTTTTATTATAATCACTTCTTGTTACAAATTTCTAGAATTCATTTCTTTAAGTTTAAAATTGTATTAAATTCTTTTCATTTATGCCGAACAATGTCTTAACTGGCGATAACTATGCTGTAAATATGTACACTTAAATATATATATATATATTTATAAATAGTAAATATAACGTTTGAAATCTCAACTTAGTTGTATACTGATATTACTCACCGGCAAGCATATTCATGCGGTTTTCAAAATGATGATGATAATGTTCACATTTGAAAATCTACTGGTAAATAATAAATTAGCGATGGGTCTGGTGGGTCCGTGCGTGTATCGTGACACATTGAGGAATCCGCGTGTTGAAAATTCGATTAAAATGGTAATCGATAGTTTAAATAACTGTAACTGTAACGTATTGGATGGACGAAACTGATAACGAATTTCAAAGATTATTTTTATATATGTACTTCATTGGTTTCAAATTCGAAAATATGTCTAACTATACTATATATAGTTATATATGTAGTTGAATCGATAAGTGCAATTGTAAATTGCAAATTCAATCGCCTCTCGTTGTGAAACACGCATTGATATCAGATTTATATTTGCTCGAACAACACAAAGGCTCCTTAGTCATTTGTAAGAATTTGCTGAGAAAACATGGATTGGCAGCAGGTTTTATCCCGCACTTTAGAGCAACGAAACTTGAAAGATTTTGAACAAGCCTTAATTTCAAGGGCTAATCCCAATTTACCAGATGACAACGGTATAACTATTTATGAGAAGACACTGGCAAGTGCTGGCTGTTATGAATTCATCCGAATATGTATTCGACATGGCAACTGTAAAGCTGACTATGTAAGAGAAAGTGCAGTCTATAAATGCTCAATATGAAATGACTCAAGCAAATCCATAAATTTATAGATTAATGGGAAAGCAAAGGCGGCGGTTAATTTTGCCAGCGATTCAAGGGATCCGAGAAATATTAGAGAACTCCTGAATTATCCTGGAGTGCAAGTGAATAATAAATATAGTGATCTCACCCCACTTAATTCCTTGGCCAAAAACTTGAATGAAGATAATGTGAAGAACATTAAAGAGTGCATGCATTTGTTAATTGAATACGGAGCCCAGCCCCATATAGAAGATAATACCGGGACCACTCCCTTCCATTATGTGATTAATAATCCCAAGATAAGCCAGGCAGAGCGGCATGAACTGATTCAGATGATGCTAAAGTCTCCGAATGTTCAACTAGATGACGAATTAATCAAAGATTTGCGTCAATGGAATCCAAATCTGGAACTGCCTGTGGGCAACACATGTTCCTCCAATGAAGATCAGAGGTCGGAGGTCACCAAGAAGCAATTGCTGGCTGCTCTTAATAACGGCGATGAGGATCAATTTATAAGTTGGTTAAACCAATATTCCGGTAACAGATCCGAATTGCTGAAGGAGTGCATTGCGCATGGATACCATAAAGCCTTTGACCATCTGCTGATGGATACGAACAGCAATATCCAAGAGAATTCCAAACTATATGTGGATACATCTATTACGTATGGGAACTGGTATACTCTGGAAAAGTTGTTAAATCACACTCAACTGATCTCACAGAGAGGATGGCAGCTACTCCACATGGTGATTGCAAGACTGGATGAACGATGCAGCAAGGATTTCCAAAACTATGCGAAATGCTTTCAGCTGCTCCTAGAGAAAAGCGAACATGTCGATGTCAATGAAAGGGACAACAGTGGCAGGACATGTCTGCATTATGCCATCATCTTTAACCAAGTGTCGGCAATGGAGCAACTGCTGAAGCATGGCGCTCATCTGGGTATCCGTAGCCAGTTCAATGAGCTGTCTATTAGCGACATTGACCCACTAATCTTGAAGCAGCATTTGGATAATTGCATCACCAAGAACGAACTGTGTAGATCTGATCAAAACTTTGAGATTAGACTCAAGTATGAGTCACTTAAGATGGACAAAGGATATTCGGATACGGATGTGGACATGGCGCCCATTTATGCAATGGCCAAGTCTCAGGAGCTGCAAGATTTACTGTGTCATCCGCTGATCAACACAGCCATCGAATACAAATGGAACTCCATAAAGATACTCTTCTATATCTATTGGTGGATCTGTGTAATGATCAATTGTTTGCTAATCGCGAATCTTTTTGCAATATTTAGTAGTTATTTGGATAAGATAAAGCCCACTTTACTGATCTTATCGTGGCCGAGTATTGGTTGCCTTGTGGTCAAGGAGTCGATCAGTTGGTATCTCTGGGGCATTTGCCGATCGCGATTGAATCGATTTCTAAACATTGCCATCATTCTCGTGTCCATAGTCAGTGTCATTTTCTGCAATCCCAATGAGTCCTATTCGCGTAGTATTGCCTCGTTCAACATTCTGTTGATTGCCACACAATTGACCCATATGGTGGGCATGCTCCCGATCCACTCGTGGTCCGTATACGTTGTCATATTCCGTAGAGTGTGTTGGACATTCCTAACATCCTGCGTGCCCTACTCCATCCTGATATTATCATTCGCCCTCTCCCTATACATACTGAATATTCATAATAGCTCCGAGATAACGATAAGTCAGATTCTCACAAAGACCATAACTATATTGACTGGAGAATATAATGAGGGGGATATTCACTATAAACACAATTACTTAGATCCTCTAATATTGCTAATGTATGTCTTCTTATTATCAATAGTTCTTATCAATTTGCTAACTGCATTGGCTTTCGATGACACTCAGGTTGGTAAAACTCATCTGAATATATATACATACATACATATGTACATATATAGATAGTCCTCCAGATAATAATATAATATTATCATTACAGGCGATTCGCGCATCTGCAAAAGTCAATTGTGCTGTATCACTGGTAAACTTATTATATATCTTCGATATATTACTCAGCAAATCGTGGAGATGTCTGGATCCGATTTGTAGAATCTTAGGAATAAACGATGTCCGTCTGCCAGACACGATAGTTATCAAAATGAAGCTGGAGCCAGCACATAAGATAGTTGTCTCTAAAAATGCTGCATATTATGAATTCCCAAGTGATGACCAGTTAGTGATGCATTGGAATTCTAAAAGGATTAAGCCAATATTGCAAATAATTGATGCGAAAAGTTAACTGCTATTAAAAGTATATTGAGAAATGAGTGACAAATAATAACTGATAATATTCATACCAAGCCACACAGTGTTGTTTAACTATTTAAAAAATAGTTTTAATTAGACCGAGGAAACTGCAGCTGGAATGGATATACCTGATTTGTAAATATAAAGCAGAGCTGCTGAGTGGCAGCCATTTTTTGTTTTTTTTGTTTTAACTTTAATTTATTAATTAACGTACTTTCTAAGCACAAGCTGCTGATGTCCAAAATATGTAGCCTTAAACAGAAAAATCTGGCCACACTGGCAACAAGCTGGCAACGTATTCATAACGATAACTATCTAAGCTGTTATCGAGTAACGGGACTTACTCGACAAAAAAGCACGTGCCGAGTTCGCTATATAAGCAAGTCGTTCATTCAATTATCAAAGCTTGATATAAATAAAAGCAAACGCATGAATAATATTGAATAATAAAATAGAAATAAAAATATAAAGATAGAAATATAAAAATATTTAGCTGCTTACTTCCAAATTAGATAGATACATATGTATGTATGTAGGACAATCTGGCAACACTGACAGCAAGATCATTCCAGAAGTAAAGTCCTCGACTTTGTGGCAATTCAATTATCCAAGTTTTTATATAAACTAAGGTTTGTTATTTGTGTTTGCAATGAATTTTGTAAATTCAATTGCAGCTGGCGCCAATATGAGAGTAAGTGAATGAAATGTTCATTATGTAAATGTGAATCGTATAATTGATGTGAATTTCTGTGGTTTATTTAGTATGTCGTGCAGGAGTACGCAATTTCCATAATTGATGGCGCTGGCAGCGAGTCAAATTGGCTACACAAGATGGGGCATCATTTTGTTGGCCAGTGCTTCCAGGCGGTGGGGCTCAACTTTAACGTCACTTTGGAAGACTTCTCGTCACAAAGTCACAACGTTGCCTCCTATATTGATGACAATTTACACTATGTATTCAATTCGCGATCGCATCTGTTGGAGCACGTTAATATGTTTTTCAAACAGATGCCCCATTGCTTGAGCGATGATGGACACGGTGAAGGCATGGAATCCGGAAGAGCTATTGGGCCTTTATTTTACTATTTAAATCTGGTGAAGATGTGGTCATGGGTGGCCCAAAAGATAGTACAGGAGTTGCGGTGTCCGCATAATTCCACAGTCAGTCACATTTGCGAGCCAGTCGGACGTCTATCGTTGGGGATTCTTCGCGGCCTAGTAAAGGTCCTGCCCAATAATCCACGCAATCAATACCTTCAAGATGTTTGCGTTAAACTCGCTGCACTCTCTGGTTACTCCATATTGTAAGTACGAGTGTCCTTGAAGATCGTATGTAGTTAAATACAATATGTCTGTAGCATGTGCTCCTCATCTGTACTATGGAATTAGTGGTAATACCTACATATACAAATGTCCTTTTCCAGCAGGTTTGAGCGCAACTTTCGATATACTTTGACGCCCTTGATCAGAATGTTTGAAAAACATTATGAAGTTTTTGGGGAACATGCTGTTCTCCCCATTATTCGTAACGCGCTGAGATGCGAGGTAGAAATTTACGATATATGGAATAGATTAGATATATATTATTATTTTGCAGATCTCTAGAAACATTTTAATCGACATTTATGCGTTTCTCGTGCGGATGCTGGATAAGTTTGCAGTTGAACAGCAAAGCACTTCAAATAACGAGCTCTACTTGCGCATGTACACCAATCGTCTGGTCCAGGATGATTTTCTGGTCATACAATTTGAAACCCTGCGTCAAAGCCGAGTATCGTCAGTGCAGCTGGCAACGCTGAGGTATTTGAATACTTTGCAAATGTAACGTATCATTGAATCACTGTTATTCAAGTATTATTGGTAGACTAATCGTAGTTGTTGTTAGATATGTGGCGAGCGCAGAGGTCTTTCCCACACGCTTACTGGAACAAATACTACTCTTGCTAGTTCGTAATAATACAGCTCAACCAGTACGTTCTGCGGCTGCTGAATTGTATATAACAATGGCGAAGCGTCAGAAAAACGAGATTGGCATATTGGTGCATATCCTTGAGACGTTTGTAAAGGCACAGCAGAATTTCCATCGCAATGGCACCTATGAGCAGGCCATCAAATTGCTACAGAACTACCTGAAGGATCTGATACAGTTTCTGCCATCCGTTGGACAATTCGATTACTACATGTCCGTGGTGGTTGCCATGGACGTTCCCATTGAACTGTCCATGTTTGCTGCCCATGCCATCTATGCACTTTTCAGTCTGCGTGAAGCTGAGGATCCGGAATCGGAGCACGCTATTCGATTGCTCACCTATTTCACCAAAATGATCGACATCAATGACTCCAGGAAAAAGATACGTGCCATATTGTATGGTATCTACTCTGTCGCTGACTTTAAGAAGTTGGCACCAGGGAATCCCTCAGTAAGTGGAGGTCACTTTATAACTTTAAATATTCTAATGTTATTGGTAAAATATTCTTTATTGCTTATGGCAGCTCTTGAGTGAATTGGAGCAGTTCGGCATGGTGAAGTTTCTGTACGATGATACGCTGAGCGAGGTGGAATGTTCATCGCTCTTCAATAGCATTTGTGCCTCGATCCAAGCGACTGGCAATGAGCAGAGCCTTGTCACAGTTGCGCAGTTATTGCAGCAGCAGTATGCGAACCTGGCGTTGGCCTTGCTGGGGGGCAGTAGCGAACAGAACCTGGAGTCCTTTGCTTTATGTGTACGACGTGCGTGGATAATGCTCAAGATGAACAAGCTGCGGGGCCATCAGGTGTGTCATATGTATGAGCCGCTGGTCATGCAACTGTTGAATGGCGCCACTGATCCACATAATGAGTGTCTGGGTAGGCGATATATTCATATCATCATTGGTTGCCATTGTCCATTAATCCTCGTTATTGCCGGCAGCTGTTTGTGGCTATGAGTGTTTGGCCTACATGCTGGTGTTATTGTTCCGTGAACGAGATCAGCTTGTTGATTTCGAGGAGCATAGTGTCAAAGTTATGCAATTTGCGAAGCAACTGCGTGATTTTTGCGTAGGCAAACTGGCCAAAGTAGACAACGCCTTTCCACTTGTCAAGGGCAAGTTCTGCTCCATTATTGTGATACAGTTGGTGCTGCATGAGGTCCTGCCGCTGACCGAGAAGACCTATAACGTGCTACTGTTGCAGCTCACCAATCCGACAATTGTTGACAAAATACGCGTTAATTGCTTGGACCACATCTACTTTAGGGAGATGCATCTGCTCTTTCACCAGCTACACGATAGCAAAATTAAGATTCCATGGCACAACAATGGCATATGGAAGATTCTTACGCAGTTTAAAATGGTGACGAACATATATTCAACTATATATTATTTGTTTTATACACAAATGTCTCAAATAATTTATCTTGGCAGGACACTTCCAAGCCGGATTATACAAGTCCATTGCTTGCCAACTTAATTCGTGTGTTAATCAAAAAACGCATTGAGATCTATGCAAACTCCTTGCCCATAATCTTTTCCTGCATGAGGATGAGTTCTAAACACCCACAGAAACTCATTGTAAAAGCCCTTTTGTGTCATCTGGATTTAATCAATGAATGTGCCAGCGAGAAGGATGCCTGGCTATTGAAGTATCACACCTTTATGCGAATACTTCAGATTGTGGATAAGAAGGTATTCTTAGCGACTTGCTTCAAACCTGTTGAACACACAGGGAATCCTTTTAGTGCACTGTTTCATATAATGGACTGGGTCTCAATGCTGCTTCTGAAGAGGCATCACTTCGTCAGCATGTAAGTTCATTTCGAATCGGCTCCGAATAATATTACCAAGTATTTTCTTTTAGCTCCCGCATCCTATTTAGCCTCAAGAATAGAGTTACTAGCACTAATAAACATATATTGGAAAGTGTCATCGATGAAATCAGTGGCCACAAGGCATGCTGCGACACTGAATTCAACGGAGTGTTGTCGCTCTACGAACTAATGCCCGAGCCTCTCGGACCGCTAAATCATTGGCAAGCCAAAATAGCAAGTACGCTATGAGTTCAGAAACGGAATCGAGTATTTGAGCCATATAACTATTATATGGCACTTATTCTTTTTTCCATATAATACTTAAAATTATATCGAAAGTAATTCGATTTTAATACAATTTCTTTTAATTCATCAAGTATTATTTAAAAACATACTCAATCATTTATTGTAACAATTTCAAGACAAATATGTTTTCTGTTTTTAATCTAATACTTAAAATAATCTCCAAAATGAAGAAATTTATTTTTTATTTGTCTTATAATTAAAATAATTAGAATTGCATTTTTTTATCACACTACAATCATTTACTTCAATGTCAAATTAAATGTTACTTTTATTAATGTTTTACAGGATTGACAAATGAGATTGGTGAATTTTTAAATACTACCATTTTTAATTAAATGAACTTGACTTTATTTTTTTTTTTTTTGTATGTTATTCTAATCTTTAAAAATATTTAATTTCTATTCTTTTCTGTCAATTTAATGAATTGTACTTAATTTATAATTTTACCTATTTTATTATGCACCCCAGATTTTTTTTAGTTAAATATTTTTAGTCTTTGGATGTCTTTCTGGAGCTCGAAATGTATTTCTCTCTTATGACTCTCTCTTGGTAATTTGTTGTGGCTGCCTGAGATCATAAGAGTAACGTGTCGACTCTGTACAAAGCGTCCGCCCTCGACCACTTATCGAACGTTATTTACTCAGAATATGTTCGCACATTGTTACATCGAACTTGTCGGAAGCAGTTCGTGTGATAAGATCCGTTTTCGTTGTATGAAATGTCCCATCTATATGTTATGTGGTCAGCGGTGGTATGACGGACGTACCTATGAAAACAGATGCATACTTTTAGGCAGCTGTTGTCAATGGAGCTATTTTGTGAGGTTTTTGTTGATTTGCCTCTACTTCGGGGGGTTCTCTTTCATTTTGTATGTGGGCGCAATTTTGTTTTGGAAGGAAATTGCTTAGCCGTAGATTTATGGCCTTATATGATAGCTGTTGCCATATTAGTTTGGCGCTGACTGATATCTTAAGATTTATACGGCCCGTGTACATCTTATCGCTTTTCATATATATTTTTGTTTTTGTTATTACCTGCAACTGGCGGGTTAATCTATGTGAAATTGCTCAGATAAAGATAATGATAATGTTGTTTAATGATAATAACGATGTTGTCGATTGGGAGTCAAGCAAATAATTTTGCTGAAGTTGAACACATCATTCAGTTTCCTTTTGCAGCCCGCACGCGTTTAACGCAAAATTAATCGATTTTCTCAAAATGTAAGAATGACGCGATAAGAATTTCGATAACATAATTTTGAAAGAATTTTTAATTTAATTTTGAATAAAGTGCCCAGCAATTGAACTTACAGCGAATGAACTTTAATCAAGCTATAATTCCAGTTAACAAATTACATAACTCAAAAATTCGTTTCCTCTTTTGAGAACGGAACGTGAATGATATAATTCCTGTTCGACATGTTTTCAGTGCTTGACAGTGTCATTGTGCGCTTCAAAGCTTCAGAAATAATAGTTAATTCCCATAAAAAATTAAAATAACAACAATGCTGCCAAAAAAGATCTTAATTGAGAGAAAAATATACTAAGAGTGTTTTATTTGAGAATAAAAATACTTTGTTCTTGAAATATTTTGATTAGTTAAATATGCTTGCACTGATTATAATGAATGTGACGTTGCTGACCGCCCTCTGATCGTTGGCGACTATCTTCCATCTCCCCTCTTACAGCTATAACCGCCCCATTCATTCAGATCTCTCCGATTGTTATTTTTTTTTTTTTTTGGTTTTGGTTTTAGCTCAGATTTTGCGCTACTGCAGCTATTTCGTCGCCATTCACAGAAGCATTTCTCACATATACAATAACATATTTAAAATACATGCATACATATATCTCAAGTTATATATAAACTCTCAAAATTACCTGCCAGATCGACACTTTGGCACTTGAGCTTTTTTCTGTTTGTTTTTAATTTTATATTATTTTATTTTATTTTTTATGCTGTCGCTCGCAACTCGCGTGATTTGAACGCTTTGAGGTCTTCGACGTCGCAGTCGCAGTCGCAGTCGCTGTCTCTGTCGCAGCCGCAGTCGCTGTCGACGTCGCTGCCATTGCAAGCGCCTAATTGTGGGTACCGTTTAGTGGGCGGTTCGTAGGTATTCAGTCGATCACAGAACGTTATAACGCGCGAAACGTAATCGTGATCAGCAGTGGCATTGTCTTGAAATACTCGGAGTGATTGTTCTACAAATCACAGATATAAGAAAGCTACACAAGTTCTATAATATTGTATATATCTGCCAACAGCAGATCAAGTATTTCCAAAGATAACGGTATTATTGAGAGCTGCGTTATAACGGGTAATAATATTATCAGCAGAGTTTTTATCAGCTTACTAATGCGCTTAAGTAATACTTCATAGAAATATCATCTCGATTAAAATTGTTTAAAAAGTTCCCTAACGTGTCCACATCTTAATAATTTAGAAGTAGAAAAGGTTTTTCCAAATTTTCGAAAAATGTTTTCGAAAACAAATCTGATGGGCTATCGTATATCTGGGTCTTTGAAAACTATTTCATGTGCTGTACCCCCATTAAATTGTATTTTTCAACTTCGATAAGGTTAACCTCGAATACCGCTATTCTCTAGTTTCCTATCATCTTTCGCAATATATAGAACAGACACTTCCTATATGTAATTTGAATATATGCACACAAACTATACAAAAGGTAGTCAGTCTTGAATAATAAACAATATTGGGTCGATATTTTCAGGTATGCCATAAACTGTTTATCCAAGGCAAATGTCGCAAGCTTTCAGCTCAATTTACAATTTGGAAGTTATGATTCTAATTTCTGATGTGAAGTGCATATTTTTTTTATTTTTATATATTTTAATTATTGATTTTGGATGAACTGGTGTCGGGTTTTTCGCTGTGACTAGGAAAATGAAAGTGACAAGCTAAGCTGGGATAGTTTTACAAACTGGGTCAACAACACTGAATGAGTCAGTTAACGGCGAATACGACTGCGACTTTGAATACGATTATGAATATATACGTATATGCATATATATGGAGTTGTGTATATACAGTGCATTCCCTAGGTATCTCTATTGATAGCTTGTTTTAATTGCAGGTACTCGGGTTAAGGCGCACGTGGATCGAGAAAAAAACTATAGACAATAGACGTAGATATAGACGAGTTGAGTTCTCGACTAGATGTAGAGCTTTAGTAGCAAAGTCTCTCAACCATTGACAAGGTCAAATGGTTGGGCATTACGCTGAGATAATTTGATTAGATACAACTGATCAAGAAAGCGATGCGAGAGATCGATCAGATCGTAAGATATACCTCTCATCAGTTCAGTATCTAATCTCTTTGCTGGGCCAGCAGTGGGTATACCTTCGATGCGGAATTTACTTATGGGTATCAGTTATGAGCAGTCAATAGACTCAATTAGTTTCCAGTTGAATAAGTGTAAAGAAAACTAGAAATTTGTAGTTTGCCATTTACACTAATGAATAAATTATTTACTCATAACTTATTCACTTTATTATTGAATTAATATAATTATCATGGGGAATTCTGGGATCAGTAATAGCTTAACTATTATTATCTGTTTCTCAGTATTAAAGCTATCTTCGCCAACTTTAAAAACAGTCAATTGCAGAAAAAGGTTTGAGAAAAGATTATGATATCTATAGAATTTGGAATTATACCTCCCATTCTTGCTACATCCATCTCTCTTAGTATCTTTGCCCTATACAAAGTATGTCTACCCCATCTGTAGCACTTAATTGAGATAATAGCGCCGATCGATAAATTTAGATATAGTATTATCAACGAGCTAGTCACAAGTTCTATTATATAGTAAGCAAATCAAAGTGTTTTGCACTTTGCCCAAAGTAATATCGCTGCCAATAAATTGTTGTTGTCGACTTGATATTTTGCTATATCCGGGCCTAAATGCAGTTCCCTTTTTTCTAAATCCCTAAAACACTCCCCCCCCCCCCATAATAATGACAAACTTACCTTAATAACTATAATTCAGTTAACTGATCGTCCGACTTGAATATAAACAAAGAATCTACTTCCAATGACGTAATTGGAGCTTCACTTTTTTCGGCTGGGCAGGTCAACAAATGTTGGTAATGATCAATTTGCGTAGCCATAAACTTGGTAAATATTGACCGAAGTCTGTGCGTCAAACTTGGCTTAAATTGTTGTCACCGTTTGTATAGATCGGAAGCAATCCGGCAATCGTAACACTTGCATCTAAACACTTAACAATGTTCATCACGTATTCCCCATATCCAAAATCGATTCCTTGAACTTGCTCAATGAATTTTCGTGCAATTCAAGATCAGTATGCGGGACACCTGTTTTGCTTAACAAATTGTGCTTCGAAATCTGCACGAAGCGAGACTGAAACGTTGACTAATTAGTTCGTTTGCTAAGCGTAGAGAGCTTTAAAGCTCATTTGCGTATTAAGTTAATTACAGCTGCGCAAATAGTAAATGTGTGAAATTTTTAATGTCATTCTTTACTTTACTTAACTTAAGTTATATGATGTAGAAGATAATGTGTAATAACTTTTCAAGTAATTTTTAATAATAGAGCCAAACTTATAATTTCTAAATGAGGAAAATTACAGCAATGTACAAAATAGCCTTTAAATTACCTTATATTCCTTTATAAATTCGAAATATGTAAAAAATTCAAAGATTCGCTGTTCCCAAAAATTCGAATTAAAGAAATTTTCGCTCTGAAAAAGCTGTTCCTCGAAAGTAAATTGTAAAAGCTTCTTTTCTTAATCGAAAAGCTTTCTTATGTTACAGCTCATCTGGTCAGTATGTCTTCCAACAAGCAGTTGGAGGCCGAGGAGAGCGAACACAACCCGCAGGTCGTCGTCACGACCTCCGGTGCCGCCCACAGCGTTCGGCACGATCGGAGCCTATGGCGTGACCTGACGGCGTATTGGATACTGGGTCTCTGCAATAACTATGGCTATGTGGTCATGCTGAGTGCTGCCCATGACATCATAGCACAGTTCAACGATGAGGTAAGATCACATATGTCGGGAAATATTGAGGAAGTGTTGAATGGGTTTCTCTCTGCTTAGCCTGAACCTGATCCTGGCAGTGATGGCGGCAATGGACGTGAATGTCACTTGGTTTCGACTGGCGCCATTTTGCTGGCGGATGTGTTGCCCTCGCTCTTTGTCAAGATACTGATGCCCTTCTTCCCCTTCTGGGTGCAGTAAGTATGCCAAAACTTTTCTTATCCTCCTCTGTCCCACTCACATTTCGCTCTTACTTCTTTATTCTTGTCCAGCGTTCGAATTGGGATTGCGGTTGCCTTCTCGGCGGCGGGTTTTCTGCTTGTGGGATTCGCGAATGCGGAGTGGATGGCGCTGATGGGCGTGGTCATTACCTCAGCCAGCAGTGGCATAGGTGAAACAACATTCCTGGCCTACTCCTCACGTTTCAACAAGTAAGTAGACCCTTCACTCTTACTCCTTTCCCCCACTTACTTATCAATCCTTCTCAGAAATGTCATCTCCACTTGGTCATCGGGCACTGGCGGCGCTGGTGTCATCGGTTCCCTAAGCTATGCCACGTTGAGATCCTTGGACTTTAGTCCACGCGATACCATGCTGATTATGTTGATCTTCCCCGCAATTGAAGCCTTCGCCTTCTGGCTGCTGCTGCGTCGTCCACAGGTGCTGCCTGTGACCACAGTGGAGTCCACGGAGGAACTCATCAGCGACGATAAGCCCCTGGTGGGCTTCAAGGAGAAGATGTCCTATATTAAGCATCTCTTCAGGTACATGATACCCCTCTGCCTGGTCTACTTCTTCGAGTACTTCATCAATCAGGGTTTGGTGAGTCACAGAGTTCCTCAATAAATTCCTAATTATCCTTAATTGTGATCCTTATTCCATGCAGTTCGAGTTGGTCTACTTTGAGAACATCTTCCTGGACAGAGCTTCACAGTATCGTTGGCTGAATGTGGACTATCAGATCGGTGTCTTCATATCGCGCTCCTCGGTCAACATCTTCCAGCTGGACAAGATTTGGCTGATGTCCGTGTTCCAGTTCATCAACGTGGCCTATTTCCTCACCGAAGTCATTTGGTTCTACACTCCCACCATCTGGATTGTCTTCGTCATTGTGCTGTGGGAGGGTCTGTTGGGTGGCGGCGCCTACGTGAACACCTTCTATCGCATGTCCAAAGAGATCCCACCTGGCCGGCAACAGTTCGCCATGGCCATGGTGGTCCAGTCCGATTCCTATGGCATTGCCCTGGCCGGATTCCTAGCCATACCCGTGCACAATGCCATCTGCGGCTTGCCCGCCTCCATTCGCCATGTTGTCTGGTAACAACGGGAGCTCTTCCTGGAGGAGCTCAGTGGGAGCAATTGATGATGCCTTTAAATTAGCTAAACCATAGGGAATGAATGCCTGTGAGTGAATGTGTAGTATTATCTTGAGTATGAATGACAGTGGGTATATGATTCCCATAGCTAAAGTTATAGCTAAATTTTATAAAACATACTTATAATTAAATTAAGCTAAATATATATAATGATAATAATTCCAATAAGATAGACTAGATATAAATTTATTACTATCTGGTAACTACTTGGGATAAAGCACATCGTAATGACCGGGCCTATAGATAAGATAGACCATAGGTTCTCCACCTTCCGGGAAATCGTGGGTCTTTACCGTGTTCCCCTCGCCCCTGTCCAAGTACTCAACACGCACGCCCACACCTAAGGCGGCACTTAGGGCGATGATATGTATGTGATCGGATTCCTTGAACATGGGTTCGACTTCCCGTTGGCGAAACTCCTCGATCGTAAGATTATCTTCAATGAAATTCTGGTAGAATTCAGCATCCTCCTGCAGTTTACCCGATGTGATCAAGCGCAGATAGACAATCATATAGTCCGAGTAACCCTGATCATTCAACAGGAAATGTAACTCATGCTGTGCTCTCCCATGCCCCTCGGCGTTATCGGGACTCAGACGATTTATCACATCCATAAACTAAATCATACGATATACATATGTGAATATGTGATCAGCCTTCTCAACTTACGGTTGCATGAAAATCTTCCATGGTTAGACTTGGATAACCAAGCTTGATTAGCTTATCCTTAAAGCCCTGTGCTAGTTTCCGAAATTTGTAATAAGCCTCGTCATTTCTGATCAAGTATTCCAGAAAGGAATAGGCAAAGGCTCTGAAGAAACAATTGCCATCGGGACGTGTGCGACGAAAATGTTTATATTTGCTTGCTAGAAATGCTATCTTTGATGAAAACATTGCATCGTCATTATAGTCGGCAAGTAGACAAGTTATGGGCTGTTCCTCACTGACAAGAGGAATACTTTCAATGATCTGCATGTAAGAAAAAGTATTACTAATTTATTTTAAGTTAGCCAAAATCCCGAAATCTTACTTCTTGTTCAATTGCTCTTCTCTGTTGCATAATCAAGTCGTCACATTGGCCATCATCGTTTGGCACAGATTCCATGCTTTTAATTTAAACTCTGAAAATCAAAATATAATATGCAATAATTTAATAAAATTTGGCATTTCTAACTAAACAAACCAAAAACATTTGAAGTAACTGACAGTTATGCTTAAAACTGCTAGCATATTCAAAATGAAGAATCAACAAGTATAACAGAGTTGGCAGCTCATAGCTGATATTTAACTATCGATTATAGATGTTATCGATTGCGATTGAAGCTGGAGCCCAAAAGTGCGCCATAAATTTTGTGGCCATATTTGCCGTTGAACAACATGTACTACACATTATGAACAACTACTAATATATGTATGTTAGACAAATACGGTTACTTGTTTATTATACGAAACAGATAGACAATACTGCTAAAGTGCACATATACAACTTATCCATGTAACAAGTGGGCTTAAGCACATGCATATAAGCTCCCCCCTTATGAACGACGTTTAGTCTCAATTCGGCAACCGAATGGATCGGAACAGATTTCGGAGCTGTGCTGCTGCTGTTGTGTTTAAATAAGTTGTTAATTAATACGCAAACAATATTAAATATGCGCGCCGTCATCTTATCAGCACTTTTACTTTTAATCAAATTAATATGGGTTAGTGCAAACATCTTGGGCAACAGCACCGGCAATAAATCACCAAATATAATTATTATATTGGCTGATGACATGGTAAGAGACCGAGACCGAGATCGAGATCGAGAGCGAGAGCTCGTCGAGATGGGATTAATGACCTCTAACCTGCTAACACTATCATTATTTCCCATCATCAACAGGGCTTCGATGATGTTAGTTTTCGCGGTGGCACTGAATTTCTAACCCCGAACATTGATGCCCTGGCCTATCATGGCCGCATTTTGGACCGCCTCTATGCACCGCCCATGTGCACACCATCCCGAGGAGCTCTCCTTAGTGGCAAATATCCCATACACACAGGTGAGCTGCTGAAGTAGTATTTGGGGAGAGACGTTTGTTGATACAGTTCCCCTTAGGCACTCAACACTATGTGATCAGCAACGAGGAACCTTGGGGTCTGTCGCTGAATGTAACCCTAATGCCAGAGGTATTGCGGCAGGCGGGTTACTCGACGAACTTGATTGGTAAGTGGCATCTGGGATTTGCTAGCCCAGAATATACGCCCACGTATCGAGGATTTGACTACCACTATGGTTACTGGGGTGCATACATTGATTACTATAAGCGGAGATCGAAGATGCCGGTGGGAAACTACAGCATGGGTTATGATTTTCGCCGAAACATGGAACTGGAGTGCATGGGTAAAGACGAATACGTTACGGATTTGCTCACCAAGGAGGCGGAGCGTGTGATCATCCAGCAAGCGGGCAAGAAGAAGCCTCTATTCCTAATGCTTGGTCACTTGGCGCCCCACACAGCCAACGATGATGAACTACTACAGGCACCTCAAGATGAAATACGTAAATTCTCTCACATCAAGGATCCCAATCGACGGACATATGCCGGTGAGTACTGGAAGAATTCTTTGCAATCAATGAAACTGACACTATTCCATCGATAGCTATGGTTTCTCGCTTGGATCAGAGCATTGGCCGCATTATCAGCACGTTGGCGCGCACAGATCAGCTGGCGAATAGCATTGTGATCTTCTACTCGGATAATGGAGGCCCCTCGGTGGGTATGTTCGCCAATACCGGATCCAATTGGCCACTGAAGGGTCAGAAGAATACTCCCTGGGAGGGTGGAGTGCGTGTGGCCGGAGCCATTTGGAGTCCTCTGCTGCAAGCGCGAGGAAGTCTATTTACCCAGCCCATCTATGTGGGTGACTTTCTGCCGACTTTGGCGAATGCTGCTGGTATTGAGTTACCCGATACAATGAAGCTCGACGGCATTGATCTCTGGCCGCAATTATCGGGGCCAACTGATGCGCCTCATGTGCCACGTGAGATTCTGCACAATCTTGACGATGTCTGGCACGTGAGTTCAATTATGCTGGATGACTGGAAATATGTGAATGGAACCACATCTGCGGGTCAGTTCGATAACCTGTTAACCTACAGAGAACTGGATGATTTGGATCCACGGCGGATACGGTATGCGGTTGAGGTTCGCAATTCGCCCGCATCCAAAGCTTTGGCACGTTACGATCTTCAGCGATTGACCCAGGCGAGGATCAACAGTATCGTCCAAGCTGCCAGAGTTCGATGTGGTCATATGCATCGTAGCTGTAATGCTTTGGTTGAGGAGTGCTTATACGATTTGAGAGCGGATCCATGCGAAACAAATAATCTGGCATACTCCAAGCGACATTCGGAGATTTTGGCGGCTTTGCGCCAACGCGTGGAACGATTGCGTGTTGTAGCTACGCCGCCTGGCAATCGACCAAGTGCCACATATGCTGATCCCTCACTGCATAAGTGTGCTTGGGATAATTTTCAAACAAAGAAAGTTGGAACAGGTAAACTAGTTAAGAATTGTGTTAAATTTCAATAATTCAATTGTTTCTTTGCAGTTCCATTGGAGTGTGACTATCGTGGATTGCCTTGCGACAGTTAAATTGTCGGTTAATTTAAAATATCTATCATCAAATAATCGTTGGTTTCTTTACTTGCTACGATAAAACTTATCGAGTATTTTACCAAATCTGGCAACGCCGATATGCATACTTTGTGCCTTGTTTGAATATATTAGCAATATATTATTACTGTATAGCAGTTTATTTATTTATAATTATTATATTTTGCACAATACAAATTTGATTGCAAAATTATGTGTTTTTTTAAATAATACACCATACGTGGACAGCTGAATCAGCTGCGCAGTATTGCCATGTTACTAATGAGGGTAGAAAAGGAATCTGCTGCTGGTCAATGTCCTAAACAGCTGTTAGACGGTCAAAGTCAAGGAAGTTGCAACTAAAATGGAGGAGCGTGCCGTGTTAGCGAATATCGCCACAATACTTACAAAGGATCTGCTCATCGATAGCCCAAACGCACTTAAAGCCGACGATAATCCGTCCAGCTTTCCACTACTCGATGCCAATGATGACGATGAGGCGGAAATATTTGCTTTGATGAAGCAAAAGCGAACCGTATCCACGAAACGTAAGCATGCGGACCAGGAGCAGCCCGTGATGGAACATATGCCAGCCAAGCTGGAACGCAAATACCCGGAGCTGAATCTATTGCATCGCTTTGTGGACGCCCAGTTTGAATCATATTTGCATATGCGCAAGCTAACATTTCTGGTGTGTATCCTGGATTCCTAATCCTCTCTTGTAGTTTGTTAATTATCTGTTGGGATTGCAGAAAATCCAGCAGTCGCTTGATGATACTCTGAAGCTCGGTGCTTTGCCGGAAGCAACTGCACCACAGACAACTCTCTCGCTGGCTTTATGGAAACTGACGACTGATGAACATTTCGAGCAAATTGCACGTAAATTTCAATTACCTTGGTCCTTGTGCCAGCAGATGGTGCGCTCCTTCTGGCAGATAATCTCCGATAACTATGAGAGTTTCATCAAATGGCCCAACTCTCTGGAGGCACAGCAGAGCACGCTCCAGGGCTTCCAGGAGCTGCCACAGTTAAGCTGCTTCAGCGATCTCTTTGGCATCATTGTGCTGAAACGTCTGGACATCTTCCTGGAGAGTGAGCACGCTGAGGTGGCAGTGGTGCTGCAGCTGATCTGCAATGCGGAGCATAAGATCATCGATTGTTATGTTGAGCTGGAGCAGGATTATAGCTTTGAGGAGTCGCCCATTGGACAAACTCTTGCACTCAATCCGCGCACAATGCCCACGACTAGCTATCTCATCGGCAGCAGCAGTTTTCCCCTCAAGTCCTACTTGATCCGACCCATTGAGACGGAATGTTTCCGCAAGGATTCCGTTTTTAATGGCATGTTGAAGCCGGCCTTTGAACTGGCTGACAATGTACTGGATACCATGGCGCGACGATTCCATACTCTGTATGCACTGGAGGCACGCGATATTAATGAGGTGCGGCTAATCATTGAGAGCATTTGTGCCATGCACAATATTTGCGTCGATTTCCAAGACAACTATCTTGAGTCTGAGCCTGGAAGCCAGCAGAAATTCAACTGGGGCGGGGTGTTGTCTGTGCCTAAGGGCAGCGAAAAGGATGTGAAAGGCATAAGGCGTCGTGTGGAACTGATTGATGCTTTGGTAAACACAGATGATGATGACTAAAAATACATTAAATATTGAACAACGCAATCGCAACGTTTTATATTTTTCAAATTAATTCTATAATGCACCCCTGGGTTAGCACTTCTCGATAGTTGCTGCGATAGCCGGTTGTCTGTGGAACGGGTGGCAACTCTGTGTAAATAACAAAAACATATGCACGTGCTGAAGAAGTCTTGTTTTATTTAAGTTGAAATATAGATTAAAATGGATCGGTTTGATATATATAAACAGTTAACAGCAGGCGTACGCATTACTAAAAAGCGTGTGGTATGTGAACTCCTATAAAACGCAAGTAAAACACTACAAATTATATATTGCAGGCGCCTGTAACAAAACCAAACAATCAATCTGTTGTGAAGTCAGAAAAAACACAGGATTCGCAGGCTGAACCGAAACCGGCCAAAGTGGCTAAGCTGGCAGCGGAGTCAATTTCAACAGGCGAATTCCACTTACTCAAGGATACAGTCGGTACTGCTGCGAAACAGCCAAAACGAAAGAAGGCCAAAAAGCAATTAACACCCGAGCAGTTGGAGCAACAGCAGCGTGTGGAGCAGATCAATGTCCTCCGAAAGCAACATAACATTACGGTGCTGGGCAAGGACGTGCCAGCGCCCATAAAAAGCTTCGATGAACTCAGCGGAGAGGATTTCAAGCTGTTGCCCCGCTTGCAAGAGAATCTATTGTCCTACGGTTTCCCACAGCCAACGCCCATTCAGATGCAGGCGCTGCCTGTGCTGCTAAAGAACCGGGCACTAATGGCCTGTGCACCCACAGGTTCTGGTAAGACACTCGCCTTCCTTACCCCCATTATCAATGGACTGCGAAGCCATAAAACCACAGGATTGCGCGCCCTGGTATTGGCACCAACCCGGGAGCTCTCCCAGCAAATCTATCGTGAATGCATGGAGCTGACGAGATCAACAGGACTTCGCACACATTTCATAAGTAAGGTGAGCGAGGCACGACAACAATACGGCCCCGAATGCAAACAGAAGTATGACATTTTGGTATCTACACCGAATCGAGTGCGATTCCTGCTGCAACAGGAGCCTCCATTGCTGGACCTGAAGAACATCGAATGGTTTGTGCTTGACGAGGCTGATCGCTTGATGGAGGAGGGCCAGAACAACTTCAAGGAGCAGCTGGATGACATTTATGCAGCCTGCTCACATACACAGAAACGTGTGGCCTTCTTCAGTGCCACTTACACAGTTCCCGTGGCCAAATGGGCGTTGCGCCATCTTAAAAATCTGGTGCGGATCACGATTGGTGTGCAGAATAGCGCCACGGATACTGTGCAACAAGAGTTGCTCTTTGTGGGCTCAGAGAGTGGCAAACTTCTGGCTGTACGAGATATGGTGCGTCAGGGTCTACAGCCGCCAGTACTGGTATTTGTGCAGAGCAAGGAACGTGCCAAACAGTTGTTCGAGGAGCTGCTCTACGACGGCATCAATGTGGACGTGATTCACGCCGAGCGCACTCAGCATCAGCGCGATAACTGTGTACGCGCCTTCCGAGAGGGACACATCTGGGTGCTCATCTGTACGGAGTTGATGGGCCGTGGCATAGATTTCAAGGGTGTCAATCTGGTTATTAACTACGACTTTCCACCAACGACAATCTCCTATATCCACCGCATCGGTCGCACAGGTCGCGCTGGACGACCTGGACGTGCTGTTACCTTTTTCACGCAAGACGATACGGCCAATTTGAGAAGGTAAGAGAAGTGTCCCTTTCTCGCTAACAATTCTTAGCTAACAATAATCTTCGTTACTGACAGTATTGCTCAGATTATTAAGAACTCCGGAGGAGAGGTGCCGGAGTATATGCTACAGATGAAAAAGGTGCGCAAATCAGAGGCAAAGATGCGTGCCAAAATGCCGCTGGAACGAGAAGATATATCCACAAAAATACGTGCTGAGAAGCCAACACCACTGCTCAAAGTCGCTGGCAAAAAGGATAATCGCAAAGTCAAACACGACACTAGGGATAAATCTGGAGAATCGAACAACGCGAAAAGATCTATAAAAAATAAAACCGTTAATAGCAAAGGGAATTCCAAACAGCTTAAGAAACACAAACAGGTATAAGTAAGCAAATATTAAGATATTCTATAATTATAAACTATTTTAATAATAAATAATTGATATATTTGCAATATTCTTAGTCGACATTAATTAATTAATTCAATAACTTCACCTCGTAATCAACATAATAAGATAAGTAAGGTCTTTTAACATATTTATAAAGGGTAAGTATGCAAAAATGGCCTAAAACAGGCGATAAAATAAAAGTTCTCTCCATCAACAAATTTTTGATGACCATCTAAACTATAATAAAGGTCATTGAAAAAACTGCAAGAATTTCGAAAATCGGTTGAATTTTGACAAAGTTATAGTTGCTTAAAGTTTGGAAAGAACCTCCTTTAATCATTTTTTCACGTTAATAGCCGTATTTTCTAATATATTGATTCAAATCGATTTATATATATTCAGATGCCAGAAATGTACTTTCCAAATTAAGTTGCAATTGAACATTTTTTGAAAGAGTTATGGGTTATTAAATTTTCCAAAGTATTTTGCATTTTTGAAAATGACATTTTTTATTAATTTTTTCACCTTTTTGGCCATATTTTCTAAAATATTGATTCAAATCGACTTCGGTAAAGTGATTTATATATATTCAGATGCCAGAAATGTACTTTTTAAATTAAATTGCAATTGAATCTTTTTTGAAAGAGTTATGGGTTATTAAAGTTTCAAAAGTATTTTGCTTTTTTAAAAATGCCAATTTTTATTAATTTTTTCACCTTTTTGGCCATATTTTCTAAAATATTGATTCAAATCGACTTCGGTAAAGTGATATATATATATTCAGATGCCAGAAATGTACTTTTTAATTAAGTTGCAATTGAACCATTTTTGAAAGAGTTATGGGTTATTAAAGTTTCCAAAGTATTTTGCTTTTTTTAAAATGCCAATTTTTATTAATTTTTTTACGTTTTTAGCCATATTTTCTAAAATATTGATTCAAATCGACTTCGGTAAAGTGATTTATATATTTTCAGATGCGAAAAATCTAGTTTCCAAATTAAGTTGCAATTGAACATTTTTTGAAAGAGTTATGGGTTATTAAAGTTTCCAAAGAATTTTGCTTTTTAAAAAATGCCAATTTTTATTAATTTTTTTACGTTTTTAGCCATATTTTCTAAAATATTGATTCAAATCGACTTCGGTAAAGTGATTTATATATTTTCAGATGCGAAAAATCTAGTTTCCAAATTAAGTTGCAATTGAACATTTTTTGAAAGAGTTATGGGTTATTAAAGTTTCCAAAGAATTTTGCTTTTTAAAAAATGCCAATTTTTATTAATTTTGTCACCTTTTTTTCCATATTTTCTAAAATATTGATTCAAATCGACTTCGGTAAAGTGATTTATATATATTCAGATGCCAGAAATCTAGTTTCAAAATTATGTTGCAATTGAACATTTTTTGAAAGAGTTATGGGTTATTAAAGTTTCCAAAGAATTTTGCTTTTTAAAAAATGTCAATTTTTATTAATTTTGTCACCTTTTTTTCCATATTTTCTAAAATATTGATTCAAAACGACTTCGGTAAAGTGATTTATATATATTCAGATGCCAGAAATGTACTTTCTAAATTAAGTTGCAATTGAACCATTTTTGAAAGAGTTATGGGTTATTAAAGTTTCCAAATTATTTTGCTTATTTTAAAATGCCAATTTTTATTAATTTTTTTACGTTTTTGGCCATTTTTTCTAAAATTTTGATTCAAATCGACTTCGGTAAAGTGATTTAAATATATTCAGATGCCAGAAATGTACTTTTTAAATTAAGTTGCAATTGAAAATTTTTTGAAAGAGTTATGGGCTATTTAAGTTTCAAAAGTATTTTGCTTTTTTAAAAATGCCAATTTTTATTAATTTTTTTACGTTTTTGGCCATATCTTCTAAAATATTGATTCAAATCGACTTCGGTAAAGTGATTTATATATATTCAGATGCCAGAAATGTACTTTCTAAATTAAGTTGCAATTGAACATTTTTTGAAAGAGTTATGGGTTATTTAAGTTTCCAAATTATTTTGCTTTTTTTAAAATGCCAATTTTTCTTAATTTTTTTACGTATTTGGCCATATCTTCTAAAATATTAATTCAAATCGACTTCGGTAAAGTGATTTATATATATTCAGATGTCAGAAATGTACTTTCTAAATTAAGTTGCAATTGAACATTTTTTGAAAGAGTTATGGGTAATTAAAGTTTCCAAAGTATTTTGCTTTTTTTAAAATGCCAATTTTTATTAATTTTTTCACCTTTTTTTCCATATTTTCTAAAATATCGATTCAAATCGACTTCGGTAAAGTGATTTATATATATTCAGATGCCAGAAATCTAGTTTCCAAATTAAGTTGCAATTGAACATTTTTGAAAGAGTTATGGGTTATTAAAGTTTCCAAAGTATTTTGCTTTTTTTAAAATGCCAATTTTATTAATTTTTTTACGTTTTTGGCCATATTTTCTAAAATATTGATTCAAATCGACTTCGGTAAAGTCATTTATATATTTTCAGATGCCAGAAATCTAGTTTCCAAATTACGTTGCAATTGAACATTTTTTGAAAGAGTTATGGGTTATTAAAGTTTCCAAAGTATTTTGCTTTTTTTAAAATGCCAATTTTTATTAATATTTTCACCTTTTTTTCCATATTTTCTAAAATATTGATTCAAAACGACTTCGGTAAAGTGATTTATATATATTCAGATGCCAGAAATGTACTTTCTAAATTAAGTTGCAATTGAACATTTTTTGAAAGAGTTATGGATAATTAAAGTTTCCAAAGTATTTTGCTTTTTTTAAAATGCCAATTTTTATTAATTTTTTCACCTTTTTTTCCATATTTTCTAAAATATCGATTCAAATCGACTTCGGTAAAGTGATTTATATATATTCAGATGCCAGAAATCTAGTTTCCAAATTAAGTTGCAATTGAACATTTTTGAAAGAGTTATGGGTTATTAAAGTTTCCAAAGTATTTTGCTTTTTTTAAAATGCCAATTTTATTAATTTTTTTACGTTTTTGGCCATATTTTCTAAAATATTGATTCAAATCGACTTCGGTAAAGTGATTTAAATATTTCAGATGCCAGAAATCTAGTTTTCAAATTAAGTTGCAATTGAACATTTTTTGAAAGAGTTATGGGTTATTAAAGTTTCCAAAGTATTTTGCTTTTTTTAAAATGCCAATTTTTATTAATTTTTTTACGTTTTTGGCCATATTTTCTAAAACATTTATTCAAATCGACTTCGGCAAAGTGATTTATATATTTTCAGATGCCAGAAATCTAGTTTCAAAATTAAGTTGCAATTGAACATTTTTTGAAAGAGTTATGGGTTATTAAAGTTTCCAAAGAATTTTGCTTTTTCAATAATGCCAATTTTTATTAATTTTTTCTCCTTTTTTTCCATATTTTCTAAAATATTGATTCAAATCGACTTCGGTAAAGTGATTTATATATTTTCAGATGCCAGAAATCTAGTTTCCAAATTAAGTTGCAATTGAACATTTTTTGAAAGAGTTATGGGTTATTAAAGTTTCCAAAGTATTTTGCTTTTTTTAAAATGCCAATTTTATTAATTTTTTCACCTTTTTGGCCATATTTTCTAAAATATTGATTCAAATCGACTTCGGTAAAGTGATTAATATATATTCAGATGCCAGAAATGTACTTTTTAAATTAAGTTGCAATTGAACCTTTTTTGAAAGAGTTATGGGTTATTTAAGTTTCCAAAGTATTTTGCTTTTTTAAAATGCCAATTTTTATTAATTTTTTCACCTTTTTGGCCATATTTTCTAAAATATCGATTCAAATCGACTTCGGTAAAGTGATTTATATATATTCAGATGCCAGAAATCTAGTTTCAAAATTAAGTTGCAATTGAACATTTTTTGAAAGAGTTATGGGTTATTAAAGTTTCCAAAGTATTTTGCTTTTTTTAAAATGAAAATTTTATTAATTTTTTTACGTTTTTGGCCATATTTTCTAAAATATTTATTCAAATCGACTTCGGTAAAGTGATTTATATATTTTCAGATGCCAGAAATCTAGTTTCCAAATTACGTTGCAATTGAACATTTGTTGAAAGAGTTATGGGTTATGAAAGTTTCCAAAGTATTTTGCTTTTTTTAAAATGCCAATTTTATTAATTTTTTCACCTTTTTGGCCATATTTTCTAAAATATTGATTCAAATCGACTTCGGTAAAGTGATTAATATATATTCAGATGCCAGAAATGTACTTTTTAAATTAAGTTGCAATTGAACCTTTTTTGAAAGAGTTATGGGTTATTTAAGTTTCCAAAGTATTTTGCTTTTTTAAAATGCCAATTTTTATTAATTTTTTCACCTTTTTTCCATATTTTCTAAAATATTGATTCAAAACGACTTCGGTAAAGTGATTTATATATATTCAGATGCCAGAAATCTTGTTTCCAAATAAAGTTGCAATTGAACATTTTTTTAAAGAGTTATGGGTTATTAAAGTTTCTAAAGAATATTGCTTTTTTTAAAATGACAATTTTTATTAATTTTTTTACGTTTTTGGCCATATTTTCTAAAATATTGATTCAAATCGACTTCGGTAAAGTGATTTATATATAATTCAGATGCCAGAAATGTACTTTCTAAAATAAGTTGCAATTGAACATTTTTTTAAAGAGTTATGGGTTATTAAAGTTTCCAAAGTATTTTGCTTTTTTTAAAATGCCAATTTTTATTAATGTTTTCACCTTTTTTTTCCATATTTTCTAAAATATTTATTCAAATCGACTTCGGCAAAGTGATTTATATATTTTCAGATGCCAGAAATCTAGTTTCAAAATAAAGTTGCAATTGAACATTTTTTGAAAGAGTTATGGGTTATTAAAGTTTCCAAAGAATTTTTCTTTTTCAATAATGCCAATTTTTATTAATTTTTTCACCTTTTTTTCCATATTTTCTAAAATATTGATTCAAATCGACTTCGGTAAAGTGATTTATATATTTTCAGATGCCAGAAATGTAATTTCTAAAATAAGTTGCAATTGAACATTTTTTGAAAGAGTTATGGGTTATTAAAGTTTTAAAAATATTTTGGTTTTTTAAAACTGCCAATTTTTTTTAATGTTTTCACCTTTTTAACCATATTTTCTAAAATATTGATTCAAATCGACTTCGCTAAAATGATTTATATATAATTCAGATGCCAGAAATGTACTTTTTAAATTAAGTTGCAATTGAACCTTTTTTGAAAGAGTTATGGGTTATTTAAGTTTCCAAAGTATTTTGCTTTTTTTAAAATGCCAATTTTTATTAATGTTTTCACCTTTTTTTCCATATTTTCTAAAATATTTATTCAAATCGACTTCGGCAAAGTGATTTATATATTTTCAGATGCCAGAAATCTAGTTTCCAAATTAAGTTGCAATTGAACATTTTTTGAAAGAGTTATGGGTTATTAAAGTTTCCAAAGTATTTTGCTTTTTTTAAAATGCCAATTTTTATTAATTTTTTTACGTTTTTGGCCATATTTTCTAAAATATTGATTCAAATCGACTTCGGTAAAGTGATTAATATATATTCAGATGCCAGAAATGTACTTTTTAAATTAAGTTGCAATTGAAAATTTTTTGAAAGAGTTATGGGTTATTTAAGTTTCCAAAGTATTTTGCTTTTTTTAAAATGCCAATTTTTATTAATTTTTTCACCTTTTTTTTCATATTTTCTAAAATATCGATTCAAATCGACTTCGGTAAAGTGATTTATATATATTCAGATGCCAGAAATCTAGTTTCTAAATTTAGTTGCAATTGAACATTTTTTTTAAAGAGTTATGGGTTATTAAAGTTTCCAAAGAATTTTGCTTTTTAAAAAATGCCAATTTTTATTAATTTTTTTACGTTTTTGGCCATATTTTCTAAAATATTTACTCAAATCGACTTCGGTAAAGTGATTTATATATTTTCAGATGCCAGAAATCTAGTTTCCAAATTAAGTTGCAATTGAACATTTTTTGAAAGAGTTATGGGTTATTAAAGTTTCCAAAGTATTTTGCTTTTTTTAAAATGCCAATTTTATTAATTTTTTCACCTTTTTGGCCATATTTTCTAAAATATTGATTCAAATCGACTTCGGTAAAGTGATTAATATATATTCAGATGCCAGAAATGTACTTTTTAAATTAAGTTGCAATTGAACCTTTTTTGAAAGAGTTATGGGTTATTTAAGTTTCCAAAGTATTTTGCTTTTTTTAAAATGCCAATTTTTATTAATTTTTTCACCTTTTTTTTCATATTTTCTAAAATATCGATTCAAATCGACTTCGGTAAAGTGATTTATATATATTCAGATGCCAGAAATCTAGTTTCTAAATTTAGTTGCAATCGAACATTTTTTTAAAGAGTTATGGGTTATTAAAGTTTCCAAAGAATTTTGCTTTTTAAAAAATGCCAATTTTTATTAATTTTTTTACGTTTTTGGCCATATTTTCTAAAATATTTACTCAAATCGACTTCGGCAAAGTGATTTATATATTTTCAGATGCCAGAAATCTAGTTTCAAAATTAAGTTGCAATTGAACATTTTTTGAAAGAGTTATGGGTTATTAAAGTTTCCAAAGTATTTTGCTTTTTTTAAAATGCCAATTTTTATTAATTTTTTCACCTTTTTTTCCATATTTTCTAAAATATTGATTCAAATCGACTTCGGTAAAGTGATTTATATATTTTCAGATGCCAGAAATCTAGTTTCCAAATTAAGTTGCAATTGAACATTTTTTGAAAGAGTTATGGGTTATTTAAGTTTCCAAAGTATTTTGCTTTTTTTAAAATGCCAATTTTTATTAATGTTTTCATCTTTTTTTCCATATTTTCTAAAATATTGATTCAAAACGACTTCGGTAAAGTGATTTATATATATTCGGATGCCAGAAATCTTGTTTCCAAATTAAGTTGCAATTGAACATTTTTTTAAAGAGTTATGGGTTATTAAAGTTTCCAAAGAATTTTGCTTTTTTTAAAATGACAATTTTTATTATTTTTTTTACGTTTTTGGCCATATCTTCTAAAATATTGATTCAAATCGACTTCGGTAAAGTGATTAATATATATTCAGATGCCAGAAATGTACTTTTTAAATTAAGTTGCAATTGAACATTTTTTGAAAGAGTTATGGGCTATTTAAGTTTCCAAAGAATTTTGCTTTTTAAAAAATGCCAATTTTTATTAATTTTTTCACCTTTTTTTCCATATTTTCCAAAATATTGATTCAAAACGACTTCGGTAAAGTGATTTATATATATTCAGATGCCAGAAATCTAGTTTCCAAATTAAGTTGCAATTGAACATTTTTTGAAAGAGTTATGGGTTATTAAAGTTTCCAAAGTAATTTGCTTTCTTTAAAATGCCAATTTTATTAATTTTTTTACGTTTTTGGTTATATTTTCTAAAATATTGATTCAAATCGACTTCGGTAAAGTGATTAATATATATTCAGATGCCAGAAATGTACTTTTTAAATTAAGTTGCAATTGAACCTTTTTTGAAAGAGTTATGGGTTATTTAAGTTTCCAAAGTATTTTGCTTTTTTTAAAATGCCAATTTTTATTAATGTTTTCACCTTTTTTTCCACATTTTCTAAAATATTGATTCAAATCGACTTCGGTAAAGTGATTTAAATATATTCAGATGCCAGAAATGTACTTTCTAAATTAAGTTGCAATTGAACAATTTTTGAAAGAGTTATGGGTTATTAAAGTTTCCAAAGAATTTTGCTTTTTTTAAAATGACAATTTTTATTAATTTTTTTACGTTTTTGGCCATATCTTCTAAAATATTTATTCAAATCGACTTCGGTAAAGTGATTAATATATATTCAGATGCCAGAAATATACTTTTTAAATTAAGTTGCAATTGAACATCTTTTGAAAGAGTTATGGGTTATTTAAGTTTCCAAAGAATTTTGCTTTTTAAATAATGCCAATTTTTATTAATTTTTTCACCTTTTTTTCCATATTTTCTAAAATATTGATTCAAAACGACTTCGGTAAAGTGAATTATATATATTCGGATGCCAGAAATCTTGTTTCCAAATTAAGTTGCAATTGAACATTTTTTTAAAGAGTTATGGGTTATTAAAGTTTCCAAAGAATTTTGATTTTTTTAAAATGACAATTTTTATTAATTTTTTTACGTTTTTGGCCATATTTTCTAAAATATTGATTCAAATCGACTTCGGTAAAGTGATTAATATATATTCAGATGCCAGAAATATACTTTTTAAATTAAGTTGCAATTGAACATCTTTTGAAAGAGTTATGGGTTATTTAAGTTTCCAAAGAATTTTGCTTTTTAAAAAATGCCAATTTTTATTAATTTTTTCACCTTTTTTTCCATATTTTCTAAAATATTGATTCAAAACGACTTCGGTAAAGTGATTTATATATATTCAGATGCCAGAAATCTAGTTTCCAAATTAAGTTGCAATTGAACATTTTTTGAAAGAGTTATGGGTTATTAAAGTTTCCAAAGTAATTTGCTTTCTTTAAAATGCCAATTTTATTAATTTTTTTACGTTTTTGGTTATATTTTCTAAAATATTGATTCAAATCGACTTCGGTAAAGTGATTTATATATTTTCAGATGCCAGAAATCTAGTTTCCAAATTAAGTTGCAATTGAACATTTTTTGAAAGAGTTATGGGTTATTAAAGTTTCCAAAGAATTTTGCTTTTTTTAAAATGACAATTTTTATTAATTTTTTTACGTTTTTGGCCATATTTTCTAAAATATTAATTCAAATCGACTTCGGTAAAGTGATTAATATATATTCAGATGCCAGAAATATACTTTTTAAATTAAGTTGCAATTGAACATCTTTTGAAAGAGTTATGGGTTATTTAAGTTTCCAAAGAAATTTGCTTTTTAAAAAATGCCAATTTTTATTAATTTTTTCACCTTTTTTTCCATATTTTCTAAAATATTGATTCAAAACGACTTCGGTAAAGTGATTTATATATATTCAGATGCCAGAAATCTAGTTTCCAAATTAAGTTGCAATTGAACATTTTTTGAAAGAGTTATGGGTTATTAAAGTTTCCAAAGTAATTTGCTTTCTTTAAAATGCCAATTTTATTAATTTTTATACGTTTTTGGTTATATTTTCTAAAATATTGATTCAAATCGACTTCGGTAAAGTGATTTATATATTTTCAGATGCCAGAAATCTAGTTTCCAAATTAAGTTGCAATTGAACATTTTTTGAAAGAGTTATGGGTTATTAAAGTTTCCAAAGTATTTTGCTTTTTTTAAAATGCCAATTTTTATTAATGTTTTCACCTTTTTTTCCATATTTTCTAAAATATTGATTCAAATCGACTTCGGTAAAGTGATTTAAATATATTCAGATGCCAGAAATGTACTTTCTAAATTAAGTTGCAATTGAACAATTTTTGAAAGAGTTATGGGTTATTAAAGTTTCCAAAGAATTTTGCTTTTTTTAAAATGACAATTTTTATTAATTTTTTTACGTTTTTGGCCATATCTTCTAAAATATTTATTCAAATCGACTTCGGTAAAGTGATTAATATATATTCAGATGCCAGAAATGTACTTTTTAAATTAAGTTGCAATTGAACCTTTTTTGAAAGAGTTATGGGTTATTTAAGTTTCCAAAGTATTTTGCTTTTTTTAAAATGCCAATTTTTATTAATGTTTTCACCTTTTTTTCCATATTTTCTAAAATATTGATTCAAAACGACTTCGGTAAAGTGAATTATATATATTCGGATGCCAGAAATCTTGTTTCCAAATTAAGTTGCAATTGAACATTTTTTTAAAGAGTTATGGGTTATTAAAGTTTCCAAAGAATTTTGCTTTTTTTAAAATGACAATTTTTATTAATTTTTTTACGTTTTTGGCCATATCTTCTAAAATATTGATTCGAATCGACTTCGGTAAAGTGATTAATATATATTCAGATGCCAGAAATGTACTTTTTAAATTAAGTTGCAATTGAACATTTTTTGAAAGAGTTATGGGTTATTAAAGTTTCCAAAGTATTTTGCTTTTTTTAAAATGCCAATTTTTATTAATTTTTTCACCTTTTTTTCCATATTTTCTAAAATATTGATTCAAATCGACTTCGGTAAAGTGATTAATATATATTTAGATGCCAGAAATATACTTTTTAAATTAAGTTGCAATTGAACCTTTTTTGAAAGAGTTATGGGTTATTAAAGTTTCCAAAGTATTTTGCTTTTTTTAAAATGCCAATTTTATTAATTTTTTTACGTTTTTGGCCATATTTTCTAAAATATTGATTCAAATCGACTTCGGTAAAGTGATTAATATATATTTAGATGCCAGAAATATACTTTTTAAATTAAGTTGCAATTGAACCTTTTTTTAAAGAGTTATGGGTTATTTAAGTTTCCAAAGTATTTTGCTTTTTTTAAAATGCCAATTTTTATTAATGTTTTCATCTTTTTTTCCATATTTTCTAAAATATTGATTCAAAACGACTTCGGTAAAGTGAATTATATATATTCGGATGCCAGAAATCTAGTTTCCAAATTAAGTTGCAATTGAACATTTTTTTTAAAGAGTTATGGGTTATTAAAGTTTCCAAAGAATTTTGATTTTTTTAAAATGACAATTTTTATTAATTTTTTTACATTTTTGGCCATATTTTCTAAAATATTGATTCAAATCGACTTCGGTAAAGTGATTAATATATATTCAGATGCCAGAAATATACTTTTTAAATTAAGTTGCAATTGAACATCTTTTGAAAGAGTTATGGGTTATTTAAGTTTCCAAAGAATTTTGCTTTTTAAATAATGCCAATTTTTATTAATTTTTTCACCTTTTTTTCCATATTTTCTAAAATATTGATTCAAAACGACTTCGGTAAAGTGATTTATATATATTCAGATGCCAGAAATCTAGTTTCCAAATTAAGTTGCAATTGAACATTTTTTGAAAGAGTTATGGGTTATTAAAGTTTCCAAAGTAATTTGCTTTCTTTAAAATGCCAATTTTATTAATTTTTTTACGTTTTTGGTTATATTTTCTAAAATATTGATTCAAATCGACTTCGGTAAAGTGATTTATATATTTTCAGATGCCAGAAATCTAGTTTCCAAATTAAGTTGCAATTGAACATTTTTTGAAAGAGTTATGGGTTATTAAAGTTTCCAAAGTATTTTGCTTTTTTTAAAATGCCAATTTTTATTAATGTTTTCACCTTTTTTTCCATATTTTCTAAAATATTGATTCAAATCGACTTCGGTAAAGTGATTTAAATATATTCAGATGCCAGAAATGTACTTTCTAAATTAAGTTGCAATTGAACAATTTTTGAAAGAGTTATGGGTTATTAAAGTTTCCAAAGAATTTTGTTTTTTTAAAATGACAATTTTTATTAATTTTTTTACGTTTTTGGCCATATCTTCTAAAATATTTATTCAAATCGACTTCGGTAAAGTGATTAATATATATTCAGATGCCAGAAATGTACTTTTTAAATTAAGTTGCAATTGAACCTTTTTTGAAAGAGTTATGGGTTATTTAAGTTTCCAAAGTATTTTGCTTTTTTTAAAATGCCAATTTTTATTAATGTTTTCACCTTTTTTTCCATATTTTCTAAAATATTGATTCAAAACGACTTCGGTAAAGTGAATTATATATATTCGGATGCCAGAAATCTTGTTTCCAAATTAAGTTGCAATTGAACATTTTTTGAAAGAGTTATGGGTTATTAAAGTTTCCAAAGAATTTTGCTTTTTTTAAAATGACAATTTTTATTAATTTTTTTACGTTTTTGGCCATATCTTCTAAAATATTGATTCGAATCGACTTCGGTAAAGTGATTAATATATATTCAGATGCCAGAAATGTACTTTTTAAATTAAGTTGCAATTGAACATTTTTTGAAAGAGTTATGGGTTATTAAAGTTTCCAAAGAATTTTGCTTTTTAAAAAATGCCAATTTTTATTAATTTTTTCACCTTTTTTTCCATATTTTCTAAAATATTGATTCAAAACGACTTCGGTAAAGTGATTTATATATATTCAGATGCCAGAAATCTAGTTTCCAAATTAAGTTGCAATTGAACATTTTTTGAAAGAGTTATGGGTTATTAAAGTTTCCAAAGTAATTTGCTTTCTTTAAAATGCCAATTTTATTAATTTTTTTACGTTTTTGGTTATATTTTCTAAAATATTGATTCAAATCGACTTCGGTAAAGTGATTTATATTAATTGAGAGGCCAGAAAATTACTTTCCAAATTAATTTGCAATTGAACCATTTTTGAAAGAGTTATGGGTTATTAAAGTTTCCAAAGAATTTTGCTTTTTTAAAATGCCAATTTTTATTAATTTTTTCACTTCTTTGGACATATTTTCTAAAATATTGATTCAAATCGACTTCGGTAAAGTGATTTATATTAATTGAGAGGCCAGAAAATTACTTTCCAAATTAATTTGCAATTGAACCATTTTTGAAAGAGTTATGGGTTATTAAAGTTTCCAAAGAATTTTGCTTTTTTAAAATGCCAATTTTTATTAATTTTTTCACTTCTTTGGACATATTTTCTAAAATATTGATTCAAATCGACTTCGGTAAAGTGATTTATATTAACTGAGAGGCCAGAAAATTACTTTCCAAATTAATTTGCAATTGAACCTTTTTTGAAAGAGTTATGGGTTATTTAAGTTTCCAAAGTATTTTGCTTTTTTTAAAATGCCAATTTTTATTAATGTTTTCACCTTTTTTTCCATATTTTCTAAAATATTGATTCAAATCGACTTCGGTAAAGTGATTTAAATATATTCAGATGCCAGAAATGTACTTTTTAAATTAAGTTGCAATTGAACCTTTTTTGAAAGAGTTATGGGTTATTTAAGTTTCCAAAGAATTTTGCTTTTTTTAAAATGACAATTTTTATTAATTTTTTTACGTTTTTGGCCATAAGTTGCAATTGAACATTTTTTGAAAGAGTTATGGGTTATTAAAGTTTCCAAAGTATTTTGCTTTTTTTAAAATGCCAATTTTTATTAATTTTTTCACCTTTTTTTCCATATTTTCTAAAATATTTATTAAAATCGACTTCGGTAAAGTGATTTATATATATTCAGATGCCAGAAATCTAGTTTCCAAATTAAGTTGCAATTGAACATTTTTTGAAAGAGTTATGGGTTATTAAAGTTTCCAAAGTATTTTGCTTTTTTTAAAATGCCAATTTTATTAATTTTTTTACGTTTTTGGCCATATTTTCTAAAATATTGATTCAAATCAACTTCGGTAAAGTGATTTATATATTTTCAGATGCCAGAAATCTAGTTTCCAAATTAAGTTGCAATTGAACCTTTTTTGAAAGAGTTATGGGTTATTTAAGTTTCCAAAGTATTTTGCTTTTTTTAAAATGCCAATTTTTATTAATGTTTTCACCTTTTTTTCCATATTTTCTAAAATATTGATTCAAATCGACTTCGGTAAAGTGATTTAAATATATTCAGATGCCAGAAATGTACTTTTTAAATTAAGTTGCAATTGAACCTTTTTTGAAAGAGTTATGGGTTATTTAAGTTTCCAAAGAATTTTGCTTTTTTTAAAATGACAATTTTTATTAATTTTTTTACGTTTTTGGCCATATCTTCTAAAATATTGATTCAAATCGACTTCGGTAAAGTGATTAATATATATTCAGATGCCAGAAATGTACTTTTTAAATTAAGTTGCAATTGAACATTTTTTGAAAGAGTTATGGGTTATTTAAGTTTCCAAAGAATTTTGCTTTATTTAAAATGACAATTTTTATTAATTTTTTCAGCTTTTTTTCCATATTTTCTAAAATATTGATTCAAAACGACTTCGGTAAAGTGATTTATATATATTCAGATGCCAGAAATGTACTTTTTAAATTAAGTTGCAATTGAACATTTTTTGAAAGAGTTATGGGTTATTTAAGTTTCCAAAGAATTTTGCTTTATTTAAAATGACAATTTTTATTAATTTTTTCAGCTTTTTTTCCATATTTTCTAAAATATTGATTCAAAACGACTTCGGTAAAGTGATTTATATATATTCAGATGCCAGAAATCTAGTTTCAAAATTAAGTTGCAATTGAACATTTTTTGAAAGAGTTATGGGTTATTTAAGTTTCCAAAGAATTTTGCTTTATTTAAAATGACAATTTTTATTAATTTTTTCAGCTTTTTTTCCATATTTTCTAAAATATTGATTCAAAACGACTTCGGTAAAGTGATTTATATATATTCAGATGCCAGAAATCTAGTTTCCAAATTAAGTTGCAATTGAACCTTTTTTGAAAGAGTTATGGGTTATTAAAGTTTCGAAAGAATTTTGCTTTTTCAATAATGCCAATTTTTATTAATTTTTTCACCTTTTTTTCCATATTTTCTAAAATATTGATTCAAATCGACTTCGGTAAAGTGATTTAAATATATTCAGATGCCAGAAATGTACTTTTTAAATTAAGTTGCAATTGAACCTTTTTTGAAAGAGTTATGGGTTATTTAAGTTTCCAAAGAATTTTGCTTTTTTTAAAATGACAATTTTTATTAATTTTTTTACGTTTTTGGCCATATCTTCTAAAATATTGATTCAAATCGACTTCGGTAAAGTGATTAATATATATTCAGATGCCAGAAATGTACTTTTTAAATTAAGTTGCAATTGAACATTTTTTGAAAGAGTTATGGGTTATTTAAGTTTCCAAAGAATTTTGCTTTATTTAAAATGACAATTTTTATTAATTTTTTCAGCTTTTTTTCCATATTTTCTAAAATATTGATTCAAAACGACTTCGGTAAAGTGATTTATATATATTCAGATGCCAGAAATGTACTTTTTAAATTAAGTTGCAATTGAACATTTTTTGAAAGAGTTATGGGTTATTTAAGTTTCCAAAGAATTTTGCTTTATTTAAAATGACAATTTTTATTAATTTTTTCAGCTTTTTTTCCATATTTTCTAAAATATTGATTCAAAACGACTTCGGTAAAGTGATTTATATATATTCAGATGCCAGAAATCTAGTTTCAAAATTAAGTTGCAATTGAACATTTTTTGAAAGAGTTATGGGTTATTTAAGTTTCCAAAGAATTTTGCTTTATTTAAAATGACAATTTTTATTAATTTTTTTACGTTTTTGGCCATATTTTCTAAAATATTGATTCAAATCGACTTCGGTAAAGTGATTTATATATTCTCCGATGCCAGAAATCTAGTTTCAAAATTAAGTTGCAATTGAACATTTTTTGAAAGAGTTATGGGTTATTAAAGTTTCGAAAGAATTTTGCTTTTTCAATAATGCCAATTTTTATTAATTTTTTCACCTTTTTTTCCATATTTTCTAAAATATTTATTCAAATCGACTTCGGTAAAGTGATTTATATATTTTCAGATGCCAGAAATCTAGTTTCCAAATTAAGTTGCAATTGAACATTTTTTGAAAGAGTTATGGGTTATTAAAGTTTCGAAAGAATTTTGCTTTTTCAATAATGCCAATTTTTATTAATTTTTTCACCTTTTTTTCCATATTTTCTAAAATATTTATTCAAATCGACTTCGGTAAAGTGATTTATATATTTTCAGATGCCAGAAATCTAGTTTCCAAATTAAGTTGCAATTGAACATTTTTTGAAAGAGTTATGGGTTATTAAAGTTTCCAAAGTATTTTGCTTTTTTTAAAATGCCAATTTTTATTAATTTTTTTACGTTTTTGGCCATATTTTCTAAAATATTGATTCAAATCGACTTCGGTAAAGTGATTTATATATTTTCAGATGCCAGAAATCTAGTTTCAAAATTAAGTTGCAATTGAACATTTTTGAAAGAGTTATGGGTTATTAAAGTTTCCAAAGAATTTTGCTTTTTCAATAATGCCAATTTTTATTAATTTTTTCACCTTTTTTTCCATATTTTCTAAAATATTTATTCAAATCGACTTCGGTAAAGTGATTTATATATTTTCAGATGCCAGAAATCTAGTTTCCAAATTAAGTTGCAATTGAACATTTTTTGAAAGAGTTATGGGTTATTAAAGTTTCCAAAGTATTTTGCTTTTTTTAAAATGCCAATTTTATTAATTTTTTTACGTTTTTGGCCATATTTTCTAAAATATTGATTCAAATCGACTTCGGTAAAGTGATTTATATATTTTCAGATGCCAGAAATCTAGTTTCTAAATTAAGTTGCAATTGAACATTTTTTGAAAGAGTTATGGGTTATTAAAGTTTCCAAAGTATTTTCCTTTTTTTAAAATGCCAATTTTATTAATTTTTTCACCTTTTTGGCCATATTTTCTAAAATATTGATTCAAATCGACTTCGGTAAAGTGATTAATATATATTCAGATGCCAGAAATGTACTTTTTAAATTAAGTTGCAATTGAACCTTTTTTGAAAGAGTTATGGGTTATTTAAGTTTCCAAAGTATTTTGCTTTTTTTAAAATGCCAATTTTTATTAATGTTTTCACCTTTTTTTCCATATTTTCTAAAATATTGATTCAAAACGACTTCGGTAAAGTGATTTATATATATTCAGATGCCAGAAATCTAGTTTCCAAATTAAGTTGCAATTGAACCTTTTTTGAAAGAGTTATGGGTTATTAAAGTTTCCAAAGTATTTTGCTTTTTTTAAAATGCCAATTTTATTAATTTTTTTACGTTTTTGGCCATATTTTCTAAAATATTGATTCAAATCGACTTCGGTAAAGTGATTTATATATTTTCAGATGCCAGAAATCTAGTTTCCAAATTAAGTTGCAATTGAACATTTTTTGAAAGAGTTATGGGTTATTAAAGTTTCCAAAGTATTTTGCTTTTTTTAAAATGCCAATTTTATTAATTTTTTCACCTTTTTGGCCATATTTTCTAAAATATTGATTCAAATCGACTTCGGTAAAGTGATTAATATATATTCAGATGCCAGAAATGTACTTTTTAAATTAAGTTGCAATTGAACATTTTTTGAAAGAGTTATGGGTTATTAAAGTTTCCAAAGTATTTTGCTTTTTTTAAAATGCCAATTGTTATTAATTTTTTCACCTTTTTGGCCATATTTTCTAAAATATTGATTCAAATCGACTTCGGTAAAGTGATTAATATATATTCAGATGCCAGAAATGTACTTTTTAAATTAAGTTGCAATTGAACCTTTTTTGAAAGAGTTATGGGTTATTTAAGTTTCCAAAGTATTTAGCTTTTTTTAAAATGCCAATTTTTATTAATTTTTTCACCTTTTTGGCCATATTTTCTAAAATATTGATTCAAATCGACTTCGGTAAAGTGATTAATATATATTCAGATGCCAGAAATGTACTTTTTTAATTAAGTTGCAATTGAACCATTTTTTGAAAGAGTTATGGGTTATTTAAGTTTCCAAAGTATTTTGCTTTTTTTAAAATGACAATTTTTATTAATTTTTTCACCTTTTCTTACATATTTTCTAAAATATTGATTCAAATCGACTTCGGTAAAGTGATTAATATATATTCAGATGCCAGAAATCTAGTTTCCAAATTAAGTTGCAATTGAACATTTTTTGAAAGAGTTATGGGTTATTAAAGTTTCCAAAGTATTTTGCTTTTTTTAAAATGCCAATTTTTATTAATTTTTTCACCTTTTTTTCCATATTTTCTAAAATATTTATTAAAATCGACTTCGGTAAAGTGATTTATATATATTCAGATGCCAGAAATCTAGTTTCCAAATTAAGTTGCAATTGAACATTTTTTGAAAGAGTTATGGGTTATTAAAGTTTCCAAAGTATTTTGCTTTTTTTAAAATGCCAATTTTATTAATTTTTTTACGTTTTTGGCCATATTTTCTAAAATATTGATTCAAATCGACTTCGGTAAAGTGATTTATATATTTTCAGATGCCAGAAATCTAGTTTCCAAATTAAGTTGCAATTGAACCTTTTTTGAAAGAGTTATGGGTTATTTAAGTTTCCAAAGTATTTAGCTTTTTCAATAATGCCAATTTTTATTAATTTTTTCACCTTTTTTTCCATATTTTCTAAAATATTTATTCAAATCGACTTCGGTAAAGTGATTTATATATTTTCAGAAGCCAGAAATCTAGTTTCAAAATTAAGTTGCAATTGAACATTTTTTGAAAGAGTTATGGGTTATTAAAGTTTCCAAAGAATTTTGCTTTTTCAATAATGCCAATTTTTATTAATTTTTCCACCTTTTTTTCCATATTTTCTAAAATATTTATTAAAATCGACTTCGGTAAAGTGATTTATATATTTTCAGATGCCAGAAATCTAGTTTCCAAATTAAGTTGCAATTGAACATTTTTTGAAAGAGTTATGGGTTATTAAAGTTTCCAAAGTATTTTGCTTTTTTTAAAATGCCAATTTTATTAATTTTTTTACGTTTTTGGCCATATTTTCTAAAATATTGATTCAAATCGACTTCGGTAAAGTGATTTATATATTTTCAGATGCCAGAAATCTAGTTTCCAAATTAAGTTGCAATTGAACATTTTTTGAAAGAGTTATGGGTTATTAAAGTTTCCAAAGTATTTTGCTTTTTTTAAAATGCCAATTTTATTAATTTTTTCACCTTTTTGGCCATATTTTCTAAAATATTGATTCAAATCGACTTCGGTAAAGTGATTAATATATATTCAGATGCCAGAAATGTACTTTTTAAATTAAGTTGCAATTGAACATTTTTTGAAAGAGTTATGGGTTATTAAAGTTTCCAAAGTATTTAGCTTTTTTTAAAATGCCAATTTTTATTAATTTTTTCACCTTTTTGGCCATATTTTCTAAAATATTGATTCAAATCGACTTCGGTAAAGTGATTAATATATATTCAGATGCCAGAAATCTAGTTTCCAAATTAAGTTGCAATTGAACATTTTTTGAAAGAGTTATGGGTTATTAAAGTTTCCAAAGTATTTTGCTTTATTTAAAATGCCAATTTTTATTAGTTTTTTTACGTTTTTGGCCATATTTTCTAAAATATTAATTCAAATCGACTTCGGTAAAGTGATTTATATATTTTCAGATGCCAGAAATGTACTTTCTAAATTAAGTTGCAATTGAACATTTTTTGAAAGAGTTATGGGTTATTTAAGTTTCCAAAGTATTTTGCTTTTTTTAAAATGACAATTTTTATTAATTTTTTCACCTTTTCTTACATATTTTCTAAAATATTGATTCAAATCGACTTCGGTAAAGTGATTAATATATATTCAGATGCCAGAAATCTAGTTTCAAAATTAAGTTGCAATTGAACATTTTTTGAAAGAGTTATGGGTTATTAAAGTTTCCAAAGTATTTTGCTTTTTTTAAAATGCCAATTTTTATTAATTTTTTCACCTTTTTTTCCATATTTTCTAAAATATTGATTCAAATCGACTTCGGTAAAGTGATTTATATATATTCAGATGCCAGAAATGTACTTTTTTAATTAAGTTGCAATTGAACCATTTTTTGAAAGAGTTATGGGTTATTTAAGTTTCCAAAGTATTTTGCTTTTTTTAAAATGACAATTTTTATTAATTTTTTCACCTTTTCTTACATATTTTCTAAAATATTGATTCAAATCGACTTCGGTAAAGTGATTAATATATATTCAGATGCCAGAAATCTAGTTTCAAAATTAAGTTGCAATTGAACATTTTTTGAAAGAGTTATGGGTTATTAAAGTTTCCAAAGTATTTTGCTTTTTTTAAAATGCCAATTTTTATTAGTTTTTTTACGTTTTTGGCCATATTTTCTAAAATATTGATTCAAATCGACTTCGGTAAAGTGATTTATATATTTTCAGATGCCAGAAATGTACTTTTTTAATTAAGTTGCAATTGAACCATTTTTTGAAAGAGTTATGGGTTATTTAAGTTTCCAAAGTATTTTGCTTTTTTTAAAATGACAATTTTTATTAATTTTTTCACCTTTTTTTCCATATTTTCTAAAATATTGATTCAAATCGACTTCGGTAAAGTGATTTATATATATTCAGATGCCAGAAATCTAGTTTCAAAATTAAGTTGCAATTGAACATTTTTTGAAAGAGTTATGGGTTATTAAAGTTTCCAAAGTATTTTGCTTTTTTTAAAATGCCAATTTTTATTAATTTTTTTACGTTTTTGGCCATATTTTCTAAAATATTGATTCAAATCGACTTCGGTAAAGTGATTTATATATATTCAGATGCCAGAAATCTAGTTTCAAAATTAAGTTGCAATTGAACATTTTTTGAAAGAGTTATGGGTTATTAAAGTTTCCAAAGAATTTTGCTTTTTCAATAATGCCAATTTTTATTAATTTTTTCACCTTTTTTTCCATATTTTCTAAAATATTGATTCAAATCGACTTCGGTAAAGTGATTTATATATATTCAGATGCCAGAAATGTACTTTTTTAATTAAGTTGCAATTGAACATTTTTTGAAAGAGTTATGGGTTATTTAAGTTTCCAAAGAATTTTGCTTTTTCAATAATGCCAATTTTTATTAATTTTTTTACCTTTTTTTCCATATTTTCTAAAATATTGATTCAAATCGACTTCGGTAAAGTGATTTATATATATTCAGATGCCAGAAATCTAGTTTCCAAGTTATTAAAGTTTCCAAAGAATTTAGCTTTTTCAATAATGCCAATTTTTATTAATTTTTTTACCTTTTTTTCCATATTTTCTAAAATATTGATTCAAATCGACTTCGGTAAAGTGATTTATATATATTCAGATGCCAGAAATCTAGTTTCCAAATTAAGTTGCAATTGAACATTTTTTGAAAGAGTTATGGGTTATTAAAGTTTCCAAAGTATTTTGCTTTTTTTAAAATGCCAATTTTTATTAATTTTTTTACGTTTTTGGCCATATTTTCTAAAATATTGATTCAAATCGACTTCGGTAAAGTGATTTATATATTTTCAGATGCCAGAAATCTAGTTTCCAAATTAAGTTGCAATTGAACATTTTTTGAAAGAGTTATGGGTTATTTAAGTTTCCAAAGTATTTTGCTTTTTTTAAAATGCCAATTTTTATTAATTTTTTCACCTTTTTTTCCATATTTTCTAAAATATTGATTCAAATCGACTTCGGTAAAGTGATTTATATATATTCAGATGCCAGAAATGTACTTTTTAATTAAGTTGCAATTGAACATTTTTTGAAAGAGTTATGGGTTATTAAAGTTTCCAAAGTATTTTGCTTTTTTTAAAATGCCAATTTTTATTAATTTTTTTACGTTTTTGGCCATATTTTCTAAAATATTGATTCAAATCGACTTCGGTAAAGTGATTTATATATTTTCAGATTCCAAATTAAGTTGCAATTGAACATTTTTTGAAAGAGTTATGGGTTATTTAAGTTTCCAAAGTATTTTGCTTTTTTTAAAATGACAATTTTTATTAATTTTTTCACCTTTTCTTCCATATTTTCTAAAATATTGATTCAAATCGACTTCGGTAAAGTGATTAATATATATTCAGATGCCAGAAATGTACTTTTTTAATTAAGTTGCAATTGAACATTTTTTGAAAGAGTTATGGGTTATTAAAGTTTCCAAAGTATTTTGCTTTTTTTAAAATGCCAATTTTTATTAATTTTTTTACGTTTTTGGCCATATTTTCTAAAATATTGATTCAAATCGACTTCGGTAAAGTGATTTATATATTTTCAGATTCCAAATTAAGTTGCAATTGAACATTTTTTGAAAGAGTTATGGGTTATTTAAGTTTCCAAAGTATTTTGCTTTTTTTAAAATGACAATTTTTATTAATTTTTTCACCTTTTCTTCCATATTTTCTAAAATATTGATTCAAATCGACTTCGGTAAAGTGATTAATATATATTCAGATGCCAGAAATGTACTTTTTTAATTAAGTTGCAATTGAACATTTTTTGAAAGAGTTATGGGTTATTTAAGTTTCCAAAGTATTTTGCTTTTTTTAAAATGCCAATTTTTATTAATTTTTTTACGTTTTTGGCCATATCTTTTAAAATATTGATTCAAATCGACTTCGGTAAAGTGATTAATATATATTCAGATGCCAGAAATGTACTTTTTTAATTAAGTTGCAATTGAACATTTTTTGAAAGAGTTATGGGTTATTAAAGTTTCCAAAGTATTTTGCTTTTTTTAAAATGCCAATTTTTATTAATTTTTTACGTTTTTGGCCATATTTTCTAAAATATTGATTCAAATCGACTTCGGTAAAGTGATTTATATATTTTCAGATTCCAAATTAAGTTGCAATTGAACATTTTTTGAAAGAGTTATGGGTTATTTAAGTTTCCAAAGTATTTTGCTTTTTTTAAAATGACAATTTTTATTAATTTTTTCACCTTTTCTTCCATATTTTCTAAAATATTGATTCAAATCGACTTCGGTAAAGTGATTAATATATATTCAGATGCCAGAAATGTACTTTTTTAATTAAGTTGCAATTGAACATTTTTTGAAAGAGTTATGGGTTATTTAAGTTTCCAAAGTATTTTGCTTTTTTTAAAATGCCAATTTTTATTAATTTTTTTACGTTTTTGGCCATATCTTTTAAAATATTGATTCAAATCGACTTCGGTAAAGTGATTTATATATATTCAGATGCCAGAAATCTAGTTTCCAAATTAAGTTGCAATTGAACATTTTTTTAAAGAGTTATGGGTTATTAAAGTTTCCAAAGAATTTTGCTTTTTTTAAAATGACAATTTTTATTAATTTTTTTACGTTTTTGGCCATATCTTCTAAAATATTGATTCAAATCGACTTCGGTAAAGTGATTTATATATATTCAGATGCCAGAAATCTAGTTTCAAAATTAAGTTGCAATAGAACATTTTTTGAAAGAGTTATGGGTTATTAAAGTTTCCAAAGAATTTTTTTTTTTAACTTAATTTAACATTCAATTGAACATTTTTTTAAAGAGTTATGGGTTATTAAAGTTTCCAAAGAATTTTGCTTTTTTTAAAATGCCAATTTTTATTAATTTTTTTACGTTTTTGGCCATATCTTCTAAAATATTGATTCAAATCGACTTCGGTAAAGTGATTTATATATATTCAGATGCCAGAAATGTATTTTTTAAATTAAGTTGCAATTGAACATTTTTTGAAAGAGTTATGGGTTATTAAAGTTTCCAAAGTATTTTGCTTTTTTTAAAATGCCAATTTTTATTAATTTTTTTACGTTTTTGGCCATATCTTCTAAAATATTTATTCAAATCGACTTCGGTAAAGTGATTTATATATATTCAGATGCCAGAAATGTACTTTTTTAATTAAGTTGCAATTGAACATTTTTTGAAAGAGTTATGGGTTATTTAAGTTTCCAAAGTATTTTGCTTTTTTTAAAATGCCAATTTTTATTAATTTTTTTACCTTTTTGGCCATATCTTCTAAAATATTTATTCAAATCGACTTCGGTAAAGTGATTTATATATATTCAGATGCCAGAAATGTACTTTCCAAATTAAGTTGAAATTGAACATTTTTTGAAAGAGTTATGGGTTATTAAATTTTCCAAAGTATTTTGATTTCTTAAAAAGCCAAATTTTATTAATTTTTCACTTTTTTTTCCATTTTTTCTAAAATATTTATTCAAATCGACTTCGGTAAAGTGATTTATATATATTCAGATGCCAGAAATGTAATTTCCAAATGAAGTTGCAATTAAACATTTTTTGAAAGAGTTATGGGTTATTAAAGTTTCCAAAGTATTTTGCTTTTTTTAAACTGCCAATTTTTTTTAATGTTTTCACCTTTTTAACCATATTTTCTAAAATATTGATTCAAATCGACTTCGGTAAAGTGATTTATATATATTCAGATGCCAGAAATGTAATTTCTAAAATAAGTTGCAATTGAACATATTTTGAAAGAGTTATGGGTTATTAAAGTTTTAAAAATATTTTGGTTTTTTAAAACTGCCAATTTTTTTTAATGTTTTCACCTTTTTAACCATATTTTCTAAAATATTGATTCAAATCGACTTCGCTAAAATGATTTATATATATTCAGATGCCAGAAATGTACTTTCCAAATTAAGTTGAAATTGAACATTTTTTGAAAGAGTTATGGGTTATTAAATTTTCCAAAGTATTTTGATTTCTTAAAAAGCCAAATTTTATTAATTTTTCACTTTTTTTTCCATTTTTTCTAAAATATTTATTCAAATCGACTTCGGTAAAGTGATTTATATATATTCAGATGCCAGAAATTTATTTTCCAAAAAAAGTTGCAATTAAACATTTTTTGAAAGAGTTATGGGTTATTAAAGTTCCCAAAGTATTTTGCTTTTTTTAAAATGCCAATTTTTATTAATTTTTTCACATTTTTGGCCATATTTTCTAAAATATTTATTCAAATCGACTTCGGTAAAGTGATTTATATATATTCAGATGCCAGAATTGTACTTTCTAAATTAAGTTGCAATTGAACATTTTTTGAAAGAGTTATGGGTTATTAAAGTTTCGAAAGTATTTTGTTTTTTTTTTGAAAATGCCAATTTTTATTAATTTTTTCACCTTTTTTTCCATATTTTCTAAAATATTGATTCAAATCGACTTCGGTAAAGTGATTTATATATATGCAGATGCCAGAAATGTATTTTTTAAATTAAGTTGCAATTGAACCTTTTTTGAAAGAGTTATGGGTTATTAAAGTTTCCAAAGAATTTTGCTTTTTTTAAAATGCCAATTTTTTTTAATGTTTTTACCTTTTTAACCATATTTTCCAAAATATTGATTCAAAACGACTTTGGTAAAGTGATTTATATATATTCAGATGCCAGAAATCTAGTTTCTAAATTAAGTTGCAATTGAACATTTTTTGAAAGAGTTATGGGTTATTAAAGTTTCCAAAGAATTTTGCTTTTTTTAAAATGCCAATTTTTTTAATGTTTTTACCTTTTTAACCATATTTTCCAAAATATTGATTCAAAACGACTTTGGTAAAGTGATTTATATATATTCAGATGCCAGAAATCTAGTTTCTAAATTAAGTTGCAATTGAACATTTTTTGAAAGAGTTATGGGTTATTAAAGTTTCCAAAGAATTTTGCTTTTTTTAAAATGCCAATTTTTTTTAATGTTTTTACCTTTTTGGCCATATTTTCTAAAATATTGATTCAAAACGACTTTGGTAAAGTGATTTATATATATTCAGATGCAAGAAATCTAGTTTCTAAATTAAATTGCAATTGAACATTTTTTGAAAGAGTTATGGGTTATTAAAGTTTCCAAAGTATTTTGCTTTTTTTAAAATGCCAATTTTATTAATTTTTTCACCTTTTTGGCCATATTTTCTAAAATATTTATTCAAATCGACTTTGGTAAAATGATTTATATATATTTAGATGCCAGATATGTACTTTTTAAATTAAGTTGCAATTAAACATTTTTTGAAAGAGTTATGGGTTATTAAAGTTTCCAAAGTATTTTGCTTTTTTTAAAATGCCAATTTTATTAATTTTTTCACCTTTTTGGCCATATTTTCTAAAATATTTATTCAAATCGACTTTGGTAAAATGATTTATATATATTTAGATGCCAGATATGTACTTTTTAAATTAAGTTGCAATTAAACATTTTTTGAAAGAGTTATGGGTTATTAAAGTTCCCAAAATATTTTGCCAGAAATCTAGTTTCTAAATTAAGTTGCAATTGAACATTTTTTGAAAGAGTTATGGGTTATTAAAGTTTCGAAAGTATTTTGTTTTTTTTTTTTGAAAATGCCAATTTTTATTAATTTTTTCACCTTTTTTTCCATATTTTGTAAAATATTGATTCAAATCGACTTCGGTAAAGTGATTTATATATATTCAGATGCCAGAAATGTACTTTCCAAATTAAGTTGCAATTGAACCTTTTTTGAAAGAGTTATGGGTTATTAAAGTTTCCAAAGAATTGCAATTGAACATTTTTTGAAAGAGTTATGGGATATTAAAGTTTCCAAAGTATTGCAATTGAACATTTTTTGAAAGAGTTATGGGATATTAAAGTTTCCTAAGTATTTTGCTTTTTTTGAAAATGCCAATTTTTCTTAATTTATTTACGTTTTTGGCCATATTTTCTAAAATATTGATTCAAATCGACTTCGATTAAGTGATTTATATATATTCAGATGCCAGAAATTTATTTTCCAAATTAATTTGAAATTGAACCTTTTTTGAAAGAATTATGGGTTATTAAATTTCCCAAAGTATTTTGCTTTTTTAATAACGCCTATTTTTATTAATTTTTTCATCTTTTAGGCCATATTTTCCAAAATATTGATTCAAAACGACTTTGGTAAAGTGATTTATATTTATTCAGATGCCAGAAATCTAGTTTCTAAATTAAGTTGCAATTGAACATTTTTTGAAAGAGTTATGGGTTATTAAAGTTTCCAAAGTATTTTGCTTTTTTTGAAAATGCCAATTTTTCTTAATTTATTTACGTTTTTGGCCATATTTTCTAAAATATTGATTCAAATCGACTTCGGTAAAGTGATTTATATATATTCAGATGCCAGAAATCTAGTTTCTAAATTAAGTTGCAATTGAACATTTTTTGAAAGAGTTATGGGTTATTAAAGTTTCCAAAGTATTTTGCTTTTTTTGAAAATGCCAATTTTTCTTAATTTATTTACGTTTTTGGCCATATTTTCTAAAATATTGATTCAAATCGACTTCGGTAAAGTGATTTATATATATTCAGATGCCAGAAATCTAGTTTCTAAATTAAGTTGCAATTGAACATTTTTTGAAAGAGTTATGGGTTATTAAAGTTTCCAAAGTATTTTGCTTTTTTTGAAAATGCCAATTTTTCTTAATTTATTTACGTTTTTGGCCATATTTTCTAAAATATTGATTCAAATCGACTTCGATTAAGTGATTTATATATATTCAGATGCCAGAAATTTATTTTCCAAATTAATTTGAAATTGAACCTTTTTTGAAAGAATTATGGGTTATTAAATTTCCCAAAGTATTTTGCTTTTTTAATAACGCCTATTTTTATTAATTTTTTCATCTTTTAGGCCATATTTTCCAAAATATTGATTCAAAACGACTTTGGTAAAGTGATTTATATTTATTCAGATGCCAGAAATCTAGTTTCTAAATTAAGTTGCAATTGAACATTTTTTGAAAGAGTTATGGGTTATTAAAGTTTCCAAAGTATTGCAATTGAACATTTTTTGAAAGAGTTATGGGATATTAAAGTTTCCTAAGTATTTTGCTTCTTTAAAAATGCCAATTCTATTAATTTTAGCACCCTTTTGGCCATATTTTCTAAAATATTGATTCAAATCGACTTCGGTAAAGTGATTTATATATATTCAGATGCCAGAAATGTATTTTTTAAATTAAGTTGCAATTGAACATTTTTTGAAAGAGTTATGGGTTATTAAAGTTTCCAAAGTATTGCAATTGAACATTTTTTGAAAGAGTTATGGGATATTAAAGTTTCCTAAGTATTTTGCTTCTTTAAAAATGCCAATTCTATTAATTTTAGCACCCTTTTGGCCATATTTTCTAAAATATTGATTCAAATCGACTTCGGTAAAGTGATTTATATTTATTCAGATGCCAGAAATCTAGTTTCTAAATTAAGTTGCAATTGAACATTTTTTGAAAGAGTTATGGGTTATTAAAGTTTCCAAAGTATTGCAATTGAACATTTTTTGAAAGAGTTATGGGATATTAAAGTTTCCTAAGTATTTTGCTTCTTTAAAAATGCCAATTCTATTAATTTTAGCACCCTTTTGGCCATATTTTCTAAAATATTGATTCAAATCGACTTCGGTAAAGTGATTTATATATATTCAGATGCCAGAAATCTAGTTTCTAAATTAAGTTGCAATTGAACATTTTTTGAAAGAGTTATGGGTTATTAAAGTTTCCAAAGTATTGCAATTGAACATTTTTTGAAAGAGTTATGGGATATTAAAGTTTCCTAAGTATTTTGCTTCTTTAAAAATGCCAATTCTATTAATTTTAGCACCCTTTTGGCCATATTTTCTAAAATATTGATTCAAATCGACTTCGGTAAAGTGATTTATATTTATTCAGATGCCAGAAATCTAGTTTCTAAATTAAGTTGCAATTGAACATTTTTTGAAAGAGTTATGGGTTATTAAAGTTTCCAAAGTATTGCAATTGAACATTTTTTGAAAGAGTTATGGGATATTAAAGTTTCCTAAGTATTTTGCTTCTTTAAAAATGCCAATTCTATTAATTTTAGCACCCTTTTGGCCATATTTTCTAAAATATTGATTCAAATCGACTTCGGTAAAGTGATTTATATATATTCAGATGCCAGAAATGTATTTTTTAAATTAAGTTGCAATTGAACATTTTTTGAAAGAGTTATGGGTTATTAAAGTCTCCAAAGTATTTTGCTTTTTTTAAAATGCCAATTTTTTTAATTTTTTCACCTTTTAGGCCATATTTTCTAAAATTTTGATTCAAATCGACTTTGGTAAAATGATTTATTTATATTCAGATGCCAGAAATCTAGTTTTTAAATTAAGTTGCAATTGAACATTTTTTGAAAGAGTTATGGGTTATTAAAGTTTCCAAAGTATTTTGCTTTTTTTGAAAATGCCAATTTTTCTTAATTTTTTACGTTTTTGGCCATATTTTCTAAAATATTGATTCAAATCGACTTCGATTAAGTGATTTATATATATTCAGATGCCAGAAATTTATTTTCCAAATTAATTTGAAATTGAACATTTTTTGAAAGAGTTATGGGTTATTAAATTTCCCAAAGAATTTTGCTTTTTTAATAACGCCTATTTTTATTAATTTTTTCATCTTTTAGGCCATATTTTCCAAAATATTGATTCAAAACGACTTTGGTAAAGTGATTTATATTTATTCAGATGCCAGAAATCTAGTTTCTAAATTAAGTTACAATTGAACATTTTTTGAAAGAGTTATGGGTTATTAAAGTTTCCAAAGTATTTTGCTTTTTTTGAAAATGCCAATTTTTCTTAATTTTTTTACGTTTTTGGCCATATTTTCTAAAATATTGATTCAAATCGACTTCGGTAAAGTGATTTATATATATTCAGATGCCAGAAATCTACTTCTTTAAATTAAATTGCATTTGAACATTTTTTGAAAGAGTTATGGGTTATTAAAGTTTCCAAAGTATTTTGCTTTTTTTGAAAATGCCAATTTTTCTTAATTTTTGCACCTTTTTGGCTATATTTTCTAAAATATTGATTCAAATCGACTTCGGTAAAGTGATTTATATACATTCAGATGCCAGAAATCTAGTTTCTAAATTAAGTTGCAATTGAACATTTTTTGAAAGAGTTATGGGTTATTAAAGTTCCCAAAGTATTTTGCTTTTTTTGAAAATGCCAATTTTTCTTAATTTTTTTACGTTTTTGGCCATATTTTCTAAAATATTGATTCAAATCGACTTCGGTAAAGTGATTTATATATATTCAGATGCCAGAAATCGACTTCTTTAAATTAAATTGCAATTGAACATTTTTTGAAAGAGTTATGGGTTACTAAAGTTTCCAAAGTATTTTGCTTTTTTTAAAATGCCAATTTTTATTAATTTTTATACTTTTTGGCCATATTTTCTAAAATATTTATTCAAATCCACTTCGGTAAAGTGATTTATATATATTCAGATGCCAGAAATGTACTTTTTAAATTAAATTGCAATTGAATCTTTTTTGAAAGAGTTATGGGTTATTAAAGTTTCCAAAGAATTTTGCTTTTTTAAAAATACCAATTTTTTAATGTTTTCACATTTTTTCCATATTTTCTAAAATATTGATTCAAATCGACTTCGGTAAAGTGATTTATATATATTCAGATGCCAGAAATCTAATTTCTAAATTAAGTTGCAATTGAACATTTTTTGAAAGAGTTATGGGTTATTAAAGTTTCCAAAGAATTTTGCTTTTTAAAAAATGCCAATTTTTCTTAATTTTTTTACGTTTTTGGCCATATTTTCTAAAATATTGATTCAAATCGACTTCGGTAAAGTGATTTATATATATTCAGATGCCAGAAATGTACTTTCCAAATTAAATTGCAATTGAACATTTTTTGAAAGAGTTATGGGATATTAAAGTTTCCTAAGTATTTTGCTTTTTTAAAAATGCCAATTCTATTAATTTTAGCACCTTTTTGCCCATATTTTCTAAAATATTGATTCAAATCGACTTCGGTAAAGTGATTTATATATATTCAGATGCCAGAAATCTAGTTTCTAAATTAAGTTGCAATTGAACCTTTTTTGAAAGAGTTATGGGTTATTAAAGTTTCCAAAGAATTTTGCTTCTTTAAAAATGCCAATTTTTCTTAATTTTTTTACGTTTTTGGCCATATTTTCTAAAATATTGATTCAAATCGACTTCGGTAAAGTGATTTATATATATTCAGATGCCAGAAATCTACTTCTTTAAATTAAATTGCATTTGAACATTTTTTGAAAGAGTTATGGGTTATTAAAGTTTCCAAAGTATTTTGCTTTTTTAAAAATGCCACTTCTATTAATTTTTGCACCTTTTTGGCTATATTTTCTAAAATATTGATTCAAATCGACTTCGGTAAAGTGATTTATATGTATTCAGATGCCAGAAATCTAGTTTCTAAATTAAGTTGCAATTGAACCTTTTTTGAAAGAGTTATGGGTTATTAAAGTTTCCAAAGAATTTTGCTTTTTTTGAAAATGCCAATTTTTCTTAATTTTTTTACGTTTTTGGCCATATTTTCTAAAATATTGATTCAAATCGACTTCGGTAAAGTGATTTATATATATTCAGATGCCAGAAATCTACTTCTTTAAATTAAATTGCATTTGAACATTTTTTGAAAGAGTTATGGGTTATTAAAGTTTCCAAAGAATTTTGCTTTTTAAAAAATGCCAATTTTTCTTAATTTTTTTACGTTTTTGGCCATATTTTCTAAAATATTGATTCAAATCGACTTCGGTAAAGTAATTTATATATATTCAGATGCCAGAAATCTAGTTTCTAAATTAAGTTGCAATTGAACCCTTTTTGAAAGAGTTATGGGTTATTAAAGTTTCCAAAGAATTTTGCTTCTTTAAAAATGCCAATTTTTCTTAATTTTTTTACGTTTTTGGCCATATTTTCTAAAATATTGATTCAAATCGACTTCGGTAAAGTGATTTATATATATTCAGATGCCAGAAATCTACTTCTTTAAATTAAATTGCATTTGAACATTTTTTGAAAGAGTTATGGGTTATTAAAGTTTCCAAAGTATTTTGCTTTTTTTGAAAATGCCAATTTTTCTTAATTTTTTTACGTTTTTGGCCATATTTTCTAAAATATTGATTCAAATCGACTTCGGTAAAGTAATTTATATATATTCAGATGCCAGAAATCTAGTTTCTAAATTAAGTTGCAATTGAACCCTTTTTGAAAGAGTTATGGGTTATTAAAGTTTCCAAAGAATTTTGCTTCTTTAAAAATGCCAATTTTTCTTAATTTTTTTACGTTTTTGGCCATATTTTCTAAAATATTGATTCAAATCGACTTCGGTAAAGTGATTTATATATATTCAGATGCCAGAAATCTACTTCTTTAAATTAAATTGCATTTGAACATTTTTTGAAAGAGTTATGGGTTATTAAAGTTTCCAAAGTATTTTGCTTTTTTAAAAATGCCACTTCTATTAATTTTTGCACCTTTTTGGCTATATTTTCTAAAATATTGATTCAAATCGACTTCGGTAAAGTGATTTATATGTATTCAGATGCCAGAAATCTAGTTTCTAAATTAAGTTGCAATTGAACCTTTTTTGAAAGAGTTATGGGTTATTAAAGTTTCCAAAGAATTTTGCTTTTTTTGAAAATGCCAATTTTTCTTAATTTTTTTACGTTTTTGGCCATATTTTCTAAAATATTGATTCAAATCGACTTCGGTAAAGTGATTTATATATATTCAGATGCCAGAAATCTACTTCTTTAAATTAAATTGCATTTGAACATTTTTTCCAAAGTATTTTGCTTTTTTAAAAATGCCACTTCTATTAATTTTTGCACCTTTTTGGCTATATTTTCTAAAATATTGATTCAAATCGACTTCGGTAAAGTGATTTATATGTATTCAGATGCCAGAAATCTAGTTTCTAAATTAAGTTGCAATTGAACCTTTTTTGAAAGAGTTATGGGTTATTAAAGTTTCCAAAGAATTTTGCTTCTTTAAAAATGCCAATTTTTATTTATTTTTTTACGTTTTTTCCCATATTTTCTAAAATATTGATTCAAATCGACTTCGGTAAAGTGATTTATATATATTCAGATGCCAGAAATCTAGTTTCCAAATTAAGTTGCAATTAAACATTTTTTGAAAGAGTTATGGGATATTAAAGTTTCCTAAGTATTTTGCTTCTTTAAAAATGCCAATTCTATTAATTTTTGCACCAAAAATCTAGTTTCCAAATTAAGTTGCAATTAAACATTTTTTTAAAGAGTTATGGGTTATTAAAGTTTCCAAAGTATTTTGCTTTTTTAAAAATGTCAATTTTTATTAATTTTTTTACGTTTTTGGCCATATCTTCTAAAATATTGATTCAAAACGACTTCGGTAAAGTGATTTATATATATTCAGATGCCAGAAATCTAGTTTCTAAATTAAGTTGCAATTGAACCTTTTTTGAAAGAGTTATGGGATATTAAAGTTTCCTAAGTATTTTGCTTCTTTAAAAATGCCAATTCTATTAATTTTTGCACCAAAAATCTAGTTTCCAAATTAAGTTGCAATTAAACATTTTTTGAAAGAGTTATGGGTTATTAAAGTCTCCAAAGTATTTTGCTTTTTTAAAAATGCCAATTTTTTTAATTTTTTCACCTTTTAGGCCATATTTTCTAAAATTTCGATTCAAATCGACTTTGGTAAAGTGATTTATTTATTTTCAGATGCCAGAAATCTAGTTTCCAAATTAAGTTGCAATTGAACATTTTTTGAAAGAGTTATGGGTTATTAAAGTTCCCAAAGTATTTTGCTTTTTCAAAAACGCCAATTTTTTTAATTTTTTCACCTTTTAGGCCATATTTTCTAAAATATTGATTCAAATCGACTTCGATTAAGTGATTTATATATATTCAGATGCCAGAAATTTATTTTCCAAACTAATTTGAAATTGAACCTTTTTTGAAAGAGTTATGGGTTATTAAAGTTCCCAAAGTATTTTGCTTTTTTAATAACGCCTATTTTTATTAATTTTTTCATCTTTTAGGCCATATTTTCTAAAATGTTGATTCAAATCGACTTCGGTAAAGTGATTTATATATATTCAGATGCCAGAAATGTACTTTCCAAATTAAATTGCAATTGAACATTTTTTGAAAGAGTTATGGGTTATTAAAGTTTCCAAAGTATTTTTCTTTTAAAAAATACTAATTTTTTTTAATGTTTTTACTTTTTTAACCATATTTTCCAAAATATTGATTAAAAACGACTTTGGTAAAGTGATTTATATATATTCAGATGCCAGAAATGTACTTTCCAAATTAAGTTGCAATTGAACTTTTTTTGAAAGAGTTATGGGTTATTAAAGTTTCCAAAGTATTTTGCTTTTTTTAAACTGCCAATTTTTTTAAATGTTTTCACCTTTTTAACCATATTTTCTAAAATATTGATTCAAATCGACTTCGCCAGCGAATTATATACAGCAGGTTGGCTGATAAGTCCCCGGACTAACAAAGAAAATCACATTTTTTTTGTCAAAATTCGTTTTTTATTCAACATAGTTCCCTTCAAGAGCGATACAACGATTATATCGACCTTCCAATGTTGATGACCAATACGTTCCTTTGATATCTTTAAGGCCTCTGCTATCTCGATCAACTTTATTTTACGGTCATTCAAAATCATTTTGTGGATTTTTTTGATGTTTTCGACGGTAACCACCACGCATAAATTCTGCATACCAATCAATGATTGGGGCAGACTCCGGAAACTCATTATCAAGCCAAGTTTTCTACAATAACTAAGCATATTCAACATGGGGTATGTTATTTATATAGCGTAAAATTCTGAAGGTTTTTTATTTTTAAAGGATATTCGAATATTTCATAACATTATATTTAAAATTAATATATTAAATAATAAAACAATATTTGTATTTATTTTGTTTCCTTTGGCGGATTTGTAAATTTAATTTTATTGCCAATAATATCACGACTGCGTATATTTTTAATATACAATAAATTAATTAAAATTGCATATTCCTACCTATTTAAATTGAACTAATTTTTTTAAATTTTCCTACCTACAATTAAACTAAATTTTTTAATTTCCCTACCTATTTAAATTGATCTAATATTTACAAATTTGTTGAACTATCTAGTATATAACAATTTTACAAAATATGTACATACTAATTTTTAAATATGTACAAATTTGTTGCTAATTACAGCTAAGTTATAACTAGTTGTTATTTACAATTATTTGTTTTTTTTTTTTTGGGTTTTTACATTTTTTTTTTTTTTTTTTCGATTTTTTTGGTTGATTTTTTGTGTGTAAATTTGCTAGGATGCTGACACTGCCAGCTCCATCGGACGGTTCCTTCCAGTCCAATAATTAGTTGTTGCGGTTCTTCGACACGGACGCGGTTGAGACTCCGCCAGATGTTGGGTTCCCCGGCTCCATAAGTTGCTCGTCCAGAACTGGAGAGAGAGCGGCTCCTCAACCTTCTTCATCCTCAAGATGTTGTTCAGTAGAGAGTTGAGCTTGCAGTGCAGGTCGATTCATCGTTGCCTCGCTCTTTTATACCAGACCAGGTAGCTATGGGTAGACCTATCGGTAGGGTTCCCTCCTAATGACATTGACCTTGTGGAAAATTTCTATGGCTTGTCGGGAAATTCGCGATAAGCAGCCCTTGCCTATGCTCACTTAGGGATCGAGACAAAAGAAATTTGGGAAAGCAACATATGTGGGTGCGCTGTCGTAAACGCTTTTCCGAGAAAATTATCAGCGCTGTTTTCGCTGGCCTAAGTAAAGGTTTTTCTTCGAATTTCGTATCTTCCAAAAATGTCAGACATATTTAAGAGGGATTAGGATTGAAGATACGATTTCGATTTCTTTGTTTATAGATACTTTGTAAAGAACCCTAAGTTTTGATTTTTTGAAAATATGTATATTTATTTTATGATTAAAAAAATAGTAATTTTAATGTGTTTTATTAGTTATTTAATTGTTATTTCAGTCTATTTCAATTTCTATTTCTTCAAAATCGTCTCTTCGCTTCGTCACTTTATTCACAGTTGATTTCTTTCGAGTTTTTCTTAACTGAAAATATATGTATGAAAAAATAATAATAAATTTATTATTCAATAAGTTTGCTAATTTTATGAAAATATTATTGAAATTTGGAACATTTTGAAAATTTGTTGTTTTTGAAACTGTATATAAGATAATGACGGCTTAACAATCATTAAATAATTACATTTATTATTACTTTATTATCTTGAAATAAAATGATTAAAAATGGATTGAAATTTAGTAGACTTTATATCTGAGGTGAAGGCCTAGAGGGGCTTAGAATGGGGGAAGGGTAACCTATAACCATTTAAAATATGTTTCAAACATACCATGATCTTCTTAGTTCTCCGTATATTTGATTGATTTCTAACTGTCGAGCGTAGCGCCTTGACTTCATTCAATAACTTCTGCCGATCGTCCTTCAGAAAAAAGATCTCCCTCCTCAGTACATTCCTAATATGTCAAAATAATTATAAATTATAAAATATTTAACAAAATACTTAGTAGCGTAACCTACACTTCAATTTCAAGATTTCTGACGTAATCATCGCTTTCAGGATCAATGACTTCGATATCATTCTCCTCATTAGATTGTGGTTCGCATGTCGAATCTATGATTTCGAGTTCCACTCGAGCGAAAGTGGGAGAGTCCCTATTTTCTATGTACTCTTCTAATTCCTCATGTATGGTATACTCTATACAGTTATTATCTACGTCGTCATTTGCATTGAAGAATTCTTCTTTATTCTCGATCTCCGACGCTGTCTTCATTGGGGAGCATCTCTTCTTCTTTCTATCGTTCTTTGGTGTATTTCTCTTTACTTTATCCCGCTCTTGCCTTACTGTACTTTTCGCTGCTTTGACTGTACGTATTGTGGGAGAGGAGCCCGGCTTCAATATAGTTGGATTTTTGCGTGTGAAGCCTACAAATTGTCATTAATAAGTTTTGTACGTTTCGTTAGTCTCTTTTCAACTCTCACCTAATTCATATTGCATATTCCGCTCAAAGTCATCGGGCGAAAAGTGCTCATTACATACGCAGGCTAGTGTGGTAAGAGAGCTTATTAATAATTTACATAAATTTTATTTGCAACTTCTTCACCTGTTGAAGGGTTTGCGATTTCCCGCCCACAGAAGTCAATCCATTTCTGTAACTGCTCCTTGTCTTTGGGAAAGTGAAAATATCGCCATTTCCTGGTATTGCCATAGCGATTATTGTTGCCACAATTATTTACAGCACAACGCATTTTATGCTTTAATTTAACATTAAATCTTATTGAATATGGTTCCACGCATAAACAAATGCGGTCAGCTGTTCCGCCTATCGATATCACATATCGATGATTCCGATGAGGCTTACAACACTGTTTGTAACCGCTGACAGCTGTTGCTGCTCTTTTCAGTTTTGTTTTGTTTCACTTTCGGAATGTTGAAGAGCAGCAACTTAAATAGGTGATTTTAATATGCAATTTATATATAACCGAAAGCTGTCATAATTGTTACATGTTGTAGCGTAATCGATCAACTTGATGCAGAAAGTGCAACAGGTGGCATCGTTACAGATGTGCAACAGTTAAACAGTAACAAAAGGCAACCTGATGAGTCTGAGGAAGAATACAGCCTTGCAGCTTTACAGTTATCCCATGGCATTTTACAGATTGCGGAGCCGCCATTGGCGCGCGCAAGAGGCCAGCTTAAAGAGTTGATGTAAGATTTACTTTAACTACAGAGCTGAATGGTTAAATAATGTACGATTTTGCAGAGTCAAACAAAATAAACTCTACATAGACCTGTCCACAGAGAAATACAAATTAGATTGCGCTAAGGTGGCCAAACTAAACGATATGGTGAGTATGAGATATGAGGTGTGGTGAAATTTCGCATGTTCTGAGTAACCGTCATTATCAGTTTAAAAAAATGTCTGGGTATTTTAATTGGGGTGTAATAAACATGCCAGATTATCGCCAGACTACAATTTATGAATTGTTCGGCTGAATTTTATAACTTTTAACTCACTATTTAGATGAACGATGTGAAGCGGTATAAAGAGAAACTGGCGAGAATCAAAAAGGAAATGCAGAACATTTATCAGCGTACAAAAGTATTGAAGGTGAGCGCAACAAAGTTGAAAAAAAAAAACAAACCATTTAAAGTAACTTTATTGTTCTACAAAGCCATACAAATTGTCCATAAATAATAAGGGTAATAATACCAATAAGAATGTTGTGGTAATTAACTAAATATTTACACAACAAATGTGCATGCAGCCATTACTTAATCATTAACCTTAAGTGTATATCGTATTTTTCCACTGATTACAGAAACGGGCCGCCAACGTGGCCAACGCCAAACAGCGCGATTATCAGCGGAAACTGGAGAAACAACAGCAAGAGGAATCGCTAATCGGTAGCGGTGGCCATTAATTGTTAGGGCTTAGCCCTAAGCAGACCTCACATAGGAGCTACAGACTAGTATAATTAACGAAAAATACATCAATACATTTGGATAGTAACAATAATAATTATTCACCGCTTTGGTAATGGGAACAACACAAATTACATGAATATTTGTCTAAGCTAAGTAAGCATATTTTAATGATATTTCATTTTAACAATCTCTACATAATTATAATTCTTAAATAAATCAAACAGTTTATTAAATATGTTAATTCTCTTTTTAATTAAATATTCACTCTTTTCAATACTTTGAGATTTCACAGAAGATTGAAAGAATTCACATGCAAACAAAAATATGTTAATGGAATAATCATTTCTAAACTTTAATATAAGATATAAACATTTAAACATTCATAAACAATTTCAAAATCCATGCCATTAACTACGTTTATGATACGATACGGCAAGCTGATTTCAAATCACGTAAAACACAAACGTAGTTTATACTTTATATATATATATATATATATGTCTGTGTGTGTGTGTTTGTGCATGCATATATGTATGCATAGTGTGGTTGTGTGTGTGTGTTTAATTTGTTGCTAGTTAAGTTTAAAATATAGTACAACTAGAGTTACAATTATGTATAATTATAATAAACACATGCAGCAGCAATTGGAAGAGGATGAATATCGTAGAGAATGTGTGTTGGGTGTTCTCCAGCTGATTGACTGACTATACGGGATTACGGATACGAATATGGATCACAGTAGACACGGATATAGAGAGAGATATCAACGAGCTGCTTAGCTAACACTAGTATATTCCTGTTCATTCAGCATGTGCATTGCATCTGTCGGTGCAAAATATTTGACAGTGCCTAAAAAAGTTTTTGGAATGTCGATTAGTTTTAACATATATCATACAAACTTATTTTATAGTGATAATAATAAATCTTATTAATTATATTATCAATTAAAGTAAAAATAATAATGAAAAGAAATTCAGAAATTAACAATTTTATTTTTGGATAAAATTTGGAAAACTTTTTCGAATAATAAAAATGGCAATAAAAATAAAAGGGTTTATAATACATTTGATAATATTCATATAAAGATTATTGTCCAATTTTTTAAATTCGTTTATTATAGTATTTTTGGCTAGTTCGAGCAGTCGAAGCGTCAACATCAAAAAATTTTTTCTACAAATCCGAGAAATAAATTTTGAAAAAATAAGTGAAACATCGCACCAAACTTGAGTTTTGGGCACTGCTTCAAGCGGTGTCGGCATTTGGACAATAGCAAACTCAGAAAAGAAGAGTTGCTCTTCTGCATTGCTTGCCCACTGGGCAACGGTACACCCCTCTCACCGCGCGCGAGCTCGTACAAGAGGGGGTAGAGTCCGAGACGCTTATCAGCAAAGTGAACCGATTGTAAACAACTAAAATAACTTGGAACACCACTTACAATAACAACTCGTACCAATAATATGGATATGGTAAATTCCTCTGACACCTCGCTTAGCAATAAGCAGGCTGTGCACGAGGAAATGTACCGTATAACTGGCAAAAAGTCTGCTGAATTACTCTCTGAGATCCGGCTAGAGACGCAGAGATCACTGATAGCCTGCCAACGCTATACTGCTGCAACAAAATCAGCCAACACCTCTACTGAAGTTGCATCCACCAGCGCTGCTGCTAGCCAATGCATACTATCGCCTACTGCAAACAGTAGCCCATATGCTACTCACACTAATGCTCCTCAGTGCTCCTCCAACATTACAATCTCTAGAGCCACAGCCGCTTCCAGACTGCTTGCTGCACAAGCCACAAAAACGATAAAAAGAAAGAGAGGTAAGCCTCTCCATAATGCTATCAGTGCCAAGCGCGTGGACGTCAAGCCAGCTCGACGCCCGAGCTCCAGCATGAGCCAGGTATTAAACTCTAGCAATAGATTTGCTACTCTTGATATGGATATAGATGGTAATGAAGAAGTCATTCCTGAAGATATTGCCGAACCATGCTCTGATGTTACTGGGCCTGCGGCAGATAACAGCGATCCTATTGCGACTGCTGATAGCAACCAGCTCAAAGGCTCCCCGAAGCCACCTCAAATAGTCACCGATGTTGATAACCTAAATGATCTCTTAGAAATTATACAGGAGGTAGCTAATCTAGATAATGCTCTGATTAAGGTCAATCAAGGAAGCACTGTTCGTATTCTTCCTAAGGATAGTGACACATATAGAGCAATCGTGAGCCGATTAGAGGACATTGGCTTGCAATTCCACACATATCAAATGAAAACAGAAAAACCGCATAGAATAGTAGTAAGGGACCTACATCATAGTACCCTAAATCCTGACATCATTGCAGGCTTCAAATCAATTGGCTTCGAAGTATTACACATCCATAACCCGTACTCTAGAATCAACAGGGATGAAAAGCTTAACATATTTTTCATTAATATTAAGCCGTGCACAAATATAAATGAAATATACCAGGTCCGGACTCTCTGCAGACAGAGAGTGCGAATCGAAAGAATGCGTAAAGCTACAGAAATTGCGCAATGTCTGAGATGCCAAGAATATGGCCACACAGCCAGATACTGCCGTCGCAAACCTAACTGTGCAAGATGTGGAGAAGACCATAATACAAAAGACTGTATGCGGGCACCAGATGATCCGCCCACTTGCTTCCACTGTGGAGAAAGCCATATGTCCAGCTATAAGGGATGTGAACGGTACCAGCAGCTTCTTAAACGCTCTAGGGGGCCTGGGCAGAGAGCTAATAATCCATTTAGGGAGAACAGAGGGTCTGCAAATCAGCAAGCTACCTTTCGTCCTGCAGCTTCAGCCGCAGCCGTAGTCTCGACCCCAGCTTTTACGGACTCACAACAATTTCCTCTACTGCAACATGGGCGTACCAGACGGGATAAGAATCAACATCTATCGCAGCAATCACTGCAGGAAACGCAGATAAGTCTCAGAAGCTCCTACGCTGCTATAGCCAAAGGTAGCGCAAGCAGAACTGTAGCCACAGAGAAACTGGATATTCAGACACTATTACAACAGCAACAACAACAATTCCAGGAGTGGCAAAATCAGCTTCAGCAGCAGCAGCAACAGCAATTCCTTCTATGGTTACAGCAGCAACAGCAAGAACAGAAACTACAGAAGCAAATTGATAGCCAAAGGTTAGAGAAGCTTGAAAGAATTGTGTCAGAGATGGCCACAAAAATTAGTCAGCTGACTGGGGCCCAGCTCCAGGACAAAGCTTCTGCCTCGCAATGAACCAGTTAAAGGTCCTTATCTGGAATGTCAATGGCATTTCAGGGAAAGCCAAGGATGTCGAACTTTTCGCTCACAACAATAACATTGATATCCTTCTTCTGACAGAAACCAGGCTAAACCGGGGTACTATTGCAAAAGTTTACGGTTATGCGGTCTACCCAGCCTACAGACCATCGGCCAACAATCGCAGCGGCGGGGGAGCAGCAGTTCTGGTGAGAAACTCCCTTCGCCACTTCCCTCAGAGAGTTATTGAGACGAGAGATATTCAGTTGGCTACAGTGAAGGTTACCACAGAACTGGGTGACATGGTATTCAGCGCTATTTACTGCTCTCCAAGGAACAGAATTGAGGAAAGGCAATTCGCAAGCTTACTCCGGGCCTGTGGTCAAAGGTATTTGATTGGTGGAGATTGGAATGCACGGCACTGGCTGTGGGGTGATATATATAATTCACGTAGGGGAAGTGAACTCGCTGCAGCAATAGCCACCACGGAAGCCAAGATCCTGGCTACGGGGTCACCCACCAGATACCCTTATGTGCCCAGCCATACACCAACTTGCATCGACTTCGCTATATATCATGGCATACCCGATACCATAACTCGAATTCATGACAGTTGGGACCTAGACTCAGACCATCTAGCGTTAATTGTTACATTAGGTGCAGCTGGAACGAACGTCGACCCAAAGCCTCGCCTCATTTCTCACCGCACTGATATCGAGCTGTTTAGGCACCACCTAGATAGAGCCTTTCAGAATAATATGGCACTGGAATCCGCGGACGATATTGACCAGGCAGTCGAGGACTTGAATAACGAAATATCCAGGGCTGCTGCAGCTGCAACTCCCAATACGCAGCCGACAGCACCAGCCCCTTATGGCATCTTACTAACAAGAGAGGTCAAAGAAATGCTTGCAGCTAAGAGGCGACTCCGAAGGCGAGCGATCCGTACGCAAGATCCCTGGGATCGACTCCAGTGGAACCGGGCGGCGAAACAGTTACGAGGCATGCTACAAGAACTAAGAAGCGACTTCTTCGAGCAAAAACTAGCATCAATGGACTACACAGCTGATGCCAACTACTCCCTGTGGAAGTGTACCAAGTCCCTAAAGAGGCAGCCATTTCGGCAAGTCCCTGTCCGCTGCTCAGGAGGACGCCCAGCCAAAAATGAGGAGGAGCAAGCGAATGTTTTTGCCCAACACCTGGAGGCTCGCTTCACCGAGTATGACTTTGCCACAGTGGCACAGATCAGGGAGACCCTAACCAGCCTTGAGATGCCGTTACAGATGTCTCCACCAATCCAACCAATCTCCGTGGACGAAATAGGTGAGGTAATTGCTAACTTGCCGCGTAACAAGGCGCCCGGACTCGACAGAATTTGCCACAACACCTTGAAGGCTCTTCCGCATAGTGCGTTGCTACGAACTGAGGCCATTTTCAACGCTATGCTAACATTGCAGCATTTTCCGAAGCAGTGGAAGATGGCGGCGATTATTATGATTCACAAACCGGGAAAAAAGGAGGACGATCCGGAATCCTATCGCCCTATCAGCCTGCTGCCTTCTCTTTCAAAGGTCTGGGAGAGGATACTTGCACAGAGACTACAAAAAACAATAGAGCAGCATAACATTATACCGGATCACCAATTTGGATTTCGTACAGGCCATGGCACCATTGAGCAGGTACACAGGCTGGTTAGGCACATTCTGCAGGCTTACGACCAACGGGACTACTGCAATGCGGTCTTTATCGACATGCAACAGGCATTCGACAGGGTATGGCACGATGGCCTTCTCTATAAAATAAAAAACTACCTGCCTGCACCTTAAATCTGCATACCGTAGAGGAGCAGATAAACAGGCATACCAGTAGATACGGCGACAGGCTGGAGAGGCACCGCAGTTTGTTGGCACGGCAACTACTCCCTGCCAGGCCTCTCAGGAGGCTGAAAAGACCCGGCTTTGCCAAGACGCTGGGGAGGCGACAATAATTTAGTTTAATTCCTTTGTACATACATACATATATAAATCAATCCTCTTGTCTTCAGCAAGGGGTTAGGTGTTAAGTAGTTGTAATTGTATAGTTATGGTACGTTTTGTTGTACCGGTTCTATATTTAATAAACAAAGTTTCCAAAAAAAGTATTTTTGGCATGTTAAATTTCTAAACAAATATAATATTTTGGTCAATGGTAACGGAACTTTCGAAATGTCTATAAGCTGCAATTGAGTTGCTGAGTTTTAAACTGAGTTCTTTCCAAGTCTTCCTATACATATAAACAGTAATAGATATATAATCAAAAATAAATGCCTCCATTTGCAAATTTTTAGCTTCTATATAAAAATTCATGACTTCCCTATAGTCTCAAAATCTTCTTAGCTGCTCTATAAAAATATCAAAAATTACGATATTGAAGTCTTTCAATAACAGTATTGGCCTTACGATAGGAATATGAAATTTATTATATAAATTCTGGAATTTAGGGAAATCAAACTATCCTAGCTCAAATCGACATCCCTAAAGTCACCTTCGTACTTAGAACTATTCGGATGGACGATGGGTTTGGCAGTGTCTCCGGTTCCGTCTGCCTCCGTTATGGCAGGTTCGGAGCTGGGGACAGTGGAGGGGGAAATACCCTTACCATTTTCGTGTGGAGTATTGCGTTGCAAATACATCTGCACACAGACATGGATGATGAACACAATGAAGGCGCCAATGCCAAAGATTTCGAATGTGGTGCGTCCGCTGACGGCCTCAAAGAGTTGTCCAGCCACCTGGCTGCCAATGGACACGCCGACACCCTCAAAAATGGCACCCACAAGACTCTGTCAACCAAAGATCACAGCATTAGTAGAATGGAAACAGATCTAGGAGGAGATGTGAAGTACCTGCATGGTGGCCTCGGTACCAGGTGGAGCCACAATGCTGGCATAGGAGGCCATTGTCGCGTAGAACAGGCCAAAGGTGACGCCGTTGAGCAGCTCAATGGGCAGTACATACCAGGGATTCTCTAGCATGGAGTACAGAATGAAACGTACACCAAATCCAAAGAGCACCAGACTCATGGCATTCACATGCCCCATGCGCTTCAGTATCCAGCCAGAGAGGAAGAAGACCGGCAACTCTCCGCCAAAGCATTGTATGCCCATGACGAGACCCTCCAGAGTCTTGATGTACTTGCCACCATCATAAGGCTGAGCCAGATCGTCCAGATAGAGGAACAGAAAGTTCCAGATGAGTGCCGTGCAGAGGCCAACGGCGACACACCACAAAAAGAAGATGACGCAACGCATCGATAGAAACATTTGTCCCACATCCTTCAATATACTGGACGACATGTGTGTCTGGGTATGCTGCAACAAGGACGAATCATATTAGTTGCCATCACAGGCCTTGGAAGAGAACTTACCTTCAGCTTGGTGGAGGCGAGCATATCGAAGCCAAGTATGACCAGTGTCATCCAGAAGACAATTGTATAGTTCTTCTCCGTGGATCCCTCCTCAGACATGACATCCACCAGCAGTCCCGCCAGCAGGGCAAACAGTCCCCAGCCCAGGGAACCGCACAGACGCTGCTTGCCATACAAATGGTGACGATCCCCGAGCAGGGCAAAACATATGGCATCCCCGATGCTCACGACGACAGCCATGCCCACCCAGCTGATGATGAGCATGCCGAAGAAGAACCAGAACTGGGGCTTGGCAGCGGCATTCCGGGTATTGATCATCTTATCGAATACCGTATTATTACAACTCATCTGGCATTTGGAGCGGAACTGAGCCTGTTCCTTGGGGCAATAGAAGGTCACATTCTGCGACTCAAGCGTACCCCTATCATGGGGTATTATAAAGTTCAGGCACTTGCCATTTCCCTCGGCCATCGGTTCCTCGATGACATCCTTCATGCTGAGGAATGTGTGGAAATCCATCCAGGACTTGGTTCGATTTGATAGGCATGTGCTAGTGGAATTCTTAAGCCAATCCTGGCACACAGTCTCCCACATTTCGGGCATCATCTGGCAATGCATTTTGCAGTCCAGCGTAAGATTACCGAAATGATTCTCCAGCTGCTGTCCCGTGTCCGCAGGATAGTCCGCGCAATAACGTATATTCGAGACACCTGCATGGCAGTGGAACTGCGTCTCGGGCTCCACGGGGGGCACGAACATGATCATGAAGAAGGCAACGGCAGTGAGCAGCTGTCCGCCCAGGAACAGAAACCGATGGCGATGATAGCTGAGGCGAGCAGAGAGGGACAAGAAAGTTAAGTTGATCAGTTTACTGGGGTTCTTAAATATTTTAAATTTAATAAAAAAACAAAATCAAAAATATTTTTGGATATACCTACCGATCTGCTATATAGCCAAATATGGGCTTGGCCAGCAGTCCAATAATGGGCAAGATCATGTAGATGGTGCCCACAACGACCGTGGAGTAGCCCAGTTGTATGGCCAGTTGGGGCATAAAGGGTACCACGGGTGCGGTGCCTGTCGTAGTTTCAAAATATTTAGTTCATGCAAATAAAAACAAGACGAGATATGCAGATTAGTTAGGCTGCGTGGGATGTGTCCAAGTCCACGATGCTGCTGATATGCTCAACTTATAAGAGCACAACTGATATAAGCACGACTCCAATATACCCTGTAATGCTCGAAAATCGATAACCTACAAACTAAACTAAATTAAATTAAAGAGTAGAGATCTCTTTAAATTCGAGTATACCCCGTCTGTATGCGATAAGCAGGGTATCAGGTGTTGGATTGCTCAGTGAATTGTCCAAATATGAATTTGTGGGTGTTTTATGACTGATAAGCAACGTGCTTAATTATCAAGCACAAATATTTTCTGGCATTTTCCTAGAGTTCATATTATATAGGCCCCATATTCCTGTGCATACTCACGTAACGTAGTATAAGTATATGGTTTGCCAGTATATTTCGACAATATATGTATATATTGCGTAACATTTTTAATTAATTTGAAAGTAGAATTTTAGTTTAATTGCTCCTGATACCAGTTGTGCCGTCTCCCTCTTTCTCTCTGTTCGTCGTCTGTCGCTTCACTGTCAGTCTGCCTCTGTATGTGTTTGTATACATATGTACATATGTACATACATATGTGTCAGATTTGATGTGGGGTCACGAAGGCCGAGGGCTAAGCACCGTGGGGACTGTCACTCTGTTAAGTTAATTGACATGCCCACTTTACAGCTAAACGTGTACAGGTAACAAGGCTTAACATTGCCAAATATCCCAAAACAACTATCGCTACTAATGTCTATCGATAGCTGATAAGTGCTGATCGTGCGCTTTGTTGTGGCAGTCAGTGTAGGCGCCGGCAACACATACATACATACATATTGTTCGATTGAACTATGAGCCAAAGCTTCTCAGGGATCAAATTGATTGTTGTACAATTGATATTTTGCCAACATGCTTATCAATTTAATTTACCATTCATATAGATAGATATTCATATATTAGAGTACATATGAATATCGTATACCAAATGGGGTTATCAGCGCACCTAAGCTCAATCACTCGCTCTCTCTCTCGCTCTTCTTACTCTCTCTCTCTCTCTAACGCACTCTCTTTCTCACTGTTATCAGTTTGACACTTGTTCGATTTTCTTGTAAGTGAATAGTGCGTGCAAAACCGAAAGTCAAGTGAGTAGTGTAAGTAATTAGCAAGGCACTTATAATAATGACATTTATTATTGCTATTGTACTGTTGTTGTGTTCTTACCGGCATTGAAGAGAAAGTAATGTGCCTTCATGGGCAACAAATCCTTATCGATCTTTGCCTTCATGTTGTCTCTGATTGGGTTTTGTTGCTGTCTGATTGCTTAATTTGTGAAATATTTCCAAATTGAACGAATGCCAAAAAATGCTTGCGTCTCTTGTTTCCCTCGTTACGAATTTCAGTTAAAGTAAAACACGAGTAATTATCTTACACACACACTCACACACACACGCGCATAGTTGAGTTGATCACGTTTCGCGTATTTCGAATAAGAATGTGCAAGTGTCAGCAATTGTAAATATAGCATTTTCCATGCTAAACTTAGCTTGTTTATTATAGAATATTATAGAATGAATGCATTAACTACTTAGATTCTTATTAGACCAACTATGAATGCTGATGAGTTAGAAACCTGTCGTGTTAAGCTGTCTCTATATGTTTGTATATGCATATCAATTTATATACTGTTTACTTTTCCCGCTTATCGTTTGCACACAAATTTAGCAAAATTCATCAAATGAACGCCCACAGAACTCAAACAAATATCATAAGCACTCTGGCACCGCCGACCATGCCTCAAATCTGAGTGCACGCACACAGAAGAATTAAACAAAACTGACGACAAAAACAGCTGGCTGACGATGGCTCTGCAATCATACATAGCACTGGCTGCGCAACTTTGCGTTAACAGTGCTCGTCATGCGCTCTGTTAACGCACGCAATTTTGCGTCTGCACATTACGCGCCTCCGTAGAAATTCGCATAGAATATTTGTTTAAATGGCAAATTGCCACCACACACGATTTAATCTTATGCTAATATTGGTTCTATATAGGTGTTAAATAACTTATAATCGTACAATAGAGAAATCGGGAAATATCAGTCATACATATGGCTATATTGCTGCTGATAGACGTGTATGTAGTTCTCCTTCTCCTGGGGCGTCATCTGGGCAATTAGCTTGTCATCCAGTTTATCCAGGGAATGCGGTCGTCCCGCCACAAGCACAATTGGTACATCGTCTTCTTCCTCTTCGGAATCCGACATAATTTGATTATCAAATTTGACATTTGCTGTAAAGGATAGTTGGATAATTAGGAATTGATCCCATCCCATCACATCATCCCATCGCTCAATACTTACGAATCTTTGTGTTATCAATATCGTTCTCATCGTCGCTGGAATCACTGGAGTTGGCATTGGACGAACCTTTGCGCAAACCTTTCAGGTGGGGCTCTTGTTGATTGGGTTGTCGCTCGTGCTGCAGCAGCACCGACATAATGTCCTCGTTCTCCTTCTTGTTGCGATGCCCCGACGTGCTCGTCTGCGGCGCCTCCGATAGGGAGTTGCTCTCACCATCGGCACCCGCATCCGTTATCACAGTGCTCTCCGTCATCCAGATGGGACGCGATTTACGTTCAACCACCACATCGGGTACATCGTCGCCACCTATCGTGACATCGACACGTGCCTCCTCCACGGCAAATCCTTGATTTCTCGTCGCCTCCCCAGACCATTGCATGCCGTCTGGCCGCATGGCATTGGGCTTGGTTATGCCTCGTATCGTGTCCAGATCGACAGGTTCGGGCTCAAGCACCTCGGGCGCCAGCTTGATGCCCTCCACTTCGCGGAGCAGATCGTACAGTGGCTGTAGTTGATCATTGAAGTGGGCGAGCATGAGGCGCGAGTCCTTCTTTGGCATCGCAGCACTGTCCTCCTCCACGTGGCTGCCGCAGTACGTGCAGCGGAACTCCAACGTGGTCATGTCGAACAACTGGTCCGCTTCGAGATCTGTGAATGTCTTGGAGCAGGCGGAACACTTGAAGCTGGCGCGGCTCGTCGCATCGCGTTCCTCCGTCTCCATGCGTTTCCGCATCAAGTCCAGCTTGTATTTGACCACGTTCACAAATGTTTTGTAGTTGATAAAGTAATAGTTGACCTTCTGGGCTTTGCCATCTGGTCCCGTCTCCATTTTCAGTCGCATCTGTATAAACTTATCAGTTCGCAACGATGTAATCCGTGCTCTCAGCTGCTTCTTCTCAAATCGCAACAGTTCCCCGATGTCGTCCTCCTTCATGCAGGGATTCCGCACCAGCATGTCTATGATGAGCGCGTCCTCCAGCGTGTAGAAACCACGCACAACCAGTCGTGCCAGTTGCTTCAGACTGCTGGGCACTTCGGTAACATAACGTATTTCGGATTTAGCGGGCGCTGCATTTGCTGCACTCGCCGATGTCGACGACATTTTTAACAAATCCCGAGTCGCAACAAATGCTGCTGAGCTCTTCTTCTTGTTTGCCGAAATGCTTCTTCTTTCGGTTTTACCGCCACTTGCTTCCATGTTAACTAACAGCAAATATCGCTATTGAATGATTCAGCGATTATCTTACGATACATCGATAACAACATCTAATTATAATACGCTATGGCGGGAAAATTTAAAATGTCGCCAAATTGTGTGCGATTCCACAAATTGTTTTTTATTTGTTTAAGTGTAACTCAATTATCTTATAGAAAATTGAGCAACTTTATTCTCGAAGCATTTTTTACTTTATGTGGCTAGAGTCTGAGTGTCATTAAGTAAAGTTTGCATACAGAATAAATGAGCGAAGACAGTGATGCATGAAATATTAAGTACTCAGCCAACGACGACACAAAGCAACCGCATAAACAAAAGGACTTGTTGGAGTACTTACATGCAGTTGAAAACGTATGGAGTACTTTCAAAACAAAGCCAAAAAAGAAATGGATAAGTGAGGGAAAGGTGAAGAAATTTCAATATTAAAAGGGTAATAACCTTGAAAGCACCTGAAATATTTAGTCACAACAGTATGACAGCTAACTGCAATGTAATTAAACAAAAATGTTTTTCCCACTAACTGACTATCAATGTGATATGATGATCAATCAAAATTCATCTTAATTCTACTGTTCAAAAATACATACATATAATTAAATAATAATTTTGATTTTGAAAAGCTTTTGCTTTTTTATGTTCTCACTAGCGCTGATGTTGTCTGCTCTTGTTCTCTCTCTCTCACTGGTGTTGGGGGTGTATTTGGCACGTTGATTTCTTACATACACAACAACAACAACAACTGCAATGCGCATCATCTTTGTCAGTTACAGCAAAAACAATGACCAACAGCCAGTTGCGTAGTTAACAGGGATGCCAACTGTTAAGTGCGATGTTAGTCCCCAGTGCAGGCATATATGCCATGTCCATATGAGCAACACAACTCAGCGCGCAGGCTCTACTGTTAACGCTCTCTCTGTTAATGGCTTTTTTTCCGCTCTTATTTTCTCCCGTTTTTCGGAAGCTTTTGCACTTTTTACACTTTCGCTGGTCGCATCGGGCTGCAGTTATGAGACGTACGCGCTTACGCTCGGCTGCCTAATTTTCGGTCAGAATTATCTGTAGAATTATTTTTTCCACGGCGCAGCAATAATTTTCCATACAAACAACAAACAAACAAACACAAACAAATGCGTGCAAATAAATTTGTGATAATTTCATTGCGGTAACCAAACGCATTTCATTTTACTTGTTATTTACATTCATACATACATACGTGCAATAAGTTCAGTTCGTTTTACAGTTAAATCTACGTTTGTTCCGTGTTAAAAAACGCGAAAAGCGGAGCCAAAGAAACCATTAAAAACAACAACATAACGCAAAAACACGTCGCGACGTTTGTAAAATTGATTTTTATCGCGTGTGACAAGCAAAAGAAAATTCCAAATAAATATATACATACATACATACATATGTATATAAAATAATCTTAAAATAAAATAAACACATATATAACATCACAAGGTGTGTGTGAAATTGCTAAGAAATCTTACAAGAAAGTAACCATAACAGCAGCAGTTTTAGATTTGTAGCCAAAAATTTTACGTTTGAATTGTTTTTCAACATTTGGGTTGCACGTGATTTGTTTGCATTTGCTTTTGTCTGGCCATTTACTATCGGCTCCATTCTCTACCTAACCATTCTCCAACACTGCTGTTTCCCCTCTCTTCATCTTCGTCTAACAAACAGCACTTGCAACCCTCAAGCGAAAGCCGGGCGCACACGGTCACCCCCACCATTGTAAGCACTTGGGGTGGCCCTCCACTCCCATTCATCGTGCCTCTTTATGTTCCGTCCGTCCATTCAACGGGCTGTCCGCACGTTTGCCCATCCATTCGCTTCAGTTTGAGCCTGAGCTTGTGATGTCATAGCTCAGCGACATCTACCCATAATAATAAAGGACTTTAGACATTCTGGCGCGACTCATAGCAGGATTCGTTATAGTCCCCCTCCCCTACATCACCCCACGAAATGTTGTTCTGCTCTTGGCTCAATTTTCGCTTTATAATGGACGGGTGGGGTGGACGTATACCTGGTTCCGAGGTGCCTCCCGATGTGATTTCCATATTGATTGGCAAGCGCAATGGAAAATGCCTTAAGTAGTGCCGTTAACTAAACATGCTTAGCTATATAGAGGTGTATATAAGGCTGTGCTATATACATATGTATATTCAAAATCGGGTCACAGTTGCATTTTGACCCAGTTAAAGAAGAAAACTGACGCACAGCCACCATGTGTTGCATGAATCAGCCTATTAATAGACATGCCATATAAGTCAGGATAAAGTACGAGATTTGTACTAAGTTCGTTACTAGAGTTATCTTAAGTTATAGAAATTCATATATGTTTTTCGCTCCGAAAAGAGGTTTAAAATGAATGTCAAGACTTGGTTTCACAAATATCTTAGCATACTTTTCTGCTTGAGTTTCTGTTGTTGAAACTAGCTTGAAGACTTTCGCAGAACGAATGAAGTGGTTTCATTTAGTAAATCTCTCTCCTCTGAATTTTATCGTAAATCGTAAAAAATTAATTTTATTATTATGTAAGTTCAACGATCAACGAGTTTTTTTTATTGTCCATATATACAATTTAAAGGAAAGGTTAAACTTTAGAATCTGAAAACTTGCAAAATTTTCATATATTATTCATATTTTCTGAATACTTTTATACGCCTGTCACATAAGTATGATTTAGTATTTGAGCTTTGATATGTCATTATGTCTAAAATTTCTGATAAATGTGGGAAAGTTGCGTGAATAAGCGTGGAAGGGAAGGGCATAGATTGGCAATCGTTTTATGTTGGGTTTCCTCAACGGCGGATTTATTTTGTTTTCATCGTTTAGATCAAAGCACAAATGGGAAATGAAAACAACAACGATACGAAAATCGATACAAAAAGCTGTCACAGCACGCATACAAATCCGGGTAAAAAGGACGCGTTTTTGCGTGCAGAGACTAGGCAATGGCTTCGTTAGAGCAAAGAGGGGGCTCGCAGAAGGGCGGCAATATAAGCATGGGGGGCCATAGATGCGAGCAAAGCAGCAGTTCCCGACACAGAGCCTAGAGTGTTTAGTGCTGAGCTAAGAGAGCGAGCGATTTAAAGCCAGCTGTAGTTACCGTTTCGCGGTCGAAGTGCCAGAGAATGAAGCAAAATCCAATAAGCAGTAGGCACGAAGTACAAGCGGAATAGAAGGAGAACCAAAAAAAAAAAAAAAACCGAACTCAACTCGAAACAAAAACTCCAAAAATAGACACACAGGCAAACGACGGAAAATACTCACAGTAGAGAGAGTGGAGAGAGATAGCTGTAAAAAAAAATGAAATAAGTACGGGCAAGTACACTCACACACACAGCCACAAGCTGAAAGAGAAAGAGGGAGAAAGAGAGAGAGAGAGTGCTGTGGTTTATGTATGTTTATGTGTGTGTGTGCGTGGGAGTTGAGAGTTATTTTGTCCGTAGCTTCGTCATTCACAGTCCTCGTAGAGCCACAGTTTTGCCGCACAGTATGCAGCTTATTTATACTGTCTGTATTATGCAAACGTTGTCTACGAGTTTTTTCCCCCCAGTTGCATGCCCTAACGACAGAGCTGTGTGTGGCACAGCTGGTGGCACTTCTCCAGCCGAGTTATCATCCGGGCAAAAAGTGCTGTCTGCTAAGCGCAATCATCAAATTATTGAGTTATTTAGAATTATATTATATATTTTCATTCTTTCGAATTTCCAATAAATTTTGAAGTTCTGTTTTAATGCATAAAGTTTTTGGCAGTACAGAAAGAAGCTCTGGCCAAGCATAAAATGCGTGTCAAAATTGTTAAGCATTTTGAGTCTTAAAAGTTTGTTCAATGTCATCAAAATTTTAATATTCAAAAAAGTAAATAATAAACACGCTGCCTTTGGGTCTTTTCTCAAAAGTCCAAGGGATTTATGTAACTTTTATAACACAAAGAAAATGTAAGCTTTTTATTTGACTTTGAGGTATGAAAATCGTTTGCATCGGCTGCGTATTCAAGTTGACAGTTGGCTATAATAACATAGTTAACCTTGTTCGATAGGTCAAGAATTGCAGGACGCACTGTAGACAACTTCAGTTGGCTAAAGAAGCGGAAATTGAAGACACACACATATAGAGAGAGAAAGAGAGCAAAAGAGACAGATATTCGCACACACACACAGACAATTGGACGATAACAGAGGCAGACAATGGTGTTTCCTCAACGCCACACACAATCTTTTTCGCTTTCGCTTTTCCTCTCTTTTTACTTCGAGGCACCCCTTTGTTTTGTGCTCTTGGCCCATTGTGCGGCGCCCCACAATCGGAAACGCAACAACAACTACAATAAGAAGAACAAGAACAAGAACAAGAAGGCAAACGCCAAGATTTGTAGTCGACTCCGTGTCGAGATGACGACAACGTACAACGTTCACCTTCAACTCGGCATGCTCGTATAATGTGGCAGCATGTGAGTGGGTTGAATATTCAGGTGAAGGGAAGGAACTGCGCCCCTATTTATGGCAATTAAATTGTCTTTCATGCTCAAATCCTTTGTTCGTCCTGATGAGCATTTTGCTGTTGCCTTTCCCGCCGCACATCTCGCACAGCATTTTTAATAACCTCATTTGTCTGAGATTGAAAGCAGGTTAAGTTCTTAAATTATTGCACACACTTGACTCACACATACTCGAACACGCATTTAAACATACACACACAGACAGACAGACAAACACTCTCTTGACATGCTTATAATTTCATATGTTTTCGTTGGAATCACTTGAAAGCCGAACTTAAGTTGTCCTAAATGGTGCAGATTTCATAGCATCAAGTATAGTATACCTCATTTGCACTGGCATTTCTATTGTTGTATAATAATGCCACTGCTGACAGCTGTTGAAAGTCGAACAACTTTTCAGACATGTTAAACTTCATTTACTTCCAATGGCCAAGGCAATGACTTTAGTGTGTTTGCCTCTGCTTTAGTTTTGGTATTTTCAAGCGCTTTATGTGTCAAATCAATTATGTGCTAAAAAATACCAAAGAGAGTAGAACTTCATATTCAGGTATACCCTCTCTCTTTACGTTGCACCTGTGTAATGAATTGCCGTCAGTTAAGCAGGTACAACAACAAGCATAACTGGAGCAACAATAATTCATCCTTCTATTCACTGAAGTATTCATTACCTTGGCATAGTTGCTTGTGTGTATGTTTGTTCACTATCGCAGTCACAGTTGTTTCTCTCGTGTCTACCTTTGTCGTGGTCGTCGTTGCTGCTGTTGTTGTTGTGGTTTATACATTGTTTGCTTTATCGCCGAAGTTTTACGTAGCCAGCACAACAAATCGCAAATGCCGAAAGGCTGTTGTGAGAGGGTAGAGCGGGACAGCATGATGAATAGTAGGTAAAGAATGACAGAAATGGCGGCATGGCGTGCAAAAACAACAACATGCCATACAAATGAATGTGGAACATAAATTTTTGTTTTCGTTTGCATGCGCTGTGTGCGAGCGAGATAGCTACTGTGGCAGGAGAGCCATAAAACGCAGCTTGAACCAAGGCTTAACAGGAAAAACTTAATAACTGTGTTTGTTTTTTTTTTTTTAATTTTGTTTGTCCTGTGTGTGGTTATTCTGCAGGTGTGGAGAGTGAAGGAGACGTAACAAGGTCAACTGCAACTGCACGATATGTAAAATAGAAGGCGTGTGAGAGCGACAGAGTGAGCAAGCAAGTGCCGGCAAAGCAAACTTGCCAGAGAAGAGAGGAACGTGGTAACAGTGCGGAAGTGATCGAGAGGGAAAGGGAAAGGGAGAGGGAGAGCGTGAGAGTGGCAAAGTGCATTTGTTTCAGCACACGATGTCATCGATCTCGGCACAGGGCGTGGTCGAGCGTGCCTCTGCCGAATTATCGAAACGCATCAACGGATTGGGATTACGCTCCAAGCATCATCATGCGAACAGCAACAGCAGCGGCAACACGGATAACTCCAACAACTCCAATACCTTGTCCAGCAGCGGCAGCTCATCCAGTGGCAAAACCTCTGTAATGGAGCGGGTGACCAATGCACTCTGCGGCGGCGGCAGCAGCAGCTCCAACTCCAACTCCAACACCAACGCGAATTCCAACAACAGCTCAAATTCCGGCGTATTGACGCCACAAACGCCGGATAAGCCCACACGTGGTGGCAACCAAAATCAGTCTGCTGCTGTTACGGCAGCCACTGGCAACACGCTCATCACCATGTCCAGCGGAGCGCCACAGCAACTCAGTTCCAATGTTCTGCCCGCCGCGCATCATACGTCCGCGCATCTTATGCAGCAGCAGCAACAACAACAACAACAGCAGCAGCAGCAACAGCAACAGCAACAACAGCAGCAGCTGCAAGCAATGGCAGGTTCCACTTTGATCAATTCGAATCATCACCTGGTCTTGGGTGGTGGTGTCGTGCCAACACCGCCTGGCGGCATGCCACTGGGAGCACCGCCCACGCCGACAGTCAAGTCGATAGCCAAGCAAATGAATATAACAATTCCGGCGCCCGGTTCGCCCACCTTTACCACCATGGGCATGGTGGCGGCACAGAAGGTGAGCAGCGGTGGGACGCCACTCCAAATGCGCAAACAGCTGCCCAATCCGCACCTGCATCATCCGTATGGTTCGGCGCAAGCCTCTCAATTGGCGGCCGCCGTCACCCAATCTGCGCTAATACTCCACAAGCACCCGCCACATATTCAGAGCATCGATGCCTTGATGCTGGACGATCGCTTCCTAAATCGCTTTTTCCAGTACTTCTCGCCCTACGAGCGACGTGTGCTCGCCCAGGTGTGCATCAAGTGGCGGGACATCCTCTATCGCAGTCCACGGTACTGGTCCGGACTGTTGCCCACGCTGCAGTGCCGCGAGCTGCGTCTGATGCCCGCCTGTGATCGTGGCAAGCTCTATAATTCGCTCATCCGGCGTGGATTCCATGCGCTGGGCCTGGTTGGTGCCTCCGATGAGGACGCCCTCGATGTGGTGCACTCGTTCCCGCTCGCCTCCAAGCATGTGCATTCACTGAGCCTGCGCTGCTCATCGATCAGTGATCGTGGCCTGGAAACGTTACTCGATCATTTGCAGGTGAGTTACGAGCGAAACAAAATAAGGGATTGTTGAGAGTATTATCATAAAATTTATTTATTTTCTTTATTTATTTAATGTCAACTATTAACAGTCGACAGAATTTAATTAAAATTTCATATAAAATTAGAATTAAATAAAAAGAAATAAAAAATAAAATAAAAAAATAAATAGTTCTGGGGTGAGTAGATTGTAAATTGATTCAAAATTTGTTGGTAGGATTGGGGAAACCCAGAAAACCCCAATCAAATCAATGACCACCACCAGAGATTATGTGATTACTGTGTGAGTAAATGTTCTTAGATTAAGGCTTTATTAGTGGAAACATAAGACTCTAAACTAATAACCCCGTAAAGTCTGTTAAACTCAGAACATAGTACTCTAAATGGTTCATGCATAAGGTAATTAGTAGGGCAAGTGCTAATTGTTAATAAGGAAAAGAAAGGGGTAGATTTAATTGGAATTAAAAAGTTCAATTTGTTAATTAAGAAAGAAGACGAAAGGAGGCGACCACAAACAGGACCCATACTCGAGGATGGGACGTACCAGAGAGACGTAAAACTGTTTAGTCGTATAAGGGTCATTGAATTCCTTGGAACAACGCTTAATGAAACCTAAGACCTTCATGGCTTTATTTCCCATGAACCCAATGTGATCATTGAAGGAGAGTTTACGATCAAGTACGATTCCTAGGTCATTGATTTGAGATATATTCTCAAGAAGATGGACGTCTAACAAGTGTTCAACATGCATAGGTTGTGTTTAGGGCAATAAGATTGGGTATTGTCTATTACATATGCGACCCCCGTTTATATAATCAGGTGTGTTCCTAATCTTGAAACCGTACGAATAGTACGCTTTAGGCATAGATAGTTGTTGCAAAATCGCACGTTTTGCTCGGATTCGGAATTGAGAACAGGCTTGTATTGCTGATCGATAGTTGTTAAATTGAAGATATATTTTGCTTAATATACCACACAATATTGAAGCGTATGACATGCTTAAAGAATTCTAAAGCATGTTCACCTAATACCCTGGATATGTCAGCAAAAATGTCGCATAAGATATATAGTAACGTATCTTCCATATTGATCATTCAGCGCTGTCAGAAGTTGGCTTTATTTGTCAGTCGAGGAAACCGATGATGCCTCCCATGACCGTGGGCGTTGCGCTTCTAGACTAGAGAATCTGTACAGAAAGTGTCTCTCAAAAAAGCCATTAAAAAAGTGAAATTTACGCTGTAGTCGAGTATGCTGAACTAAAAGTGCTAATGTTACTCATAAATGCTGAGAAGCAACTAATTTGCGTTACGTATCTTGGCAGAAACTTATCAGCATCCCAAATGAAAAGCATCACATACGAAAAGTGAAAAGAAAATGCGGGAAATCTATATATAGACCGCGTACGAAAATTCCTGGCAAGTGAAAACTATTTGCATTATTTTTAATATTTATTTAAGCAGCCAGAACACCCGTCTGCCAAAACTGAAAACTGAAACATGTTAGATGGCCAAGTGTGTCATCGCACGCGTATACCCCATTCGCAGCAGCTGAGCAGGGGTATGCGGAGGAAGGCAACAACAGGTGGAGGGAAATTGCGCGTGCGTCTGTCCGTCCCTCCGTCCGTCTGTCTGTCTGTGTGTATGAACGTGAATACTTTACGCTGGGAAAATTCACAACGATTTGATGCGATCAATTTCAAGCGCAAATCACTTCAAAGCAAATCGTCATAAATTTCATTTAATTATGTGAAATAATTCGTTTAGCTAATTTGTGTGCTAAATTGTGAATACACATCAAATATTCATTTTTATATTCATATGAATATGATTTGAATACGCTGCGAGTGTGGGTCGATACGCATCTTGCATTTTTTATAAGATGCATGGCAACGTGAATCTGTTTCCACAGATCAGACTCTTTTATTTGACATACATATATATATTCTATATATGATATAAGAATTTATTATTTATTTTGTTGTGCATAAATGTCGCATCATTTGGGCATGTAGTGTGATTAATATAAAACCTCAGTCTATCTTCCTCTATTTTGCCGAAGTTATGATTTTTATAAAATATCCAAAGGCGTTTTTAATTTAAAAATTTTTAAGGCAAATCAAAGTTTCCCCTTATGGGGCCATTTTTCACAAAATTTTGGCCGTATTTCACAATAATTTTGATTTCAAAATTTTCACAATTACATGCATTTTTCTAAAGAAACTGGCCAAAAATATTTAAAAATTTTAAATGTCAACATGGAAAAATTTTGAATGCAGTTTTATCTTAGTATCAAAACAATTGCCAGAAATGCAAAAATTTTGAAAATCGGTTGATTTTTGGCCAAGTTACGCTACTTTGAAATTTGGAACGTACCTTTACTTTGGAAAACCCCATTTTGAGATAATATTTCCACTATTTTGGTCATATTTTCCAAAATATTTCATTAAATCAAATAAGTTTTTGATGTAGATTTTAAATAGAACCTTAATAAATGATAAACTTTTATAAATCTTACCAATCGGTTGACTATTGGCAGAGATACAGCTAATCAAAGACTAGTCTTATAAAAAATGCCCATTTTGGACCATATTTTTCAAATTTTTGGCCATATTTTCTAAAATTTTGGAACAAATCACCTCAGGTAAAGTTTTTTATGCTTATTTTGATGCCCTAAATTGATTGGCCACAAAAAATTTCGATTTGAAAATTTTTACAATTTCAAGTATTTTTGCAAGGGGTTAGTATGCAAAAACGGCCAAAAATATCCAAAAACTTAAAAATGTCAACATGGAAAAATTTTGAATGCAGTTTTATCCTAGTATCAAAACCATTGCCAGAAATGCGAAAATTTTGAAAATCGGTTGATTTTTGGCCAAGTTACGCTACTTTAAAGTTTGGAACGTACCTTTACTTTGGAAGAGCCCCATTTTGAGATAATATTTCCACGATTTTGGTCATATTATCCAAAGTATTTCACTAAATCAAATGAGTTTTTGATGTATATTTTAAATAGAACCTTAACATATGATATTGCTGTAAAAATTTTTAAATTCGGCTTATTATTGGCGGAGATACAGCTAATCAAAGACTAGTCTTATAAAAAATGCCCATTTTGGACCATTTTTTAAAATATTTGGCCATATTTTCTAAAATATTGGTGCAAATCACCTCATGAAAGTTTATAATGCTAATTTTGATGGTTTGGAATGTAGCTTTACTTTTGAAAATCCCTATTTGGAGATAATTACTTCACGTTTTTAGTGCTTGTCTATCTTACTTTTTTAGATAATTAAATTGTGGCCAATTTAATAAAGGTTTCATCATCATTAAGAAACTATAAATATATTGAAAAGGAACTGAGCTTTGGCAGAAATATGGCTATATGAAATATGACTCGTATTTTTATAAAATGATGAAATTGTGCTTAATTTTGCACCTCGAAAATTTTTCCTAAATAATTGGTCCAATTCTCCATTGGTAATGTTTTGTGGGCTTATTATAATGCCAGAATCCTCCTAATTCAGTATGAACTTAGGCGAGATGTAGAGATTGAATGATTGGCAAATTGATGGATATTGTGTTAGAATAAGTAGTAGAAAGAGTAGTAGACAGAATTTTAGTAGTTACACAAGTGGATAATGCTGGTAGTAACTATTTTGTGGCACAGTTGATGTCTAATATGTATAAGTGAGTGGCATCGATCTGTCTCACTCTTTTGATAGCTCTCTGTCTCTGTCTTTCTCTTGCTACTAACTACAGTTTGAGTAACTGGAAGTATTTGCGGTTGCGTCAGTTTGCCAGTCAGTCATTTAGTCAGGCTTTGTCTGCGTGTCAATCTGCAATGTCGGAATTAATTCAATGTGAATGCATGTCATGTTCCCCGAGACCAGCATAAGTGTGTGTGCCTGTGTATGTGTGTGTGTGTGTGTGAGTAGTGTGTGTGCTTTGTGGGATTGTGCGTGTGTTACTGACAAATGGTTTGATTGCAATTTGTTGTCGCTGGGAATGTCAACAAGCATAGAGCATGTCGCGTGGCAGCAGCTGGGGACCCACTGATGGGAGCTGCGGTCCTCAGTTGGGAATAATTTTTGACCTTGGGGCATGCAGCAGATTGCATTCAACTGCAGTTGTCACAGCCACCCTTTCATAGCCCTTTAACTACCCTTTGCGTCACCCCGTTTCCCCGTTTCATAATTCTGCTTTGTTTCTATTGTTGTTGTTGTTTTTATTATTAACAAAAGTGTCTATAATTTGCCATAGTATCTGTGTTGGGATTGCGACGGAAATGCGACGAGTTCATATTTAATGGGGGCACATGGTTGGCAATTGGTTTTAGCGCAGCGACACGCGGCGTATACGTAATTTCCGCATTGCTGCCAACTCCAGAAGTTTTGACCCTTAAGCAGCTTGTGTCGTTAGTTCTCCTCACTCAATTTCAATGGCAGTTGAACTCTGCTGACCCATAAACAACCAGACGTTATGTGTTGTTGGCCAACAGTTATTTTCTTGGCCAAATTGAGAAAATTAAATGAACGAAAACTTAGAAGTGAATCTCAACCGGTTTTTAACTTAATTTAAGATTCGTTTATAAATATTTACTGTAATGCTTTTAATGCATATTTTCACATCATTTCAACCATGTTATTAAAAGCTAAAGCCAAGTAAGCTCTGTCTGCTTTCAGCTTACTTTTTCGCTTGCTCGTTTATTGATTTTATGGCTGACATGTGGAATAAAAGTTACCCTGGATACACACACACACACACTCCCAGTTATGCATACATATACATAGTATGTACATATGTACACGTGTCCAGGTTGATTCAGCCTAACATAAGTTGGCTTCATGTTGGCCATAAAGTCAATACTCATTATGTGGCCTAAACCGTTTTTCGGCCTTAGCCAATGAAGTCATGTCAGCGCCTCAATTAGAAATTAGCTGGAAACCAATTAGAGAATTCTCGGCATTTACACATACATATGTATATATGTACATATGTGTTCAACACTTTATCCAATTATGCTATGACTGACATTATATTATAATGCCGATAAGATCCGATTCTCTATATGCATATCGCCTCAATGGCTACATTGAATTGAATTCCATGAAATATCTGACAGATAAGCTAATTGACACATATGCCGAAACTGACCTGAATATGTTCGCGGAAACTGCCAGAATTGAATAGATTAGACAAAAATGTTTTCATTTTATGCCTTTTTTTGGTTTGTATAATAACATTTTATGGGAATCCATTAAACTTTATTTACAATTTATTTAGAAATTTGCGATATATGCGAAATTAAGTCAGTTAGGTTAACTGAGGTTAAACTTAAAGTGAAAAAGCTTCTGCTATTACTACTATAATTTAGTGAAAAGCTTTGAAAAGTTTCATAAATTCAAGAAGCTTTCAATGAATAGCTTTAATAATATTTTATTCTTTCTGCTTCAGACTTTTTCTTGTTTCTTCTACTTAATTTAAGACCTTTTCTGCTTATTCCTTCCTCATTTCGTTTCCACTAATTTTTCTGATTTGACAACTCTATCGTTAATATTTCTTTTTTTCTGTTTCTGCTTCCCCAGAGAGTTCGCTTGATTTAGTTTCCTGTAATTGTTGATGTAGTTAACGATAAAAGTTTTACTTTGTCGTAGTTTATTTGTGTCGCCAAATCACTAGACATACATACTATGTACTATATAGTATACCAACTACTATATAGCAATATTTTTGTTTTCCGTTTCGCCTCCGGTTTCCCCTCTATATATTCCGTCTCGACTCTGGTTGGGTTATGCCATTTCCCGTTCAGTTTTGTATTTTATTGCCATTGTGCTTTGATTTGACGTGTTTTCTGCTTTGGGTTTCTTCTTGCCCTTTTCGGTGGGGCGTTTATGAGCCAAAGTTCTCTAGAGTGTCGCCACGAAACGCAGTACTAAACTTTTGGCCAAAACAATAACAGCACCAATAACAAGAAGAACAATAACAACAACATAGTAGCTACTATACTAAACTGTGACTAGTCAGATCACATACCCCCGACATATTGTCTGGCACGCAATGTGGGTCGACTTACAAATGTAGTACATATTTTGCAAATATTTTTTGCTATATTTGAGAAAAGGTCAAAGTTGAGTCAGCTGTTGGCCAGCTCTTGACTTCTATACTAAGCAGTTCAGTTGAACAGAAGAAGGGTACGAGATTTTTTAAGTTGGGCAGTTGAGCTTCGCGAAAACAAAATTTAAGGCATTTAAGGTTGAATTTTTTGCTTCTTTTAATTCAGCTTAAATTTTAAATATATAGGAAATAAACAGGGTATATATTAGTCGATCACTATAGGAAAAACTGCTTAGCTTATAAATTCGTAGTAATTTTGTCTTTTAATTTCTCTGGAAGTTGTCTCTGTTCTTTCAATGTAATTTATATATAATATATATGTATATATATACTTAATGAAAATGTACAATGCACAGTATCTATCAAGTCGAGCACTCTCATCCAACATAGGTTAAGGGTTTTCCCAATTGCTTTGATTTGCCGGGCAGAATCTTTCGGCTGACTAGGCAAATATTTGTGGGACAACAAAATGTGGTCCATTAATGCAAATACCTATAGCAAATAGAAAGAAGGGTCAAGTAAGAAAGGAAGCAAAGAGGGGGGGGTATGCTCAACGAGCACATACTTCGTATATTATTTAAGTTACATGCAATTTTTAATTAAAAGTGGTACAAGTAAATGCAAAAGCAATGTAAATGCAACTGAAACTCAAACTGTATGTAATCCTTGGTTGACAATTGCAGAGTCTGTTTGAACTTGAGCTGGCTGGATGCAATGAGGTCACCGAGGCGGGTCTCTGGGCTTGCCTCACGCCGCGGATCGTGTCCTTGTCGCTGGCCGACTGCATCAACATTGCGGACGAGGCGGTTGGAGCTGTGGCGCAGCTGTTGCCATCCCTCTACGAGTTCTCGCTGCAGGCAAGTATCAATCCCATTGGAGTGAATGAGATGCAATGACAGAGAAAAAGAGAGAGAGAGAGAGAGAGAGAGAGAGAGATAGACTCATTCTTAATTGAATTCTTGTCGCTCCCAAAACAGGCTTACCATGTCACAGATGCTGCTCTCGGTTATTTTTCACCCAAGCAGAGTCACAGCTTGAGCATATTACGCTTACAGTCATGCTGGGAACTCACCAATCATGGCATTGTTAATATAGGTAAGTCACAGTTATCAATTAAAATCTTAATCCGAGAATGTATCAATTATATTGAGCATTACTTCTATAGGTTTATGGAAAGGTTTTATGAACCTTTTAGCAAGGTTTTATGAGCCTTTTAGCAAATTTAGGCTTTGAGGGGGTTTTGTTAAATAACAAAAGAATCACTAACTTTTCATTTATTAAATTTAGAAATCTAAAAATCAATAGGCAATTTTTTTTTTCGAATTTTTGGGGATTTGTAAACAAGTTTCCGCAAGTAAAGCCCATTCGCAGTATTCCCATGAATACCATAGTATTTATCCAACATTTGAGTATTGCCAGCTGTTCAGCAAAAAAAAGTTTTTATTTTCATTTCTGTTTTTATTTCAATGTTTTTTTTTTAGCTGTGTACAAATTTCACGCGAATTGAAGTTCTTTTTTGGGTCTACTGTATGTCGTTTGTATATGTTAACTGTGTGAAGCGCATCCTTTTGACGTCAGAGTCAGCAAAGGTAGATGTCACCCTTGTCAGACCCTTGCTAGTGGACGGACCTACGGGGAATCAATGGATAACAGCTGACCATGCTTTTGATGGGGGAAAAGAGTTTATTATAGATTGAACACGTACAAAAAAGTTGATTATTACAGCAAATATTTTGTTAAACAGTTATTCTTTAGGGGATATATTTCTATTGAAAAATATGTTTTCTAGATTCTTAAGCTAAAATATATAACAAAACTAGTTCTTGAAACCTAAACCCTAAACTGATTCAGATAAATTTATAGTTTTTTATGAGGCATTTTTAAATCTTAAGTTAAGACTGAACTTACAGGGAATTTTTTTAGTCCATTCTAGCCTAGCAAACATCGAAACCCCCTTATTAGGTTGCTACCTTCTATTAACAATAACCTAGCTCAAGGGCTTCATTTCGTTTTGGGTTCAGTTACCTGACAGGTTTCAGTCTTTGTTGCCATGTGAACCCAACACTTCTACCGTCACCGTGCTATGTCTTCTATGTCAGTTTCTACATCCCTCACGTTCCCTCTTCCCTGAACTTTGGGTTAGCGGAGTTCTGGCATTTGATACACCTTCAAAGATGCCACAAGTTGCCTGTTTCTAAGAATTGACATTATATAGCTTAAATTGTATATATTCGTTTATTTTATGGGATATATATTCCCTGAAACATCTGGCAACATCACGGTACAGTTACAAATTATTACAAATTAGAAAATGGCTGCCGTAACATAATTTCTTCTTGTTTTCTAGCGTTCCCAGCGAACCTGTCGCAATCAACGCGAACAACTGCTGTTGATATTCTACTCCCTAACCACACTAACCTCTCTCTATACATATATATATATATATATATCGTGATCCTTACTCCAACTACACCTACGTAGACTCACACCTTGATAGTCATGGTTCGTGGACCATTGAAGTGCAGCAAATTAAGCAGACCGTTTGCTGCAGGCTCCAAGCCAAAATGGCTGGCACTTGGGCTGCCAACTCGACAGCTCGCATCGTCGCTTCTCCCCAGCGTTCAATTATGTGCCACATTTTGTGGCACTCCCCTACCCCTCCTCACCCCTTCTCCTGCTTTCCCCGTAGTCATAACGGTAGTTAGCCCCAGAGCCAAATGCAGAGCTTGTGCATTGAAAATGAAATTATTGCAGCTGACTGACTGGGTTGGACTGGAAAGGGCGGGTCAGGGCAGGGCAGGGTTGCCACCTTGCAATGCTGCCGGCCAGAGCTGCCAACTTGTTTATGGCGTGCTGACAGTACATATGTACAGTGTGTATACAGAAATAGGTACAGGTGCAGGTGGAGGTGGAGGTGGAGGTGCAGGTGCAGGTATGGGAGGATGTCTGTTGAATTGTGCCCAAAGGGTAATATCTTTTCAGTAAGAAACAACACTGACTACAATCATGATATAATGTAGCTGACTGACAGAAACTGATTGGTATGCAACTTATTGCCATGAAACTGATTGCTATGACATCTTTAATAAGTTCTGCATTTGTAAATATTCTATTGACCATAAACTATTGGACAAAAAAACCACACAGATAATAATCGCAATATCAATAATTTATAGAGCTTGTCATGCCGACTTTTATTGATGAGATATTTTAATTTAAATGCTTTACGGTTCACCGCATTGTTACAAATATCCGGAAATATTTAATTAATTGCCAGAATCTCGAATTTTCCCCCATGTTAATTGCCAGGACATACCTCCAGTTGGGTCGAAAAATAAACGCACCACATGAAAATTTATTTATTTATTGGTTTTGGGTGTGAGCGAGATGGCATATAGGATAGTATATGGAAAATGCTCGAAATTGTTTACAATTAATTAAGAAGGCAGCAAGCAAAAATTTGCACAAAAGATTACAAGCTAAATCAAATATGATGATGAGTTTAGAGCGGAAGTCTGGCAAAATTTTGTTTAAGCAACTGTGCAAAGTCAAGGAGGAAGTAAGGACAGAAACAGAAAGAGGCAGGGGGAGAGGGGATTATTGCAATTTTTGTAAAATATAATTGAATTTCTCGCTGCAAAATGCGCAATATCATCAAGGAAACAACTTTAACTTGAAGATATCAGAGAGGGTGGACATATATAAAAGAGAGATACATTTAGAGTGGGTGGTTGGTGATTTTGTGGATAACTAAACTTCTCTCGCAAATACTCAACCTTGGACAACAATAGCAACTGTTGCCTGCAAAACTCGCTCAACTTTTGATAAACTCCCAGACAGAGTGTCGCCAGTTCCTCGCTCTCCTCTCGTCCTGCCAAACTTTCTATCACAATGAAAGGCCGCGCAGCCATTTAGCTAATTGCATTTCGCAGTCATTTGTAATTCAATTGAAAAACTCGTTCAACTCTTTTGGGAGATGCGCAGGAATAGTCCTCTAAGCTTCGTCAGTTCAATTCTCAATTCACAGAGAGAAAGAGAGTTTCCATACCTTTCTTTGCGACTGCGACCTTTCATTTTATACACCTGACAATTGTGGGCCAACTGCCAACATACTTTTTTATCGCCCACCGACTGAGAGTCCATTGAAGTTTCCTTTGATTTTTGTTGTTCGGTTTCCTTTCTTTTTTTTGTTTGGTTTGTTTTTGGTTGAATTTTTGACTCAGTGACACACCATTTGGCACGCGATTCGCAGTTCAGGAAACGGAAGCGTAGATCCGCGAATAAAACAGAAATACAAAAACAAACAGAGAACGCGCGAAAAACTGTCGCCCCTGGGGCTAATTGGCAATGCGAGTTCGTTCAACTGGGCGAATGCGTGATTTATGCAACACGCAACTTGACGAAACCGAACGAAACGTTTTTGTTCGCATCGTTTGGGCATGAAAAAGTTAATCTTACATTAATTGACATTGTCAACAGAAATGTCGAAATTCATTAAGCATAACCAAGGCGAACAGCGAACCAAAAGCTCTAGCTGCCTGGCATCATCATCATTATCATTATTAGACTAAGCAGCCTCATTATCGGGTCTATTGTTGCTCTAATAAAGTGCTCTGCGGTTCGTTTTGCGACCGAACAATTGCAATTGTCATTAATGTCAACGCCAGAGACGAAAATGTCCATCAATTCAATCGCCCAAGTGCCTCGATGAGTGCTCGACGGCGAGAGCATCACTTATGCGAGGGGCAATCCGTAACAACTTGGCCACATGATGCGACCCCTGCTATTATGATGACGCACAGTGGTTCAAAACGGGGTTAAACTTACACAAATTTTCATTATGTTAGAAACAATATATTTTGGGTAAAAATAGGCTTTTTTAATTTTTTTTTTTTTTTAATTTTTGTTGCCACCCTCGCAAATTATTTATATTATAGGTTTGCTTATCTTAATATTTTTCATCATCTCATCTACAAAGATATTGTCGTATATTATTTATCTTTTCGGTTACCTTGGCGTATACCACTGCCTGGGGCAAGAGAGAGATAGAGAAAGAGAGAAAGAAAGAGAGAGATAGAGTAAGGGAGAGACAGAGAGAGAGTGTGAGAACAAGAGACAGAATTCATCTTCGTCAGTTGTTGTTTAGCCAAGTTCTTGGGGAATTTATTTAATGTGTGGGCGATGTGGGGCGTGGCAGCTACTGTTTCACTGTCAGGGAAACGTACTCTGCTCGCCCTACCCCAACTCTTGGTATATACATATTTAGTATATACCAAATAGCTTTCCCTCCACACAATTACTATATAGGTATGTATGTATATATACTTCCCGTTTCCCCTAAAGTGTGTGCGCTCTTTGAACTTTTTTATTTAATTACATTTTAAATTTTCAAGGTGCTTCTTCTTCTTCTTCTTATTCTGCTTTATCCTCTTCGTCTTTTTGTTGTTGTTGGGGGTTCTATGTATTCTCTCTTGCTGTCAGTTAGCAGCTGTGATCAACGTTGCCATCGTTGCGGCTTCTGATTCTCTTTGCTGGTCGCGCGCAATTTTTAATTAACTTATTTATAAGTGGCGGCAAAATAAAAGCTAAAAGCGGTGGCAACATAACATATCTCGCTCGACGCGTGCTGTTTTGTTGGCCACGCACCTCCCCAAAGCTTTCTCTCTCTCGCCCTATCTCTCTCTCTGTCTCTTTTCGTCTCTGTCGGTGTCTTTCTTCTTGTTGTGCTTGGCCAACTTGTCAATCAGTTGTCGTTGATTTTCGTTAGTGTTGCTTTTGCTCATGGTATTTAGCCCTGAACTTTAGCTAATCCTAATTCCCATCAAGTGCGAATACACTTTGTATATCAACAGAATTCTTCATTTAAATTAAGCTACATTTCTGAGAACTGTATTACGTCAAATTACTTTAATTTTGGTAGAAGAAGAATTTTCCCTCTAATTACATAGACATATTTAAGCTTTTATTTCGAAAAGCTCCTTTTTTGTGCCTTAAAAGCTTTTCAGCAACTTTGCTATACTTTTATAATTGTCTATCTTTCAAACGACTCGCAAAACTTCCAAAAAAAAAAAAAACAAACTGAAACTAAAGCGATGCTATTTTTCATACAGTGGCACATATCCCACATCAATCAATGTCAGAGGTCGTGTCAAGTTAATAAGCATGGACTGTAACTGAAGCGTCATTGACCCAACTCAGTCTGAAAGCCTTTCCACTTTTCAGTTCATTCCGCTTTCATTCACAATAGAGACTTTGACTTGATGATAACTACTTAATAGTAGTTGCCTAAACATAATCTGGCAACGCTTCCAATTAGTGAAACCGTCTTATTTAGTGGTCGTTACGATTTGAATTAGTCGCAATTGTGGTAAACGTGTTGTTTGTTGGCTTTAATTTGCAGAATTATTTATGATGACATTTGGAACGCATAACAAAATTGCAGTTAAATTTAATTGGGGTGCAAAAAAGTATGCAATAAATTTTAATTAGCAAAAACGGAAAGCGAGCAAAAGTCGCAATGAAATTAAGCAAAGTTGATTACGAGCTGAGTTTGTGTTTGAGTTTGAGTTTGAGTTTGAATGTAGAAAAAGTTGAGAAAGAAAGCATAAACTTGCAGCTAAAAGTCAAACGGTTATATATACATACATACATACGTATACACCTCACCCACAAACAGGAAGAGATTTCGTGGAAGTTGAAGCTTGAAAGTTGTGTGGCAAGAAATATGCTCGTAAATCTAACTGCAGTAATTGCGGGTTTATGTAATGCAATTTGGCAACGCTGCCAAAAACGAAGTGAAAAGTGAAAGGAGCCGAGGTGTTGCTATGGGTAAGAGAGAGAGAGAAAGAGAGATAGTTAGAGACAAACAGAAAGAGACAACATACTAGAGAGCTACTTGAACTGCCTGCCCCCTTTGATGTGCGATCCCAGCATGCATGCCATTTTTAATTGCATTTTAATGACAACCACAATTACAGTCAGACTATATAGACTTCTCTCTCTCTCTATCTCACTTTATCATAGTTGGGATTTCTACCCACACACACGCAGCATAGTAAATAACTGCACGCAGTGACGCAGACACTGTGACGCTGAAAAGTAGGCTACATAAATTGCTAAACGTGAACGTGGGCAGCACTTTGAAAGAAAGAAAGTGAGAGAGACAAGTAAATGGTATTTTGAACTGTAGAGTGTGGGAGTCTTAAGTATATGATGCGGCCAATGATTACAACAGCGTCAGCAGCAGGAATTGAGCACGTCGTTGTCGTTGTCGTCGTCAACTGTCAGACGCAGTCAAAGATGACGCTCAACACGTCGGCCATTTGTATGCGGCCGTGACGCAGTTGCATGCCACTTGACAGCGAAAGTGGTGTCCCTTTCGCAAGGGACACATACCAAGTGTAGAGCGGGCGATTATAATGCACATAAAATATTGAATTTATTAAACTACAAACGAAGTTCAGGGCAGTCTTATAAAAATACCATAAATAATTAGTGTTTAATATAATAATGCAATTCAATTGAGTTTAGTTTAAGTTTTTAGACAGTATTGACCTACTTTTAGCATAGGTTGCGGTCCGCCAAGCGAAACCTACATCAACCTTGTCGGACCGTTCCTTCAACCCTCCTTTGACTCCCTCTCTCGCCTAGCTGCGACTTAAGAAACTTAGAAAAGTTAAATGAACTTTAACTAAGCCGCCGGATCATACGGCTATCATAAGCTATCTGTGACTCTCTGCCCAAAAGTTTTTCTCTCTTTCTGTGTGTGTATGTGTGTGTTAGCAAATATTTACGTAGCGGGCAAATCCTTTGAGTTGACTTCTAAATGCGTTGCATACTTTCGAGCGCCGCGTTTATTCTGAGCTCAACTTAACTTTCATACATTTTGAGCTTTAGTCTTGCACAATAAATATTTGAATTTTGTATTTGGCTTTTAGTTACTTACATGCTGCAGTTAGTTGTGTGGGCGTGGCAGCAGTATACATGTGTGTGTGTGTGTGTGTGTGTATGTGTATGCTTATTAAAAATGTATTAAAACGCTTAGCTTTAGTGTGGCTCAATGGCTCCCAAGAGCTGACCCCTTTCAACATCGCACCTCACACATATGTATATATATATATACATACGCAGCAGCTGCTGTCTCTTTCACTCACTCGCTATCTCCCTCTTGAGCTGACTGTTTGCCTCACTCTCAAACTGTCTGAAGTGCCCTTTTGTTGCGTTTCCCACGCGCATCGCAATTTCAGGTCATGTGGGTGTATGCTAACCATATCCTAAGTATGTGTGTATGTGTGTGTTGGAGTGTGTACACTCTGAGTGTGTGTGTGTGTGTGTGTGTGTACTTGCATTTTGATTGGCAGCCGCTTGTCTCGTATGCGTCTCCATCATCAGCTCAGAACTCAACTCATTTCAGTCTTTGCTCAACTCAAAAAAAAAAGAAAAACGCATAGAAAAGTATAGAAGGGAGAGCTACGAAAACAGAAACTTGTTTACCCACTTTTGTTGCTTTTACTGCTGATTCTTCATCTGCTTCTGCTTCTTCTTGCTCGTTAGTTGCACCGGAAATAAGTAAAATAAAGCTTTTAAAATATATGTATGTATGTATCATATGTATGCATTTGGGTGCAGTCTCAACTTACATACATTAAAGATGTTGAATCTGCAGATAAAGCACAGATTTCCATCAGAGATTGCTTAGCTTCAAGTGGATAAGAAACTGCTGCATACAGCGTATCTGTCAGTTGAGCAAACTCATCCAAAGAAATGATTTATTTATATTTATTTCATATTCAGAACTTCACTTGACTAATTGCAATCGTAATTCTATTTATTTTTGCAGGTAAGTGCACAAACATCATCAGTGAATGGCAGCTGGCGTCAGTAAATGCCACTGCCAAATCAAATACTAATTAAATACCAAGTAAATACCAAATTAATACTAGATAAATACCAACTAAGCAGCTAGCTATCTATAGAGCAATCTGCAACTATTTGTCAAAATTGGCTGTGATTGTGAAATGCAAATCACGATATCAATAAACGATGCGAGAGGAGAGACTCTTTGAATGCCATTGTCAATTTGCCAAAGCGATTTGCAATTGGTTTCTTGTCAATTGCTGTATCATTTGTTTACAACCGCCCTCCACTCTGCTGGCTTCTGTGCCAAAATTGTTTGCGCTCTTGGGCACAATTCGCAGTTAATTAAACAAAATTGAGCCCAAGCAGCAACAACTTGATAGTCTTGATAGTCTTGATAGTCTCTCTGCAGTCCCTGCTGTTGCTAATTTAATTTTTAAGCACACTCTGTCGTTGGCCAGGACTGTCTCCCACTCCTTACCGTAGTCCTTGCTGTTGACATTACGTAATCCTTATCGTCATTTTGCGGCATTTCAGTCTAATGAGCACCCCCCCCAACACGCTCACGTCGCCAAACATTTGCCAGTATTTGCCTTAGTTTGCCTCATTATTTCACTTCCTACGCATATCTTCCGTCTTATTTACACATCTTCTCACTCACTCCTCTCACTCACATGCTGCATGTGTGTGTGTGTGTCCTTCTCGCTCATTCGCCATTTTCTCTCATTTGCTGCCTGTCGATTTTCCCACTTCCGTCTTGCGCACAGCTGTTTCCCGGTTTTCTTTACTTCTCTTCTCTTTTTTCTCCTTTTTTTTGTTGTTTATTCTGACTCTTCACCTTGCTTGACTTTTCAGATTGAAGACTTAATTATTGAGAGAAAATATTTGCCTTAAATTATACGGAAATAATACGAAAAATGTCAGCGAGTGACGGAGTTGCTGTCACAGCTTTTCACATATGAAAAATTACGCGTTCTCATTTTGAAATCAAAAAACACATTTTCATAGTTTAATTTTTCATTTAAAAGTTCTTTTTTTTGCTTTCCTCTTCATATTTCTATGCCCTTTTTAAAGCAATTGTTCTGTTGTTTTTCTTAAGTTTTTTTTTTAACTTTTCGTTTTTTTTACTAAATTTTACATTTGCTTAAAATTTGTATTCTTTTTTTTCGAATGTAAATTTTTGTTTGCTATTTTACATTTTCAATGGTAATAAAAAGCAATTCTAAGAGAAATTGGTTCAAAAGTTGCTGTTAAAGTTGTCCCTCGGCAAACAGCAATTAAAATGGCGAGTGCCACGAAAAAGTTGCAGTGGCAGCATGCGACTTGCCACATGCCACAAATATGCAGCGCGCAACGTACACAAAACTTCTGATGATGCAGCTTTTGTTTAATTAAACTGCAAGTAAAGACAACACATAAAATAGCATTTAAAAAGCAAGCTCAACGAGCAGTTACCCATTAAAATATTTCAATTCATTTTTGAAATTTTATAAATTTTTCTATTTAATTGAAAGTATAGATATCATTGATGAATGCTTACATTTCTTTAAATTTTTATTTTATTTTCAAAGCCTCAAAAGGACTCCTTTATGCAGTCGAAAGTTGCTCATTTATTTTATTTGCCACTTTAATTGATGTTAATTTATGCAATTGCTTAAGTAAATGCGAGTTGATAATTAAATTACGTATACGCCCCGTGGTGTCGTCATGGGATTTGCGCTTAATATGCGAGTTTATCTGCGAAATAAGTAAATAAATAATAAACCATATCAAATATGCAAAGCGAAATAACGGAAATGTTGAAAATTTAATGCACTCTCACCTCATTAAGTGTCGCCACTTCCATCGACTTCCAGCTGCAGGATATTACGCATACGCAACGTATGACAATGCCGGCAGTGAAATCATACAATAAATTCACTTGAATGGAAATTCATGCTGAATTAAAGCTTGTCATTAAAATTGAGCAGCAATATTTCTTTGTAAATATGACACACACACACACACACACTTTGAAAAAAATGGAAAAATCAATAGAAAAAAGTCAAGGGGGGAGTGGCAACACTGCGGGTGTTGTGAAGATGTGCGGCTCGTGTCTAACATTTAACATGAAATTTATGAGTGCGTTGCGGATTTGTCATATTTGTAATTGGCAGTCAAAATGACAGCGCAAATATATATATGTATATATATAAAACGAATGACAAGCAGCTCAACGGCTGAGCCTAGGCGACTAAAGGAGGCTCAGCAAAAGGACAAATTGAGCTCGCCTTCTTCTAAAGACAGATTCGAATGGAAAAATTCATGGTATTTCTTGTAGAATATCGAAAAGTTCAATTCACTTTTTACTTAATTTTATTTGTGAACAAAACAGCAACGACCCCTCTTAACTTTATGAAACCTTATACCACTTTTTCAAAATATGAAACTCTTAATTTTCCATCACGAATTGAGCTCGGTTTTTTATAAAAACAGATTTGATTTGGAAAATTCATAGAAAATCGAAAGTTCAGTTTCAGTGTTATCTTAATTACATTTATGGGGAATTCAAGTGCTCTTAACTTTATGAAACCTTATACTGTATCTCAAAATCGGAAACTCTTAATTCATCACGATATCCTTGGCCTGCATATGCAACAGAAAATTGAAGAGTGCTTCAATATGTCTACGATTGTCACAGGACTATGCCCTGATATATGTATATGCCCATTATAAGTGCGAAGAGTGCAGCACTTAAACAGCAACAGCTGTCACTTTCTAACACATATGGCCAAAAAGAAAACAACAAACGAATTCGAAACGAATTCGAATTCGTGCTGAGCAATGTCGTTAGTTGTTATGATACACAAATGTATCTCATAGATACACAAGTTACAAATTGTTGGCTTTAACATATGACAATCTCATGCTCGCTCTCTCGCTCTCTCTCTCTCTCTCTCTCTCTTTCATTCTCACTCTAACGCTGTCTCTGTCTCTATCAGTTTCATGTTTGATGTCACTATTTGAAGGTCCTCACTTCCCTTCCCTTTCCCCTCCTCCGCCCCATCACCGCCTGCCTCCTGCCTGGCCAAGCGTAAATTTCCATTTACATATCAAGTAGAAACGCGTCGCATGCTGCCAATTTGAACGATTCCAGGAAACGTAATCGATGCCAACTTTCGCCAGAAGTTTGGGGTATTATTATGTCACAATTTCGTGCTGACATTTAGAAGTCTATAAAAAAAATTAAAAATATTATATTTACACATTTCTCAGTACTGATAAGCTTTGCTCGAATTTTATTGATTTTATTTGAATTGAGAAATTTGAAATTTCTAAATCAATTTTGTTACTCACTTGATTTTTATAATAACTTTATATATATGTATGTATGTATGTATATATACTTACTATACGGAAGTCGTATAATTTTCATTTAGTTTAGAAACTTAACACATCACTGAACTTACAAATGTGTTGTCTCTGTTATGTGTGTTGCTGTCTTTATCTCATGCTGATATTTGTTAACAATTTCAGAATTTGTGATCGCAAAAACGAGTAGAATCAGGCTTTATAGATGACATCGCTTGCATCAATATATACCCGTTAGTGTCGGTCACAAACCGAAACTGCCACACATTTTCTATCCATTCACTGCAAATCCTTAGTTTTTAGTTGAAACTAAATATTTGTCTTCTTTATATATATTTTAATTGATTGATTTGTTGAGCTGCTGTTGCTGCTGCTGCTGCTGCTCTGAGTGCAGCTGATAATCAAATGAATTGAAGCGACGATTGAAGGCGCGATAAATATGCGCAAATCTCTGAGAATTTGATGCCGTTTGATGAGATTGAGATTCATTTTGCCAATTGTTGGCATCTAATGCCAATGCAATCGCTGTGTCTGTATTGGATTCATGTAATTTAATCGTTTAGCTTTGGCTCTCACCTCTCTGCATCTCTCTTGCTCACAGCAACTCTCTCTTTCTCTTTCGCTCTTATGTTTATTGCCTCCTTGTCTTGCATGTAATCGCTTGATCTTTACTGCTGTTAGTGATGGGCGCGTGACACGAACTTCACATATCGTTTCTACTTTCGAAAATCTTATCTTTTTCACTCAATTATATATTTTATCTTGTCTTATTTTCTAAAGTGGGTTTATTGTTACATATTTCTCTAGTATTTGTAACTAATCTATAGTTATGTCATTTAGAACTAACTCTAATCTCTATGCCACAAAATTTTATTTCAGCACATATTTCATTGCTATTTCTATATTTAGTTTCAACTTTAAATTAATTTAAAATATATTATTCTCTATATTTTTCTTTGGTCTATTTTTATCGAATATGTAATATTGAATTATTTTATCGTTTTATTAATGCAATTCATTTTTTTTGTAATTATTTTATTTAATTATTATTAAAATGATAATAGTTATTATTTCTTTAATGTTTTTATTGATATTAATAGTAGTATAATACTACTAATACTACTAGCATTTCCTATAATTATCGTGCTTCCTCACGCTCCCATCTCTAACTTACCACTCTCGCTTTCTCTCTCTAACCCAACTATCTCGTACTCATTCACTCTGCTGTTCACTCTCTGTCTGCCTGCGGTTTATGGCCTATTGGCGCCTTGTTGCAGTCTGATAAATAAATATACATATTTATAAACTCAAATCAAATGCAATTCGCTCTCTTTTCCCAAATACATCTCTCTCTCTCTCACTGTCTCTCTCTGATATTCTATCTCTGTTATCAGTTCGTGTCTCAATCAAATGTTTCGCATTCATCAAATTTCTCATTCAAGTTCTCCTTATGATTGGAGGCCTTTGTCGTCGACAATTCTTTCTGTTTCCACTTCCTCTTGTTCCATGGGATGTTTCATTTTTTTATATATAGAATATGATTTCTGCGGTTGATTTTATAGCTTTGATCTGTCCCCATTTTTATGGAGGCTGTTTGTCGGGAATTATACGCCACCAGTTTTAATAACTGTTGCCCATGGATACAATTACAGTTAGCTGCCGTTGGATATCCATCCACTTACTTAGCTTCACATTCGCCAACATTGTTACCTCTTGTGTTCTTGTGATCCAATGCTCTCGTGTCGCCCCCATCATAAGAACACATCGTCATCCTCTTTGCGTCACCATCTACGTCACAGATATCGCCATCGTTACTTATGCCTTGTCACATTCCGGGAATTTCGAAACGGATACTGGGCTCAAGACTGGCATCTTGCTAGAATTTCATTTGCGGCACTTAAGTTTTGTTCAAGTTAAATGAGAAAGACAACTTTTCTTATAATAGAGAGAGAGAGAGATACAGGTCTTAAGAGCACTCTATAATTTTTGGGAATTCTTGAAGTCAGAATGAAATTGAGTTATGCGGAATTATGTGTTTTCTGAAATTTTTAGAAATTTTGAAACTTTTCTGTCTATGACCTTAAGGTTTCTCATTATCTCTAGCAACCTAACTTAGTAGATTCTTTATTCTTTTGATTCAGATCAGATACTATAATAGGGAATTCCTCTATAAAATAATGCAGTTCTAGTATTCCCTAACCTTTTTTCTGAATTGCTTCTTTTTTTAAATTAGTATTGCTATATTTTAAGAAATAACTTTATGTATTCCTTATAACTTTATGTATTCCTCATATTCCCCAACATTCGAGAGAGGTTGCAATATACTTCTCTCGAATCTGTTCAATCTTCCTTCGGCCTTTAGATCATTGATATTGTTTGTATTTGACAATATTCATATTTATTTTGCATTCGTGCCTATGAATAATATTGTGAATATGGAATATGAAATATGAATTGTGATTGGGAATGAAAGTCTATACACGAATTGAGTGTGTTCAGATTGTAATACGAGGCGCGTTTGTATGACTTTCTGTGGTTTTTTTGGTCAGAAGCCAAACAAGAGATGCACTCTCTGCCACATGCTGCCCTCGCTGTGGCACGTAGCTCCAAACTGGGCCACACTTTGAGTATGCAACATTTACAGTTCTTCTGTTGCCACTGCTTCTTCTTCTTCTTCTTCATTTTCCTTTAGTGAAAAGCCGCTTTAGTTTTCCTTTGGAGCGGACTGCATTTTTGGACTTCAATTTGCTGTCCGAAGGCAAGTTTTGAGTTTTCCTTTTCAATTTCTCTATTTTTGCATTTATTTTTATCGCCCTTTTACGTTTTGTACTTATCTTTGTTTATGCAGCCGCCGACACCGCCACCGCGCATAGATAATGCAGGCACGTGACCAAATCAACTCCAGACTTCAGTCCGCCCCATCATCGTTGCTACCCCCATCCCGGCCTAGACAGTTACCCCTTTGCCTATCCGGGGGGTACTATTAGCGAAAGTCTGTTCGGTGGAATTCAGTTTCCTAAGCCGCTTACGTACGGTAATTGTAGCCACAACCCCTTGACTTTACACCCCATCACCCACACCTCGTTCACCACAACCCCCCTACTTCTGTGCCCATCCCCTGTCTCAGGGTTCCAGACAAGTTAAACCCTTTAAAGCTCACAGTGGCCTAAGAATTGTGTAGGCATGGAAGAAGCTCTAGAGTTTCAACTTTACAGGGTATTTTAGAGGGGGAAAGAGAGTGACAAAAGGGAAAATAGATTATAAGCAACATTTCTAAAAATATTTCTAAAGTTTTCATTTAATCTAAACTATATCAAAGTAATGCCAGAGCTAAGCAAGTGGCATACTTTTCCTAAAAGAAAACTACACAAAGCGCATCTTGTCAGAAATGCAGCTAGTTGCAGTTGCAAGTGGCACACGAAATGTGGCACAAAACTGTAGAAGTAGAACAAAGTTGTCTTTGTTCGCCTTTGGGCAGCCTCATCTACAATTCGCCTACTGTAGTCCTCAAATGTGTAGTTCCATAGATACTTTGTTTAAATATACTCGTATTCTCTATATATAAAAAATGGAAATTGAATAAAATGGATGCAGGCAAATGCTTTTAGCACAACTCTTGCAACATACGCTTGCCACACAATTCAATTACAGGCGCTGAGATTCAATTAGTTTTGGCACTCCCAACAGATGCTAGAGCTCGTCCTCTGACCCTTTAATACGAGCAATTTTAAACATATGGAGATATTTGGAGCTTTGATAATTTTGTCAAAACAGATTCTTGTCAACATTTTCACTCACACAATAATTCTATTTGTAAATTTTATTTAATGTAAGCTGTTTCCGATGAGCATTTCTCGAGATATAGCCAAAATTATATCAAAAATGGAACTCTTGCGTCTCTGTGAGAGCTCGTGTAACTTTGAATTGCCGTAACTTGGCCAAAAATCAACCGATTTCCATGAAATTTGGATTTTTGTCAATGGTTTTGAGCCCAAAACAATTCTGCATTTACATATTTTTGATTACATCGATTTTTAAATTTTCGATTTTTTTTACCCATTTTTCATGCCAACCACTTGCAAAAATCATCAAAACCCGAAAATTTTTTTGATACCAATTTTTTTACTCTATTCGATTCTGGGACTCAAAACTAGCATTTTGCTTTTTATTTGAGGTGTTTCCGATGAGTATTTCTCGAGATATGGCGAAAAATGTATACAAAATGGCACAAAACTGCGATTTCCCTCTATGTGAAACCTAGTGTAACTTTGAATTGCCGTAACTTGGCCAAAAATCAACCGATTTCCATGAAATTTGGATTTTTGTCAATGGTTTTGAACCCAAAACAATTCTGCATTTACATATTTTTGATTACATCGATTTTTAAATTTTCGATTTTTTTTACCCATTTTTCATACCAACCCCTTGCAAAAATCATCAAAACCCGAACAATTTTTTGATACCAATTTTTTTACTCTATTCGATTCTGGGACTCAAAACTAGCATTTTGCTTTTTATTTGAGGTGTTTCCGATGAGTATTTCTCGAGATATGGCGAAAAATGTATCTAAAATAGCACAAAACCGCGATTTCCCTCTATGTGAAACCTAGTGTAACTTTGAATTGCCGTAACTTGGCCAAAAATCAACCGATTTTCATGAAATTTGGATTTTTGTTAATGGTTTTGAACCCAAAACAATTCTGCATTTAAATATTTTTGATTACATCGATTTTTAAATTTTCGATTTTTTTTACCCATTTTTCATACCAACCCCTTGCAAAAATCATCAAAACCCGAAAAACTTTTTGATACCAATTTTTTTACTCTATTCGATTCTGGGACTCAAAACTAGCATTTTGCTTTTTATTTGAGGTGTTTCCTAAAAGTATTTCTCGAGATATGGCGAAAAATGTATCCAAAATGGCACAAAACCGCGATTTCCCTCTATGTGCAACCTAGTGTAACTTTGAATTGCTATAACTTGGCCAAAAATCAACCGATTTTCATGAAATTTGGATTTTTGTCAATGGTTTTGAACCCAAAATAATTCTGCATTTAAATATTTTTGATAACATTGATTTTTAAATTTTCGATTTTTTTACCCATTTTGTATACTAACCCCTTGCAAAAATAATCAAAACCCGAAAAATTTTTTGATCCCAATTTTTTTACTCTATTCGATTCTGGGACTCAAAACTAGCATTTTCCTTTTTATTTGAGGTGTTTCCTAAAAGTATTTCTCGAGATATGGCGAAAAATGTATCCAAAATGGCACAAAACCGCGATTTCCCTCTATGTGAAACCTAGTGTAACTTTGAATTGCCGTAACTTGGCCAAAAATCAACCGATTTTCATGAAATTTGGATTTTTGTTAATGATTTTGAACCCAAAATAACATATTTTAAACTACATCAAATAAATAAACATAATGTTAAGTCAAAAGCTTAAGAACTGAAGCTAATTTTCCTATGAAAGCACATGCTTAATGAAATATGCAAAAAGCTTGTCCTTTTAGCCGCTGCGGCAGGCAGAGAACATCTAGAGCAAGAGAGAGAGAGCGCGAGAGAGCGCGAGAGAGCGCGAGAGAGCGCGAGAGAGCGAGAGAGAGTGCGAGACATTTAGATAGAAAGGGACAGAGGATGCTGTGGCAACTAAAGCAAGGCTATGTTAGGCGATGTTTCGGTTAAATGGGGCAGCCGCCGCACTCAATATTTGTTTTTGTTGTTGCTGCTGCGTCTGTGGAAAGTTTTTGGGCTCAGTTGCTGCTGCTGCTGCTGCTGTTGCAGCTGCACTTGAAAGTTCACGTTGAAGCAAAGTTCTGTGTCATCTCTTTCTAACGTACATACGTATGTATGTTTATGTTGGTTGTGTTGTTGCAGTGCACTCCTTGCCACATCTGACGGTGCTGAGTCTGTCCGGTTGCAGCAAACTCACCGACGATGGCGTCGAGCTCATTGCCGAGAATCTGCAGAAGCTGCGCGCCCTGGACCTCTCCTGGTGTCCCCGGATAACGGATGCCTCGCTCGAGTATATTGCCTGTGATCTCAACCAGCTGGAGGAATTGACTTTAGATAGGTAAGTAAGAAAACCCCTCCATAGTTCCCTCATTCACCCTTCTCGCAACTACTTACAACCCCTCTTCACCTCAATAAGGTCAAGGGTCTGTCTGGAAACTGCTCTTAACTTGTAATTATTCCAGAGTTAAATTGAATTTCCGCTGCAAGTAAAATCCGTTAACAATTTTCACAATTTGAATGCACTTCATTAAGAGATTAGAGTAGGAAATTATGCGAAATTATATATTTTTGTAAATATAACTATAACTATTGCAAACAATTAAGAAACAAATTCAAAATATTTTTAATCATTAAAATTTCAATTTCTGTTTAATATATTAGCTCTATTTTCTCTTATGGTTGACTCTATATGAAAGTCTATAAAATATTTTAATTTACCAAATAAATTTGTTAGAAATATTTTGAGTGAGGTTAGTTTGGTGATAAAGTTTGTTGAGCCTCAATTACTCTCAAAAAACGTTAACTTCGACTCAAAATTGTGACTCAACGATGAATTCCATAAATATATTTTTTTATTTATGATAATCAATTGTTTCTCAGAATAACAATAAATAGCTCTATTATTAGCTTATAGTATAGTCATAAGCGTGGCCTGCCGATAAGAAAATGTGTAGGTCAGGCATTCTCAGACTCTGTTTTGAAGAATGATATCAACAAAGTGTACGTCATATGAGTAGTTGATAAAAGGAGTTCCCAACTACGTATAGGCCCCCGTCAATATATATAGAATGAATCTGAATATATATATTCATAGTCATGGCACGCTTATGAAGTGAAGAAGTGATAGAGAATTTATGAAGGTTCATATATGTATTAATACTTGTAATATTATTTCAATTATTAGACCTACAAAATTAAATTTAAAATACTATTTTGAGCACTACAAATAGGTGATAGGAACTTTGGAAATATAATTTAATTGAGAACAGGACGGATTAGCATGCGAACTTTCTTCAGAGAGGTCTCCTCATGCCAATACATGCTTTCCGTATTACGAACCTCCCGGTTGAAATAGACTCCGTTAAGATTGCTATAAGTTAAAAAGTTATTATTGAATATTTAAATTAACAATATACTGCTACTTACACATAATGACAGTTGATGTACCACCAGCCGCCATTGTTTTCGGCACAATTCCACTTGGTGTTATCATCATTATCCCGATCGTAGGTTGAGAATGGTGTGTCCACATGTTGCCGCAGATTATCGCTGACAGTGCCCCCCGTCATTTTGCCCAACCTGCTGATCCTGTACTCATCCGAGACCACAAAGTGATTGTAGCGTGCGAATCCAACGCTGCCATTGAACATTTCCATGTGGATGTAGAGCTCGTGGGGCTGTTCGCTAGTCAACCGATGGATCTTCTCCAGACCCAAAAAGAAATCGCCATTGAGTTTGCCGAACCCCTGACGATATTCGGACCAGGTCCGACTGAAATTCTCTTTCCCATCCAATCGCTGCTGAATGACGGTCCAACCTTTGCCGGCAGTTTGGCTATCGCAAAGCACCTCGAACGGATCGAGGCCCCGAGCCTTGATTTGATGAACAGCCGATGAGTTGCCAAAGGCTAAACAACTGTTTGGGGGTATTTCCCGACACTTCACCAAGTCCTTTTTCGTATGCTCTAGTTGAGCCTCTAAGCTAATAATTTGTTGAGTATTTTGAGAAATCTTTTCGTTTCTGTCCGACAATTCATCCTTTAACTTTACGATTTGTGCGGCATTTGTCAGGTTTTGTCCATTGAGCACTTTAATTAGATGATTTAGATTATGGGTAGTTTCGTTACACTGGCTTATATCATGGAGCACTCTCTCCAAATCCACTTTTCCTTTGCCAGGATATGCTCCTCTTTGAGAATTAATTTCTCGTTTTGCGAATTTATTGAGAACTGCCGCTTTGGCTACTCCGGCGGCACTTAAGAGAATTACGAATGCGAATATCGAGTTCATTATTTCTTGAGTTGAATTATCGATCTGAACTGGACCGAGCTCCATAAACCTTTGCGAACTACTGATTATTTATACAGGGAAAGGTCGCATTATATGTTAAGTAAGCCAATGGACGAATTTTTATTTCTCCAAACATTTTTGATAAGCTCCTTATATGGTAGGTTCTCTCTATGCGGGGCCAATGAATCAGAGACCCCTGAAATGAGAAACCTATCAGCCAAGGGAAATTCTTAGCGAGGAACTTTAACACGATAAACATTATTAGTATTATTCATTCACTTACAACCCCATTCATGAATTACTCTGATTGATTTTATTCCAGATGCGTGCATATAACAGACATTGGAGTGGGTTACATCTCCACCATGCTATCGCTGACGGCCCTCTTCCTGCGCTGGTGCTCCCAGGTGCGTGACTTTGGGCTGCAGCATCTGTGCTCGATGAGGAATCTGCAGGTTCTATCGCTGGCCGGTTGTCCGCTGCTCACCTCGTCGGGATTGTCCAGCCTGATACAGTTGCGGCATCTGCAGGAACTGGAGTTGACCAACTGTCCTGGCGCCTCGCATGAGCTGTTCGATTACTTGAAGGAGCATTTGCCGCGCTGCTTGATAATCGAGTAACTCACAGACAGAGTTATCGATCACTCCCTGGACAACATAATCGTTTTCAAAATATCTTTTCAATGTGTCGGGAAGGAAGTTCCTTTTAGTTTTTTAATGTGTGTGCGTGTGTGTGTGTTTTTTTTATGATTTCTACTGTGATTCAAAGCTGGAACTCTATAATATAAGTTGTTTAAGATGTGAAAAGACCCCAATGGATAATTATTTATAATTATTATAAATTACAAATGAAGTACAATACCGGGAAGGCACTCTATCGATATATGGTAATATAACAGAATAATTATTTACAAACTTACATATTACTTGTAGTTCTAAAGAGCAAGCGTTTTAATTAAAACAATTATTCTCACTGTAATTAACCATAAACAGAATATATATATATATTATATACATATTTAAAATATAACATTGCGCCCAAAAGACAAATGCGAATGCTAAAAACGAAAACGAAAACACAAAAAACTCAAATCAATAATCAAAAATGTATGCAATTTACTGTTCAAAGCAACTGTATTTTATTTATAGGCTAAATTGCTAAAACCAGACATAAAATATGTATTAAAATTGAACAATGGAAACCTGCTTTACACTTAGCTCACTTTTGCAGCCCCCGACCACTAATTGTATCATATGAATAAAACTGGAAAGATGGACGATTGTGACGAGAATGAGAACTATAGAAATATACCTATTAAACCCTCAACAATATTTAGAATTAATCGTTTTCAAATCTAGAAATACTATGGATTGATGAGATTGCATTGAATTTTATGAACAAACAAAACAAAACTAAATTGAACAGAGCAATGTTGAACAGAAGTCAAAATACGATAAAAAAAAAAATATAGAAAAAAATAAAATAAAATGATATACCCTGTGCCGCCCTTCCTAGAACTAAGACGCTAACGACACAGAGTTAAATATTAGTTAACTATTATAATTAAAATGAAGATAAATTATTGAAGATATGCATACGCAGATGTAAGAATCTATGACTCTAAAATATTTAATATAGAGCTGCGCTATAAAAAAAGAGAACTCTATTATTTGAAATATTCAAAAACAAAATTAAAAAAAAAAGAAAATAACAAATCTTAAACAAACTCTGATTAAACAAAAGAAAAATAAACTAATGCAACATTGAATGGGAGTTGTTTCATTCCAAAATCATTAAATATACTTATAATAAAGAGCTGTCAATATCGTGTGTTTCCAATGATTACACATTTATTACATGCATATATCATTTTGCTTTATACTTATTTAAAAAAAATATATTTTTTAAAAATTCTTATGTCGAAATTCTTACAGTTCTAACTATTGATTAAGTTAACGTTCGTTTAGATTATATACATATATTTATATATCTACTTATTGTCATTCCTCACAAGCACCTTCGCCATCCTCATCGTTATCGTATTCTTCATTCTCGTCACCATCATCACCATCTTCGTCATCCTCTTCGCCATGTTGATCCCACCAGGACAGCACACCCAGACCAGACTCGTTAATGCCACCCTACAAAGAAAAATATTATTTATCATATTAAGTAATAGATTTTAATGATTGTTAAACTTACGATAATCTTATAGGGCGCTTTCGCTTCCTGAGTAGATGCAGCAGCGGCTGCTGCAGAAGTGCTTGCACCCTGCGCGGATTGGCCCTCCGCTATGGGTGGTCCGATGGGGGAAGTTTCCTCGAATACTTCGCGTGACACGCGAAACTTAATGGGCTCTCCAACATCCATGTAGAGATCATGCTTGTCGCCGTCCTCCAATGGATATTCCCAGACCCAAGTCTGTTCCGCCTCATCGAAACGTGAGGGATGCTGAAGAGCCGTATGTGGAATAAGTATGTCATCGAAGAAGCCCAGAGTTACGTGGACTCCTTCTCTACTACAGTTGCGTATTTTGCCAGTTATTATACTTCCAAGCATGGGCCGGAATACCACATAGCGGAACACGACCTCTGTGTGGGAGGCACCATCACCAGGCAGTATGTTGGAGTCCGACATAGAGACAATGTCCTTAAGTGCAATACACAGACCGATGTTTAGCAATACCTGGCATATGTGAAGTACATTAGACCTGTTTACTTTATTCAGTGAAACTTATTAATTACCTTATTTGCGAGTTTCCGATCAATTTCATCTCGCACAGCATCGGCAAGTTTCAAATTGAATTGATCTGGAGCAATTCGGACATTATCCTTTAGTTCCGCCAACAAAAACATAGCAATTATCACAATTGTCACAATTATATGATAAAATATATTTATACTTTAAGGATTTTGCTGAGTTTATTAATTCTGAACGTTTTATTTACTATTTTGGCAATGTGATTGAAATGTTATCGCTGCTGTTATCGATAACCGGCGATAGTATTTGAAAAATACCAAAACAATGTTACCGTCCCCATGTGAATGGCTAAGCTGCGCTCAGCTGTTCTCCCACAACACGTGCGTGCTTTGCTTTAATCATTTCACAATTTCCATGCAAGTAAAAGTTCAAAAAGCTGCAATTTTTTGGCGTATATAAACAATCGGTTGCAATAGAATCGATTATAATTGATTTCTTAAAGATAGTAAGTATTTCGCAACATGAGCGACGATCACAAGTACAGCGATGCCGAAGAAGATGAGGAGGCTCTAAAAAACGTATGTAAAACTGTGAATTTTACAATAGATCTACAGTAAATTAATCAATTTCCATTGTAGTCTGAGTGGCTGAAGGATTTCAAATCGCTGACAGTGCAGCACAAAATATTCAAGGGAATCGAGCTAAACGAAAAGGAAGCCAGCGATGATCTGCGTCAGCTGGTGATTCAAGAGGCCGATGCTGATGAGGACGAGGCAGGCTCCGATTATGCCGACGAATATGATGAAGATGATGATTACAATGATGGCGATGGCTACGATGCGTACGAAGAAGCATACAGTGGCTTCAACAAACACAACGCCCAGCCACAAATAACAACAACGGGTGGTGGCAGTGGGAACACTGCACCAGGATTTGGCTCTGGTGGCGGAGGAACCCAACGTGTGAGCAGCTACCAGCCGAATGAGAAGCTACTCCGTCGATACTCAGCTCGTATCAACGTGGAGAAATACGATCCAAATGCAAAAATGAGTGCTCAGGCGGCCAACCGTTTGGTGGGATTTGATCGGAAACAGGAGACGGAGCGGGTGCGTGTAAGGGATAAGCAGGATCGTGCCACAGCCGAGCAGGTGATGGATCCACGCACACGCATGATACTCTTTAAGCTGTTGAATCGTGGTCTTATCCAGGAGATCAACGGCTGCATATCCACGGGCAAAGAAGCTAATGTTTACCATGCGGTGTCCAAGAATGGAAGCGAGGAGTTTGCCATTAAAATCTATAAGACCTCAATTCTGGTATTCAAGGATCGGGACAAGTACGTGTCTGGCGAATTCCGCTTCAGGCACGGCTACTGCAAGCACAATCCCCGCAAGATGGTGCGCACTTGGGCCGAAAAGGAGATGCGCAACTATCTGCGTATGCGAAATGCTGGTGTTCCCGTTCCGGAACCTATTCTGTTGCGTTCCCATGTGCTTGTGATGCGGTTCTGTGGGCAGAATGGTTGGCCATCGCCCAAGCTGAAGGATGTCGAGATCAGCACATCGAAGGCACGGGAGTTGTATCGCGATTGTGTGGTCATCATGTGGAGGATCTACAATGAATGTCGTCTGGTCCATGCGGATCTCTCAGAGTTCAACATACTGTTCCAGGATGGTCAGCTGGTGATCATTGATGTGAGCCAGGCTGTTGAGCATGATCATCCACAAGCCTTTGACTTCTTGCGCAAGGATTGCACCAATATTTCCGAGTTCTTCCGCAAGAGATCTGTGGCCACCATGACCGTCAAGGAGCTCTTTGACTTTATTACGGATCAAACCATTACGAAGGAGAATATGGAGGAGTGCCTGGAACGCATCTCAGAGCGCATTAAGGATCGGGATTTCGATGCAATCACAGCTCAGGAGAAGATCGATGAGGCTGTATGGCAAAACACCTACATTCCCAAACGATTAGATGAGGTAAGTAATACAGATGCCCACCCACAGACAATATGGATAACCTAATCCAATGTTGTCGTCCATTATAGGTGCCTCATTTTGAACGTGAAGTGGCGAAGGCCAAGCAAGGCGTCCAACAAAATCTCATCTATGGTAAAATCACGGGTCTTAACTCGGCACTCGACGTGCAGAAGCAGCCAGAGATCCTGAATGGGTCAGAAAATCACGAAGGAAGTGGCGAAGAAGAAAACGACGAGGAAAGTGCTGGATCGCAGGATGATGATGAAAACGAGGATACCACAAAATTCAAAAACTCAGCAAGACCAAGAGATGAATCGCCGGAGAGTAAAAAGGCTCGCAAGAAAGCGGTTAAGGATGCCAAGGCCGAGCAGCGCAAAGTGAAAGTTAAAAAGCACGTAAAGAAGCGCAAGGAAAAAATTGGAACCCTGAAAAAATAAGTTATAGTATAGATTCTTAATTATAACAATTATGTATATAAATATACAGAAACTTACAAGATTTAATTTGTTTGAATTGACAAGAACAGCGCCAAAGAACATCTATCGATTAGACATGCGCAACAGCTGATTATTCGATTTTTTGTAAGTCATGTAAGAGAGAAATTAGTCAACTGCTGCGCATGAGTAATCGATTGGCGGGCAACTAAAATTTTGAAAAATATTTGAATTTGAATTCGCCGCCACGTGGCAGCTCTGCAGCATCGCGAAAGTATGCAACAGAATCTTAATCATTTATCAAATTTTGAAAGTGGAGTTATCGCCTTCTACTAACATTAATCGATTAATCACATATTCTGGCAACGCCATTGATTATTTTCTAACGAACATTGAGTCTTAAAGTAATTTGTGTGTTAGTATATAGTAGTATTGGCAAAGTAAGTAAAAAATCTGGCAAAACTTTATTGATGTAGAAGCCGTAGTTCTAAGCAAATGTATCGACATATTCCAGTTGCTAAACAAACGTCAGTCAACGTGGATATTCAAGAGACGCCCTATTTATTCTCATATCTTGGATTAATGCGAAAAACTGAAATGGGAATATCCAAAGAATTAAAACTTTTATTGGGTTCCGATTCCCCGGAGAAGGATGACGAACTATTTGTTGATATGCCGCAGTTCAGCAAGCGGCTATGTCATCAGCAATCTCCGAAAGAAGCACCATTTGATCCCAAGGAGCAGCTATCCAAGTTCCTGGAAAATGTACTCGCCCAGCGTTGGATTTGGTGTGAGTTTATCGAATCTGGCATTGATGAAACCGTGTTGCGCTTTCATCGCAGTATGGAGTCATACCTAAAAGAGTGTCCAATGCTGATAACACGGAATCTACCACGACGTTGCTGGCAATTGATCCGTCGCCAGATGAAGAACACGCCGCGTCGCTTCTCGGATGCTTTCATAGCTAAGGAGAAGAGTCAAATGAACCACTGCCGTGAAATTGTGCGACAGCTGCAGAATAATGACAAGAGTTTGATAGAGCGTTCCCAGTCGATGGGAATAGTGCCAGTACTGCCACTACTGCTACCGATGGTCATTCCCGAAAATGACCAGGTCGTCGCCCTGCTAACCAAGCCAATGCCTGGTATCTACAAAGGATCTGTGCTTCAATACGATCCGATTGACGGCCACTATACGGTCAACTTTAAGGTGGCCGGCAGAGATAAGTTGCTCCGCGTTGCAGACTATCACCTGCATCCACTCGAGCCGAAGTTCACGGAGTGCACCATGACCGCTAACGATGAGGAACAGGACATGCTTGTGGAGGCAAATGAGACCCAACAGACCTTGCTGAGTTACCTGAAGCAACTCCGGAAGCTCTATTCGATCAAGGAGAGGACCGTAAACGACATAGCTCTGATGAATGAAGAGTTCCAACTGCAAAACGCTGGAAGATTACAGTCGCGTCGTGACAACAAGCCCACGGCACAACGCCAGAAGCTCCATCGTCGCTACACAAGCAACATTACTACTCTACACCGGGTCAATGCGGAGCTTCTCGAAGTGCTGACGTCGAGCAACAATTACGTGATGTCCTATGAGCTGGAGGCGCAACAAAACCAAGACTGCCGCTTCATCCTACAGAAATGCCGCTCCCTTGCCGAACTCACTTTGATCAAGGCATCCCCGGAATATTCACGGAGCTTTCAGCCTTCCGTTCGCCGTCTAATCATACAGTTGACAAGCGTACTCTATATGTTTGGGGAACTGGGAAAGGGTCGGGACCAGGAAGTGAACTATGAAATCGAGCAGCTATTGGCAGGAATAATGTTCTATTTGCCACCCAATTTGCATAGTGCATTCAAATCCATTAAGGGTCAGCTGCAACTCATCCAATGTCTCATATCCGGCGTCAACTCCTAGGCGCTACGATACTCTCCATTCAACTGTGTGGTACTTTTTTTAAAATATAATGAAATAAATAAATTAATAAATTATTTATCACGTACATTTTGAAACTGCTTTACAGTCGTGTCTCAAATATTAATACTAATGGTGTGCTGATTACAGCTAAGTATCATCGCTGAAGCATTCCACTAGCAATTGCAAGTAATTTTTATCCACTGTTGCCAGCGCACTGTAGTAGTCCTGATCCTCCAGTGGCTTCATTACCATCAGATCAGCGTGCAGCACTGCGCTCTCGTGCATTCCCCTCATCGACGAATTGTCAAAACGCCGACGATACATTGAATAAATGTATAGTTTTTTACTCTCGAGCAAGGCTGTGGCGCGCTTGCCATAGAGGAAGATCATATAATTATCGCCTTTCACTTGGAGGATGCGTCCTGGCCATGCCCGAAACGAATCAATCTTTGCGAATACAAATTCTCCCACTTTCAAGCACATTTTTTCTGTTGCTTCAACTGTCATTCCAACGCTTATGCCGAATGACTATTGATAAATGCTTAGGGTTGTCAACCTCTGCGAATATGATCAAAATCGATAACAACGAAAGGATGAACGTTGTGTAAAAATAGAAATTTATTATCAACTTATAAATAGGTTTCGTATTCTGTTGCTATTACCACAAGTGTTAGACATATTCCTAGATTCCTATATCAATATCGTGTATATCTACTATGTGGAAGCCTATATTAACTAAGCACCAATATATTTATTTGTCGAATTGTGTAAGTAATTGTCATAAGGGTTGTGGGTGGGGTCTGTGGGGATTGGGCAATCAACTGTGCACATAATACAAACATATAACACAAATAATATTTAGTATATCGTCTATAGTAAATTATAAATCGAATATCGTAAATCGTATGTACAATGGTAAATCCTATTACTAGACTTGGGAGTGTACGAGTACGAGTAATATATACTTATATATCATCTATATATAACCCAAAATCACAGCATAGACTTATTACAGATTATCCTATGTTACAGAGATATGTATACATCAGGTATAACATCGTTTGCGCAAACTGATGTACATGATGCTACGAAAGAAGATCATGAGCAGCGCCAATATGCCAAACTGATGCAGTATGGAGACCTTGTCCACGTCGAGGAACTTGAGCAGCACTCGCGGATCACTGAAATGGCAATAGATCTCATCGCAATCCAGCTCCTCGCGCTGAAACCCAAACACGGCCAACACCAGGGCGACAACGCCCACACGAATGTAGCTGAACTTCATCAGTATGTTCATGCCCACAGAGATCTGCGGTGCGAAATCGAAGCCATAGACAGCCAAACCCATCAGAGGTGCAATGATCAGTGGTCCCACCACGCTGCCGTTCTGTGGATTACACAAAGAGAATCTCAAGCACTGTTATCTCTATCAAAAGTGTCTATTAACAACTTACGGTTATGCTGAAAGTGGCACCAATGGCCAATCCCATGCCCTCAGCCACCAGGGATATCATAAGACCCACAGCCACAAATATGCAGAAACGCCACATCTGATCGGGCAGTCCAGACATCCAGTAGGTCATGACCATAAATGTCACGTTGAGCAGCACCTGGAGCGGCAGTCGTGATACGGTCAAGGCCAGATAGTACGGCATCAGCGAGTACCAACGATTGAAGGTTTCCTTCTTGACCACCTTCACATCAGCGGGATCTGCAAATAGATGAGATCAATCAGAATTGATTGACCGTAAACTATGCGCCTCCATCTGTACTTACAGCTAAGTATGGGCACCATCACCTGCGTGTAGACAATCATGAGCACGGCTCCAATGCAGAACTTGAGATGGTCAAACATGCGGGCGCCCTGATTGCCCAGCTGGAAGAAGATCAGACCGAAGAACAGACCACAGAGTATATGATGCAGAAACTGTATGGTCAGAGCGAGACGTGCTCGCACTATGCGCAGCAGCATCACTCGCATTAGCACCATGAACTGATGGAATCCGGATATGTCCCGATGATCGTGCTCCTGCTGCCAGCGCTGTGAGTAGGCCTTCAGTTGCTCCATCAGCGCCCCGGCTGCTCCCATAAGGGTGCCATCTGTGGACGCACCGCTGCCAGCGAAAAGCGAGGGCAGAAATTGACGCTTCGGTTGCTCCACGAAGAGCGATGTTAGAGCCTGATGCGCCTCCAGTTCGGTGGCAAAAGTAACGGGATCTTTGGCTCTATACGTGAGTTTGCCATTGTCTGTTAGCTCGCTGAGCAGAGGCACGAGGTGTCCCTCCTCGGCATCGATAACTTCGATAACTGTGAACGCGAAATCAAGAAATGTGAGGTTAGAACGGTGGTTAGATATTGAAAATGAAAAGATCTGGATAGGAATGAGGGTGTTACTATGGTAATATTAATTAAAATACTTCTAGAATAAGTTTAACGAATCTCTTACGAAACATTAGAACAATTTGAGCAATTTTAACGAAATCCGGGAAAAACCGCATACCAATTATTTCATAACGAATATAAAATTACTTAATAAGCAACTCGAGTGCAATTGCCAAAAGGCAAAAGCCAAAAACCACTTATCGAATATGTTAATAACAGCTCAAGTGAGGCACAAGCTGAGCAATTATCAAAGCTTTCAACTGGCCACAATTAACTCTATAGGGATTTTTTATTGCTTATTGTATTTGATTGAATCTTTTGTTTACATACTACATACATATGTATACGAAAAATCTATCTATAACCTATGTATGCATACCCTGTAAAGTCAAGTGAACTTACTGTAGTCGGATGGACTGTAGTGCCGCGGACAATCGAGTTGAGCCATGTGCAAAAAGGGTATCGTCGCCTGGGGACTACCCTGGAAGACGCACTGTCCCTTCGCCAGCACAAAGATGCTATCGAAGTAGTTGTAGATGGTAGCCGATGGCTGATGGATCGTACAGACAATGGTGCGACCCTCGGCGGCAAGATCCTTCAGCAGGCGAATACACTGCGCTGCGGTCACCTCATCCAATCCACTGGTGGGCTCGTCGAGGAAGAATATATTGGGATTGTCGATCAGCTCGAGGGCAATGGAGAGACGCTTACGCTCACCGCCGCTCAGTTTCTCGGCGGTGACATTGCGTCGATGATTGAGATGAAGATTGGTGAGTATTTCCGTAATGATCTCATCCTTCTTGTGGCGATGCTTCAGCTTCAGGTCATACGAGAGATTCATGAGCTCCTCAACAGACAGCAGTGTCTGATGATGATCATCCTGTGTGATGTAACAGGCATCATTACGCTTCATGCGTATGTGGCCAGTGACTCCAGATTTTCTATAGAATTCAAGAAATCAATTTGAATTATACATACATACATACATACATAGATAATTATATGGCAGAGCTATATCATTTTCAGAGATGTCAAATTGAAAGTGATTTTGATAAATGTCCGTATATAAATAACTTAACTAACCTTCCACTCAATGTTATTTATTGAATCATGTTTTCAATGCTCAAAAGTCGAAATAAATGATGAAGCAATGACTTGACACTTCTGATACCATAATTATTATAAACTATCAATACGAAATTCTTAATATTCGAGTATATGCTGAGAGTCTATCTGTTGCGATCTGTTGCAAAAGAATGGAATAATTCCTAAAATAGATAACCATTTTAATGCTATATGTCTTTTCTAGGGTACCTATTAGTTAGGTATGCTGTCGTTGGCAGCTGTCTATAATTTATGTGAGAAGTTGCCATTAGAATTTCCATAATATAATTTTGCTTACCTGAAACCCGAAATCGCATTCAGCAAACTGCTCTTTCCAGCCCCCGAGGGGCCCATTATGGCCGACAGTTGTCCATTACGGAAACTGCCGCTGACGCCTTTCAAAATTTGCCGCTTTCCGGTTACACGAACTGTAAAAAACCATATGTATATAGTGTATATATAGATTAGTTCTTGATTGTAAATTTAAAATGAAAACAAGTAAAATCAGTTAAGCGTAGTTGAATATTAACTTTCACTATGTCTCGTGACTCTAATGAAAATCTTTCACCATTTCAACTTTAATCATAATGAGACAACTTTTCAATAATTTATAATACTTTTTTTGTTTGGGAGTGGAGACTCAATCTTAAAAACGGCGCCTAAGAATTCAGTCTAGGCGACTAGAGGCCTTTAAGATATGTAAATAGATGCGAATTGTTGTCGTCAAATATGCTAAGCCTTTACATTTAAGAATTTTACAAGTCAACAATGACGAAGCGAATCTGAGATCAAGCTAATTCCCCAAGTTATTTGAAAATTGCCCGCTGCGTGGTGTTTTCCTACTCATATCTCAAGTTATTCAAATCGCTCGCATTAAATGTAATATTATTGGATTCCAGACGCGGCAGTAAGTTTACTTTTCAGCATATAACAGTTGTTACAAAGTATGATTAATCGCGTTGATAAACACACAGAAATCGAAACTTGTTCTATGTTCAATCAGACAGAGTTGATTATGCTAATTATCGGATACTACGTAGTTAACTGTGGGGTACATCGAAATACTCGTCGAAATCTCATCAAATTAAATTCGGAAAGCTACTTTTAAGTTCCTATTTCTTCAACTCAGTTTTGTCAAGTCTCGAAAAAGGGGTTAGTATGCGAAATAGTCTAAAATATATTCAAAAATGTACTAAAAAATCCATGTAATCAATAATCTTTAAAGGCAGAACTGTTTTGGGTTCAAAACCATTGACAAATATCTAAAGTTCATGAAAATCGGTTGATTTTTGGCCAAGTTATAGCAATTCAAAGTTACACTAGGTTGCACATAGAGGGAAATCGCGGTTTTGTGCCATTTTGGATACATTTTTCGCCATATCTCGAGAAATACTCATGGGAAACACCTCAAATAAAAAGCAAAATGCTAGTTTTGAGTCCCAGAATCGAATAGAGTAAAAAAATTGGGGTCAACAAATTTTCCGGTTTTGATGATTTTTGCAAGGGGTTAGTATGCAAAATGGGTCAAAAAAAATCGAAAATTTAAAAATCAATGTAATCAAAAATATTTAAATGTAGAATTATTTTGGGTTCAAAAGCATTGACAAAAATCCAAATTTCATGAAAATCGGTTGATTTTTGGCCAAGTTACAGCAATTCAAAGTTACACTAGATTTCACATAGAGGGAAATCGCGGTTTTGTGCCATTTTGGATAAATTTTTTGCCATATCTCAAGAAATACTCATCGGAGACACCTCAAATAAAAAGCAAAATGCTAGTTTTGAGTCCCAGAATAGAATAGAGTGAAAAAATTGGTATCAAAAAATTTTTCGGGTTTTGATGATTTTTGCTAGGGGTTGGTATGCAAAATGGGTAAAAAAAAATCGAAAATTTAAAAATTAATGTAATACAAAATATTTAAATGCAGAATTATTTTGGGTTCAAAACCATTGACAAAAATCGAAATTTCATGAAAATCGGTTGATTTTTGGCCAAGTTACGCCAATTCTCAGTTACACTAGGTCTCATATAGAGGAAAATCGCGGTTAGTGACAAAATCTTATTATAATTACTAACAACGGACAAGAGACATGATATAAATATATTTGCTGGTTGTGTAATTAGTATAATTTCGAAATCAATTCCTAGAACGGGGGAGTGATTTTTCTCACAGATTTCCTGAGAAAATTTCTCACTCTCAACTTATTAGCAATAATCAATATACCGTCTTATACTGTATACCATTTATAAATATTTTAATGATGATACAATTGAAATCAATTAATAGCGTAATCTCTATTCACGTGTAGCTCATATCTGGGTCAATGTTCATTGAGTCCGTCCTTATCACTTGGCCTGGAAACATATTTAATAGCACATAGTCTCTCTCCAGGATGAGCTCAACAGAATATATGTTTTGAGGTCATGTAATTGCAGTAAGTTGAAGAATGTTCCTCTTTTTGAATCCGATGCGATGCAACAAATATTTATACTTTGAGATTCAATGTCTTTAGCAATGTTATAGTACCTTATAAATCTGAACCTTTCCACACGCCGACATATTCTTATCAAAGTCAGACTTAATATTGAAAATAAAGGTCCCTAATCGTATAACCGCATTTGACATTCAGACAGCGAATAGACATATACCAAGTGCTATGTGCGAAATTAATCTAGAATTATGTAAATCTATATGTATATTATTATGAATATTCTTATAATGCATATGTATAATCGACATTGAATAAGAGTTTTGGAAGAGCAACAACTTTAACTGACACTGACCTGCCCAAGAGATTAGTAACAGAATGAAATCTTTGCTAAATTCTTAAAAAAAAAATTATTTTCTGGCAATAATCTGCGAACTTGACCTGTATTCGAAAAATTCAAATATTCATAGTTTATATTCAGAAACTGGTAAATTTGTGTGAACCGAATTTGCATTTTGGGGAATAAAAGCAAAAGTTGAGTTAAATTAATTATTAATTTATGTAGCGCGATGTAATGATCCATAATTTCATATTATTGAAGCTAATTCTTAATTAACATCATAAAGATATAGAAAATATCTAATCTGCGCAAACGTGATCAACAACTTGGAACTGCTATTCGATAATTAACTATTTTCCTTCTACGCCAATCGCACAATTTACCTATCTATCTATCGTAATTCCCAGTTAAAAAAAGTAACTGATCTATCCCACACTTATACATACATACATATATATGTGCATCTGGATTGATATATAGGCTATATAATGTACCGCCCACTGAGCAAATTTCAAATTGATATTCAACTTGCGAAGTCTGAACGTAGATCAAAGAAGGTCAGCCACAATTTACGATATACGACTACGATATGCGGCAATTCGTATGCGATATATCATCGTGCAAACATTAAGTGTACAATTTAAGATCCTAAGAGCGGTACGAGTTGTACGAATCAGTAGTACTACGACCAGTGGCCAAGTTTACATATCAATTAGCCCAGACAACAGACAAACTTCAATTGTTTAACTATCAGTCTGCGGTCTGAACAAGGCTTCTCTTTACGACATTGTTCACGAGAAACACACAGAAGTTGCTTCGTCAGTTTTGTATTTGTTTATTTAGTCTGTTTTTTGTTTGTTTGTTTGTTTGTTTAATTCCGAAATCCAGTCTTAGAGATGGAAACGTGTTTGAAAACCAACAACATGTATACGGTATAGTCGCCAAAAATTCTTGGTACTTCTGGCTTTATATCAATGATATGACAAATACTTTCTAGTATTTTAAGTAAAGAGATAACTTCCGTGTCACGTAAGACACGAACTGAAACCAATTTCGAGATCTTTGTCTATCCGTAACGCCTACTGTACGTATGAGAGCCAATGGGTTTTCAAAAACCGCAAAGAGAAGTAATAAAACCCGAACCCAATTCGAAACCCCGTCAACATGTTGTTGTGAGTCACAATAACACAGATCGCGACGTGACCAATTTGTGAATTCCATATACCATTTGATGGGGTGTTGTCGTCTGAGGTGAGCAGAGACAGAGACAGAGAAACTGAGGGAGAGACAGAGGGAGCGAGAGAAGTGACAGAACGTGCCGACACGATAACTTAACTCAGCTCAACTTAGTTCAGTTCAGAGAGATTTGAAATTGTTGTTGATCGCATTTTGAACTGAGTTAAAAATAAAAAAAAAAGTAAAAAAAAAAAAATGTGCACACTCATCAGAGTCGCATATTATTCAGTTTCGTTTATGGATCTGTTAATAATTTTCAGGTTTTTTGCGCATCTCTCGATTATAAAGATCTTACATGCCAGATTCCAATCCCTGCAACTTTGTGAAACGCATTTCAAAATTTAATTGGACGAGTCGACTTTATATAAGGGAGTGTGACAGTATGAGGACTATCAAACAAATTGCGTAAAGAACTCCGTAGATCATCTTCACGCAGGTAATTAACTGCAGATTGATAGATCAGAGCCCGCATCAGGTGTAAATTTTACGACATGTCCAGTTTTTATGGCTATAAACTGTAATTCATAAATCACTGTTTAAGTGAGTGCCTTAATTATCCAACTGTCCCTGAGAGCTAGAACATACTATCTATACAAACATATCTATTAATAAATGCCAGACACTGATCACACCTCCCACGTGCCTTTTCTTAATTGGCACGAGATTTCTGACATGCCTGTCAATTACATAGATCAATCAAGTCATTAAACAGCAGTATAACTAGCAGTATAGATATATATATATATTGGTTGTACTATCGATGTGCTCAATCAATTATTAATGAAAATTGAATTGGACATTGTTATTAAAAATGGTTTATCATTGCAAATGGGAAGAAGCACGTTTTTCAATTCTGCAGCCAAATGAAAAATTCATCACAAATCCCAAGATATTTACGATAGATATTGGAATTGGTATCGGAATTATCTTGACGCAGTTAGACGATCATCAAATACATCACAATTTCCACTTGACTTTGATTTGCTGTGTTGATCTTAATTAATTTCGCTGCAATTCATTCACAGTTTCCCTCCCACCTCTTCACACATCACTTTCCTCTTCCGATACTAGATTTGAATTATAGTAGTATGTTTTGAAATATCGGGCTACCCTATAATTATACCTCATTAGAGGTACAAGCTGTCTTGATAGCGTAGCTCGCCCACAAACTGTCTGTAATAAATCATATAGTATGACTGATTTTGCATAAATATAATTTGATCACACTCTATAATTTAGATTTAATAAAATCAAGAACATAAAAGTCTCATTTTGTTGATATCTTAATTATTTTTTGTTTACAGCTCTGCCCTCTAATACCCTAATTGCATGTCGTTAAGTCTTTAACGAAAACATTCCATTTCTGTTTATAATTCTCAACTGCTTGACAAATTGATTGCAATGTGGAAGTTCTCGCCACAATGTTGTAGAGATTGCAGTCAGTGAAAGAGAAAGCCATAGTTACAATTAAAGAAAGAGGACTAGATGCAAAGAAAGAGACAGATAGTGCGAGAGACACAGACAGAGACAGAGAGAGACATAGGAAACAAGTAAAATAGATTTAAGATATCTCGCTAACTTTGCTTATTAAGAAAAGTTTAAATTTTCGCGAGAGCAAAACAAGAGAGAGAGCGAAGAGAGTAAGAGAGAGAGAGCGAGTGTGAGTGAGAGTGGGAGGAGTGCAGCTATACTACAGTACTGGGGAGTAAATTATTCAATCAAAGTTGATCAGTTGTTGTTGTTGTTGGTGATGCGGTTGCTTGTAAACCGTGAGAGGAGTGCCGCGAGAGGCTAATCGGGTTGTTGAGGTTGCTGTTGTTGTTCATGCCCCATTTGGTGATCATTACGTTCATTATGTTGCCGCCGCTGATCATGATCATAATGAACATGCTGAAGCTGTTTCTGTGGCTGTTGCTGTTGCTGCCAGCATTGTCGCCAGCCACAATGTAATTTCGCTTTTCATTTATTGCCATTGCCCGCCTCATTCGAGGAAGTCTCTGCGTGTTTCAACACATAACTAGAAATACATTATATACAGCAGCATACATAATTACATACATCTACATACATATGTATGTACAGCTTATGTACTTATCGCACATTATGTATTTGTGACTTAGTGCGGGGCAGTTTTGGCGACATCGCGGGCCGCCCATGTTGCACGTTGCACATGGCGTATGAGTGACGTTGATTAACTATGATTATTGCCTAAGCAACAACAACAACAACAATAGAAACAGTCTCTCTGTTAGTCACAACTATGGAAAAACTCATGCTGATGACTCTGACAGACGCAAAGAAAAGGAATGTTTCAATTGAAGAGACTGAGAGTGTGGGAGGGATTGCAAAAAATAGATGGCTATAAAAAAGGGGATTACTAAGTGAAATAAAAATAAGGAAAAAATATTAATATTTATTACAAAGAGAATATTTTTAAAGTTTAACCACTAAATATCTGTTCTTTTTAAACATAAACTAAGGGATATCATTATCATTATAAATAAACTGGGTAGTTCTCAAGTCCGAATCCAAGTGGAAAGTGCGGTTTCGCCAATCTTACGTTCCATTCGGATTCATTAGTGAGAACGGTTCTAGATATATTATTTACTTTTCTCAACTAGCTAAGTTCATTTATTTATAAACATAGTGTAGCTAACTTAAGTACAGAATATCGCTGGCAAAATTAAAAAAGCAGGTCTGTTCTCAATTCCAAATCCGAAGGAATAGTGCGGTTTTAGGAATCGTAGCTATAGCACATCTCGTTGCGATTCGTAGTTAAAATATTTTTGAGGCTCAACTGGTAAAGATCTGTCTGTTATAAACAGAGTATAGGAAACTTAACTAAAGGATATCATATCATCAACAAGTTTGTTTATAATGTCACGCTTCGCATATAAATGGTCTATATGCATATTGTAATCGGAGCCAGTTCGCGACATACATATATAGGTGATATGAAATTATTACAAAGAATATTTATGACTCATAAAATGTTCTTAAATATTATAATATAACGCATTTATAAGCACATATCTAACAGCTCTTTAGCACATTTTTTTTTATAAGAATCAGAATCAAGTTTTATGTTCACACCTATATAGATCTTTAACGAATATTTTGCAATAAAAATACTTTGATACAATGTTCAGGCAAGTTTGTTATTTCAATTTGATGTCCTCTTATATAGAGAAAGTATATTGCTTAAACTGAATAGTGTTAGAATTATTCTATAGGAATATTTCGCAATATCTGCTTATATAAACGAGCTTACAATGTTTTAAGTTATAATATGTGTAAATCTGGTTGTCACTTTTAAATAAAAGCGTATGGATATCTTTTGTTAACTTAACAGGATAATACAAATAAATCTCCAAAGGCAACAATAGTACAATATTTTGTTTTGTTTTTTTGTTTCTGTATTTTCTCACTCTACCAGCGATTGTGTTTAGTCAGCTTGAAGTGACTCGGGTGAAAAGGTGCTGATCAAGTGATATATGTACATATATATATACAAATATACCTATATACATGCCACATACAAACATGTGACAGACGAGCGCAAATTGTATATGCAAATTCGAATCGAAACCAAAATCAGAAATACGAAATAGAGCGCGTACTTTGAACTTGAGGTTCTACTGATGAGCATTTCAGCATTTGATATACGATATACGATATACGTCATACGATATATGTAGATACGAATCGATTTCTGAGTGTATGTCAAGTTACCTCAGCTACCTCAATAACAACATATTCAGTTTGCAACGGAAACTTGTTTTCCTCGCCGAGAATTGGGCGCACCTCCAAAATGAGGAAGATGCCAAAAGAGCAAAAGTGTCCAGTTTGTTTGACCATCAGCAACAGCTGACTGCACAAATGTCATTGCAATGCTGTTTGTCAAGTGTAAATAGTTACTGCAAAGGCACTGATGTGCCGACACATACCCTGTATTTAACTAAAGCTCAAGACATGTTGACCCCCCGGGTCTAAATTAATTTTAATTTATAACAAATATGTATGTATGTATGTATGTATGTATGTATGTAGTATATAAGCATTGCTTCCTGAAAAGACTTCTGCCATACCCTGTATTATATGTTCTATAGCTGTGGGGTATATTATATAACCAGAGTATATAGTTAAGAATGTTCAAACTACCTAAAAATAAAATATTTACTTGACTTTGACAGTCCTAGAATATACCTCGAAAATATAAAGAACACTTTACAGGGTATACGCTTAGCTTACCACTTAACATAATTGAAATTGTAGTTGAGGGCAGTCAGCTAATGCCATTCCAGCTGCCTTCTATTTTAAGCTGCTGTAGTTGGTGTAGCTTCTTCGTGTGACCTTTTCGGTTACAGGGTATACTCCAGCTAAGCTGTATTTATGTTGTAATTACACATAGCTAACTGTTACGACAATAGAAGCGCAAATTAGGTACTTCTTTTTCTCTTCACTTCCAACTCGGTTTCGTATAATTATGGAACACTTAGCGCTTGGCCAGACAACAAGCCAAGATTGCCAAACAGTCCAAGAAAAACAAAAACAAAACCGAATGGCAACATTCAAATTTCAACTAACTTTTTTAAAAAATATCAAATGTTGCACAGAGCATAAAATCATATAATACTATTTGCCATATATGAAAATATAAAAAATTTAAAAAAATATTAAAACGATAATAATAATTCGAGTGGAACCATAAAGAAATAGAAAACTGCAATGCCAAATGTCTATTTAACATTGAAGGCAAGACACCAAATCGGGTAATACCGGTAAGTCTATAAAGAGAGTTTAGTAGTAACCCATAAGAAACACGGACTATAACTCCTATGAGTGGCACACTAAATGTATATTATATATATAATCCATTAACTTGAGCAATAACAATATTATATTTTTATATTCGCTAACAAGTTCAAGTCTAATATTATGCATGTTGTAAAACGGTTTCATGGTCTTTATGGACTATAACATTAGGAAATTCGACTATAAAATTACGACAAATGATATTTATAGAAATTAAATTTGATTTAAGACAAAACTTTAAAATGACGACTAGTAAAAAACCCTAGAAAATATCTAAAATTTGTAAATTTTTGAAAATGTTGAGGAACATTTAAAATTTTGTGAAATAGATGAGTTCTTTACTTACAGAAATTCTTGCGCTGATCGACCGTATAGTAGACATCTTGAAACTCCACATCCTTGGACTTGTTGTTGAGAAGGCTACGCGTGGTCTCCATATTTACCGTTTGTCACTATTTCTTAGCTCCTTGTTGAGGTTATGTTTGGTCGAAGTTATTTCTTGCTAATAATATCAATAGTTTTGGCATAGATTTATGTATATACAATATTATCGATTTATCTATCTATATATCTATCTATGAAGCTATCTATAGTATATTTATCAGTTATTACGTGTTGGGTTTGCGGAATGTTTCATTAACTTGGCTTGGTCCCAAATCCGAAAAAGTTTCTTAGCATTTGATATAAAATATTCGAGGGATTTGTTGTTATTGTGCCTTTGGGTAAGTCACTGTCATGGTTTTTGTTGCTAATCGTATTGATATTGATATTGATATTGATATTGCGTTTGTTTTTGTTATTTCACTTTGTTTTGCTTTTGGAATTTTCGGAATTGTATGGGAGGTTTTGTTTTGGGTTGTGCGGCGTCTGCATTGCCGCCGATTACGCGCTGAAAATATAAAATTCATCATTAAAAATGTGTTGGTTGAAGTGTTGGCGAAAAAGGAGAGAACTACGAAAGGGGGAGCGGCGAACGGCAATAAAAACAAAAGCCGCATAAATGTTATCTCGTTCATTTTGCGTTCTTTTTTTAGGTTTTTTTTTGTATTTTTTGGTTTTTTTTTTTCTACTTTGATTTTGTGAGCATATTCTCTCTTGCGGCCTTGAAAATTATATTGATAATCGGTTGTTGTTGTTGTTGTTTTTGTTATCATTGTGGGTGATCTTATTGTTGTTGTTGTTGTTGTTGTGATCGATAATTAAGCAGTTTGGCATTCAGTGATCCACGCGTCCCATTAAACCATTTGCCAACCGCAGAATAATGGCCCGTGACACACGTCTATGAATTCAGATTAACTACTTAAGTGGACCCCAAACTGAATTATCATATTGATAATACCATAACATATATCTGATAGGAATGGATGACAAGTCAACGACCCAGCCCAGTCAACAAGAATTGGATCTGCCTGTAGGTTCTGCGGAATGCGGAACATCAATTAAATTGCCATTTGATATTTGACAACACTGCAGTACTTATCGATATATGTATATGTATACCCATATAATGGTTATCGAACGATAACGACTTTGCGAATTTGACAAACAAAAGGGAAGTTGCTGCAAAGCCTTAAACCGGTATAGGACTTTTAGATACATACATACGTACAAATGTGTTTATTGTTACCGTGTGCTAATTAGAAGGGTTCTTTGTTGACGGGTTTTGAATAAGAATAAAACGTAAATGATAACCGGTTGGGGGGAAGCGAAACGGGGAAACGGTTGACAATCCTCAACAACTCATCAGACGCTGATCATCATTCGACATGCTCACTAAGCACTGATCAATTCTGCTTATAAGCATGATGAAGTCAAACTGACAGCGCCTGACGATTCGTATGGAATCCTTTACCCCCGTTGACTGGTTTTCGTTTCTTCATAATCATAGTCTTTTGAAAAAATAAAGATGCCAAGTCACGACACGACTGGAGCTTAAGAAGAACTGGAGTCAGAGAGAGAGGGAGAGCGATAGAGAGGGAGGGAGAAGCGGAGAACGAGAGTGAAGAAGAGAAGAGGCGTCATCGTCTGTCAGTTGGATCACGTTTGTTCCGCTTTTAGCAGATCTATCAGTTCTCAGCTGACTGCCATAATTATATATGTATATATTTACCGTTGCTAAATAGACGAACTTTAACATACACACATATTATGTATGTATGTACATAATTGTTGTTGTTGTTGTTGTTGTTGTTGGCAAGTGATGCATTAATTGTATTAACATTCATCAAATGCTTCCTCAATGCACAATAAATAACCGAAGATCAATGGGAACCTTGAACTAAGTTCTTTAACAAATATTTTGGAGACATTTGTTTACCAACTGTTTAACTATTTTTTAGAATTCCCAGAATCAGGCATTAGTACTCGACAGTTTGGGGAATATTATATTATTATAAAAATACCCGGCAGTAAAAACCTTTTCCTCAATGGAAAAAATTAGCAATAAATTATGAAAGGGTATAGAATTATATTTAAATAATTGGAAAAACTGAATGCGAATCGAAAGAAATATATTCGTACTTAAGCCACTTAATCCCCAATGGGGAAGTTCACGCCGAACACCCTGTATAAGTTATAAGGTTTTGCCAACTCAAAAAAACTTTAAAGATCATTTCTGATTTGCAATAATTTATATGCCGCTTTAATGCATTTGACATCGTCTGAAACGATGCAAAAAAATTGATAAAATTAAATAAAGGGAAAAAAATCTTGGCAACTTTGCCTCTTGAGCTTGAAAACTTGTTTCTGGAATATCTGCAACCTATAAATAAACCAAAGTGATTATTAACCGCAGAGGAAGAAGAAACTTAAGATCGCTTTTGGCCGAAATCGGAAAGGGAAATTTCAGAAAACAAAGGATTTTGATATTGGGATGAAGTAAGGGAAAGGAAACAATGTTGAGGCATAAACTTGGATACGATTTGATTTGTGTTCAATCAATTTACAATTGACTGACTATTGAATAAAATGATAAACAAAATACCAGTTTAATTAGAAAATCTAAAACTGTTCCCAGTTGGGGTCTGTAACACAAATAATATTGTAATAATAATAATCCGTTTAATTGCAATATCATCGGATATCGGATAGGCGGAGATAGGAGATAGGAGAGTCTGTCGCATTCATTATATCCCAAAGCTATGGGCATTATACAAGAAACTGCTTTCCATAATGGGAGACAAGTATGAGGAATGTGACAAGCGTTTAGTCGAGCAGTCCCTACCAACCATGGATCTACTTATCTGCATTGAACTCACGTTATTTCTGCCATATAGATATATATAGATATATGATATTCTTTAAATGAATTGCCGTTTGTCACGTTGCCATTAATATTTATGTGTGTTTAGTTTCTTAATACATCTAATAAGATTTTTATTATTTTTCTTACTTATATTTTTCTCTCTTTCTTTCTAATCGGCATAATAAATTAATGCCGCACAATAAAATTTATTTATTTATATCTGTAATGGTTTCTCATAAATCGAATATTGAGCAGCAGAACTATCGATCACTAACTCGGATATCGGAAAGAATCTCATCATTAACATTTATAAATATTAAAATAAATATTGACGATTGTTTATTTTTGTGTATAATTGGATTAGAGAAAATCTTTCCCAACTAATACAATGTAATTTTGAAACGATCTGAAATTAATCATAAGTGCATTAATTGACTTTTAACGATCTATGCACAATATATACATAGTACATACATATGTACGTACATATGTATGTAGTACTTATTTAAATTCGAATAGTCATCATCATCATTATTAGTATTCTCATAATGCTAATCACGTTCCGAACTGTTGCGTTTACACTCATCCATATAAATACAGAGTCCGTCCCATAGTCGCATTTCCCACACACCCTCTCTCTCTCTCACTCTTCGCTCTCCCTCTATCACTCTCTCTCTCTCACACACACACCCTTTACATTAAGCAGAGCAGAACAAAGAAATGATAACAATGTGAAGCTAAAAATTAGTACTATTACACGACACCATGTGGCGCTTTCTATGATTGTGATTTGGCAATGGGTACAAAGTACGAAATAATTACAGTTCTCCGATAAAGTAGCCATTGTACTTGAAAAAAAAAAACAAATTGTAAATATAGATTAGCTTTTTGTAAACGAATTAAATTGCATATTACAGGAAATCGTTTGGGATTCAAGTGCTAATAAAAAGCATTCTGAACTCACGCCCCATATCCATTTTAATGCATTGATTAACAAATAAAAGTAAATAAATATGTAAATAAAATATTTCGTTGGGGGGGTTATTACACTGCTTGGATGCACACTTATTAAACTGATTAATTCAGCAATTTTTAAGTGAAGCTTTTACTTAGCGTAATTAATGTTGCCGCCAATGAACTTTTAATTGCGGGAATACACTTATTTTGTCAACATTGTAAACATCTCGTGCAAATAATGCATTCTCTTTTCTGAAAGTGGCTTAAGTGCTTTTCACTCTTTGCCAAATTGAGAATTGCTTCTAATTATGTCACCTGGTCGGGGTTAATCTCTTTGTTGCTTTAATCCTCTTACAGCTGCACACTTAATTGATATGCTATCTTGCTTGCACTTAAAACTTACTCACACACACACACACACACAACCAAGCACAAGCATAGAGCGCAACAGGGCACAGTGTCAAGAAATTACCCTCACACAGAGAACCCACCCCGAATAGCACCCACAGCACAAATACATAGACAACGACAAATACACTTAACTGCGTATTTGTGTGTCTTTTGCGCGTCGCCTGTGAGAATAAAAATAAAAGAAAGAGTCAAAGCAAAACTGCAAGAATAAACACTCAACATTCTCTCTCCACACGCACTTTCTCAGCCCGCTCACATGCAGCCCATGCTCATTTATGCCTTGTGTGTGTTCCCACACTCTTACACTCTCACACTCGCTACTCTTACATGCTTAGCCCCTTATGTATCATTCTTGCACTACGGCACTTTTGCAGATGAAATTCGCGACGGACAGCAAACCAAACAAAATGCATTTAACGCGTTACGAAGCTTCCTTTGTCAGCAAAGACAACAACAACAACAACAACAAGCAAAGAAAGAGCCAAAAGCAAAACAACAACCAGAAAGGCAGAAAGGCGAGTCCGTTATAGCTCCTAACTTTCGCTTTCGTTCAGCGAAGCCGTTGCCTTTGTTTGGGCTTCGTTATCTTTAATATCCCCAATACGGTTATTGGACAAATTGATTTCACTCACAATTGGCATTAATTTTGTTTATCCGTTTGCTGCACTCGCACTCGCGCGCACTTAGTTATTATATATTCGTATTATCAAAAATATCAAAATAAACGGCGCGCACCAAATATACCGGGAGCAACCGCGTCCAAACGTCGCTGCGATACGGAAACAACTGAGCGAAGAAACGACACCGAAGTCGTGAATTGTTCGTCAGCCGCATAGGCATATCTATGTGTTTGTGTATCTGTGTGTATGCATGCGTACGTTGCGCTTGTGTGTGTGTAAGTGACCACAAGAGGCGAAATTGAGCATGGGGGCGCGTTCAACACGCTGTGTTTGTTTACGTTGCTCAAAATCTGCCAAAAATCGTTCCTTGTATTGCCGGCTTCAGTTGCTACGCAACAAATTAATTCTTATCAAAAATGCCCAGTATATGGATAACGGAACTGTTATTTACTTTGTAGATTTCGCAATTTTAATAATATACAGAAATTCTGCTTCAGGCTAACAAACATAACACTGAACAATCAATCTTTCAAATATGTATGTATCAAAGTACGTTCAACATTTACATTCCCATCAATACAAATTTGCGCGCCAGCTTCGATAACAAGTCGTGAGTCGTGCAATATAAAATGCGATATTAGTGCTGCAGTTATCGCATATCGATTATTAGTACGCTGCTTAAGTTTGAAAGAAAATAACTGCCAATATATCGTTATTCACATTTAACCAATATTTGGAAATGAAAAATTCTATTGGTTAGGCGAAACCCATAATGTGATATTCATTTCGTACTCTTTTTATGGCTTTATCGCTACATAACTTTTATTAGTTTAATTCGCTTAAGCGAAAGATCTTTAATATTGACCACCACGTGGTCCAAATAGCTACTAATTTATATTATAATGATGTTTTAATGCCTAAGGACTACATAAATAGTATGTTGTGTTCGTTTATATACAAAATAATATCTAAAATACAATTCTCATCATCTTCGACTTCTCATTTCTCAGGCATCTTGACTAGAGGCGAGCATTGATTTCATGTGTGGAACGAATTGCCACCGGAACTACAATTCATAGCCCATTCATGGAGGGGGAGATAGAGTGATAGAGAGAGAGAGGGAATATATCGACTACTATGATATTTGACAGCATTGAGCCCTTCTAGCCATGCTCTGGCCCTCCCAATCCGTCTGCAAATATATAGATGAAAGTTGTGAATGAATCATGCATCAGCTACTTGAGGATAAAAGGGTTAAACATTATTAAATAATTATGTGCATAAAATACAAAAATTCGTTATAATGCGTATAGAGTACAGAGATCTGATGAATTCATAACGTGGATTATTTATTTGCATAAATAACAAATGTTGATAAAACGCAAAAAAAAAACCAAACTAAAATTTAACTAAATTCAGCTGCAATATCTAGAGATGCTGTTTCTGTGATTCTTGCTGTAGAATAAGAGAGAAAATAATGGAGAAAGATTAAAAAATAAAAAAATCATAAATATAATATAGAAAAGTTTAGTTGAAATTCAAGAAATGAATTGAAAAAGAAATCCAATACATAATTTGAACAATTTCCGTTGCTATTTGTTGTTTGGATTAAGTTTATTTGCAATTATTATCAATCAAAATATTGTTAGTTATATATTTTTTTTTTGTTATTTGCTATTTTGGAAACCAACAGAAATAAATACCAAACATAATTTGTGTCATGTGTGCTGAAAGTATCTTTCACCTGATATCGGATATCTGATATTTCTATATGGTATATGTATATAGTTTAGATTTTACAAAGTTTAATGTTTAAATAAATTGGAAATTGATAAATCGTTAGATCGCTTTCTCAAACACAACCTGCAGTGACGTTACTTTGTATTATTTTTGTTATTTATGTTCATATCGATTTTACGTATTAGTATTATAATTATAATTGATTGCTTCGCTAACGTATTTCTCAATTTGGCTACATTTAACTGCCTTAACTGCCTCTTTATTCAATTTTGTAATAAGTATTTTTATTCGCTTATTTTGTTGTTGTTGTTGTTGTTGGAATGCACACGAGTAGTCGTGGATAGGAAATAAGTGCTAAAGTGCTAATTGGAAATTAGTTTACCCATTTACTGATGATATCCTGAAAGAGAAAAGAAAACAGATCATAATGAGGTTATACACAGAGGCTAGTTTTCAATTCCGAATTCGAAGGAAAGTTGCGGTTTTGAAATAGATGTCAATGACAAATCCGCACGTTTCGTTGGGATTCGGAATTGAGAACACGTCTGATAATCTATTTCAAGCAGACTAACCTTCACGTCGTCCATCTCCTCCTCAGATGAGGAATGGGATAGTCCGCTGTACGTCTTGAAGGTGACGTTCTTCATGAAGGACTTGAGCAGACTGGCGCTCAATTGGCCAAATTTGTAAGGCACCACAGGATCGTAATCACCGTGCGCTTGAAAGATTGGCACATCCTCACTGGTCGTCTTCTCGCCGGGGAACTGCTTATGCAGTGGCAGCCAGCACGACAATGCCACAACTCCCGCCAGTGGCTGCTCAAAGGTCAAGGCCGAGTACAGGGCCAGAGCGCCACCTTGCGAGAAACCGCCGAGTACTATGCGATTGGCCGGTATGCCGGCCGTCAGTTCCTTCTGAATCATGCCGTGCACATCGTCGCGCGCCTTACGGATGCCAGCCTCGTCCTCGGGACCGCCAATATCCAAAGTCTTCAGATCGAACCACGAGGGCATGCGGAAACCGGCATTCAAGGATACCGGCTGTGTGGGCGCCGTTGGGCAGATCACCTTCATGAACGGTGGTCGTATGGCGGCCAACGCGCTGCTCCAGCCGTGTCTGAAGAGAGATGTCGAAATGACTTAAGTCCAATTCTCTAGAAGATTCCAATTACTGCTGCACTTACCCAGTGTCGCCCAAGCCATGCATGAATATGAGCTAAATGGTGCACCAAATTGGAAATATTTATAAATAAATCATCTGTATGTTATTCATTGATAACTCATATTTTTATTGCTCACCGTCGCCGTCTGCTTGGCCGTGGCCTCGATGATTACCGGTGCTGACATGTTGTGGTTGTTGTTTCTGTTGGTGCCTCTCTACCTTCTTCTTCTTCTCCTTATTCGTTTTCCTTCCGTTAGCCTCTTATGACGGAAACAACTTGCAATTAACTTATGGCAGGATTTTCCTTAAAAAGATTAACAAACAAAAGCAATGACTTTTTTAATTTGAAATGAAATGCGTATTTGTTACGTTATGTCATGTTTCAAAAGTGTAAAGCAAAATTAGTTAATATTGATTTTGCGATTTGCAAAGCGGAAGCGACTCGCAACACCGCCGGTTAAACGCACTCACAACAGTTAACTACTTTATAATTCTACAGATTATCAGCCTACAATCGTTAATTAATTGCATGCTGCACTATTAACAAAGTTTGTACCTTTATCAATTCAATTTGTTTTTTTTTCCCCAATGGACTCTAAAAACTGTTTTCAGCTGAGCTATGAAAATATACACAGACGTGACAGTGTGTGTGTGTCTGTGTGCGTGTATGTACATGTGGCTATGCCTGCAATCGATATTTTGTGTTTACTGCAGCCCTGCATGACGATAAGTATCGATATAACAGCCCGTTCAAACATATCTTATAAAATACAAATTTATAATATTCAGTTTTTTTATTAAAAATAGTCTTTTGCTGGTTACACTTATGTTAAAATTAAAGGTGGGAAGGGATTCTGTTTGGATACTACCAATTTGTTGTGGGCATGCGAAATATAACCCTTAATTTTTCCCTCGTAAATAAGATTGGCCACGATGCAGTGCGTCTCATCCAGGGAAACATCGGTTACGCCCACAAACTGTAGGGCCGACAAAAAATCTCCCATATCCAGTTGATGGGTGCCTCTGATGATGAACACTTTCTTGAATAGATTACGATACACAATGAACTTCAGCTTCTCCACAAGTAGATAGATCCCACTACGTATTAGCACCAGTTCATTCTCCCGGACAATGTCATCAAACTTGTTCACATTGCCCGCCTTTAAGGCCAGTGCCAGATCATGAAAGAGCAGCAAATCGTAACGTTCCAGGAGAGATTTCTGTGGCAAGTAACCCAGCAACATCTTCACCGGCACCAAGTAGATCAGGATGAGGCGTTTGTTGCTGGTGAATCGATCCGGGCAATGGGTAAAGGCGTATGAAAGATCCTCCACGGCCATGCGATAGTTGGAGTCGAACATGGCCCTTCTGCCCACAAAGTACTTGTAGGTGATTTGCTCCGGCAGCGGGAAACTATCCTTAAATGTGCAGTTGTCGATGGCGCGGATGAGGGGCTTGCACAGATGCAGCTTGTTGATGCGGAAGTATATCTTGAATAGTTGATTCACTAGATTCATCATGCCCAGACGTTTGGTGTCCTCCTCCGAGGCACGCCCATCGGCGGCGCAGACCCGAAAGCAGGCCATCATGCAATCGGCAGCCTTCTCAAGTATGTGGCCAGGTGTGAATCCTCGACAGTGCTTCTCGCAAGCCTGTGCCAGGAATCGGAGATCAAGACAAACCCGATACATGAGCGGAAGACACCAGTTTTCGTCCTTCAGTTGTTGGAGCAGTTTTACCACTGCCGAGCAACTCGCCGATTGCTGATTATAGGCATCCATGTAGTTGGGCGGCTCCTGTGCCAGGTAGTACAACACCTTCAGATGCCCGATGACCACTTCATCCAATGGTGGTTTTAGCATCCGTTCAACGAGTTTCTCGGGCTGCGCTATGTACAAATTGTGATTTTGAACGTGTACATCGCGTAGCGATAGAAATATACCGAGATTGTAGCCATCGTAGTCCTCGGCAGCACGCAATACACCCGATAAATAATTATTAACAGTGCCAAACATCGTATTCAATTTATAAACAAACACGCTCTGCACTTCGTTGGCCGGCAAACAATATCGCAGTGTTGTAAAACATGCCACATCCATTGGGCACGACTATCGAAACGCATTGGCAGTTCAGTGTGTACACAATGCATTTAGCATTTATTGCTGTATTGAAAATAACAGAAAATTGTTTGAAGCGAGACAAAATCTTTTATGCAATGGCCAAAATATATACTAAAAGCTATTTTGAAAACATTTTGTTAAACGCCAGTTGTCTGGGTCAAGGTAGTAGGATTTGTGATGAACGCCAAAAATATTCTAAATTTAGACTGTTCATAATACATACAAACGTTCATTAGTATTAGTAAAAGCTGCCACTAAATAAAATTCGTTTTAAAATTAAGAAACTATATATTTTTTCTGTTGGTACTAAGCTGACTATCAAAATGTCAATACCAATAATTCTTTTAAGCAATGGCACAAGAATTCCAATGGTTGGCCTTGGCACTTGGCGTGTAAGCAAAAAAACATTATTTATATTAATTATTGTTCCACTATTGTTTACTTAATTTAAAGTAATTATTTACTTTATTTACGTTTATAACTAAACAATTGTTAGTCTGTTGTGAAATTCTCAATGTCAATGCCCAAGAACTTTCTCTCGCTCTCTGTGCATGCACATTGAGCTTTTGAGCTTTCAGTGCACATGCATTTGCCGACATCTTGCCCTTAAGCTTTTGCCGGTCTCCATTTTATTTTGTTTGTTTCCCAGAGTCCTCCCGAGGTGATGAGGCAGGCCGTCAGAGATGCGATTGATATTGGTTATCGACATTTTGACTGTGCCTATATTTATGGAAACGAGGAACAGGTGGGCGAAGGTATTGCTGATAAAATCAACGAGGGCGTGGTCACTAGGTAAGCCATAGATTTCCTCATTTCGTTTATCGATAATTAATCGAATTTCTTGGATTGCAACAGGGATGAACTGTTTATAACAAGCAAATTGTGGAATACACATCACAGATATGACTTGGTGCGCGCTGCATGCGAAAGGAGCATTCGGAGTCTAGGTACAACCTATTTGGATCTATACCTCATGCACTGGCCGATGGCATATAAATCGGGCGATGACCTGTACCCCATGTGTCCGCTCACTGGAAAGGCGGTATTCGAGGACATTGATTTTGTGGAGACTTGGCGAGCGATGGAGGATTTGGTTGATTTGGGACTCTGTCGTGCAATTGGAGTGTCCAATTTTAATCAACAGCAACTTAATCGATTGCTTAGCATTGCCAAATTGAAACCAGTTATGCTTCAGATCGAATCTCATCCCTATCTGCGGCAGAAATCTTTGATCTCGCTCTGTTTTGACAATGCCATTGCTGTGACCTCCTACAGCTCGTTGGGATCAGGACATACGCCATACGAGAAGCCTGGTGCTTTTCCCCTTCTGCAGCATCCAGTTATACTGCGAATTGCTGGGAAACATGAAGTTACACCCGCTCAGGTTCTATTGAGGTTTCAGACGCAGGCAGGGATTATTGTAATTCCGCGATCGGTTAGCAAAGATCATATGGACGATAACTTCAGTAAAATGTGGGATTTTGTTTTGGATACTGACGATTTGGAGGCCATTGAGAATCTCGATTGTAACGGGCGCTTCATGACTATGAAAGCTGCCCATGGCCATCCCCAACATCCATTCGACGTCAATTCATGGAAACTATCTTGAAAAACATCACAACGATAAACTGTGTACCTGTATATTATGTAAAAATTAAGTTTGTTATATTTAAATAAATTAACCATAGATTTTTATGTCATTCAATTGATAAATTGACATAATATAGTTCTAGCAGTTCAGTTTCAATGTTCAGAATCTGTATAAACTATTCAAAATGTTCCCTTTTTTAATAAATACTATTAGTGCCTCTTTCCTTCGATTTAGTAAGCCAAATTCTAATCGAAATGAATACAAATATGAGCGATTTAAATGGTAAATTATTGTAAAACTAAGACTTAATTGACATATTTAATGCCCTTAATATGTAGGTGTCAACAGGAATATGTGCCTCCTAAAGCTATACTATCGGATGGTAAGGAAATGCCTTTGATAGGTCTTGGTACCTCTTCTCCTAAAGTAAGTTCAAACAGTTTTCATACGAAATTATTTGAATGTGAAAATGAAGTATTTTTTGAAAAATATGTCTAACATATTTAGTCTAAATTATCGAGCATATTATGCCATAAAATATTGTATATCAAAATACGCTGGTGCTCAACATTCAAATAAATATTCACACTTAACGTACGTTTGCTGCTATCGATAGTCATATACTCATACCGATCGCACAGTTGTTGCATATCGCTAATAGGGCAACACTTGCATGAAAGTTCCCCGGAAGCTTTTGATTGCCGTATAAAAGCGTGGAACAGCTGTCGGTCTCTGCTTAGTTTTGGTATAAAAGGCGCAATTTCGTGTTCAACACACAACGTAGTTTTTTTTTAACAATTTTTAATATCCTTAAAAGGTCAAAAGAAACTTACAAGATGGTAAAAGTACCAAATATTAAATTGAATAGTGGCTATGATATGCCAATCATTGGCCTGGGCACATGGAACGTAAGTACATAGCAATTATTGATAATTACAGTGGCATGTTGCAGATGCGATTGCACTCTATATACATACATAGTATAACATATTATAAAATACTGTGTGTATGTAGGTGTGCTTGCTTGTAGTTTTCTAATCGTTTTATGCTCTCCGTCATTTCCTTTCATTTTGTTTTTGCGCGTCGCGACAAGAATTTCAAATTGCGCTGCTTGCGTTGCGCAGCTGATAATTTGCCGGTAACGGATTTTGCCGGCAGCTGTGCATGTGTGTGCGTGTGACTGTGATTTGCATATAAAGAAGCTCCCATATACATGTACATATATGTATGAATACATATATGCAAATTGAGATAGTGAGAGAACTGCAACAAAGCTGCTTCTCTTTCTCTCTTCAGTTTAGCCTGCTTGTATGTGTGTTTGTAGAGCTATTTAATATTTAATTTGTTACATAGTTAATATTTTGGCCCAAGGTGACCTCTGTTGAGTTTTGAAAGATAGTGGAAAGTTTTCAAATTGTGCTTTGTCAGCACTTAAATTATGTATGTAGCTTACACACACACAATCACACTCAAGTACACGCATATCTGTAAATGAATGTATGTGTGTGTGTCTGTGTTTGTTAAACATCTTGCAGCTTGAAAATAAAACTGATAAAAAAATACGCTTATCTAGACATTTTAAATGCCTGTTTCCCAAAGAAAAGTGCTACAGAAATAACTATATTACTACTATAAGTTTTAGTATTCTTGTAAGATAATTCAGATATCTTCATTATAAAATCAGTTTTTATATTGATGTCACTTTAGAGGGCGGGTTTAGGTTTATCATAAAATCTTAGTCTACTAATTAGCGGTAACTGCAAGGGCAATAAATCTAAGCTAGCTGATAAGACAATGACGTAGCTGATAAGCAATCGAATTTCTATTTCGTCTGGAAACACCACGCTCCAGCAAAATGAGAGGCAATCCCATCAAATTAGTTGGTTATTTTGAAGTATTGCGAAATTAATGATGATGACCTTACACATAATGACCGATTATGAAATTAAGATTAATGTTGATACCATATCATTTTTAGAGTCCACCCGGACAAGTGGCTGAGGCTGTTAAGATCGCCATTGATGTGGGATATCGTCACATTGACGGCGCCTTCGTTTATCAGAATGAGAATGAGGTTGGCGATGGTATCGAGGCCAAGATCAAGGAAGGCGTTGTCAAGCGGTATGTGAAGCCCTTTTACCTCTTCATATCACAGCACTGATTGTTTGTCTTGGGGGTTTGCAGTGAGGATCTGTTCATAACCAGCAAACTGTGGAACACTTGCCATCGTCCAGATTTGGTGCGTGGAGCTTGTGAGAAGACTTTGAGCTTGTTGAAGCTCAAGTACTTGGATATGTATCTGATCCATTGGCCTATGGGTTATAAGGAAGGTTCCGAACTCTTCCCAGCTGATAAGGATGGCAAGACTCTTTTCTCTGACGCCGACTACGTGGATACATGGAAGGAGATGGAGAAGCTTGTGGAAGATGGTCTGGTCAAGTCAATTGGCGTGTCCAATTTCAATAAGAAGCAGGTGGAGCGTGTCTTGGCCGTGGCCAAAATCCCTCCAGCCACAAATCAGATCGAATGCCATCCCTACCTCACTCAGAAGAAGCTAGCAGACTTCTGCAAGTCGAAGGGTATTGCCATAACCGCATACAGTCCATTGGGTAGCCCCAACCGACCATGGGCTAAGCCTGGAGATCCCGTTATTTTGGAAGAAGCCGCCGTAAGTTTACAGAAAATATATTTCAAATTCATTGTACAAAAAAAAAACAATCCTTTACAGATCAAGAAAATTGCGGAGAACAAGAAGAAGACACCTGGACAGATACTGATTCGTTATCAGATCCAGAGATCCAACATTGTTATACCGAAATCGGTGACCAAAGAGCGCATCGAATCGAATTTCGAAGTATTCGATTTCGAATTAACCGAAGATGAGATCAAAACTATTGAAAGCTTTGATTGCAATGGACGTCTGGTGCCGCTCCTCAAGTAAGTTGGGTTATACTTCTGCTAACAAAAGAAGTCTGTTTTTAGCACAATCTGGAAATGTAATATTATTTCTCAATAATTTCATAGTGTTGCCGAGCACAAGCACTATCCATTTCACGATGAGTATTAATCAGAATCAGAATCAAAATCTAATTAAGTAAATATTCCTTCGAAAACGTAATGAGAGAAGATTCTTCAGTCCAACGTATGTTCTTTGTTCAAATTATAAATGTTATTCAGCCTATTATTTGCACTATTTGTTAAACAATTAGCCCCCGCTTGCGATCTGCTTTTGTTTGCTTAACTTGTACCAAACTAACGAAAATAATTTTTAGTTGAACCTAAAACCAGTTTAGTTGATTTAGAATTGTTTACACTTATTAAGTTATTTTATGGATTCTAATGGTTTCATTACTTTACAGTGTCTACGGCCATCCACACCATCCATTTGAGAACGACGAGTTCTAAGCGAAGCAACAGAGATTACAAATATGGAGGATATATGTATATGTTACAAATATTATTAAAATAAGTCATGAGGTATATACTTTTAGCAAATATGCTGGCATAATTATGAAATTGTTTAATCTGCTGTTGTCGAAGAGTAAACAAATAAACAAGGCATTGTCTTTGAAACACGTTCCCTTTTTTTTGGCAAATGCAGCACAGATCTGACGTCTGAGGGAGTTATACATATGTCTACTTCTATAGCTAAGTTAACTTACGTAAAGTTTAAAGTCAAGACAATTGTTTAATCTAAGCTTAAGCACAAATATTTGTGACATCTGTTTCGATTCTTTGCCAAATTGAAAATGATATCTGCTATCACGATTTTCGACTAAATTAGCATTATTTTCGGCATAGAACAATGAGAGTGCCAAATGTTCCAAAATTTACTTAACTGCACAATGGCATCTAGGCAAATATCTCGGATCTCCGGCAGGGTATAAAAGCAGCTGAAATTCATGGATGTGGTTAACAGTTATAGTTGATATCGAAATCGGATTAGTGGTAGAGACGATCATGCGGTTAACTTGTATCGCCCTATTTGGGGCCATCGTGGCACTTGCAGCTGGTGCCCACATCCATGTCGGTGGGCCAGCGGAAAGTACCAAGGAGCTACAGCCTGCGGCGGCTACTCCAACGGGTCCGTGTTGTGAAAGTGTTCGTCAAACTCTTCTTGAGATTCGAAAGGATATTCGCTTGTGGCTCTTGGATCGATTGTTCGGTAAATTGATTCTCGTTCACGACGGTGAAATTGCCGGAAACCAACAGAACGTCCCCTGTGCCAAAAACCATTTAACAGCCGAATCCACCAAGAGCTCGGCATCTGTGCAATTTGATTCGCTCTTAAATGATATCAGGCAAACACTTCCCCATAGCCACGTTCGCAAGAACGGCAACCAAAATCAAACCTCTTCCACCACAACCACAACAACAATCACCACCGGAAATATTCATTCTGGCATTCCAACCAAACCTCAGAGTTCATCGAGCTCGTCAAGCACTACAACGACAACAACAACTACGCACAGCAATCAGTCCTCTGCATCTGGAACTACAAAGCAAGCTGATGAAACCCACAGCGAGAAATCCTCTGAGGATGCTATTATTAACGACAACACCAACAGTCAACACACCGGATCAACAACATCGACCTCAGAGTCGTCTGAAGCATCCGTAGATCCTGTTGTCGAGGAA